>CM010311.1:58841531-59441531 GCA_001923025.3 Taenia multiceps | reverse complement strand
AGGGATTTACAAATCATTTGCATTCAGGGACGCAATTTGATGTAGCATTTACTGCCAGTAAAGTAGATTCCTCCCGACCGTTCTATTTCAAATGGATAAAATTAATATCTAAAGCGTGTTGGCAACCCGAAATACTGATTTAAAAAGAAATGTTTAATGTACGTGAGGTCTCTCGAGGGCGGCTGTAGGTAAGGCGCTAGATGCATTCCAATGACTGGACTAAGATCAGTTTGGAGCGAAGTAGGAAGCCATTGCACTTCTTTTGCTTTTCTTGTGTGAATGATGACAAAAAGGCAACTACGATTATCCAATTTGACAATCTTGAATTAAACCACAAAACCTTGCACGAATCTGCTCAGTTATATGATGTACACATTGACCAGAAGTTGGACAATGGAAGCAGAAAGCAAAAAAAAGTAGTTTATGTTGACATTTTATATATTTGGAGAGTTTTAAAGGAGGAATTCTGTTTGTTTGACTGCTAGTTTCGGCTCTGGCCACTTGGGTGGTCATATTGCCATGGTCGGTTAGGCTGGTCTCTGGGCCATGCCAACAGCCCCGAAACCTTTCTGTACATTCCGCCCAAGTATCATGCCTTCTCTTGTCTTCAAGGACGCTTTGAGACACTAAATTAGTGGCAGCGGGAAGTAAAACCTAACTTTCAAAGGACTTATGCCCAGATTCCCATCGTTTGTGACGGGCTTTAGTGGTGCTATGGAAGTGCATATGCTACGAATGGGAGAATTGCTGACATTGCATAAAAGTTTAGCTAAGAATGGCATCCAAGAAAGCTATTAGTAACAGAAGCGACACCAGCTCTTAACAATCTGGAAGAATATCGTCTCAGAGGTTCTCTACCACACCTGCATAAAGACGTCGACAAGATGAGCATGCGCTAACCCATATCCCCACGGAATTGTGTTAAACCCTGTACTCCCTTTGACAAACCTGCTTGTAGGTCGGTGTTCCAGTCCCTACCTATGGACACGCGTGATGGTCAGCAGAACCCCAAACTGGACTAAACTCTAGATCCAGTAGAACCGTTAAGAGGGATCATTAATTTTGCGATCAAGTATTTCGCCTGCTGCTCGTGGGTGCCTCCTTTCAACACTGATTACGTTGGGTTGTTGACGCGAGTCCACCAAAGGGGACCACAGAGGACGATGCCCAAAACAAGAGAGGGGCTAAGTGGCCACTTGGGTGGCCCTGTTGCCTTTGCAGGGTGGGCTTGTCTCTGAGCCATGCCAGCAGCCTCAATCTCTTTAAGTTTGCTAAATGTGTGCAATCTGCCTAAGCATTATCCCTCTCTTTGTCTTCAAGGAAGCCTCACGACGCCACAGAGATATTAATTTTCGGGGATGTGGTTGTAAACCTGGCGTCCTGAATGGTAGGTAGGCGAGGAAAAAAACAAAGTTCCGCTTCAACATCCCATCGTAGGCCAAAAAAGTTTATACATATCCTAAAATGCGCGATCCTAAGTGCTAAGGCAAAAGGAGAAGGCTTGATCTAAAGCCATGGAAGCACTTGATAAACAAGTAAATTTTGTCACGTGTAGATTAAAAGGGAAATCAAATTATCAAAGCCAGATTCTTTGAAGTGCAAGAAAGTAATGGTCCAAAATGCAAAATTATAAAGCAATCACCCATGGGGAAGTAAAAGCACCATAGGAGTTGCTTTTTACAAAAATGCGATGTTATTTATGTAGTAATTTTGACCGAATGCTAAAATCAAGTGAATTCTCGTCTCAGTTTAAATTGATGTGTTCAAAAAGTAAAGATAAAACGGTTTTGATTGCATGAATTACAAAGAGCTAACTGAAAAGCTTTTCTCGACTTCACATACACCTAAGAGATGTTAACGAAGATTTGAAAAACCGCGGTGCTTTAATGTAACCTACACAATTATTAACGTTTTAACTTGTATGCTTTGGTTCTGAATGCAAGTGAGTTTGGAAGTGTTTTTGTAAATTAAAATAATGCGAACGCAAATTATAAAGGAAAGTAATGTGAAGTGTGGATCAAAACCGTATACTTTGTTAGCGAACAAAAGGCATGAATTTTGCAAAGATTAAAAAAAATCATTAGAATTTAAAGACTAATAGGAGCGGCAATAAACTTTGCGTCAAAAATAAACAATTTTCACCTGTCAATCCCTGTTTTCTTGAAAGAGTTAAAGTTTATTTTTCTCAAATCAGCCTTTCGCAAAACTTGTGCAGACCCGTCTTCCATTTTTCAAACTGATATTAAAACTAACTTCATAGAAAAAATTAGGCTTTTTCCAACCTCTTTTTAACTCAGACATGCGTTATAAATCTACTGACGCTTCTATAAAATGTGCACGTGGATTTGTAGTGCGCGCGTGTGCAAAGTTGACATGCTTGGCGGCTCAGCCAATTAAAAATTTTAATACGTCCTCCACCAGAAAAGCCAAGACGGAAGTTGGCCACCGCTGCCCAGATGTTTTATAGTCCCTAAAATGACACCGCTTGTCATCAATTACTTTGACTTGTAGACCATAAACTCCCTGCTCAATCGTGAAAAACGGGGACAGTGGAACTAGTATTTTAACGGCTGAAAGATGTTATTAAAACAATAAACGCTTGTGTTTTGTGTGGATGTGACTGCCGTCTCAAGTGTGTGTGACGTTGGAAGCTGGTGAGCCGAGCGACGGTTATTAATGAGTCGGGTATTTTGGGAAACAAAAACCCATGAGGTAGCATATGGAAGCTGTCTAGGTCTATTTTTAAACAAAAACCGCAATACACTTGATGAAGTGGTGGAGGTGAGGAAGTAAGGGGAGGAGGACGACGGAGAGAGGAGGAGAAGGAGGAGAGGGAGGTCTTGATTTATCTATAGAACCGAAAAATTGGCGCACTTATGGGTCTATGCGGACTAGTTGTTATCGTTTTTTAAATCTGTCTCACAAGATTCACCAATTTACCAGTGTGGCGGTACTCCCAGAATAGTTGGTGGCTTGAAATGCTGGCCATAAAGTAGATTAGCATCACGATCAATGTTGGTAGCTTGCAGAGTGCTGAGATTGCCCACCGAAAAGCAGGACTAGGTAGATGCGGACAAGAGAAAAGGAAAAACCGAAACACTTCCTTCGCCTGCTCGGGGCGAAAACAGAAAGGTCCGGTTTGCTGCTCTCCTTTCAAATTCTGGCTTTTGAAAATGGGAAGGATATTTACACGGAAATATCATTTAATTGCCAAAAAGGAGATTTTAAGTAATTCCCAGGGGAAAAAAAACCCAACGACAACAACAACAACATTTAGGCCAATTTTAATGGAAGGAGGGCTTGTGCGTTGACTGGTGAAAACAAAACGCCACTATAAATAGGCCATTAATGCCAAAAAATTATTTCAGTTTCTGTCATGGAGGCAAAAGGGGACAAACTTTTAAATGGATGTGCAAGTGAGAAAAAAGTTGTCAACTTGATAGCGCCTGATACCGAGCAGTCGGAGTGGAGGAGTTCGCTTAGGAGCCGGCAAAGTACACTCAAGACATAAAAGGTCTAGCACGGCGACGTTTACTAGCCTCACCCTAATGAAGTGGACAACTTGGGGTTTTCCGGTGAAGCCGCGGACCAATTACAGTCTCTCGGCGAGCATTTTTGTGGTGCAGAGGCGCAAGACCCTCCTCCTCCTCCTCCTCCTCCTCCTCCTCCTCCTCCAAATTGGACGCGTCATAAATTATAAAGGCAGCGAAAATAGCACCAATTCTCAGAAGTTTCCGCGAATTTTGCCGCTGTCATTTAGTCACCCGTGTCAAAAATAGCCCTCCAAGGTCCTAACAAACAAAAAAGCATGCCTGCTTGTTGGCTCGGATGCAGTTGCAGCACTTCAATCGGAGCGGACAGTGACAAGAGAACCTGCACCTCTTTCTTCTCCCAATCAGCTAATTGTATCTTTGGGTTTTAACTGACCGATAACAATAGAACATTTAAATATAAGGGCACAGGAACGCATATGGGTCTACTGCTTAAAAAAATAATTTAATTCATCTTGTTTTATAAAAGGATTCAAAAAGGC
The DNA here is from genome assembly GCA_001923025.3 of Taenia multiceps. Classification (NCBI taxonomy): domain Eukaryota; kingdom Metazoa; phylum Platyhelminthes; class Cestoda; order Cyclophyllidea; family Taeniidae; genus Taenia; species Taenia multiceps. The sequence continues at coordinate 59,437,498 of CM010311.1, read as the reverse complement.
TACAAGGAGTAAACCGTTGGTTGAATATACTACTGATAAACTTATAAGGCGGCAAAAAGGTAGTCAATTGACTTTTAATTTCGTCGGTGACATTATACATGTCAGACTACTCAGAGCATAAGAATAATGCATTAAATTTACAAAAAAATTGTGCTCACCCATCTTGATTGTAGTGAGTAATTTATAAATGGGTAAAATGACGTCTCCCAGGATCTCACCTGCTGGTCTGCGCCGTGCAGTTTGACAGGATGAAGAGACAGGTCAAAGATGAGGGCATCGGTGGCAATGTCAATTGGAGATTGGCGTTTGCCATGTTTGCAGGTGGTTAAATCCTCCGTTCGCATTAGTGGCCTGTCTGTTGCCTCGGTAAATCCCGCGATCACAAGCAGTAGGGTGGCTGGAGAGGCGAAACAAGGTGAAGTGTGGGGGAGAGAGGACGGTTAGGTTGATCCGCTGCCTTCGGACTGCTTTTGAAGCTGAAGTACATTTCCCACCGATTCACTTTAAATCAGAGGCGCAAACAGGCTGCGGCCACAAAATCTGCAACTTTGTTTCAGTAACCTTACCCAGAGCTCATTTAATTCGCCCATGAGCCGACCGATTTTACTGATTTACATATAGAATACTTAGAGAGCTTTTAGAGACATTGATGTGGAGGAAACGAAGGTTGGCAAATCCGTTAGGTCCTCAAAAATTGCATCTACCTTCCTGATGGTGGTTTTCAAACATCTTCACTGACCAAAACGGGACGAAAAAATTTGCAGATGCTAATTTCCTGGTAAAATAGCCATTATAATCACAGCAAATCACCAAAGATGACATATGTCGTTAGTTGACATCGATGGTGTATTGAAAGACAACTTTTGGCAGACCAGTTTGACTTCGCTACTTCAAATCCACTTGAAAGTATACGAATTAACAAGGTATTTGCGCTGGTCTTTTACAATTGCCTCAGAGTAAATGCCAAGAGTTAGGAAAAATGAATTAGTGCAGGCAAAAAGGAGCCTCTAGGGCTTCAATATATAGTTTGGGAAGTGTGGCTGAGGCCATCCTCTCCCCCTTCCTCGCACAGTTTTGTGGGCAATTTGTTCACTTCGCCTTAAGGAAGAGTTGGGTTTGAGATCTAAGTAGTAAATGCCTAGGAGGCGATCCTCTGGATAGATGATTTATCTTTCTCCCGCGAAATAAAATAGAGAATTAACTTACTGCATACCTCTTGATGGGCAAAGGTTTTCAATGAGGCAACACAGGCAGTTAAACGCTACTATCGACCCAATTCAGTAGTATTTCCCCATGTAAGTTACTTTTCCGAATTAATAGAAATTATATCCAAAAATGTACGCAGGCATTTACTACAAGGCAAACACTTCGATGCAAATCGAGCACATCTTGTCTTTTATAGTACCTGCCTTCCAAAGCCCCCTAATTGTCGGGTGAGGGTTATATTGCCTACCTGGATTTTTAAAAATCCCCTCCACAAAACTCATTTCCTTTCACCGGTTCTACACTTGTAAAGGATCATAACGTAGTCTGTCATGTTAGGGTTGTACATGAATACAACACGAATCAGGATCATTTTCTCCAACCTCCCCAGTAAACTTAAATCCCTCGCATCCCTGTATTTTTATAACTTCGGAGTTATGTAATTCAGATGGTCGGTGTAGTGCTACCTCGAGGCGATGCGGTGCCAGAGGAATAGCCTAAAACATGTTTGGCGCGATGGAGAGGAGTGAGAGGGGTAGGGGAAAGGAGGGGATCACGATGGACCCCTCATCCTCCTCCTACTACTACCTAGGGAAATGTCGACAATGGGTACTAAGTTACTAAGTAAGTAATTACATTTACCTAACTGCTTTACTCTACAAGGTAGGAAGGAAGGAAGGAGTTGTGGCAATAAATTAGCTTTAATAACCGCAAGTGCCTGATAAAAAAAGCTGCTCTGCCCTCCCAGGTAGCTGGCATGATATAAAGCTAAAATTGTTGCTTCCATCCCCTTGTTTGTGGTTTATTCCCCATAACAAAAGACAGGTTTCTTCTCCCCCCATCCTCTCTCTCATTGGGTTAAGCGATGGGGAGGTAGGGAGATGGGGAGGCCCGTTTGACCTTTTAACTTCACTACGGGGGAAAAGTTCACGACTCCCACCGCGTCGGCAGATCGCACAGGAATTTAAAAGAAGAAAGTAAATCATTTTCCTCTTTTTTTATTCGTAAGACTTTTTGAAGGAGTGGAATATTTATTGATGTCTATGTAGTGCCAATTTAAAATAAAAATTTGAGGCATTATTATTTTGTTTCGGAAAGTCCTGTCTAACACTCGTAATTGAGGAGGATGACGATGTAACATTTGTTTTAACACACGATTCCTATAACGTCAAATCACCTCGCTTTATATCTAGCTAACAAATTTTAACTTTATGTTATCTTCTGTTTAAAAAAACTTCCCTTAAAATCACTTGAATTATGCGAGTAGAGTATTCGGGGGACACTGAGTTATGAGCTGGCCATTGAGGAGGCGCCATGTAGCCCTGCCCTCAAGGAGGACACCCATTTTGCCCCTTTCCATCATACTTGCAACTTGTGAAGAAAAATAAAACACTTTTTGGGTGGTGAAGAAGCTCTCGAAGTGGAGGACAATAGTCTCCATCTCATTTCCGGTGTAAAACCCGAGTGCCCATCTCTGCTGCCTACCCCCAGCAGGCTAACTTAATACGAGATTTGGACAGTCGCTTATTAACTTCCACCTTTTGCCTTGATTTTGAAGACTTAAAATCCCAAATCCACTTTTTAAATTTAGGCCATTTGGAAAAGACCTTTTCGACTTTTGGATGAGACTAAGGTGTGTCGTGATGATGGTTTTTCTCTGAGAATAAAAAAACATTCAGGCATTAGTCGTAAAATGGAGTTATTTCGAGCAGTTAATAAGTGGTTTGGGGACTTTTAAACTTTCCCGAAGTAAAATTTTGCCTTAACGCTTAGGTTAAAGCTCAAAATGTGGAAGTACAAAAATTGCAACAAAGTGGTGAAGACCTCCCTCTCCCTGGGATTGATTTATGGCATTGAAAGGGAAAAATGGGAGGTTCTAAAGACCTCGAAAAATTGGAACTAAATTAATTTAGTGATTTCCGTCATGGTGTAAGGGAGCACTGTGAATTCATTGGTTGGTACAAATGACCTTGAGGTGCCCCAATTCCATTGGTTTGGGAGGGCTTACACACCCCTTTAGGTCGTTCACCGAGGAGACTACGTCCAATTAAAATATTGTGTACTTCGAAAAAAATCTGTGTAATTTTTTTATAAAAGGGAAATATTAATAAGGTGATCCAAACTTGAGGAGGTAAGAGGGGTGCTATTCAAAGCATGTTAGAAGGCACTTACACCAGACTAACAAGGAGATTTCTGTCAATTGTAATTGAACGAGACGAAGATACATTGCACCTTGATCAGTAAAGCAGAAGGGGAGAATGAAAGAGCTTGTGCAGCTCTCCCAATGTGTCATAACCAGGCGCTTATTGCATTGACAAGGGATGGGTGGACCAACAGCATAACCTCCGTGGTAAGCATGATTAAAGGCTCATCACTCCCGGCTGTTGCGTGGACATCAACGCCTCGGTGTGTGGAAGGTAGGCTGCGTGTGTATAATTTGGAAGAGGTTAGCCACGCCTCAGTCTAATAGTGGCACTAACCAATGGCAGGACGCTGTTTCCCGAACCGCAGCCTAATTGGTTCTCGCTCAAACTGCAAATAGAATAATTAGAACGGCTTCCACACATCTATTTCCACCGTCAGGTTGCCATGACAATTTAAATAGCCAAATACTGCCTCAATGGACCACCCCCTCCCTCCCCCTCTCCTTTCACATAACTTTACACGTGACGCGATGTGACATGCCAAGCTTTGACGTGTAGTAGAGAGAGAAAGGGGCGGGGAGGGGCAGAAGTAAGGACTGCAATTACTTGGCAAAATGATAACTTCTCCTTGAAAAACTCACTATTTTCGGTCATGTGACCCCACCATTTAAACAAGTGACTATCCATGCAACGGTTTGTTTGTTTGACCGTCAGTCACTTGGGGTGGCCACATTGCGCCGTGCCAGCAGATCTGCTCACTTTCTGTTTGCTAAATGCATGTATTTTGCCCAAGTATTATGCCCTCTTTTGTCTTCAAAGAAGTTTCGGGACGCTACAGCCCACCTAAAGCATGAAGAAGGTTGAAGGAGTGGCCTCGAAGCGACCAAATGCGTTAAATAGGCTGCGAACTGATACTACTACTTTTTGTGCATTACGGATAGTAATTTATTTTCTTGGCCAAACTCCTCCTCCTCCCCGTCGTCGTCGTCGTCGCCGTCCTCCATGCAGAGGGCATTTAAAATTGTGAAGGCCGATGTTGGATAACTAAAGCCATCAATTTTTTGATGCCAAGACGTAAATACAGATTTATTCGCGGAATTAATAGGGCATAAATTAGTCCGCATAAAGCTTGAGTTCTCCGGAGAGAGAAGGTGGACAAAGCCGATGTGACGGTGGAAATGAAATCACCTGAAACGCCCAATCGACGTCTTCTTAACCACTGGAATGAAGTTGACTGGGATCATAATGACATCGGTGACAGATCATTTAGTTCGCCCGATTGGTGCCAATTCGTTCTCTACGTTCATGCCGAATTTCTTTTTTCCCTCGGTAATGGCAAGCGAAATACTGGAATCCACTAGGGGAAAAGTCACGCTTCCTTTTGTCAGCTATGGCGGTTACGATTTAAAATGCCACTATAATGGAGCGGTCTACCTTCTCTGCCTTCTGCATTGGATTGAGAAGGGTCAAGAAAGCCTTCTAAGGCAGAAGTTGGCTAAAATCAGGGTTACAAAATACTACTTTTTTGGCTGCTCTAGAGTTGGATCACTTATCTTACGAATCGGAAAAGTGGGGTTGGCAAATGGGACACTTTTTGGGCAATATCATCCACACTTGAAGAGTAAAAGCTACTTGAATTCTTCGTATTACTCCCCTTCCCACTGCTTCTTCCTCCTCTCCCAACTCAGTTCACAAAAGGGGAGCAAAATTTTGAGTATTCCAGGGCATCGACGGGATGCATCATCGACGAAGAGGATCAAAGAGGTTCTCGTCCCTATGCAAGTTTAATGACTACCGCTGCTGGCTCATGAGGGTTTTTTACATCACCGACAACTTTGTGGTGACTCAGGGCAGAGGAGCGATCTAGAGGAAAAGATGATCGTGTTATATGAGTGGGGCTTGTTTTAATCACCCATTAAATGAAGAGGGAATTCTGTACCCCATGAGTAAATCAGCGTGCGTAGTATTAAGAAGAATTTAATAAAATGCTGCCAATTTGTATTGAAAAATCCTAAAATCTTATGTAAAATCGGAGGGGAATAATTAAAATAAATCCAGGATTTGAGCCGTTTACAACGGCGTCATGGAAAGTGAATATTATATAATATATATATACGAACGCGAGAAATTTTCCTCAGATCGAAGTAAAAAAACAATAACCTTCCTCCCACTTTTTTTGATAAATATCCACAGAAAAAATGTGAGTTTGTTTAGAAAAGGCAGGGCTTAACTCACCCAGCAGTGGGTTTATTTAAACAACTTTTTTTGGCGTTATGATTATCCAGCCTTGAGTTTTTCCTATTTTTGGGAATTTTTTTCACTACAAAAGCAAAGTGCCATTAATTTGGAGCGATTATATTTAGTCGTGGAGATTGGGGAGTCTATCAGTGGAGGAAAAGGGCAAATTGGCACATCACGGTGCTCCTCACGCAAGGCTCTTAAATCCCCACATCTTCGGTCCTAATCGGGCTTTGCGTGCTGCGTAAACCCACGAACTTCGGGACAGATGCCTCCTTCAGCTGATTCACGCAAAGTGAATAAGTCTTTTATGAGGCAGCCTAGTTCTCTGCTCCTTTTTGCACGGATTGAACATAAATGCGTCTCGATGCTTGACAATTAGGCTTACTTCCTCATTAAAGGTACGAGAGAAAACGAAGGAGGTAAGGCATGCAAGGGAGTAAAATAAGTATAATGGCATACAAATGAAATTCATATTTAGTATCAGTGTCATATATATGTGACGAATCTACTTATTTTCTGCCTAGTCGTTATGACGGGCTTAGTCAAGCCATACATCCAGAGGTGCTTGATCATCTTTAAGGCTCTATTTGAGGATGCAAAAAAATTGTAACCGAAACGCTACGGTTGATGACGGCTAGGGGAGACCGAGCGATAGTGACAATCTGTGAGGACTAGGCACCGTGACCTGACATTCTGTGTCACCTTGAAAAGAGTATTTTTAAAGTAAGTGCCGCAGCGACCCAAGACACCTCTGAAGGTGAAAGAAGGCGTGATACAAGGAAGGGGTGTGTACGGCCGACGTCCAGAAGGGTTGTGAACGGGAGCAACTGGTGTGGTCACGAGGTCAGGCCACCTGGCCGAGGTACAGTTGTGGAGTCCTAAGTGGCCTGCTAAACAAACACCTCAATTGCTATCACCTAAATAAAGGGCCAAAAACCACTGGAACATTTTTTGTCCGGGTAACTATGTTTGGGTCTCCTACAGCCAATTTTTGAGGGGTAAATGTCCATCCCCCTTTGTACAGACTGCATTTAAAGCCTGAGCAAAGCGTCCTTTTAATCCCTTTTTTTAAAAAAATCCAACTACAAAATCAGCCGTTTTTTTATGTGGTTTTGAGATTACGGGTTGTGAAATGACGTTTGGAGGCTAACTGAATCACACTGCAAAGCAATTAAGCTTGCACAGCCTACGAGGTGGAGGTTGTATTCCCCTCCGCCACAAGTGCAAATCTTCCGGCAGATCCTGATTAATTATTTAAGGTAAAATAATTCGGTGTGCTACTTTAAAATAAATTTGTTTTTTCGTGCTCAAAAAGTTATTAATAAACGGGTGGCAACTTGGCTCACTCCTGTGGAGTGAGAGAGGCGAGCATTTTTTCGCCTCCCAACGAAGGCTTAACTCAAATGCAGTATTAACCTATTTTGGAAGATGAAAGGGCAAAACGATGCACCCTTACTTTGGCCAGTCGTCTCAGAGGAAGAAGGTGATGAAATAGGAGGATACTTGTTTGGTTTATCCGATCAACTGAGGGATGTCTTTAATCCCCACTAGGTAAGACGACTACGGTGAGAGGGGCAAACTCGATCAACTCAAAGTCGCTCACTGAAGGAATGCATGAATTATGCAAATGTGTCCCTTTCGACTTACAAAGAGTCGAATTGGTCCTCTCAAAGCTAAGCAAGAAAGAGAACGGGATTCTTACCGCTTAGCTTATTGGCTACACTCAGTGACTACTATGGCCTCGTCTTTAGCTCCGTAAGGTTAGCAAAGGACACACAAAACGTGTCAATGTAGGGTTTTTGAAATGTATTTTGACCTCTGGTCGGTATTTGGGCACCAACTGTAATATCTTGCTTGTTCTGATTGACAGTTTCGATTTCGGTCAATTAGGTGGCCATATTGCCCTAGCTGGATGGGCTGGCCTACGGACCATTCCAGCAGCCCTGTTCACTCTGTTTTGTGAATATATGTATTCTGTCCTAGTAATGTGCCTTCTCTTGCCTTCAGGGAGGCCTCGGGACGCTGAACCGACTCCAGGGAGACTTGACACCGCATAACCAGAAATGGAGACCTTAGTGGTGCCAGCTATTGCCAGAAGACGTAAGGTAAACAATGAGCCACCGTTACTATCAACGATGCCCTTCCTTCAGTACGCTATATCTTAACAGACTTTCAAAATAAAGGTACAAAATTTGTGCTGAAATTAGACATAAACTTTTCGCTGTGTTTGTTTCAGCACCTCACTTATTTACAAGTGATTCGAGGAGATGGAGGACGGCGAATCACTGCTACGGAAATCACGAGATCCCCCGGACACAGAAAAAACTACTTTTAGACAATCACGATCTCCTTTTAAAGGTTGAATTCACACTTTTTTCCTTTTGAAAAAGTCTGATCAAAAGTAAGACTGCATTTTAGAGGGTGATTTATTAGGTCACAGTAGACTGGTAAAGGATCGGATATTAGTAGAAGACTAAAAGAACCACTTATAAGAATGGCAAAAAAAAACAATTTGACACATTATGTTGTGATTAATTATTAAATAAAGGCTCGTTATGTCCTTTTATCTAAATAGTTTGTTTTAATGGTTTATAAATTGTTACCTGCTGTGTCAAAAAGTTTGGTAACTTGTAAATATCCCAAGGGCCTTCTCTCCTAGCCTTCAAAAGCAGGAATAGGGAGAAAGCTGCTGTTGTTGTTCTTCTTTTTTACTTTCTTTTGACTCAGTATGCATCTGGACAGCGCTGTTGTGTGCAAATTCTGGACCAGGCCGTGAATTTGGTCCACAGAAGAGGAGTTTGTGATTAAGAGTGGTGGTGTCCACATTACCAACTACGCCATGCATTCCACTATACGACACTGCCCACAGTAATGCTGATTCCTGAAAGCATTTGCAAAGGGAGAGCTAGAGAGGGAAGAAGGCCAATAGGCCTTGGGTAATTCTTTAACCAGACAGGAGGGTACCAGCAATGGCACTTTGCCAGTGTGGTCTTAAAACACAACTGTGGGCCATAAGTAAAGTCTAGTAGCTCTGCGATCCCACACACATACGCCTTACCACCTCTATGGGAAAAAGGCCACATTAAACGACAACAATGTCAATTATTCTAGTAGAAGGGAGTCAGCAGCTAGAGGACTCTGCATTGTGTGGGTGTGTGTGTATTTTGGACAAATCCAAGAGGCAGTTTGCTGTGCCCCCTTCTTCTCCCATCATATATAGTAGGGGTGGGTCAAATTTGCTGACTAGTAGACAAAAACTCCTTTTAAGTCAAAAAGGACTTAGCAGAACAACATTGAATGTTCATGTATTTATAGTTAGCTTAACTAGTAGCACTTTAAATCGGGTTAGAAGGTAATAGCTTGCATTCCTCCACCTTCCTTGCCTCACTTGCCTCCCTTAGGGTGAAAGTGCCCATCTTCAGTCAGCCTGATTTGTAGGCATCAAAATGGCCCCAAAGTGTATGCACGGATTGGAAAGGATAAACAATTACCCAATTGAAGAGCCCACCCACCACGCTTGTGTGTCTACATGCTTATTCGTTCCCATTCCCCAACCCCCAAATGCACACTTTCGCGCCATCATCCCTCGCATTCATCACCCACTTGAATGGAGCTTTCCACTGCCCTTTCAACATTATCACTTCAAGCTACCTTCTTAAAGCCTTTTTCTGATATAAGCATTAATAAAAGGCTGGTGATCATCCCCATGCATAGCCTCCACCATGTGGATGGTGGAATGTCGAGTGCGTGAGAATCCATCATTCCATTGTTCAATACATATTATTATGCTCTAGCAATTAATGCCTCCCTGCTGCTAGCCATCCATTTAATTAGAATGGAGGAGATGCTGTAGATAAATGAGGGCTCAGAGTTAATGACTTCTGTCGCTACTCCAATTCACTGCATCTGCTTCATTTCTTTCTTCAACCCTCCTCACAATGAAGACGCACTTCACTTCACTTCCTTACCTCGTCTCGGTTCCGCAGGCCAAATAAAAAGTCACGTTGAAGAGAAAGCCACTTTTTCTCCTAACATTACTACATACCATTCTTGATGCTGTAGGGAAAACACAAAGAGGAGCTCCGCAACTTCGTCCCTCCGAAGAGGATATAAATGTATATATGGCCATAGGTAGGGTTGGAAGGAGAATTATTTTTTTCTCCCCCAAATGCTGCGCTTGTTCTGCCTTTCGCCCATTTTACGTTGCAATAAATCGTCATTTACGCCAGTGAGACCCCAATGAGTGGTGCGCTGGGCACGAATGAGTTATATCACCCCATAATTGTGGCATGAACGCTGAAATGAAAGAAGCAGCAATAGCAGCAGCAGCAGTCAACTTTTGGCGCACACACACAGTGTTACAAGGCTGCGCTTTTTCTGCCTTCCTGAAGCATTTCCTCTTTTTTGCCAGCTTTTTAGTGAGCTGACGCGATGCCGTGTGATCACATAACTGGAATCGCTGTAGTAGTCCACTGTCTCAACACTTCCCATCCCTATTCCATTCACACTACCTCTAACTTTCACGCTTCCTTTTGCATATTTTTATTGTAATATTGCCTGTAGACACCAGTGAATTTGAGGTTGTGTTATTTTTTTTGTCGGGCGTAGAGTGTTTAAGCATTAATAAAGTCTTTGTCGTGCTCGACACGTTCTCTCACAGGCTCGTCTAGTCAAATCCAACGCCACAATCTTTGTAAGGCATATTTCACCTAAATTTCATTGTTACTGATCTTAACAAGAAGGCTTTTGTCTTGGATTGCGTGTGAGGTGCGGTTTAATGCAGAGAGTTACCATAAACCCATGGTCAGCACGCGTCACACATATGTGACACTCGAAGCTAATGTGCCCACATTGTTGTATAAGCAGATACACATCTACCACCTCTGGTGGGGCAAGCAAGTACAGACTAAAGCCTCCTGGTAATAGAAAAAAGGGTAAATTGGAACATGATATTTTGGCGATGCGACTTGCCACACCCACACACACAACTCCTGTGCTACTGGATCCTACAAAATATATCATTTCGAAGGCATACCTTCTTTTTGGCAGCCATTCATATGGAAAGCCCATAGTATACATATGTATATCTATGAGGAGGATAATGTGAAGCTAGCTGATATAGCCAGAATGATAGGTATCAGTAATTAGCAGAAGAATAGCTCCGCACCTTCTTCTTCCATTGCAAAAATCATGACAGTGGCTGAAATTCTCGTCCTAAAACACCATAAAACTTGATTCAGTTCACCACTTGGAAGACTTGATTGCTGCAAGTCGCAATCACACTCACAGCGTGAGCTACCACATGAACCAAGAAGAGTCGTCAGTATCGAAGCCGTTAACCAATCACATGGATAGCTAAAGTGGAAAGTCTGCAACAGTAAAACTAATTGGCCAAATAATGGCATCTTTTATGATGTACCCTCCTTCAAGCAAATTCCGTTTTACAGCCTTCTTCATGGTACAACTTCTTCCTTTCTGTGTGCAGTACTTCTCGGCCCTTCCCCATACTCATAAAAAACCACACCTCTGTGTTAGGTGGCTTTACAACGGACACCGAAATGCCCTCCTACACCAATAACCACATCAAACAAAGTTTGCATTATTCATGGGAATGAGTAAATCCCCAATCGAGGCATAAAACTCACTTCCACTCAGCGGCTGTGATTGGTGCGATCCAAGGTCAAGGGAAGAGGTGGACAGCAATGCTAGGATTTGCGAGGGACCAAACTAAATCTTTCATCACAAATAAGTGTTGTCAAGACTCATTTCATCACCCTAGTCATAGTTAGTGGGAAAAGCTTTCTCTCACTTTACAAGAATTATTGCAAAATGGGGAGGTTGGGGAGGACGAAAGCAGTGTTTAATGGCCTTCCTTGCTGCATTCCTCTCCGCCACTGCAAGTGCTTAAAGGGTAATAAAAGTTGTAAACATGAGTCACACTTATAATTCACACTCTTTAATTGGGATCGAGGATTCTAAATTCCTGCTTATAAACATTCTCTACCCTCTCCACCCTCAGTCCTGCCTCCATCACCCCTCCCCCATTCCCTCGCCTCCTCGCCTCCTCGCCTCCACTTAGCCTCCCAACCCCAACCCAATGTAGACAAATTCTTCTCTCCTCTGATTAATGTAAACATCGCGTTTGCACAATTCGCACTTGAAAACTAAACACACCGGCGACTCGTTCAAATGGGAAAATTGCACCAGTTCTGGCATTTTTGCGTGTAGCTGTGTCGATCACGCCCTTACCTACCACAGACGGTGAGTCCTCTCATGCCAATTAACTGAAATGAAAGTTGTCAAACTCCTTAACCTTAGGTGATTAATCACCTCCTTCTGGATCAACAACTTATGAGTTGGTGAGTTGTTTGTGTTTCCTTCATCGCTGACTAGTTGGGAAGGCATCTCCTTATACCAATGAACCACAGTCGTGACCTTCGAAGAGGCTGACAAGGGAAAGGAGGTGTGTGTGTGTATCAAAACAGCTGTCAAAATTAAGTCAATCAAAGCAGAGGAGTTGTAGGAATTTTCTCATTAAAAGTTGACAGTAATGTTTGGTCACAAATCGTCCATGCATAGCGTCTCCTCCAACATATTATTTTACCCTCTCAATTGGGTGGAAACTCCGTCGGAGGCTGTGAAGGAAAACATGCGACCAGGTTGATCTTAATTAAAAAGTGTCATCTTTTTGGAGGGAAGAAAAAGAGATTATGAATAATTGAGTAACTCTCACTCGCAGTCTAATTTATACCTGAATGCATTAACGCTGCGTCCTGTCAAACGTCTGGTCAGGACTGTCACAAGACGACAGAGGGGAAAGTGATGGCCTAATAGATTGGAGACATAATTGAGTGGTTTTCCCCTTCCACTGTGCTTGCTCGCTTTAAATTAAATCGCTCTTTTTTACCTTTATACCATCCTAGGTAGGTATTAGTCCTCCTAGATGACTAGGTCAGTTCAAAAGGCTATCCGCCTTTGAACTTTCACTTCTTCACGTCGTATTTCTACTTTCCAAAGGGGCAACATTTGGGACAGAGGGCAGCGAACGCCACCGTAAAGAAAAAATACCCTCATTTCTTTTAGTGAACAATCTCAGAATGCTCCGATTTAGGGTTGTCTACCGTACCTGAATGAGGATGTCAATTAATTGAAGTGGAGGCACCTCCACCACCTCTCCACTGGCTGGATGGAACCCAGGTCGGCATGGCCGGTCAACAAAGTAATAGACGGATTAGCGTCACCAGGCCTTATTCGCACGAAGCCTTTGGGCAAGTGTCGCAACAACTAGCGATGGGCAAACATGATGGTCGACATATTTTCCACTTCCTAATACAGTCCCCAAGCAGGAGAAAACTCTACTCCCATTGGAACCGCCAAGATAATCAGTGACTTGGCTGTCAGTTGTTCTCTTATTTATCTGCAAGTTGGATGGCTGCGGCGATTGTCCCCTGCGCGTTACTCCACTGCACCGGCTACGATGTGAGGACGGACATGGGGCTGACCAAGGGCAGCGCAGAGGCACAGCACTCAAAAGGGGAGAGAAAGGCTGTGTAACAACTTGTCTTTGCAGCCACTAAGATCGCCTATATTACCTCTTCATTAGTCAGCGTGTCATCCGAGTCAAGCTGGTATCGACTCAGGCCTCTGCATCGGCAATGCATATTTTGCCGCCTTCAAGGCGCCAAATTGACATATCGGTGGAAAATAAATGATCAAAGTAGGTGATAACTTTGTTGGTCGTTATTGAAATGCAACGCCTTTTTGCCACTCAGAAGGGCAAAATGAACAACGTCTTCAGGAAAAGGAATTTGTGTGGTGATTTCACTTTCCACCTCTACAGTTTTCACATCCCTGATGCAGAAAGAGATTTTTCTTGCTTGAATCTGTAGACAGCAGTGAGGAGGGTCAATAATGCATGGCCACATTCATTTACTTCCAAACCTTGGGGAAAATATGAGCAGTATAACTCCTCCCGGAGTCTGTACTTACCATTTCCTTTCTCCCACTTAACCAACCATTCCCTAGATCGGGGGGTGAGGAGAAACGGAGCAAACGATACATTTGAGAGGTCCCATTACCCAACAAAGATGTGGTGATGACTGCAACATTTACCTGAATATTTGCTGTCAGCCCAGACAGCTCACGTATCCTGAGTGGTTAAATGGGGTCCTCTAATTGCACGCCCCCTTCATCCCATCCACCTTCCCACCTGCTAATACATCGTGAATTACCACTTGGGTTTGTTTGTGATAAACACTCCCATTTGTATCAACCACTTTCCCAATCACATGGGCACTCCTTACTCTTTGGCAAGAAAAAGGATATAAGTCGTACGATAGTGGAAGGAAGGCAAAGTAAAGCGGAACAATCATGTAGTCTCAATCCGCAGTGTCGCCTTTGGGACTGGCTGGATGATATGATGGTCTTTGACGTAGGTATACTGTCAGTGGAGGGCTCGTTGAGATGTAAACTTTCCCAGTCACGAAGTGAAGGCTTTGAAGTCCACACCGTCCGATCATGAGAAAGTAGATTTTTCAAAATTGAAACAATTTTCCATTTGTTCTAACCAATCGGTATTTTCATGAGCTTTTTTCCCGACATGTTATCCTTTTCAATTGCGTTGCATGGAGGTTCATGTGGATAGGACCTTTTACGTCGTCAGCAGTTGAAGGAAGCACGTGGGTGAAACGAGAGACTCCCAGCCAACTGAGGGTTTCTATAAAAAAAGCCTTCAGAGAAAAAAAAGAGTTGTAGTCTTACTATGGTGAATAGAAGGCGCGCTATATAATGCTAGTATGTCCACTTGCTTTGATAATGATCGCCATGCTTCCGTTACTACACAGAACCAACTCCGCTGCATCGAAGCTCAAATACTGGAGACGGAAAAAATTCGTCACCGATTTGCTGCAGGTTTGGCCGGTGCTCAAAATTTTAATTGAAATTGCCACCGTGACCATAGGACAGCACTCGCATCCGGTGAGCGTTGTCACGGGCTTCCTTCTTCCCACTTTGAGGCAAAGGTTGTGGCAGGCAGAGGTGACACGCTTGTGGAAATGCAATTCCACCTCTTCTGGCGCACTACAATAACAATATTTAATTCGATAGATGCCTGGGAATAACTAATTCCCAAATTTTCCTAACACATTGGTTACTTTTAAAACAAATGACAGAAAAGCAATCAAATCAGTTTTTGTGCCAACATTGAGGAGTATTGCGCCACTGTTGAGATACATTAGATCATTGTGGAATAGACTTTATCAAGTTGACGCAAATACTTCTTTTATAAATGCATTTCACTAGCAGCTGCTTTAAATGAGGGAGCGTCTAGACTTATCACGAAGTCCTGTTCTTCGACGCCAGTTATCAGTGGTCGTGACGACTTCGGGGCAGGGCGTAGCAGCTAGACGGGTGGTAGTTGGGTAGATGGCCTAGAGTTCGGTCGTCCATGTGCGTTGGTAGATGAATGAATGGATAGAAGGATAGAACACCTGCTGTGAAGGCGATTTTCTTGGTTATCTGGATGTCTGTGAGGGCCTGCAGAGAGTTGAACTACAAACGCTCGTCTAGGTGCATGAAAACATACAACAACCAAAATGAGGCGATTGGTTACTCTCATTTCTCAAAATTTCTCCGACGTCTTACTTCCCTTCCCTCCCTCACTCTGTTCAAGTTTGACAAACACCCGCGCGATCCCCTTATTTTCCTTTCCCTTTGCTCTAGCCCATGGCGTTAAGAAGTGGGTTGAAACTAATTGGCGGCTAATCGGTCGGAAAGGGAGACAAACCTGCACATTAGTCGATGCCTGGAGGAGGTGAGGAGAGGGATGTCAATCAACTATTAGTCGTCTAGTCCACCATTCACCTAGGCAACTAATTTGGGGACAGGAATAAACACACATCGTCTTTGAAAACCCTAACTCAATTGGGAGTCGCAGAAAAAAATAAAGAACTTGCTTGGTAGTGTGACTGTTGAAGACAAACGCGAGAAGGAAGCCACAGCGGTTTATGAAGTAGTCATTGATGCTTCTCGAGCCACTGCATCCCTCCAGTGTTCTGCTTCGCTCCACTGCACTCTCCTCTCACCTCTCATTATACTCGCTCCACTTCCTCGCTTTTTATCCCCGCTCCCCTCCCCCCTGTATACTCCACGTAGCCCTGCAATGCCTCTACAGCCGAGAGACTGCGTTGCAGCAGAGTCACATGCCCCGTTCTCTTGCAGGACAATTGGCTAGCTTCGGCAGCAACATGCGCTAACCAGCACCAAAGGCTCATTATATTCATCATGTGCCATCTCATCCTACTCCACTAGCCCATTAAACACATAGGCAGCAAATGTGAGTAGGTTAACAAAGGAACCCCGATGTTTGATAGTGTACTCAACTGCGAGTGAGATCAAACCCTCCCCTTTGCCCGTGATCCTCGCACCCGTCAACAAACACTGAAGGCTAATTACCACTACCGCTCAAGGGATGGCAGATACAACACCTGCAGAAAAAAAGGGGACTTATTTGTCTGGAGGCAAGAAATATATTTTACAGCAGATAAAACGTACAGTACGCTTAATCCGGTTACAAAGTCCTACCATGACGTTACCAGCCAAACCAGTAGATTGCGATCGCACGACTACATCTTGTTCGGAGCAACATCTCCACAAGCCTGTTGGCTTGTGCTAGTTTAAGCCGCGCACGTTATTGCGAAAAGCCTACAGGCAGAGGGGCCAAAGTTGTTTCTTCTCTAAAACATGCGTTAATACCATTAGGGTACAAAAACGGATAACAAGCTGGGAATTGGAATTTGAGCTTACCCAAGCAAAGCACACAATAATAGCACAGTCCTTTTCACGTACATTTGTCGGAAATTACCCTCGACGCATTCAGGGGGCAACACCAGTAATTGGAATGCTCCTGCATGTTTTACGACCCAGGCGGATAAAAAGCAATGGAGAGAGTTGGCTTCTTAAGGGTTCCTCCCAAAATTTCACCAGATCGTGTATGTGTAGTCAAAATGTGATCGCAAATACAATTCTTAAGCAATCACCGAACAGACAGACAATATACCAAAACACAGCCAATGGCGTTAGAGTTAACTAACTGAACAAAGCACCGCACATTAGAATATCAAGAACTGAATAAACTTATAAATGTTATCACCTTGAATATTTCCAACCATAAATTATAGGTTGGCCATTTATTAAGTAAAGTCGTACTTGTTTGCATATATTTTAAATATAGGCCAGATGAAGTCAGTATATAGCTCTACACATGGATCTGGGTCAATGTCAAGACCAAATGACGCCAATATTGAGCCCTTGATATCAATCAGGGTCAATGCGAAGGTCAAATGATCCCATTATGAACTATATGGGCCCATGGTAAGGGCGAACGATGTCATTATGGAGTCCCAGGTATCGGCTAAATTCGACATCAGGGGCAAACGGAGTCAGAGTGCAGCCATGGATATCCGTTCCGTTCAAGTTCAAAGATAAGCACTCCGCTACAGAGAACATATAGCTAGGCTGCTTAAGTTAAGGGCTAAATGACGTATACCTCCAGCCGCAAATATCGATCCGGGTCGACCATATCGATACAGATCGACATCCAGGTTAAGTGGACAGAGACTAAGGTCACTTCTGAGGTCAAATTGCGCAACAACAGCCCACTTGACCGGATTCAAGTTCATTGCAGGAGTCATTTTAGCGAGCATATTTCTATTCGGTTCGGTTTTGATGTCAACTGGCATTGTCACAGAGCCCTAGATATCGACCCAGGTCAGTGACAAAGTCATGTCACGTCAACACAGCCAAAGATGTGGGTCAAGTTTTAATCTGATGTCAAATGGCGTCAGCATGGAACCCCATATATCCGCCCAGGTCGAGTCCAGGGCCAAATGACGCCAAAATAGGGAGCTCGACATTCTATCGGGTCGATATCAAGGACCAATGACGTCACTGTCGAGCCCTGGTTATCAGTCAAGGCCTAGTTTGAGGTCACGCGACTCATTTCGGAGCCCTGGATATCAACCCGGACCAATTTTATAGTCAAATGCCGTAATATCAGGGGTCGGGCTACCGATCGTAGTCGGTTTCAGGATTATATAGCGTCATTTCACAGCGGTGGATGTCAGTCCATACCGATTTAAGGGCCACAGGACGTCATTGTAGAGCCCTAGAAGATATCAATCCTGGTCTATGTCGAGGTCAAGTGGCGACATTTTGGAAGCGCATATATTATTCCGGGCGGACATCGAGGCCACGTGAAGCTGCCAGACATCGATCTATGCTGATGTCAAGGTCGAGAGATCCCATTGAGTAGGCCGAGATAAGGTCAAATGACGCATGTTTTGAAGATTAGATATCAATGAGGGTCAGCGCCAAGGTGAAATGACATTATTAAGGAGACTTGGATAGTGATCCGCTTCGACTTAAAGGTCAATGCGGTAATGGCAGTATCCTAGCTACCGATCTAGTCCTCGTCGAAGTTCAAACGACGTTGTCACCAGGTCCTAAGTATTGTTAGACGTCAGTGTCAATGTTGAACCCTAGTCCTTGGAATAGGTCGCGTTTAGGGCCAAATGACGTCATTGGAGTGCACTGGATATCGATGTCAAGGCCAGATGACGTCATTATGGAGCCATAACTATCGATTCGGCCTGAGTTCAAGGGCAACCAATACCATTATGGAGTCCAAGATGCAAATCTGGTTCGATTTCAGGGCCAGATAACGTCATAAAGAAAAGTCAGCCAAGGTCAAATGGCGTCAGTATGGAGCCGTGGATAAACGTTTAAGCCGAGTTCAATGTCGAATGACTTCGTTATGAACACACGTAGATGAACCTGGCCGATGTCGAGGTCAAGTGACGTCATGATGAAGCCCCAGGTATTGATGTGGGTTGACGACAAGGTCAGATGACGCCAATTCACAGCAGAGGTTGCCGATTTGAACCGATTTCAAGTTCCCAGGGCGTAATTATAGTCCTAGTTATCAATCCAGGCCGATGTCAGAGTCGGGTGGCGACATTATGGAGACACACTCACCAACCCAGGCATGTCAAGGCTATGCGGCGTCAATAAAAGGAACTATATGTCGATTTGTATTGACGTCAAGGTAGGGGTACGCCACTATGACACCCCAGTTATTGGTCAAGGTCTAGTTTAGGCCAAAGTGATGTCCTTATGGAGTGGTACATGTTGATCTGAATCGAGTTTAAAGTCAAGTATCGCAATAACAGGGCCCAACGTGCCAACCTGAGTCGACTTCAAGGTCAAGTTCAAATGTCGGCATCACGATGACACGTTTGTTGACCCAGGCAAAGGTCAAGGTCAAATGGCGTCATTGCAAAGCACTACATATCGATCCATGTTGACTCCTAGGCCAAAAGACCCCACTGGGACGCCCCAATTGTCGACCAAGGTCAAGTTGGGGCTAGGATGAGTAATTATGGCATCCTAGTTATGGGTCGAGGCAGAGTTAAGGGCTTAATTACCTCTCAATGTAGCCCTAGGTATCGATCCGAGTCGATGTCCAGGTCAAGTGACGTCATCATGGAGCCGAGTGACCCTAAAAAGGAGCACAGTATATCAATTCAAGTCCATGGTAAGGCCCCACGCCGTCATTGTAGAGCCCCGGTTATCGGTCAAGGTCGATGTTGGGGTCAACTGAGGCGACCGCATTGTCCCAGTTACTAATCCAGGTCGACGTTAGGGCCAAATTTGGAATGACGTGATTGTGGAGATGTGGACATCGGTCAAGGTCGACGTCAAGATCAAAATACGTCACCGTTATCGGTCAAGTTTGAGTATAAGGTCGAGTATATGTCGATCTGGCCCGCTTTTGAGGTCAAATGACGCAAAAACGGGCTTGGGTATAGGTCAACAAACACCATTATGGAGTCCTAAATGTGGATCTGTGTCAAATGACGTCATTACCAAGACTTTGATGTCGGCACATGTCAATGTTAGGGACAAATGACATCTTTATAGATTCATGGATATTGATCCAGCCAAAAATCGAGGTCAATCAGTGCCATTGTGGAGCCCTAGGTACAGGTCTGGGTCGATCTCAAGAGAGAAACCCAGATTTCGGGCAATTTCGAGTTTAAGGTCAAATGGCGTCATTATAGTTCTCTTAATGCCTGTCCAGGCCGATCTAAAGGTCGAATGGTGCCGTAGTGTAGACAAATTTTTGACCTCGTTCAAAGTCAAGGTCAAGTGGCGCTAGCTTGAGGCACTAGATTTTCGTCCAGTTTGATATGAATGTCAATTTGCGTCATTTTAGAACTGCGGATATCGGTCTGGAACAATGTTAGAGACAAGATAGGCCAATGTAGAGTCCTATTCATCAATCCAAGCCGAGGTCAAGGTCAAACGCGTCAGTATGGGGCCGTACGTAACCATCCAGTTCGAGATGCAGGTCGAATGACGCCACTATGGCGTTCAAGTTTAAAAGTAGAGTAAAATAACGGCATCATAGGGTCCCAGTTATCGATCCAGGTCTATTTTAAGGTCTAATGGCCTCATCACTGCGTCCTAGCTATCTGTCATGGCCAATTTCTGGGTCTAACAAACAGGATTTAGGGACTTTTTTGAGGTCATTTTCGAGTTTAAGGTCATATGACGTCATCACGTGGTCCTTGATGTCAACCGATGTCGATGACAAGGTCAAGCGACGTCGCTAAAAGGCATTAGACCTCGGCTGCGGTGATAGCTGAGTCGACGGGTGTCACTACTGCGCCCTACTTATTGATCAAGGTCAATCTTAAGCTAGGATGACATCATTGCTGGGTCAAGGATATCGATCTGGGCCGGTCCCAAGGTCAAATGTCGTAATAACGGGGACCTGGATGTCGATATGAGTCGGCTTCTAGATCATATGATGTCCTTATAGGGTGGAGGATACTAATCCGCATCGTCACCGTGGCGCCCTGGATATGTTTCTGGGTCAAATGAAGTCATAATGGAAGCCTAGTTATCGGTCAAAATCGAATTAAAGACCCGTATATAGCCTCAAACATTGATCAGGGTCAATGCTAAGTTGAAATGATTTTATTGAGGAGATTTGGACATTGATCCATGTGGAAGTCAAGGTCAATTAGTGTGCTAGATTCCAAATTGTATTGAGTTCAAGGTAAAATGATGCCATCAGTGAACCCTAGATATCGGTCGTGGTCGATGTTGAGGTGGATTGGCGTCATTAGGCAGCCCAGATACCGATTCCAGGCAGATGTCAAGGTCAAGTTTGAAGCCAAGGTAAAGTAAAATCACTCTTGCGCCCTCGCAATCGGTCAAGGTCGAGTATATGGTCACATTTTGATCTAGTAGATGCGTGTCAGTTAATTTCCCTTATATTACCTTGAGTTATGGAAAGCTGAAGCATTACGACTGCTAAAGATTGCATCAAGAAGGCGAAATGCCATTACGATTTTCTCATTGGTAGCTATTTTATTGTTTCCACTTTGATCAATCAATAATTCATGGATGCAACGGAAGAATCAGAGCAACAAAGCGGAAGTGTTGTGGCGCCCCAAGTTTTCCAGAGGCCGAAGACTATAACGTCTAGCGGAAGTACAAACACAGAGGCTCGAGTTAAATATACTCGTTAAGTACTATATAGACTCCTTTCCCTCTTTTGAATGCCGTCTCCTGCGTCGGCGATCTCAATGTAGTCGCCAACTACGAGCAACTGCGAGGATATCTGACCGCCACGGCACTGATCTCTCTTGCTAGACATCGCGCGGGTCCACTGCTGGTGGCGAGGGCCATTGACCTAAAAGGAGATTCATTTAATAAAGGACAATAGTTAAAAAAGTAATGTGAGGATAAGGTTTCCCATCTAGTTCTCACTTCAGTGCTGCTCAGACCTATCTATCTGAGATAATGCAGTCTTTCAAGAGGTAGTTGAGACATCTTGCGTTTACTCAATTGATATCTTTATCCAGTTACCGTAGACGGCTTCGAAAGGTACTACTGTCTCTTTATTTGCTATCAACATTCCTAGGTCTTATTAACCCTTCTTCCGTCGGGTGACATTACAACTTCTTTCATCCGCAACATGCACCCTTCTTCTATCACGTTGAAGTCAAGTAATGAGTACTAAAAAACTAGGGTAGTTGTCCTTTTAAATCTGATTTGCTTCCCGTTGCCATCACTGTAGCAGTCCGAGCCATTCTAAAGAGCATGACACCTCCTGGCACAATCCACAAACCAGGCTGTCAAGCGGAAGTATTTAGGCGGAGCCTTAGTGGACTTTAGAAACAAAGCGAATACTTACATAAACAATTGTAACAACTCAACCATGAACTAGAGTAAGCAGCAAATTTGAACTGAATATCAATGCTTCGGCAGTGATAACATCCTCCTAACTAATCCAAACTCATCTAGTCTTGGTAGCTCTAATATCGATTAACTTAATCGATAATAACCAATAATCGATCGAATGTCAGAGCTACCACCTAGTTATTTTGCATCGAGGGCATGTTAAAGGCTCAATGCAACAGTTTCTTGCGTTCACTTGGATAGCGCTTTACACCGTCGCTGTGTGCATCGAGGCAGCGCCTCCAGTCAAGACACCCGATTTTATCCAATACTCCCTGAAGTGGTGGGACTCCAGAGACAAATTCGTCTACTCAATCCAGTTTACTTCACTGCAAATACTTTACTCCTACAAATGGGATAATTTTGAATCCCAGTGGTACATGGCCTGGCATTTGATAAAGGGAGCTAATTGTGAGGTCCCCAAGTACCCGGGGGAGAAGAACTGCATACCGACAAATTGAAAGTGAGTCACTGTTTATTATCTCTCTTGGAGTTATTTAAAGTGCAGCTGCAATGATAAATTTCCCACGTTCTTTATCAAGGGATCACTGTACCCCGGGTTCGAACTCCATGGGAGATGACTATATGCTGCGTGACTTTAGTGAAGACGACTCTCTTCAACCAGAATCCGTTCTTAAGCTTGTATCTGAACACCAATCCTACTACCACGGAGATTGGCTCAAACTTTTCCTCTTCTTCTGCAATCTCTGCTACTGCTTGAGAGGTGTGGTGAGTCTCCATCGTATCATGTAGTAGAATGAAAACAAGAAGAAAAGGCCGCAGGCAGAAAACCACAAACATGTATTTTAAAATAGTATACGGCAGCTACTTCACTCGTTTGTAGGTTTGTGAGCAGGTCAGATCGCCAACAATGTAGACCTGTAACCATAAAGGTTGAGTGTATTTCGTATTTCTCAAGTACATTTCCAATTTCCTAGACTTAATCCCATTTAGTGCCTTTCTATAAACCTATAAGTCTCCGGTAAAAAAAAGTTTGGCATTGCATGAGTAGATCAAAGTTGGGCTGCTTAGGCCTTCACTTATGCTTCACAACAGTAGTATGATTTGCGTAACTATGGTAAACTTACTACACTGACCCTTCAACAATGATCACAGTGTGCATACGCAAAGATTTTTTAAGCAATTTGGGTTGAAAACTAACTTACCATAGTCATTATATCTCCATTGATAGTTCGAATTATAATTATGGTCTCACCGTCACCCACCTAAATATGTTTCATTATGCCATCCTCAATTGGAATCTTTGACTTGATGGGGAATAGGGTGAAAGTGCTACTGTACAAAAGGTGTTCCTCCAGTTTCTTCCACTGACTACGTAGCCTTTATCATACCAGCACTGTAATTGATAAATTCATCAGTTTAATCCCAATATTGTTGACATCTGAGGTCTACAGCAGTTGCTTTCATAAATCCCAGTGAGTGTTGCCTTTGATGTTCCTTGTATTATTTCTTTGCATTGCGAGGTTATTCTATTTGATTAATACTTAAAATAAGTGCACTACATTTGAATGAGTTGGTAAAGTACAATTTTTAATCAACAATGTGTCTGTATATCATTGGTTCGAAATAAAATAAAAAAATAATGCATAGACAGGATCTTCCCACTTGCTTTCATATGGGTGCCACCTGGGGATTCCTTCGCGAACTCCTGGCCCAACCAAAAAGTTGCTTCTGTTTTCCCCTTTAAGGACGATTTGGGGCTACAATACGTATCTACGTCCACTGTGAAAACGTGGTTTGGGATTCAAATTTCAGAACCGTCTTTGCGATGTCCGTAGGGACACGAAAACGATTCATAAATTTGTGAAAGTTGCGATTTGAGTCGACCTTCCAAGTGCCTGCGAGTGCCTCCATGTCACTTGACAATTGCATCAGTGACTCGGAGTGTGAAAATACGCTGACAATTGGAGCACACAAGGAGGTTGTAACGCCATGAGTTTAAGTTGACACGTTGACAAAGCCAGAGTGAGCAGGATGGTCCCTTAATGTAGTGAGAATTCGCCTTAAGTAATTAAACCAGTTTATGCGGATGAGTTATAAGGCATAGGCAAGAGTCAGCTCTGCGAAGCGGTTTTGACTCAAATTCAAAGCACCAGGGGCCTCACACAAGATTGGCTGCATAGCAATTGGAGAAACTAAGGCGCATGGCTTTCAGACATGTCGTCTGAAGTCAAGTGATTCAAACGAGCCTGATTGTGGTAGCAAAAGCATTCAAAGATAGGTTTTAAAGTGTGTTGGTTAGTTATTGCCGGCTGAATAGCAATGAAAGATGGGTACCTCCTTAACTACCTCAACATTTGATGGGTAGAATCCGTAGCTGGCATCCTCACACGGTTCTGAGGACTGCGTGAGCTGTACGGGTTTCAACGTCATTTGGTTATCTTCATGTAAATAAATTAAAAGCCTACTGGCACAGTAAAGGTTGGAACACGGAAAAATTGAAAACAAATTGCGTGACCACCATTCTGGCATAGTTGAACAAGTGGAGGAAGTCTACAGTCTAACTCCGAACTCAAGTCTTATTTTCCCCGTAGGAAACTGACAGCATCTGTCCCAACGCCCCAAGTCTGCGGTGCACATTTGTCAGCCGTATCACAATCCTTCGGCTTCTGAGGCTCTTCACTCCTCAAGGAAAAGTCGATTCTCCGAGATCTACTCCATTGGTTACGAGTATATCTGTCGAAGTGGTTTCAAGTTCAGCCGAAAAAAAAACACAACAAAATGCATCCAAATAAAGGCCACTTGCAGTGACAAGAGATAAGAGGAGCAAATTACCAACCGTCTCGCCTTTAAATGACCCTATGGTAACAGATAATGTGCTTCCATTTGTTCTTAAAGCTTGTGTTAAAAGCTAGGCAGAAGTTTTGATTCTATTTCTCTTTAAGCTTTAATACTATAGACCATACTATACTGTACCAGGTATGGAAGAAAGCCGTGTAGGAATAAAGACACATGCCAACCCTTAAATGCTGAGGAGCAAACACTTTAGAGCCTCTCCATGCGATGTGAATGTCCACCCGCTTGGCAGGGAGGCGTTTGCGAGGTGAGAAAGTAAAGTGCACCAACTGGGCGCTATTCAAGGGTGCTTCCCTACAATACTTCTAGCAGTTTTAATCAGCATCACTTGTGGATCAACTGTGCAAAAAGGTGTCGTTGTCGTGCCACTAAATGCTTACGTTCTATGAGCATCATATCAGAATGTTCTCAGAGGGATTCTTTTCTACAGGCCGGAGATACCACATTCATTCGCATAAATTTCATTTAGAAATTTCACATTTGAGTCATTCAAATTCGAGAATCTACTTTTGAGGATTAAAAAATACTTTATTTGTAGCGGTAACACCCTGATTTAAACTGAGTCTGTGAACGAGAGGTAAATTAATTAAGGCAGTGATGCCATTAACTCCCTCGGGAACCTAGAAATCCATGTCAGTAGCAAAGCCGACTCTACAAAGGATTGCCCTGTCAACGTGATCCTACAAATGAATGCCTGAGTTACACATATGCTTGTTCAAGGGGTTACGAGCCCACCAGCCAGGTGGATCCGTCCTGTGTGAACATCAACGAGTGCCAGGACGAGGATGCCAATCCTTGTCTCAACGGCGGTGTCTGTCACGACCTCATCCCACCACCTATGGTTCAGACGAAACGGGGTGAAACATTGCGATTCCGGTGAGATGCATCATCTACCCATTATTACTTGTCGTTTAGGTGCTCTAACACTATGTGAAGCAGTCTATCAACGTGGGATCCACATGCCCATAAGTAGAGGAACTATCTCAATCATTCTTTCAGCGTGGTACTGCCTGTTGTAACCTCAGTTACCTTCCTTTCACTTGAAATAGCTGCATAATCATATGCCGGTCTAATCTCGTGCATGATAATTAAGCTTTTTATTTTAGGAAACAAAGTCACTCACTACTCATCACACAATTTTGAGACCTGCCTCAGCACATCTCCACAAGAATGTGTGTGTGGACCTCTCTGTTTACTGTATGAAATAGGACTTCCCTACCATCACTCTTGTAGTTTTTGTTTTACAAGATTATTTTCCATGCATACATGCAAGGGCGTTTTTGAATGTAGCAAGGAGGACACAGATGAAAAATTGGTGACGCAAGATTTCGTAAAACCCGTCTCCTGGCAGTAAACCTTGCTGAATTCGGAAAAAAAGTCAACGTCTTCACACGCTTATGGATAGATGCGAATGCAAATTCGGGTTCACGGGGACCCCGTGTGAGAAGCCACTAGCACAACAGGCGTGGTCGGGAGTGGGGTGACTGGGGTGCCTGCTCGGTCTCCTGCGGCATCGGCACTCAAACTCGTATCCACACATGTCCACGACCTGGGGAGTGCCTGGGCAAGCCGGAGCAGGCGGGTATCTGCAACGGACGCGTGCTCTCTTGCGAGAACGTCAAAAACACCACAACTAAGGATGGCACTTCGGGCATCGCCTACACGTCAGAGAGGAAGCTTAACGAGGTATGCAATACCAGTCCTTCTAGTTTAAACAACTACAGCTCAATAGTTGCAAAAACCTCCCCTTAGGCCCCAACACAAATGCTAATGGAGGTAATTTTTGGTTAGCTAGGCCGGGGTGTTGTGGACAGTAGAAGACGACAGCTTGCTGGATGATACAATCACGTGGTCTGAGCAGTGGTTTGGCGTAAAAAGGGGTAAGACAAGAAAAGGCACACAGAGCGTATACCAGTCATTCAGTTAATGGCCGGACGTAACGCTTTGGGTACATCTGTTTGGGATCACCCATCGAATGAACATGCAGCGAGTGGTGCTTATCACAGACTCCCTTGCTTTCGCCCCAATCGGTGTTTTTGGCATCCTTGTCGTGACTGTCATCCTCTGTCAGCCAAGTGACGTTGTACTGCGGCACAGGGAGCCAGCCAACTGAACCGGGCTCATCAACTCTATTACAGAGTGCTTCGTTAAAGGTTCGCTTCACATAAACTTTTTTGATTAGGCCACAAAGGTTATTTAATAAAATGTGGGGTGCAAACGGAACCTTGTCCCTAGTAAGGAAATGGAGTAGACAAAATGTGACTTAGACATTTTCGATCACTCTTAGTTTGACATCCACAATAGTGACACGGAGACCCGCCCATCGGCTTCACTGTAACCTAAAGTAAGTTAGCACAAAATTTTTACGATCCTAACCCTCCTTCCCCTATAAAAACCAAAAACTTATGCAGCTGCATTAAAAAGGTTATCTGGGAAATTTGGTTGTGCGTTAGTCTCTAGCCTCTTCCAGTTGCTTAAATATCTTCCTAAAGCATTGGTGAAGTGTTTGATTCTCGATGACATCACATAACACTGATAATCACAGCACCTTGTCAACGTTCTGCCATGGACGATTGCAAAATCGCTGCTTGATGAATATCTCTCGAATTGGCCTTCACAATGGCCATCTGGTTGGTGCCTACATCACTACGCTCTTAGTCCTTCTGTAGTCACATTTACCATAGTCTCCCCAATTCAAAGGCTATGTACAAGGGTTATTTTATGCAGAATGATATTATTTTTCGATCCCGGTTCACACATCACCTGCCATTTTCAAATCATTGGAAAAGTACTTGACTTCTTGGGTTACGCGGTCATGGTAGCACTGCGCCCAGTGCGAAGCACAAATCGCCTACTGAGGCACAAACTAAATGAGTTTTATAAACCTATACAAACATTCCTCCTCTTCGGTCTCAAAAACGACTCTATTTTCTTGTTTACGCCTTACAATAGCAATACGACTCCAAGTTAGCAGCAGACAGCAAGCACATAGACAGCGGCTTGATAAAACCGAGGAGTTAAATGCTACTTTTGTGGCATGAAGCAATCGTGGATAAAAAAAAGATGTGCCAAAGGACTCAGAAGGGAGGCAGAATAGGGAGAAAAAGGTGCCAAAAGACGACCATCAAATGAGCAGGCAAAGAGCATATGCCAGACCAGCAACGATGTGACTGAGGAAATTGAGATTCTACCATTTCTCCAAGACGTACAACATTTTGTAGCCCTGCAAAGCAACCAGCGGACAGAGGAGGCTACAACTTTGCCAGAAGAATGATAAATTATTAGAGACAACGCAAGTGAATGAGACAGCACCTCATCCTGCTCTTCACTCACATCAAAGATTACGGCGAGGTAGGCATTCACACCACGCACCCACCACCGATTTGCCTGTGACAAGTGAAAACTTCCATTACGATGATCAGCGGATGATGAAAAGAGAGAAAGGGCTTTATCACCCGTGCTACCACGGTATTCTCACTCCTAATACGATGTGACCAAGACCCTTCAAAGTCGGCAGCTATTTAATAATGCAGGTAACAAGAGAGAGGGAAATGCTATACCGGGCGAATCGTAATTTCAGCAGACACTCTTTAACAACGGAACACCAGACAACTGGGATAAAACAGATTAATTCCAACATGATGCAACATCTATAACCTCTTCTAAATCCTGTTTCTGAGGTGGAGGGAAGGCAATTGGAAAGGAAGGAATAGTTCAACACTGAATACATGCATGGAGAACTATTAACTAAAAAAGTCTTAAATTTTGACCCCTTCTCTCCGATCCGCCTTTCTGACAAAAACTTTGTTGTGTGTTTGTCAATCGAAATAGCGAGACCGGATGGTGACAACTGCCAAACAAAACTATCAATGTCTTAAGAGGAAAGCGAAACATTCACTGTATTTCTGCGATTGCAGGCGTCAGAAAATGCGCGTGTCTCGATGCAAGCGCTCCATTTCGCCGACAGCCTCGTCCTCAATCATGCAAAACAGCCATCTCGTATACCCCAGTCCAAGAAGGTGAGTGGGCGAGGTAGGTAGGTGGGCAAGACTTACTGAAATCAATGTAGGCGTGAATTTCGATGGGGAAATGAACAGTTGCCAATTAAAAGTTTAGATCCTGAAAGGGACACAACGGTTAAGGCAAGACAGAAAAAGCATTCATGAGAGGGGGGAGGGTTGGTGGAATTTGTTACCCGGTGATTGTCAAATCTACCATCAAAGACTGCTGGGTCCATTACCCCCACCTTTTCAATAAGCAGAGCTTCATAAATGCATGCCACTCACATGTAACCCAAGTGACCCAAGTGACGTGTCGACTTATAAATGTCTTTAACACCAGCAAAAGAAAACGGGTGAGTCGAGTCAACTGTCTGAGGATAATGAGAGAGCTGCCTGAAAAGTGACTACACCAAACCAGTCTTTACGTAAACCGTTTCACTGATGTACACTGCTTAAATCAGAAATGCATGGGAAGGTAGCAATGAATGACTATATTCACCAGAGATCGTAGAATCTCCATCAACACTGGATTTGTCACCATCATGGCCACGTAATGTTGACTCCTAAAAGACGCCAATGAGTCATACTTACGGCGAACTGAAGCAGAGGCGATTTCAACAACAGGAGAGATAAACTCACGAGGTGGGATGAGTGAGGACCGCAAAGCCAATAGCCTGGTGGGGGAATTGGGCTGAAGAAACTGACAGAGTAATGATTGTATCGAAAACTCTGCGAATAAGCATAGACATTTGTCCATCTGCACTGCCAACAGAGATGGTCAACTCCATGTGTACCCACTGGGATGCACACAGAAGGCAAGTTAAAGGGCCGCTGTACCGAGAGCTGAGGAAGTAACTCGCGTAGATAATGGAAGACAGGTACGTTGAGTAGATGATGCATCCAATGGCGATTGCAAGGGACGTCGCGGTACAAAGAAGGTCCTTCCAAAGCTGAGGAAGTAGAGAGCAAAATACGTGGTGCCTACGCAGAGTTAGAAGCTTGAATGTGAGTCAAGATGAGGTTTTACTCACAGGATTGGCAGAAGAAGAACCGATGAGCTGAGTAGCATGTAAGTAGCTCTTGAAGCCGAACCACAGTGCGAAAATTACACTTTCAAAGAAAAAGCGTAGCCGCTGGAGACCCATTTGCAGTGGCTTTTGGTGTGGACTCCTCGGTGCGGCCACAGAAATGGACTTCATTGCCAGCACGATCGCTGTTCCTGCAACAAATGAGAGCATTTTAAGCTAATATTGGCACCTTAAAATGAGTTTTTTAGTCAAACTATCAGTGTCTCCCGGTTCTAACACCCACTTGTGCCCTGATAAGTGCTGGCAAAAAAACTCTTCTCATTCAAGCGAACACCCACTCAATGAGGAGAGAGCGGTAAGCAGGACAACCAAATGATGCAAGTAGCCCCGACATGAGTGAGAACCGAGGATAAGATGAGAGCACTGTGGAGCACAACAAGGAGAAACAAACAACTGGTGAAATGCATGAACAGTCAGGTTGGATGGAAAAGAAGTGCTCACCCCGAATCATGTGCCATTCACGAGGATTCATAAAAAATTCGCTAAAACAGGAAGACAAAGCGAAGTGAAACCGTTTGAAGGGGAAGGATAGAGGATGCATGATGGGATTGTCAATCAAGCACACCAGTAAAGTTGGAGCAGAAGACAACAGACCGTCACTAGGACCATTTGGGAGGTCCAACCAGTCGGCATTCGCGATATGCCCCCACATGCAGTAGTGCCACGAGGCATGGTGTTGAAGGAGAGGAAAGCACCAACGGTGAAGGCGAAGGCACAAGGTCGCACGTAGAGGTCGTCAAAGAAGTGTCGCAAAGGACAATTCCTAAACGATAATAATGTTAGCACCACTTCAGAATCGTCATGGCGACCACTTCAAAGGCACAACTGTCAGGGTGTGGCTGAGCATTTCCGGAGGACTGCTGTTAGAGATGGGAAGAGGAGTAGATCTGGATAAAAAGTTCCGCGCATGAACGAAACAATTAAGATAGAGGTTCTTTGTGTGAGACTGGAAGATGGCATCTAATCAAATCTGCCTTGACGGTAACCTCGGTTATCACACCAAAGTAGTGGGAAAACCCTTCTAGCATGATAGCTTGTAATTGGCTTCATTTTTAACAAGGATCTACTTGAACTTCCTCAATTTTAAACTGTCAAGGAACATCTACATTACACAACACCTTTGACTGCAACTGCGGCGATGATTCTTCACGTACTGGTAAACGCTTCTTCATCACTCAACCCGAAGGAGACACGACGATAGATCCGCCTTAGATCCACTTCCGAAATGCCACACAGACAACCATAAATTCTCGAGAGCATGCTAGAAATGTCACCCAAAATTGCTAATATGGAAACTCAGAAGTGGAAGTCCTTCTGAGGGAGAATAAGAGAGTTTATATTGGAGACAAATAGACTGGACAAGTGAAATAGACGAGTGCAACTCACCAAGCAGCATTGAGATGGTATTGGGGAGGGCTTTAAATATTTGAGGAACTACAAAAGGAAATGGAAGGGGTTCGAGGAGGAAATGTAAATAATACTTGAGGGTAGACCTAGTTAATTGGACTAAGGGATTGACTTGCAATCCTCTCTTTGTTCAACCCTGTAGTTTGATTTCGCAGACACTTGAGGCTCAGTCTTTGTACTTCTGCTGTGTAGCATTGCCTTCGGATCAAGTCAGTGCCCCCATTCCCCCTCCTCAGCCCTTCCGTACAGCAGCTACACAAACCTAGCCCTTGTGTTTAGACCTCCTTCGTCTTCAGGAAGGAAACTAGACGTTACATAATGCCACTCATAATTAAACCAGGATGATTACCGTAGGACCTGTACATGATTTATCCAAATAACCTGTGATTACAAGGAGAAGAAGCAGACAACGCAAAAACACCCATTCTGCAAACACTTTTATGGTCTTTCCACACTCTAACTTTACTACTGATTCGGAACTAAAACGTCTGGAAATTCGTCAAGTTAAACATATTCAACCCCACAAACCAAACACATCTTGCTAAACAATTGGACGGTTCCAACAAAAGGCACGAGCTTCTTGTAAACTATCCCACGAAGTTTGCATGAATCCGCCTAGAGTTGTGGTTAGCAAAGTAGGTGAAAAAGAAGGGTTATAATAAAGCCCAACGGAAAGGCACTCATGGTAATTAGACGTCGTAGTGGAAGACAGGAGGAGACGGAAGAGACTTCAACAGCCCCTCCACACCAGGTAGGCGACGAAACTGATCCAAATGTTTGGCCAAACCTGCCTCATTATGCTGCCACAGAAGGCGGCAAAGCCCTCGTCAACGTCCAGCAATCGTAGTAACCTAACTCGTCTTCGCACATTCCATCATCATTGTGATGGTGGTGGTAACAGTTATTGTCGTTGTCCTCATCAAAGGCTTCTCCATAACCCGTTAAATCGGTTTCTCCAGAGTCCATCAGTGACCTGGAGGTATGTAGCGCAGAGTATTGTAAAAAGTTTATCAGTTACTAATGTCCCTCAGATTTTTGTTGAAGTTTCATGTCTCACCAGAAATGATGGTTCGCCTGATGTGTTGGTGCAACCACATTAGGTACTAACTATTCGAGACTTTACTTGTTCGAAATTCATATGAATGTCCTGATTTCTGCTAACTCAACAACACACTTCAACTTCCAAGCTCAATACTTTAGAGCGATTTCCTTGGGACAACGAATTGCTCGGACGAAATGTGTCTACTACCGAATGCAATGTGTCAACGGTCTGGGGATCCACATCTCGCAAAGGAACTACCTGAGAGGCATGAGCTAAGGTTCAAGGGGATGTCAATATGCCAGTAGCTACTACAATGGAAATAGATGCGTCGTCTTAAAGAAAGTGGTACTACACTCTCATAATGGACGAAGGGTGAGAGTCGGAGACATCTATTAGGAATCGCACAGTAGTTTCGTGTCCGAAATCAGGAAAACATGCTTATTTTACAAATGGGTACCAACTAACTACCATGGTCGAAAGAAGTGCATCCTAACCAAATGATTGCGGACCGCTAGTGGTAGACCTTCAGAAAAGGCGAAAAATCAAAGGCGACTTTCTTTCTTTGCAGATTAAAGAATAATGCAACAAACCAAGAATACGGAACTATGCATTATAACTACATCTTTGATTTATCCTCCAGAGTATGCACAAACATATTTTAATTTTTCATTCCCGTGTGCAACGAGAAATCGCCTCAACACGAAAGTCAGGTGTGTGCAGAACCAACAAAAAATCACACCTACTGAAATGTTAGTTCAGTAGCATTCACATGTAGCAATCCTGTGACGATGAGATAAAAGGCCTGAGACGGGTGAAAAGGAAAAGTTTACATTTAATTAGGTGCAGAAGCCCATCCAGTAGAGTGAGGTGTAGGCAACACCATGGCTATCGTCTATGGCAGTGGTGGTAAGAATGAGAGCTTTGCAAACGCTATTGACGGTTTGCAGGGAGGCGGAGAGGCGACTGAGGAGGATTGGTGCCTGGGATGGACTCGGGATGATTATGTGGCTTGCATGGTAAAAGAGTGGATCGCCTAAACAACGTGTGCAAAACATTAACTTTTTGTTAATCGACACCAATAACACCAAGGAGGGAATTAAATAGCACCATCTCTTTATTTTCGTAGACAGATCAGTTTGTAAACACGTATGCGAAGGATCAAAGTGACAAACGGTCCCGCACTAAGTGGGATTGCATAGCACAGCAAGCACTAACTTGATCTTTTTTTGAGAAAACACCAAACGCTAAATGTGTCCGTATTCAATGACTTTTGAGTAGTTAAAAGTAGGTACTACAACCTCATTAATCAACTTTTCCCAAGGAGAAGGTAATCACACAGGAAAAAAATCCCTCTGTACATTTCAATGAGATAACTGTGTTCCAAGTTAGCTATTTGTTTGACTCTCGATGTTGGTAAGGCGCCACGTAGGATCTCCATCTTCGCGCCTCGTACGAGCGGCCCGGGCTTCAAATTGCGCCGGTAACCCAATCGGAGAGCGAACCCGGTCCTAAAGGATAAATATCTTGTTTTCTACTGCGAGACTAGAAAAGAATATTTAATTGACTCTGCCTCAATGATTACCTTGACCAATGAATAAAGAGCTAACAAATACACACATCTTTACCAGCTGTCTACCCAAACCCCTACTACCTCAATAAACACAGCCGAATATGTGAGTAAATAAAACAAGGAATTGCATTGCTTGCTAGTGCACTCACCTGCGAGTGAGGTCAAGCCCTCACCTTTGTCCGTGTCCCCCACGCCCGCCAATAAACAATGAAGGCTGATAACCACCATCACTGAGGCGATGACAAGGACAACGAAGTGATTAGCCTGTCACCAGCACAATGCATCTCCACTGAACACTCCACCTCTGAGTAAGTCGAAGGGTCTCCTTTGACAACAATAATTGTACACACAGTTTGATGGTCTCCATGATGACCGCTAAACAGTCACATTCACACAGAGCAGTGGCTTTGCCGCCATCCTCCACCCACATACACAATACATTACATCGGCCATAGTAAATGACCAAATTCTTCGATAATTCCATCATACTCAACCGATGCTAAAAGAGCACACATATTTGTGGAGACAAGAAGCAGGCTTTCTTCGCACACACACATAACAATGGGGAGAGGCAGCAAAGCAGCAGCAAGCTTACCGTTGACAAGCGGTTCTGCTAGAACATGTTTCGTTGATGCACCTGCGCATAGGGCACCAACTACTTCTATGACTTGGGAAGGTGAAAAGGAGGTCTGTTTGTTTGTTTGGAAGCACGAATTATATTTCACTGTGGATAGTCACATGAGTTGTGACGCCTCAACATGCAGCACACTTAATCCGGTAACAAAGTTCTGCGGTGACGTTGTCAGTTAAACCAGCGGATTGAGACTCAGATTGCACGACCACATCTCGTGCGGAGCAACATCTTCACAACCAAGTCGATTTGTGCTTGTCCAAACCGCACGCGTTAGAGTTGCAGAATATCCGACACAGTTCAATTTTGAGAAGAGATTACTCAAGTACCTATTGGAGGGATATTGCGGTCGTACTCATGAGTGGCACAACAACTTGTAAGGTACGGCTGCTAACAAGTTACTGCAAAGAACCTTCAGGAAGATGGGCCAAGGTTAATTCTACGCTGAAACATGTGCGGAGATCGTTGGGGCACAAAAAACGGAAAACGAATTGGAAATTGGGAACTAATTTTATGCATTCAAATGTCTGATGTAAAATGCGCCTCGCCTGACAGGCTTGGGATGAGAAAAAACGTCTAGACGCACCACGACTCACTGCCCTCCGACGCCAGTAGTCAGTGTTCGCGATGACTTCGGGGCAGGACGTAGACACTAAAGCGTGGTGAGTGGATGGATGGGTAGGTGGCCTAGACTAAGGTCGCCCGTGACTCATCCGCGTGTGTCGGTGAATGGATCGATAAATGGCTGGTTGGATATGCAGACAATGTGTCCTAGTTATCTGGTCAGGCGGTTGATCGATTAGTTGATTAGCCGATCGATAGGCTGCTGTGAGTGGCCACGGTGAGTTGAGCTACAAACGATCGCATTTCTGGAAACTTCTACCTCCCTCCCTCCCTCCCTCCCTCACTCCGTTCGCGTTTAACAGATACCCGCGCGATTCCCTTCTTCTCCTCCCCCTTTGCTCCAGGCCACCGTTAGACAAAGAGGGAGATCAGGGGTGTCAAAGCAAAGGAGATGGAACACGTTAAGAGGGAGGTTGAGACAGATTTGTGGCCAGTCAGTCAGGAAGGCAGAAAAACCTGCACTTTGGTCGATGTCTCGAGGGGGTCGAGGGAGGGAGGTCAATCAACTATTAGTCGTCTAGTCCATCATTCACCTGTGAAACTAAATTGAGGACGGGGAAAAACCCGCATCTTTGTCTTCGCTTTGGAAACCGTTACTCAATCATGAGTAGCAGAAAAAATAAAAATAAAGTAAAAGTTACTTAGTAGTGCAACTGCTGAAGACAAATGAAAGATTACTGCGGCCTACAGAGAAGTAACCAAGGCCCTACATTCCACTGTATGCCTAACGTAAACTGCGTCACTCCTCAGCGCTTCATTCCCCACTCTCGCCCCACCTCTCATTATACCCTCCCCATTTCTTCGCTTTTTCCCAGCCCTTTTCTCCTATACTTTAAGAAGCCTAGCAATAGTTCTCCAACCGAAAGACTGCGCCGCGGCAGAGCCGCATGCCTCATTCTGTTGCAAGACAATTGGCTAGCGTCAGCAACAACGTGAGCTAGCCAGCACCGATGGTTCAGTATATCCATCATGTACTATCCCACCTGACTCCAACACATTCCAAATCGGCATCGTTGACACATAGGCTGGTGTGTGTGTGTGTGTGTGTAAGGGAGGAAAAATGTACTGAACTGTGCGACAATGAAACAGCTGGTCAAATTGAAGCACTCCCATCTAGCCACGGTTGGTAACCTCCTACTTAAACACTGCTAGTAGCAATGCCGTAATTATATTGAAGTAATGAGCACCAGAAATGCTCGCAGCGTAGGGAGTTGGCGAGGGAGGGATGGAGGGAGAGGTAGGTGTTACTTACAGTCCTTACGAGGGTGAAATGGTTCCAACGACGATGCAGCACTTCACACACACACGCGAACTGATAAATGAAGAGAAAATGACAAATCTTCCCATTCTTGCTTCACATCGACCGCTAACCCTACCAGCTCAACCAACACACGGACAATAATCATGTGAGCACACAAACAAAGGAATCGCATTGCTTGCTAGTAGATTCAAATACGAGCGAGATCAAACCCTCACCCTTGTCTACGTCCCGCACACCCGCTAATAAACAGGGAACGCTAGTTACCACCACCACTCAAGGGATGGGGGAGACAATGCCTGCAAGAAAAGGGAAATCGTTTGTTTAGAGGCAACAAATATATTCTACTGCAGATAGTCACATGAGCCGTGACGATAAAGTATTCAATACGCTTCATCCGGTTACAAACTCCTACCGAGACGCTACCAGTCAAACCAGTGGATTGACTTATTCTTCCAGTGGCGGAGATTGCACAACCACACCTCGTCCGTGACATCTTTACAACCACGCCAGTGAGTGTTTGTTTAAAACGCGCGTGTTATTGCGAAAAGTCTTCAGGAAGATAGGCCACGGCTATTCCTCTGCTGCAACATGTACACAGATGGTTAGGACCCAAAAAACCGCAAAAACGAGTTGAAAGTTGAAAATTAATCTCACCTAAGCTGTGTATGCATGAACTACATTGTCCATTTTCGAGTACATTGATCTGCAAGCACTTCCAAAGCATTGCAGATGCAACACGAGCAAGTGGAATAATCCAGCATGTTCTAGAGTCTAGACGAATAAAGAACCAATACAAAGAGCCAAATTATCAAAGGCTTTTCCACAGTTTCACCAGATCTTGCACATATAGCTAAAGCCCGAACACATGCAATTAGCAAACAGCCATCGAACAGACAAACAACGCACCAAAATACAACCAATGGTTTGAGACTGGGCTAACTAAACAAAGCACTGCAGATTAGAACATCAGATACTAACTTTTGCACTTGTCTCGTTAAGCATATTTATTATTTACATTAATCACATTGTAATATTTTAAGCTGTAGATTGTAAGTTGAATTGCATGCATGCAAACTAATAATTAGATCTATACAAATATGTACAAGTGTGCATAACAAAAGTCAAATGAGGCCAGTAGAGAGCCTTGTATATAGATTGAGGTCAATTCTAAGGCTAAATAGCGTCAATGCCTAGCCCTGGATACTGTCGCAGGTCTATGTCAAGGTGAAACGATGTTATCATGGGTCCCCGAATGAGGTGTCAGCCCCATGCTAGGAAGCAGTGGCGTCATTATGGAGCCTCAGATGCCGGTCAAGATGGATATCAAGGGCAAATGGCGTCAGAATTAATTACCGGACATCCGTCCGGGTCGAATTGATGGTCAAATTATGTCGCCACCGAGAATATATACTGGTCCAGCTCAAATTCAAGGCCAAGCGCGTTAAGTACAGCCATGGTAGTCGATCTGGACGGGTTATGGGTCCAAGTGGGTACGGCGTAGGGCACTAGATTTGGGTCTAGATAAGTATGCTTGTCAAACAAACGGGGACCAAGGTCACTCGCGAGGTCAATTTGCTTGGTGCGAGGACCATTGCCCGGAATCAAGGCAAAATCAGGGGTCACTACAGAGAACATATTTTAATTGACTTTGGTTAGGGATCCAAGTTAATAGAGGGCAAGTTTTGATCTGAGGTCAAGTGGGACCAGCACGGGGCCCTATACGTTTACCCCAGTCGAGTCCAGGATCAAATGGTGCCAATATAGGGCACTTGATATCCGATGTCAAGGTCATAAGCCGCAACGAAACGGCCCAAGTAGTGTTACCTTTTAATTTCAAGGTCATTGAACGCCGCTTTAGTGTTCGAGTTATGGACCTAGGTCGATTTCCAGATCACGCGATGCCATAATGGAGGCCCGGAGATCATTCTAGTTTGAATGCAAAGTCAAACTGTTAGAGGATTTTAAGGTCAAATAACGTGATCACAGGAGTCCAGTTATATGTCAAGGTCGAGCTTAAGGTCAAGTGGGGTTATTACGGGGCCAAAGTTTTTGATCTGGGTCGGTTCCAAGGCTAAACATTGTACTAACAGAGGTATACTTATCGATTTGAGTCACTTCCAAGATCAACCAGCACCCTTAGAGCGCCCTACTTACCAATCCAAGCCGACGTCAGGGTCACATAATGTCGGTAAGGCGCCTTGCATATCGATATGGCCAGATTTCAAGGTCATAGTGCGCCATTATAGGCTTCTAGATATCAATACAGGTCGATGTCGGGCTCAAATGGCGATATTACGGAAACACGTACTCACCCAGGTCGATGCCAAGGCCATGTGACGTCATTGGCAAGCAGCAGATATTCATCTATGTTGATGACAAGGTCAAAGGACGTCACCGTCGCGACCTGGCTTCCGGTCAAGGCCAAGTTTAAGGTAAAGTGACGCCACCACAGAGCGCTATGTACCAAGTAAACAGCATTCAGGATATTTTCTGGGACCTAATTATGTAAAAGCGGACCTAAATATCGGTCAATTTATAGATCAAGGTCATACGACGTCATTGTATTGAAGTTGGTATCAGTCCGGGGATGAAGGTCAAATGACGTCGCCACGAGATCTTAGATACCGACTGAACAGGGATGAGGATATATTCTGGGGTCAAATTGCATGAATATAGGTCTAGATATTGGTTAAGTTCACGTTTAATGCCATATGACGTCATTATACCGCTTTGGTATCAATCCAGGTCGATGTCAGGCGGCGTCACTACGTGGCGCTAGACCTCGACCTGTGGTGATGTCAGGGTCACCGTGGAGCCACAGTTACCGGTCAAGGTCATGCTTAAGCCAGGACGACGTCATTATGGAGTCCCAGACGTGGGTTTGGGTTGATTCCAAGGACAATTGACTTCATTATGGGAGCGTGGTTCCCGGTTAAGGTCAAGTTCAAGGTCCAACGACGTCATTGTGGGGCCTGAATAGGGATCCAGGCCGATCTCAAGTCCTGGATATAGATCTGGATCGAGTTCAGGGTCAAGTGACAATTCTAGACCGACTTAGAGGTCAAATCTTGCCATCGCAGAGACGAAGATATTGCTCTGTGTTAACATCGAAGTCACGTAACGTAATAGTAGGCCGTTGCACATTGCTCCATATCGTCTTCCACGTCAAGTGGTGCAATAGCAGACGAGAGGGCAGGATTCTAGGACATCTTGGTGGGCAGATGACGTAAAACTAAGATAATTTGGGACGGATCATCGATCATTGCCCCAGCATTGATTGGTGACTCATTATAAGGGAATCGATATAGGAAAATCCTATTGGTAGTGACAAGGTCGCTACACGACCCCGTCAAGGTCACGATATCGGAACTTTGTACAAAAATACACATTGCAGTTGGAAGCTACGGCGTGGAAAACCCCCTCACAGCCATGGCCCGCCCCGACCAGACGAAGGCCCTCACCTGCGCTTGGCCGGGAGGGAAATCGGACCGCGGTCATAACGGCAGCGAGTTGCCAACCCCCAAACCCGTGCCTCTGCGCAGCAACACGGGTACGAGGTAAATCAAAATGTGGGTTGCCTCAGTCCGAAATGCCCGAGCCCACCCACATCCACATCTCGCCTCTCCCCTCTCTTTCACCCATGCTCAGAATCTCCCGACCCCCTACCGCACCCCACAATCTCTCAAGTCTTTTCTTTTCCTTCCCTCTTACCGCCTTCTGCACCACCCTCCACACACAAAAACCAACTCGCCTTCAACTAACACCCCTCCCATCACCCATTTTCTCCACCTCCACTTCCCATCCCCTACTCATACCATTATAATAGCACCTCCCCAACTCCTACCACCTTCCCTCTCCAATCCCCTTCACTTCCCAAGCGCCAAACTCCATCACTCCTTCCAACATCTGTCCCTTTTCACTTGTGTCAAATGCAATGCAGCACAACATTCGCATCCTTTTCGTCACCACCATTATCCTCTACCTTATCAATTGCACCGCAGACTCCCTCCTTCAAATTACTACAAGAAGACTACATTGACTACTTGGTAGGAAGGCGAAAAAAAACTACTTGAAACGTTTTCTTGTGATGAAATATTAAAGACAGGCACATTCGCTCCTTCTGTCTCAACTACTTGTTTTAATGATCCACAACTTACTACTTCTTGTGTCAGAAAATTGGACAACTTTCAAAGCCCTCAAAAGTCCTCTCTCTGGAGGAGGGAGGGGAGAAATAGTTCTCACAACATCACTACACTCCCATCCTCTCCTCCTCCCGTAGTCACATTCTCGAATCATTGCAATAGTGCCCCACTTCTACTACTACTACTCGGTCATGCTAGCACTGCACCAAGTATCCAGCACAAATCTCCTCCAGAGACACAAGCCAGATGAGTTCGATAACCCACTAAAACCAATCCCTTACCCCCCCCCCCCCCGGTTCCAAAAACGACTCCATTTACTTATAAAAACCTCATGTTTATACTCCATCAGGCAGACTGTACATCACCACACGCAGCGTGGAAGCCCATCCAGTAGAGTGAGGTGTAGGCAACACCATGGCCATCGTCTGTGCTCGTGGTGGCAAGAACGAGGGCTTTGCGAACGCTGTTGGCGATTCGCAGGCAGGCGGAGAGGCGACTGAGGAAGATCGGAGCCTGGGGTGCACTCGCTATGACTATGTGGCTCGCGTGGTAAAAGAGTGGATCGCCTGAACAAAGTACAGGCAATTCATAGACTTCCCATCTACCGACAGCAATGACGCCGAGAAGAGAATTTGAAAATGCCATTTTTTTATTTGCGTAGGCATAGATCAGTTTGTGATCATGCATGTGCAGAGCTCAAGTGATAAACAGTCCCGCATTAGTTGTGATTTTCTAGCACGGCATAGCTTTAAAATCCCAATACACCATTACCTCATTCACATGAACCTTCAGAGGTTAGTAACCGATTGTTTGAAGACCGCCTTTAGGTCAGGAAGTGGACCAGCCCCACCAACCCCCAAGGACTAGGAGGTCACGTGAACAATTATGCGCTTCAAAAAAGGAAAATGTTGTCCACAAACCATACATCTCCATCTAGGCGTTCGAAACCCTATGTACGTAGACATGCGTAGCAAAGCCGGAACTGACATGAAGTACTAGGCACTGCTAACATTTCTATCGCGTAGAGCTATTTCCTGAGAAAAAATGGAGAAAAGAGCAACATCCACCTTGGTTACACTTGGACTACCCAATTTCCCGAAGGTAAACATTCAAACTGGTTAAAATTCTAAACCTTACAAAATTGCATAGTATCAATTCGGATTTCATTAGAAAGAGTTTTCAGGATGCAAGCGAACGCAATTGTGTATGAAAAGGAAAGTATCGCCACCCGTTCACCCAACTCTTCCCACAAAATACCGCCTTAGAGAATGGTAAAAGCTCTTAGAAATGGTGCGGAAAATCTACATCGTCACATAGCATCATCAATGGAAATGGAAAGTAGATAAAACTTTAGCAGAATAGAGGGGACTCACCTTGGTACACGAGGAAATCACCACCCATCTTGGAGGCTGAGCAGGTGATGTAGAAGCCCCTCGACCAGAGATCATCAAAAACTTTGCACCTAACTAGAGCATTTTCATTCCCCTCCGACCGCGACTTTGAGGAAATCTCGAGGAGCCAAAGTGCCACTAAGGTAGGACAAAATATCAACAACTCCAAATCGCCACACCTTTCTCAATGCTGTCACAAGCCGTCTCGGGAACAGAGAGAGTCGTGTGTTCACCATCACGTCTCCACTCCTTAGGTGTCGGCCGGGGTCGATGGAGGGGAATGTACTTGGCCGTCTGCGTGTCATCGGTGGGTGTAGTCGCCGTCAATTCTTCCACAGTTGGCAGAGGTTCATTGGTCTCGTCCTCCTGCTGCTCCTTAACTTCTGCTTCCTCATTAAAGTAATCCTCCTCTGGGTAGTCCAACGTTGATTCCACCACCGAGGCAACTTTCCGGCGCTTTCGGCGTTGTAGCTTCTTCAGACGCTTCTTCGATAGTTTCACGCCTTGAAACAAAAATACAACTTCACAAATGCAAATAGAATGTTGAAGAGGGCTTGGTGATAAAGGGAGTACCGTGTTCATCGTAAAGAACTACTTGATCCCCACCAACATCGGTAGAACAGCTGCTGCCAGCCTTGGCAGCTTCTCGTGCCTTCCGCTTCTTCCTACCCTTCACAATCTCATCGTAGTGGCTGAGTATTCGTTGGCGTTTCTCTTGCTTGTGGACCTCCATCTTGTGTTAAAAAACCTAACAGTAAATAGGGTATTCTAAAACGGAAAATCTTCTAAGAAACAACTTCAAGAGCTTCTCCTTTTGAAGAAAAGGGGTTCATTGAGTGAACGAATGCATGATAGTCGCAACATCGGTATGAATATTCATCATCGTGCATAAGTAGTTTAAGCGTTAAAAGCGT
Organism: Taenia multiceps; assembly: GCA_001923025.3. Classification (NCBI taxonomy): domain Eukaryota; kingdom Metazoa; phylum Platyhelminthes; class Cestoda; order Cyclophyllidea; family Taeniidae; genus Taenia; species Taenia multiceps. The sequence goes on along the minus strand of CM010311.1, from coordinate 59,394,714 downwards.
TTGTGCCAACGAAGCCAGTTGTCAACCAGATAATTGATTACAATAGATGCTTCGATACTCTATTTCCAAAACAGCAAAACAAAATACCGCACAACACTAATTTTGAATAAGTTATCCTCACATTCAGTACCAAATAAGAAAAAAAAATTGCACAGACAATTGAATGAATGGGAGCGGCAGTAGGGACCAGCTAGGTTCCTGCACTTGTGTTAAAAGAGGAGTTTATGCCGTACCGACTCGGCGTAATGGAGGGCGAGCATGGAGTCGAACTGAGCAAGAGAGCACGGAGAGGGGGGGTCGAGGCAGCGAACAGGACGAACAGAGTCGATAGCGATGGCGAGGCGGCGGAAAATGAGGAGGGCGGTCTCTTCGAGGCTCAGCCGTAGTGGTAGACTAACAGCATATGCAGAGGAAGAAGCCTTTATTGCCATCGATGGCGACGGTCCCGAGGTGGTAGCAGGCGAGACGGAAAGGTGACCGACGATTCGATGTTCTCGACGAAGCCGCTCCACATCTTGAAACGTCAAATGTGTTAGATGTCAGGTAGCCTAATCAGCTGCCACCAATGTTCATAACAAGTAATTTGAAAAATTTTTGTTTTAAATGGCAGAATAACCACAGTCACTGTTGCGATTCAAAACTAATCAAGCTTAGTTTCAAATTCGGCAACACATAAAGGTGAGAGGAGACACCAAATTTTGCGCTTTAACGATAACTAGAAAAGCGGTATATAAACGGGGGATAATAGAGAAGTAAATGAAAGGTGACTTACGCCTAGCCACCCAGACAAAAAATTCACCCCAAGGAGACATTTGAACAACGATTCCATCGTCCGTGTGCTCTGTTTCTGGAACTTCAGCCATTCTAAAATTTTCAAAAAACAAGTATATACACGAAACGATACGCCATTGAACTCATAAGAAATTAAGCACAAATAGAAAAACCAAAAAATAGCCTTACAAGAAAACACGGACATTGGTAAATTTATCGAATACAGTTATGAGATGCTAAAGCACGAGAAAATGACATTAACAATGTGAATTTGATAAGTATCAGATAAAAGTCCGCCATCACAAATGATTAAAGGTGGGCATCAAAGTATGCATTGATAGCATTAGCAAAATTTGGACAAAACAACCCTATTTACAACCCAAAATTTGCGATTTTGTTATCCCACGATAAAGCACAGCGGACACACGCAAATCGAAAGCCTCGAAATGCACAAGACTCATTTAAAGCATTCACACTGTTTAGATATAATGCAGCATACAAATTATCAAAATTTTTGGGATGACAGTAGTGGAAATTATTTGGTTTAGTAATGCATACGCCGTGTGGCTGGATGTGCTACAGGCCGCTTCAAGGTGCCGCGCAAAATCCTCTCACAGCAGAATAGCATTTAAAGCTCATTTATGACTCAAATTTTCCATCACATGATTGCGGTTTTCAAATATGGTTAAAACGGGTCAGTTCATAGCAGATTTTTTGATTTTAGCACTTGTTTTCTTTCGACCGTTTGCATCTGAAGCATTATTAAGCAATATCGCAGTAAAGGGTTCTCGTTGCACGCACTTATTTTTCTACCTTAACACATTTTGTAAATTCACTTTGAGGTTGTGTGCTGATTAACCCATAAGATATGTGGGTTTAGTATTATAAATGCTGTTATGTTAACCCGTGCATTTATTATTGAGATTGCTGATTATTGTATTAATTAACAAATGGCTATGCAAATATTGCTTGCATAGGTACGTTTAAAACTCACTGTAGCAGCTGTTTAAATTAGCCCCACCTTTTCTTAGCATGATGCTGCTAATAAAAGTTTGTTATGACCAGCCCATAATCCATTTGCAACAAGTTTAACCTTCCCTGACTTTATGGTGCCACAAGGACTGCGCATTAAACCTGGCACACACACATTTACCCCCTAATGAAAACCACAAGTGTCTCTGCAAAATGGCTTTATACGGGTTTTCTGAGGAATTGAGACAAACTAATTTTAACAAGGGAATGCCTTCAATCCTGCCATTCAAGCCCCTAATAGATTAGGTCGACTATTTTTAGTTCTGCTTTAAACTTTTCTCTTCTACCTCCACTTTTTAAGTGGATACAGAGACATAAAAAGAACTCCAATAAGTAAAAGGAAGGAATGCGCTGCTCATCAAACAAATACGACCTGCATGTTGTTAATTGCACTCATTTTAAAATATACTTTAACTGTAAAACAACAAAAGAGGCGTTTTTTATGGTTTAACGGTTCTATGCATCTGTCACTCCCTCGGGACTATTGTGCAAATTCAGCAGAATAGCAAATTAAATATAACTACGCGCGATGCTTTTATGGAGCCAGGGTCTTTAGTAAATTGGTCTTTCTTTATAATTTCTCAAATGGGTAAGTTTCTCTTCAAATTTTTATGGGCGTGGATTTAATCATGGAGAATCTTACTTTCTTCCTTCCCTCAATTTGGATCTGGCGACTTTTGATGGACGGGCGGGTTTTTTTAGCCCAAACTTCGGTAATAAGAGAGAGGCTGAGTCTACTTCTCCGCTTCCATCCTTCACTGATCAGGTCCTAAAAATAACAATACTAGATACGATCAAAAGGCCCAAGAAACAGGAAATTAGGGCAATATGCTGTAAGAGCCCAACCGCTGGTCAAGATTGATGCAGCACCGATGCCAGTGATCGGGTTATTTAATAAATGAACCTGGGCTGTGAGGTGAAGGAAATACTGACTCCCGTATTGTGTTGTTGTTAAGAGGAGAGGGTTTTAAGTGTAAAATAAATGTTTACGCCCATTATTTATATAAATCACTGAGTTTGAGGTAAAAGGGTTAATTAAAAATTTACGAGCAATGCCGCGTCGTAAAACCCCACGACAGATGTTCACGCTTGTTCACTCCTAGAGGCTAATTTCTAGAAGCATTTCTATTTTATACATTTTGTAATTATGTCAAGTGAGGTGGAGAGGACTGGCGATGTCTGAGAAAGTTGGTCACCTGGTGGGTAATGTACAGAGCCCCTAAAGCAATTATCTTTAGCTTCGCAACAATTTATGACCAACAAGCCACCTTGTCTCTCAACACATTCTGTTAATGGTAATCAGAACTCCCCCCTCCCCATCCCTTTCCCTCATCTACGAGTGCCTATTTTGGGAAGTCGACTAGGACATTGGGCAAACAAACTCTTAAGAAACACTTTAACACCTAGCGCTCGACAACTTGATTTAAACAACAAACATGTGCTATTGATTTTGACAACTGACATGCCTTATTTTGGGCGAGTACGTCAGCCATGGGGAATTGCGGACTCTACAGAAAGAGGAAGAAAGAGGAGGGGGAGGAGGAGCTAGAAGAACGCGGAGATGAGCAATTGGGACGAGTTAGTCAAAACTCCTACGGAAAGCCCGGTGCTACAGACAGTGTCACGGAGGCTCTAAAGCCATCATCATCTAAGTCTATGGTAAAAGGCAGCAAACCGCTTCTCCCCTGGGACTTTGATGGTCTTCCCATGCCGATTAGCATTCGACATTCCACAAACGTCACAATGGAGTCCACAAATTTACTCTCAATGCTAAAGAAGTATGTGCCAGCGACAACATTGAAGAAGGGTGTTATCCGCTTGCAACAACGCTACCCTAAAGCCATACCCTATGTGTATGCTACAGCTCTTGGTTTTGCTCGACTAGAACAGGCTTGGAAGAGGTGTAAAGTCACTCGACGACCTGGTATAAAGTCACCCCGAGGCAACGCTGGGGCTCCATTCTGTGATATAAAGCGACTGGACGATCGAGCTATTCCGCCGGAGAAAGAGAAGTGGTGGCGCTACACTATGTTCCTATTAGTAGATCCTCTAGAAGAAGACAAATTTCCTCGAAGCCTAGCAGAAAATGGAGGTCAATTAGTCAGCGTTGAGAGTCGTACAGGTTGTGAAATCCGAATTGGGGAGAAAAAGTTTCTCTACCGCGGTAACCTCGTGCGCCACTTTTTCATCGATGGACCCACACAAAACGCCATAGTCTGTTGTCAAAATTCTCTACCCCGATGGCTTCTTAAGAACATCATTATTGACCACAAAAATAGCTACAGAAAGGAGCCACTGCTACCGGAGCCAGTGATGATGAAGTTGGAGAGATTCACCGACTTCACGATGCCCCGACAAACGGCGTTGGTAAATTGACGGCGGTGTTTGACGTACAGGCGGAAAATGGAAAAAAAGCATTGTTTACATTCTTCACAGGGAGTACTCTGTTAAGTGACTTGGAATAAAAAAATGAAAAATTTTAATAAAATCTTCTTTATTGCCAGTCAAAAAAAAAACAAATCAATTTAAAAAGGAAACTTTTCAGTTGAGTGATTAAGCCAGACCTCTTTCTTTGAGAAGCAGAGGAATTAAAAAATAAAGTACTCTACTACTTAAGACAATCTCAGATGCCTGATAAAGCTTTACGTAGTCAGGAAATGAGGTCTCTAATACCTATCACATGGAATATCAGATGCCATGGAGGAGAGGAAATGACCAATGGAAGGGTCTCCGAATCTGCAAAGACTGTGGAGGTCCTCCCAAGGGGCCAAGCTGAAATCGACTCACACCTCAAGGAGGTCTTACCAGAGGTCATTTATTGAGCATTAAAGTTATACCTCATCCGTGGAACCTCGTGACTATTTACAAGTTGGTGAGTGAAACGGAAATACAAACTTCTTTACCTCCAAAATAAGCATACCTTTGATCTCACCGCCGACGCATAAAATGAAAGAAAATGTATAAAAACTAGTTTTTTTGTGTTTTAATTACATGCAAGTGTGTTTAAGTAAGCATGAAGGATCTTTGGGGTTGTGCAGTAATTCAAAGAGGATACGTGGGAGTGAGTGTCGTAGTATGTTTTACTACTGATAGTTGAGGATGACTCCGGCATCTGCAGGAGATTTCAGGCATCGTACGGTGACCAGGCTCTCAGATAATCAACTGTAGACGACCGGCAGGATGAATAAGACCCAGAAGTGCCTCCTAGCTTATCAATTCCAACTCGCACCAGGGGACAATACTTTCTGTGGCACTGATAAACAAAGATAAGACACTGAAAGCATGAAAACACCTGCTTATTTGAAAGCGAATTCGCAAAGAAACCGAGTGGGCTCTTCTCTCATTTTTCAGCGCATTAATAAACTCTTTGATTTTCAAGTCTTAGAGGCACAGGTTTAACCAGAGGGTGTAAGTGTAAAGCCTAAGGGAAGAAGAAGGAAAAATCCAAATTTTACTCCAGGGAATTTTTTTATTGGTCTTTTTAGCACCGAAGTGCCAGTTTGACTTGAATGCGTCAGTTAAAAGCATAATCCTTTAGCTGCCGCTCATTCGGAGTGTTTGCAACTCCCTATTTTTAGGCAGTAACTGTCTCTTATTAAAAGTTGGACTAACAAACCCTTCCTCACCACTATTCAATTAGTCAACCCACCATGCAGCCGTCCAACAAACAGCGTACAACGCGTGTTGGATTTATAGATGGAGGAAACGTAGAAAAAGTGCCTGTTTCTTAGTGTCGTTTACAGTTTTCCATTTCAAGATTCCTAACTATGAAGGCGAATAGGTGTCAGCATTGACACCCTCTCTACTTGAGATACAATTGTCAAACCTAGTTAACCTGATTTCGAAAAAAAGTAGAGGGACCAGAATCAAATCTATTGGAGTCAACCTACATTCGACCGCAGAGGTTTAGAAGGTGGCTGAAATCCAAAATAAGTAGTATCGCACCATGCGAGTATAATATAATGCCCTGCAAGTATTGGGTCTGTTGAAGGCCTCTATGAGCTGTATGAAAGCATTACATTAAACTGTACTGAAACTATACGAAGCTGTAAGGTCGTCTGGTTCAAATTTATAAAGAAATTTAATTCTCTCGGGATACTCACAACTTCTTTCTCAATTCCCACACTATTTTGGCAATCGCATTTGAAGGCAAGAAGTGTATTACGCAAGAGGATACTTGTCATGAGAAGCACTTGCATTCAATCACCCTAAAAAGAGAAATCCCATCAGTCCACTTTACCCATCCTAGTCCCGGTCGGTTGTGTGTAAGGCCTGTCCAACAGGCACCATAGAGAACCAAATTTAAGGCATCAATTACTACCACATTGAATATGGCATACTTACACTGTGTAATGAGAAAAATTTCGCAGAATTCTAATTTACTTTGCAAGCATAACATAGTAAATTACACTTTTGGCATGAAGATCTTTACATGAATCCATTCAAGTGTGGTAATTGAAAATGAGTAGGACCTAAAAAAGTCGTTTTGTGAGAAAAGTCTTTATTTAGATGTGCAGGTAGTTTTCATTTAGTTCCATTATCTTTCCTGAAGTCAGAAGAAAATTGTAATACAAAGGCAGAAATAAATAAATGCCGTTAAAAGGACTGGGGTGGCGGGGCGGAGGGATAATGGCATGCTCGGAGGCCATTCAGCTTAGCAGAAGCACAAAGGCAAAGCCTAAAGTGGTCGTGTAAACAAAACGTGGAACCAAACAAGCATTTAACGTAGTACTTAGCCCCCTAATCATCCTTTGAGCATTGTCTATGGCAGTCCCCTTGATTATCCTCCCGCGTCACTCATCACAGCGCAGTCGGTGTTGAAAGAAGAAACACGAGTCAGCCTTGCCAGTCATCGAATTTGCGTGCATCTTTGATCATATGTAGCTGCAGCATCAATAATACCTATTGACGCTTCCACTGGACTCGGAATTTCGTTAAGTTGGAAACTATTTTGGAGAAAAAGGGAATGTGCTGGCCATTACGAGAGTTTATTGCCAGTCGTAAGAATAATGACCCAAAACTAGAGGTACTTAGAGAGAGACTAGTCTTAAAAGAGTTTATTATGTATAAAGTTTTGCACCTGTTTCTCCTCTACACTTTATATCCACTTCAGTGCTGCTCAGTTACACCTACCCAAATTCTATTCAGTTAGTAGAGAGGCGAAGAAGGAGATATCACGTGTTCATTTAGTTGACATCCTCATTTTGACACCGTGTACAACTCCGCAATGAACTTTTTTTGAATCGGTATTCATTCATTTGCTTCCAGCGCTCATACAAAAAAGAGGATTGGAGTGGTCGAAGAAAGTAGGCGTTTTTTCAACCTTTCTGTTCCAGATAGTCATCGCTTCTCCTATCTGTGGCCATTAAGTGATGGAAATTGGGGTAGTTCTTCCTTAAGACATCCAAGGGTTCCCAAATCTTGAGTAAAGTGTGTTCCCGTCTTACAGAGGTTGCTGGAACGACCCGAAGGCCATGCTGCCCTACCAAGGTACAATAGTGGAGCCTTAAATGCATGTGTCACGAAAAAGTAGAGGTAAATAGTTATTTACACTTGACAAAGTAGAGAAGCAGGAATGGAGGGAGTTGGTAGAGTAGCCGCGCAAAAAACCCTTTATTTCACGACTCCTTTCTAAAATTCCTCTGAATAAATCAGACGGTCAAAGACAAAGACACAAAATTCATTTTGCAGTTAGATTAACATTTTCATACATAAGAATGGGGTTCTTACAAAAGCACTGAAGGTTCTCTCCTATAAACCGACCAATCAGATTTTCGCAATCGCGGTGCACAGATGGTACCACTCGCGAACCCGCCTGTACACCTAAGACGGAATAGATTATTCACATACCTTTCACCTCTCAAACTTTTGACGGTAATTTGGTTTTTAAAGTGGGTGTTAACCTCCACCACATGTGTGAGGCAACACAGGCCACCCCATTTCCAGATAACTACATTTAAAACAGCTAGTAAAATGCTTCTCCATTGGTCGCCCTGTGCTATATCCGCCGATATGGGATTTCTGGGTGAAAGTGGTGGAACGTTACAAGGTGTTGCAAACATTTTAAAGTGGAATTAAAATAAAACACTGTTATTGGCCTATTTTTTGTGATGGGATTTATGCGCTCAGAGCATGCAATGAGGCAGTAGCAATAATGGTCCGCGAGAGCGAGTGAGAGAGAGCGAGAAAGTAAGGCTTAAAGACAAATAAACTTGGCCTTAATGACCGGTGTAATTGAATTCTTTGAAAAACCACCACCACGACACACATACACACACACACACACCCGTCGTGTTGGCTTTTGTTTTGGAGGACGTGGGGGAGGGTGTGTGGGAGGGAAGGCGAGGCGAAAGAGGAGGATTAGAAGCATCACTTGCGCTCAATTATTTGAGGCGAGCACGCCCATAACACATAAACAACAAAGTAGCTTTAATTAGATCCACTTTCGTTTACCCAAGAAAACATTCGTGTTTACTCCAATAAGTAAATTGGTGGTTCTTTGATTAAAAGTGCCAAAAAAAGATGACTACCATTTCTACTTTTGCACCCATCAACATACCAGCCATATTTTATCTTCTCAACCAAACCTAGGAAGTTGTAGGAGCAAAAGTAATGCGACTGTGATGCCTCAATTCATCTGTAAAGAGGAAGGAATGCATAATACTAGAGTTGAAAATGGATTGATGCTGTGTGGAGGGAATGAGGAGCTTCTAGCAAGGCCCGAAGGCCACATCAACCGTCGGCTTACATCCTCCAAGATTTTACGCCTCCTGATATAGGCATGGATAGGTCGTCGATGGATGCATTTCAAATTGCACCGACTAGGCGCTTGAATTGCCACCGGCTGAGAACGTTCCTCTTTTTTTTCCAAATAGTACCCAACTTAGCAGTCGGAAAGACTTAAATGTCTTCCTTCAATCGTTCAAGATAGGCCACAAATTTTTACTCATTAAGTAAATTTATTCCATGCTCTCAGGTTTGAGGAGAGATGAAGGTAATTCTTGAGCAAAATAAGAAGGCCTATTAAATTTCTAACTCCATTCTTGGGTCTTCCTTGTTTACTGTAGTTCAGTGGATGATAAAATTGGGAAGATTATAACACATGTTCTTCATCCAAATCGAACTAAGCGTCTCAGAAATTGTTGCCACTCCTTTGAATGTGTCAAGATTTGATTGTTTAACTTGGTGCCTAATTTGGCGAGGAGCATGTAGGTCCTTGAAGACTGTACCTCGACCCAGTGGCTTGGCCTCCAGGTCATGTTAGTAGTCTCAGTCAATCTCTGCGGCGGACATACATTTTCTGTTCCAGTATGATGACCTACTTTGTTTGTGAAAAATATGATAAAATATTTGGATTGGTTGTTTACCGCTCCCTTTCGTTTGCGCCTCGACTTCTATGATTCCGCTCAGCGACAGGACTGCCAAACCATGCCAGTAGCCTCCCAGCACTTCTGTTCGTAAGTAGTACCTGTTCTGTCCCACCACCATGGGCTCTCTTGAGATTCCTATTGCTGAATATTAAAGCTTATGGTGAGAGGAGAGATTAAGTATGGTTGACGTTTATTAGCTAAAGGGTTGACATCGCTACCTACTTCTGGCACTGACTCCACTCTCACGTTCTGAAAGAAGGCTCGCAACAACTGAAAGTTCGTTACGTAGCTGCCTAAGGTTCCTACATGGGGTTGTCAACTAAGGGAACAAGCGATACCTTCTTCACCTCTCCACTAGCTGGCTATAATTTAGATAGATATAGTCTGGGATTACTGAGGTTGAAGTAAAGCGAAATAAAGGAAGTGGGTCGAAGCTATTTCAGACCCCGTCCTGCATTAATCGACTCCGTTTTTAGTGCAGTATTTTGATGGCTAACGGTGGAGATACAAGAGAGCGTACACATTCTCTGTTCCTGCAGTACAGTTTCCAAACGGGACGGACCTGCAGGTCCATCAGAATTCCCAAGAGGCATCAATACCAGTCGGTTCGACTACACTGGGATGGCTGACGCGGGCGGTCGACCAAGGGAAGCGCCGAAGACGTCGCAATACCTTACCAATTTGTTTACCACTTCGTTTTGATTCAGTGAGCATTGAGGGCTCCGCCTGTGCACTTATCCTGGGTGGGTTATCCTCAGGGATTAGTCAGTAGTACCCTTCAGGAAGGATTTCTGCATGCTACAATGCATTTTTTCGTTTAACTAGTAGGAAACACAATAACTCCTCTAAGAAGTCAGTGTGTGCAGTTGTTCAAAGGTTTGAACTGAGTGGTAGAATAATAAAAATAATCATCATCATGGGACACCAAGACACTAGTGCGGAGGAGACCCTCTTAATCGACCAATAGAAAAGTCTCCCATTAGGATAGCATGGGGAGAACCCCATACCCTTCACTGTGTTTTGTAGGGATGCTTGCATTCCGCAAAATCAATTTATTTTCGAAGGAGGAAAGTAGTAGTGGTGGCACCTACGCGATACACATCGACTTGAAGGAGACATAAGCCCAATTTTAGACACCAATTGGCATTCTCAATTCATGCATTTCTATTAAAACGTATCCATTGGCTAAAATGGAGGTATTAAACCTAACCGTGCGGAAGTGCGGTCAAGATATGATCTGATGTAGGTGTCCACCATCCGCCTATTGCATGTGGTATTCAATTAGAGAGGCTCTAATTATTCGCCCCCACTAAAAGCCGAGAAATTATTGTTGCCAATTAAGCAAATAAACAACCAGTTCAAAAGTTGTCTTGGTTGATGCATTATTCGCCTTAGTGCTTTCCTCATAACCTACTATTTTCAATTGAGGGAAAGAGAGTAATTCAGTTAACCTACTTTCACTGAAGAGCAACAACACGTCCCTAGCTGAGCACAAGCTGAGGGGATCCATAGTGCGATACCTTAAGAGTCAAGACTCCGACTTTGTGCTCCTGTGGGGCGATCTGGCCTCCGGGCCGAACCAGTAGCCCTTGACCTTCCTCTGCACTCAGGAAATGGCTTTTAGGTCCTAACATTGCTGACTGTGAAAGGGACGGAATCGCTGTATGTACCTCCTGCTGATACTCCAAAATCGTGCCTTTGAAGTAGATTATCAGGGAGGAAGGTGTCAATGAGAGTTAATCTTATGCATTCCAGGAGGGGTAAGATGACATAAACTGTTTCAGAATGGAGTGTGTAACGTTAGTTAAAGTGATAGAGTCAGACATCAAACTACCCTGGTTCTGCAAAATTTTAGAGTTTTTTTCTGCTTTACCAGGAGTTACAGCGTAGACATTTTTGGATTTACCCTGTCTTCCCTTCTCCACCTAGTTGTGATATGTAAGAGCAGCATTAAACGGAAACAGGTAGCTAATTTTTCTCCGGAAGGTACAATGTTAAAGAAAATGCTTTTTTCACGTTTTACAGTTATTCTCTCCAAAAAAAATGCGCAACTTAAAACATATGCCAACGTTATTGGTAATATGAATGTATCTGCACTACCACTGAGCCTTCCCTCAGCGGACAAGCTGTGAGCCAGGTTTGAAAAGCTCTTAATTATAAATTAGGAAACCGAGGATATAAAAGATAATGGTGTTGAGGTGAAAGTGCTACAAGAAGCATAAAATCGCCTGCCCCCTTCAATGCAGCATAAGTCCATTTCCTTCTCCTAATTATACATAACACCATAATTGCTGCTTTTCTTCCTCGCCTTATTACCTCCTCCTAGGCGTTACCACGTACCTCTACTAGACACTTAGAGTGGAGGCGAATGAGCACCTTAGCACCGGTCTTATTCTTAGAGGCATTAATGGCACAAAGTCTATAATTAATACCAACATAAAATCCACTGGTACCCTAAACTTTTCCCTCTCCTCAAGTCCAGTGGGGAGAGGTGTGGCTAGAAGTATCCTCAGTGGCTTCGTTTTCTTCAATCCTTACGACAGTTCGCATGCACAGGAGCTGCTTACAACAAGTGAGAAGACGATAAGCTTGACTAAGAATAGGCAAGTAAAGAGTTATGAGGCAATGGGATGTAAAATGTCCCTTTCAGAATCATTATGCTGTCAAGGTTGAATGGGTAACACTATTTGTTTATGCCAGAGGCGCGCATTATCTCTGTATGTATCGTTTGCAACTTGGGCATAATTTTTAGGACTACGTCTAATTTCTATTTCCGCCCCTATAAAACTCTGTCCAGCTACTATTACTGTTGTTTTTTGTTGCTTGCCCATCCAACAGGAAAGTAATTTTAGTAATGAAGCAGGTAGGCAGTTGGAAGACTTTGAAATACTTTGGAACCGGAAGCTATCATGACCATTGTAGCCATCGAAGGTTGGTTTAATCCGCCGGCTCCTTATTCGAATATCAAAGCTAGTTGAATGGAATTCGCATAGGTGGTCGTTAGTGGAGAGATCTGTGGGAAACCGGATCCTCGTGAATTGATGGGGCTTCTGTCCAGCAGTCTAAGAGTTGAATAATACATCCCCCGTTTCAGGCACTTCGACACCAGCGTAAAAAGCCTTTTGAAGAAAAATTTAGGCAGTTAAGCATTTTGTGGGGCTCTAGGCTAGTTTGAAAATGGAATTAATCAGGATGACGGTGAGCATAAACGTTTGGCTCAATGAGCTCCGTGCGGGTGGCATTTGGTGGTGAGATCCGTGGGAAGCCAGAGCCTTGTTGATTTATGCGACATTAAGGCGTGAGCCGGCTGGGTTCTTCTCTGGCGTTCTAAGAACTGGAACTTCCTTGGAATTAGTAGTACTCGTGACAATGGTAGACATCTATGGTTTGGTTAAGCTACCGTCCAGGGTTTTGAAACTCACAGGGGATGGGAACGGGGCAGTGAAGACGAGATCGGTGGGAAATTAGATCCTTGTTGTGATTTGGAGGCTCTCTTCCGTGGTGACCTGAGACCTGAAACAGTGATTCCATGCCCATAACACTGCTGCTACAGGATGAGAAATCTATTTTAAATAATAGTTTATTTGAAAATTGACTTAGAAATCAAGTAGGTACTTGTTTGTGCGACCTCAAGCTAATCGACGCAGTTATGAACATAGTAGGCAGCAAGCAATTCACTTAATCCACCTGTTATAGCTTTGAATCTCACAGCCAAATGGATGGACTCCACGGAGTTAGTCATTGGGTGGTAAGCAGAGTAGTAGAGTGGAGAGTGGTGGAAAACCAGATCCTCGTTGATCCACTTCATATTAGTGTGTGAGTTGGTCGGCTTCTTCTCTGGTGGTCCAAGGACTGTAAAAGTAAATCCCCATTTCTCCCACTGCCGCATTAGCCCCGAAAAAAAAATAATTTGAGGATTAATTAAATCGAGAAGTAACTCACTAATCGGGTAGAGTAAAGTTTGTAAGACTTTGAGCTACTTTAGAAATTGAACTGATCAGTACGGTGGACGTAATCAGCGCTTCGCTTAATCCACCGGCTTTAGCTTTGAGCCTGGAAGCTTGTTGAATTGTCTTAGTGTAAGTAGACACAAAGAGGTAGGTGAAGTATTACTGTGGAAAACCAGATCCTTGTTGATTTTACGCGATTTTGATGTTTGAGTTTGTGGGGTTCTCCCCCAGTGATCTGAGGACCACAGAAGACACTTTCCACTTCTGGCACTCCTGAAGTAGTCAAGGGCACCCTTTTAAGTAATAATTTAGACTAAGTGAGTCAAGTAGAGCTGGGTGCATAAAAAGGTGATAGTTCTCTTCCAAAAGGCTAAACTACTTTCCAAGGGGATTTGAAAACTTTGTTTGTTTGACTGCCGGTTTCGGTTACGGTTTCTAGGGCGGTCAAATTGTCTGTGCCTGATGGGCTGGCCTCTGGGCTATGTTAGTAGTCTCAATCCCTCTCTATTTTTTAAATAGTTATAATCAGCCCTAAATGTTATGCCGCCTTTTGCCCTTCAAGAAGTCTCAACATGCCACAGACACACCTTGCGGTAAAGGTACACGCCTAGGCATGACTATGACAAGCTGACCAGCCATTGATTGGCAGCACTGGTGGTGTCTATGCTTCCATTCATCCAGTATTGATACAGAAAGGAAATGTTCCTGATAGAGCAAACAAGATAAAGGAACGAAGTTCTCTGATAAATGTGTTTTTAAAAGTGCCATTCAGAGGCCGACTAGAGACACTACTTTAAGATCCTCATCATCACTAGGACAGTAATGGCCTAGTGTACGGCTTGTAGGGAAGAAGCTGAAAAAAGTATTATTTTATTTCCAGCAGACGAGGTAGTGATAAGGCGATTGCAATTGGGGTCACGAAACGAGGTCCCCCTACATGCGACCCGAAGGGGTAGAAGAAAAGTATATATTCCTAGAGGAGTGTCTGGAGGGCACCCCTAGAATGAGAATTTCCTGGTGAAGATGTGATGGCTGCATCAGAAGGACTTCAGAGCGTTTGAACCCCAACAGGGTTGCATTTGTGACACCGCCATAGAGTTGACTACTTAACTGAGAGAGCCATTCACCTCTAAAGCAAATTTTTCCGGGAAAAATAACCACCTCCTAATGTGCTGCGATCGACGCGGGTATATTATTTTCCATATTTTTTTTCTCTCCTGCTGCTGCTTTTGGCTCTTAGAGGTCTGCTTTTCTAACCAGTGATAGCATCTGGATCGTGAGATGCGAAACCTGAGCTGTTGGTGCTGCTCCAAATTCGGGAAATTCCCCTTTTCATCTACATTTAAATTGGGGAATTTTAAAATTGCTTAAAATAAACTATCCATCCGACTGCCTCAGCAAGTATTTTGTGGAAATAAAAGTTCACTTCACCAGTTGGTGGCCGGAAAGGTACTCTTAGAAGGCAAGACCTTATAAACGGCACTGGCTAATTCGTTTAAATTAATATGTACATCTCATCGAGTCCACTGCGTAGTACACGGGGCTAAATAACTTTGACATCGCCAAGGATTCAAAGGAAGTGGTGCAAATCTCTTTTATCGTTCCCATTGCATAAATGATCATGTTTATATGCATAATCCATAAATTTCAAAGAGGTTAAAACCCTTTTTTAGTAAAAAGAAGTTCCTTTGAGTAGTTTTAGCTTTTGAGTCTCTGTTGCAATTGTGAACAAGGTGACACCTAGGTCGAGGCGGGTCTTTGAACATTGCGGACCTGAGCCCGACCTACACATCGGAGAAAATTTGTTTCTCGGGTTGGTTAGCTTTAAAGATGTGAACTCCATCTGTCATGCTTTGTTTGTTTATCTCTTCATTTTGGTTTCACGTACACCTAATGCTTTTACTACGCGGCATGAACTTTGGGGCATGCCAGTAACCCCTAGCCCTTCTATCCGTGGACAATACATATACTGACCGATTGTAATGTCATCTTTAACCATCAGGGCAGATGCAGAGATCTACATAGTTATCAACGAAAAGCAAGCTCAGTCCTGAAGGATAACTACCTCGAATTCCATCACGTGACAGAAAAGGAGCATTTTGCTGCTGGTGGGAGAATCGGTGATGACTTCAGCAAAAACATCCCATCTTCGTGTTTTTTAGGGATGGTATTACCGACTGAAGCGACAATAACCATATCTGTGAACAATATGGAAATGTTTGGCATGTAGCTGTCGACTATACTCTTATGAAGATGTCAATGAGGTCAACTTTCGATACATCGATAGTACCCAGATAAATAGGGCAGGGTAGCACCGAAGGAAAGGGCATAAAACTCTATCATTGTCTCTTACCAAGCGACTCTGTCTATGGTGGCATCGTCAAGAGGTATCGTTGACGATACAGTCTGATATCATCTCTATCCAGCTCAAATTCGAAGACTGGCGCAATTAGTTTGTAAGTATTTCTACCCCAAGCACCGACTGCTTTGTGACAGCCGACAAAGAAGGTTGATTAGGGAGAGCGCCGAGAGCGGTACATAAAAGGGGAGGAGGACTATGTAATATTTTGCTTGCTTACTTCCATATTTTGTTTACATAGACAATTCCCATCGGTGGCGTAACCCCCCAGCCATTCTCTGCGTCGGCAATACATTTCTATATACAATTTCTGCCCAAATTTTATGCCATCTTTCCTCATCAGAGAAAGGCGCTAGATTGTGCATGATAAGCATAAAATTATTTAAACTAAAAAAATCCGTTGTTAGCATCGTATTTTTACCCCTCAGTAACCCTCTAAGTCCCGTTCGAAGGTCAGGGGGGGATCAGCCGCTAGACGGAAGGTACTGGACTATGCAGCTGAATTATTAACTTCACGTTGGATTTCATCTACAAAATGAAAATCTTGACCTAATCTTTTAGATTTCTCTGTTTTTTTTTTCATAGAGGAGTAAGAGTTTCATTAATGCAAATAGATCTGAGTAGGAGCAAGACCGAGTGACAAACTGGAGTCACCTTAACGGCGTAAAAAAAACGTAAACCAAAATTCCTTATTAGCAAATACAATCACTATTTACGGTGAAACCTAATTGACCCATCAAACTTAAGTGAAATAGGATTTTTAATGCGCTGCGATGATAAATTGTACATTCGTAGCAGCGTGCTTCCTCTAACAATGCCACCCACACCTGCATCGCCACCCAGCGTCACTACTAAGCAGTATATGATCGTTGACAGTTAGTGATTATCCATATTTTTGAAAAATGGGGTGTTAGAAGCTCCCAATCTAGGCACGGTTGTCGATCATAACTTTTTGGCAAGCAGTTAAGCTGGCAGGTCCTTTAATGTCTTGCCAAAACGGTAAAACATTTGGAATGTGGTGATTGACCCCTCTCTGAAACGCTACTACCAAAGATGTCTTACTATTATCTACATCAATAAGTTGTCGACTCACTGATAGCGTAGGAAATGTTCTAAGAATTAATATAAGATAGTGAACACAGAAGAAGCTGTAAGTGTACTTTTCACCTACCGAGACTAGCCCCAGCTCATGTGCGAATGGACGGAAATTGCAAAATTATTTGACGACAACCTCCAGCTGCCCTTTCATCCACTGCACCAAATAAATGGTGCATTGAGAAAGTGGATAATGCAAAGATCTTTTTAGCAGCTCATATACTACTTTATCACAACTTAAGTAGAGCGAGCTTTAATTAACATGGGTAAAGGTGAAACGGCGCCAAGGTGTTAGCAATAACAAATCTCATTGTTTACAACAAGCCCAAGCAATGCATTATCAAAATCATCATGACTTTTAATGTAATTTATTTTACCTGACCAGTGTTTTGTGTCTTGAAATCAAACGTGACGCTCACAGAGGTGATAGGTAATGGATATTACAAATGTCTGCCAATGTGTACAGACGATAATTTGGTCCGTTAAGGGTACAAGTTTAAAGCTTCCAGCCCTGAAGGCGGCAGGTGAGTCGGTTACATGGTTGGACAAAAAACAGAGTCAAAAAGGAGTGTCAAAAAGTTAACCCACGATGCGCATACATGGATGAAGGAGGGAGGGAAGGAGGGAGAGGTGAGGCTTAGTAGGCATGCACGCATGAGCTCGTGCTCTATTAAAAAAAATGAGGCTGTTTCCTGCGAACCATGTCATCCCGCTGTTGACTCGGTTGTCGTTGAGATAAGCTATCAGAGATCGTTCTCTCTGGTCTTTCGCGCCAGCTCTGATGTCGACTTCGTAGCAGAGTGTCATCATCATGACACTCGGTCAACTCATAAGTAACCTGCCTATTACCACCGCCGATTATGTGACGTTGAAATGACGGGTCCTCAAATGACACTTCTCGTCGCATTCGGCCGAATTTTCGTGTCTGACGCGGCGGAGTTTCTGCTACCTCCGCGAGAGGGGTTTTACGCACCACCAAAGAGCGGTGAGATTTGAAGGCAGTGTTTTGCAGCACCTCTTTCTCCTCCGACTTCTGTATATCATCCTGAAACCGGAGCTTTTGCCTTTGTCGAGGCGCAAGACTTATTTGGTTGGGCAACGAAGCTGTGGAGGGTCGATGATGCAGAGGCTGCATGTAGGCGTGGTACCAGGCTGAATCGGCCAACTGTTCTGTGCGCTCTGGGCGGTAGGGGACTTTGTTGGAGGGGAGAAGGCGTTGTTTTATGAAAAAGTTGCTCATCTGAAAGATTAACATAAAAAAACCTATGACTGTGAGGTACTTTGACTATTATTAATGCATTTAAAGCGTCCGGCTGTGCCGCCAGCCGAAGCCTTTCTGTATATCAGTAGTTTAGCTTCCACCATCTCTGTAAATCCTTTCGACATCAAGTAGGAATCGGGATCTATGTTTATGGAAGCGAGAAGCTAACCCAAACTTGAAGGACAATTGCGCAGATTTTTGTGGCGGAAAAAGGGTTTCATATACTGTGGATAGATGAAGCTTTGAAAATTCCCGACGAAAGGGTTGAGTGTGACGCCTACCTTTGGCAGAACTGCTAGCAATAGCTGAAGTTGCTGTAGCCATGAACTATCTGGAAGATTTCGTCACAAAGCTGTCTACGGTCCCTGTAAGAAAATGTCTATTAAGTGAACACGCGATGCCTCCCCCACTACCTCTCCATGGGTTAGATAGAATCTGACCAGACATCGCTGACGAACGCTGAGGGGAAACAAAAGTGGCAAGAAGGAGAACGTGTGATGACCAGCAAGCTCTGTTCTCAAACAGGTCGAAACTCCAGGATCAGTGGGATCACCAGGAGGCATCAATGACAATGCAGTCAAGTATCCTCTCAGTTGCAAGTGAATTCGGTGGTCGGCGGTGGTCAGTGACCGCTTCTCCATGCAGTACCGACTACGTTGTGATTGATGGCTGATGTGTGAGGTTGACTAAGAGGAGCTCAAAAGTGTAGATGTGGGGCCGAGCAGTACTTTGGTTACTAGGGTTATCAATGCTCTTGCTGATAGGCTCAACCCTTCTTCCACCATGCCTCTGCGACTTCCTCTAATGTCAGCGCCCACTCGGAGCGCTAAAGGCCGTGTTTTATGATCGAACATGACATAACTTAGTTCAAGGGAGTTTCTTCTCTCCGCAGAATAAAAAAACGCAAATGTGTCAATTTCTTTAGGAAAATAATATGCGATTTTCCCATTGCAAGTAGAATGAAGTACTTGCTTGAAGTACATTTATGCTACTATTTAGGTTTCTTTGAAGCTTCACCGGGTGGGCAAATGGCTTCCATACTCTAGTGATGTCACAGTGTAGGGCTTCAATCGGTTAATACAAAAATTAAAAGAAACTGTTTCTTAGATTTCCTGTTTCGCATCTAAAGAGAAGCAACACATACTACTTTTGGCTATTCAGCGTTTTACAGAACATCATGCCGTCGGAGGTGGTTTGAATTAAGAAGAGAAAATCTGTGAGATTAGCTTTATCCAGTGGAGGCCTGGAAAGTCAAGGGTTGTGTCTCCAAACTTTTATACCAGTGGGTAATTCTAGAGTACCTCTAAGTAAACAAGACATGCATAACTCTTGGGAAATGTTCTTACTTGATAACTCCTTTTCGGCGCCAAGTGGATAAACAAAACCCTTACAAGCAGTCTTTTTGAAGATACGCCTTGATGAAAACAATGCTTTCTTTACCAAAACTCTAGCGTTTTTTGACTTTTGCTTCAACTTTTAACTTCCCTACTAAGACAGTCGTTTCTCACTTGAAAGCCTTATGTCAGTTGTAATGCAGAAAGCGTTGTGAAAATATTGTTTTTTAGGCAAATGGAGAGGGAAAGAGAGAAAGACTTGAGCGCTACCTGAGCTGGAAGTTCTGCGAGGACCTCCTTTGCAAGTCCTAACTTGTTCCATCGTATCTCCTCCGAACCGTCTGCTGCCAATCGAAGGAACCGTCGCATCTCCACAAACTGCAGATCAAAAAAAAGAAAATTAGACTTTGGAATCTTTTGAAACCTAAAATAGGAAAATTTGACCATCCTACAGCCTCATGACTAATGCAGTGGATGAAACGGGCAAATAAATTTTGACGATCTTGACAGTTATGACAGTGGACTGGTACATCGTACGCATCACATACAAAATCAAAATTTCGCCACCTCACTTCGGTAAACCTCTTCTAGAAAAAAACTCTTTGACATCCGCTCCAAGAGAAGTTCATGGTTTATTGAAAGTGATACCCACGAATAATCACCCACCATTCCTCGCAGTACCACTAAACAGACAAAGAGAGGAAGATGAAGAGCTCCACATTTGAGGGTATTTAATTGAACAGAAGTAAACAATCTCTGATAAATTAGGAGGTAGAAGGACTTGGACGAACTAAGCCTTGAGCCCATCACAAAGTCTATCCAATGCCACGGCCAATGAGGCAAAGATTTGATTGATCCTCTTAGCCCCTGTCACGAGGGGGTCCCGAAGCTAGTCTCCACCACTGTTGCTGCAGGTCATCAAGTTCAGGTATAAAGTTGAAGTGAAAAGGCTTAGCAATGAGATCAGATTCACCTGGCCCTTAAAATGTGTTAAAACTCGGTCCAAATCCACATTGATCTTGCATCATCCTCAGAAATGACAGGCGCTGTCACATCAAAAGGGACCACATAAGAATATTTATCAAATTCAGTCAACGTGGATGAACTGACTCGGCCCAACTTGTCTATTTCCGGTCGAGAGGAGTAAGCTCATTGCATACTGAGGGAGGAGTTTATAAAAAAATTTAAGTTCATTCAACCACCGTGGTCAGTGCCAGGGCAATCATTTGGGATGTGCATAAGGCACACCTCCAAGCCAGAGTTGTTCTGTAGGGAGAAAGCTACTTTGCATCCTATTTGAGTCACTAGAATTGGAATAAAAACATTGTTTCCGGTTTTAAGCTTCCCAGGGATATAGCAGCACTTCCGAGTGTAAAACATAATGTCGAGGTACAAACCCTTAAAAATATACCTTATGAATCGCACAGAGTTAGTGAATGGTAAATGAGATATCCGCCCACCAGCTGAGGGAGGAGAGAATGTGCATGAATGTAGTGGCATAACCGCAATTTTTCGTGCTCTAGGGCGAAAAACCCTCGTCCCCGAGGTTGCGGCATGATCCATGTGAACGCGGGCTTATCCATGGTGGTGGCAAGAACCAATGGACAAAAGCGCTCACAAAAGATTGTCCAAGAAATAGACTAAGGAACGGTGTGTGATTGGTGAAATTATCGAGAAAAAAGGAGCACCTAACTACTCGTATTGATTGCCCAAAAGGAAAATGTCATTTCACCGCAAATTGTAGGGCTGTGTAGATGAACAATTGAAGACTTTAAGGCCTATGAACAAATTAGTTTATGACGAAATAAAAAGGGGTGGGAAGAGGAGCAAGAACGATAAGCGCTTTGTTCCACCCACTAATGTTCTTAATGCTGGATACGATGGCCTATTACATACCATTCATTCCCTACAGGCACTAAACTTTATGCTACCTTATTAGTCCAAATTTTAAAGCATTCTCTTCTAAATTCCTTAAAGGGAAAACAATGGCTTAACGTATAAGAAGCCTGATGCATGCGATTCGTTTCAATCGTTCACCTACTCAGGGTCTGAAGCATACAACAGCGGCAAAGTGAGTTGTCACAGGAACATGTTGAACCTTCAGGATTCAGATCAAAGAAGATCTCCCCGCAATTCTTCACTAAGACCGCTGATTGACAAAGTTGATGAAAACAGATGCAATCAAGGGCTTCTTCATCGTTGGACAAGTTTCTATTTTCTCCTTCTTAATATGCCTGCATGTCGGGTTGACAATTTTGGAAAATTTTAAAAGGAGAATTAAAAGTGTCGAATAAGCTCATTGATGAAAGGTTTTTAAATAACCCCTACCCAGGAGGCAGGAGTGATAGGCCTAATTTTGTTTCATAGAAAGTAAGGCGCCGAAATGCAAGTTCCTTTGAAATGTTGCCAAATGTAAGTTATTCAGATAAGTAGAATGATACAAACACCATGTGTCTAGATCTCGCGGTTGCTATTAACGACATGCATTTAAAGGAATGGTGCAACTTGTCGAGGTAGGGAGTGAGTCGTGGCGCTAAATTTTGATGTTCATAAATGATGGCATGGCTACAGTGTAAAGAGAATGCATCCTGCATTCAAGCATTAATTATGCCACACATTTAATTAGAGGGAGCTCACAAAAGGCTGGAATTTCGTCGTTCTCTTTCCATTGTAATAACACATAGAAAATCACCGACGCCCTTTCTAATTACCTGGCGAGGACAAAACGTCCGAACTAGAGGTGGATTTTTTTCACAAACACAAAGGAATGGTTTTGCTTGTATATAGAAAGGTGTAGACTTTCCCGCTTCATTGATATCAAATCAACGACGCGTTGATCACTGCCATTTTACGGGGTGAACACCTAACTCGGTAAGGTAACCAAATGGATACATGCCTGTGGAATAGGTCAATCGAAACGGAAAAGCCTCGATGCGTGGTATCGCCGATCTTTTCAAAATAAGACTCGCGACTTCGAATTCTATCATAGTAAAATCTTTTATTTTTGGAAGCAAATAGTCTACCTCTCAATCCCACTTTCCGTTCCCAAAAGCCTTTCCTTTTGGCACACTGGCGCCAAGAGACAGTGATAATGATCTCTTGGAGTTTGAAGAAATATCCTCGCAGCAGTATGGGGGATGGGGATAAAAGTTTGGATGGAGAAGTATCTCCCACCTTCTCATGCTATGCTAAACATGCAACCTGAGACTGAAAGCTTCACATAGGGAACTTGCGTGATATGTGGTGTGACTAGTCTTGCGTAGTTCTTTGACTTTATCTTATGGAGGTGACAGATCTAAGCCAAAACAATTTCGACTCTGGCATCACACCCATAAATTAACGCGCCACAGAGGCGTGGTGGATAGCGGTTAACTAATTGTTTGTTGCTGGCAGGTGGTTGGTACCCAATCTACAATGCACAACCTTTTTATAAGTTACGTGGGCTATATAAAGAACAAAGATCTGGACTTTGAAGCTTTTTACCATTCTTTATTAGTACATATGATTAGAGTCCATTTCCTTTGTGGTTCCTACGACCTTCTCTCCCAAGCTGGTCCGTGAGCAAACTAGTCGTGGCACCGCCTAAGGCAAATACTACGGAAAGTCAGCCTCGGTACTTTCATTCCCAGTTATTTGATACAAGGATGGAGCAGCTTTCTGAACTCGGCGTCAAGGTTAGAAGACACGCTCCGTAATTGTATTTGCGAAGAAAATTGTGTGCAAAACTTATAAAACATAAGAATTACGCTGGGAAGGCTCAGATCACATTAACTGGACCCAACATATAGGCGGTGCTACGAGGGTTTAAATTAAGCAGAGCCTTACCTGAACGTTGTCACGACAGGCTTCCTCTTGACCGACTTTGAGTAAAGCGAAATCTTGGTCCAGCACCTGTAGGTCTAAAATAGGGTTAAACAAACACTCCGGTACAGATGTAGAGGTGACAGCAAACAAAATAGATAATGCCAAAGGAAGTCAGAAAAACTAAAACAATAAGGAATACTAACTCAAACAGAACTAATATGTAAATAAGTATTGGGGAGAAATAGGTGGCGGAAGCAACAAATCATGATTTAATACCCTTTTCCCTCAAATTTATCAGATATGTCTCCACGTCAACTTGACAGCTTAAAGAAGGCTGTCAGGCGGCGCCACCAGCTCCAAAAAAAGTAATTTAAAGCGTGACTGCCTTTGACAGAGAGAGCTACCTCAGTTATGCCTCGCTTCGCTTCAGTTACTCAATTTCCAAGCCAGGTGGAAAAAATACTCGAAAACCCGTGTTGAGAGTACTCATTAAGGATTAAGTAGTATGGGCGGTATGACTTCGTTGACCGCGATTTATTAAATGGAACGATTTCTTGCGGAAATCGCCCTCTAAATATTTAAACCACACAGGTAAACAAACACAGGAAGCGCAATTTATTTGTTGAAGGTCATGAGTTTGAGTGCCTTTACTTAAAATAATCCGATAGGATGAAGTGGAGGGTATGTTTTCTTGACTGTATTGACTCCACTTTATTGCCAAATCAACACAAGCTTAAGTAACATTAAAATGCATAAAAATATTTTTAACATGACATGGTGGCGACCAGCGTCACATATGCGTGACGGTACGACGATCTTATCTTTGCCGGGCGTCATTAGTGGGTGAGGTGGCTGCATCGACTCTTGTCACGAGTAGGTTAAAAGAATAGAGTAGGCATAAACCTTTCCCTGGTCCACAACTTTTAAAAGTAGTTTGTTACCAAAACGTACCTTCGAATTTTCCACCTCCAACACCTATGAAGATGATTGAAATGGGAAGAAATGACGCCTGTAATGTAAGAAAGTGTAATGAGAAGAAAAACCCTCCTCACTATTCAGTTAAGTAAGTATAGCTGACATGACAGTGAATGGAAAAGTAGGCGAATCGAGACGTCCTATACTTGGGACGGATAGAGCATACAACCGTGGCTCAGTCCCCAGTAGCGAGGTGCTCAGCCAACCTCTCTGAATCGGTTATGAGGATGACACCGCACTTCCTCTCCTTACTCTCCTCACTACTTATCACCAAGTACACTTCTATGTTTATTATCATACTTTGCTTTTGAGGCAAAGTACAAACTCGCAAACAAAAGAGCGTTCTTGGTCTGCACTATTATCGGTGGAGGCATCGGTTTTGCGATAGTAGAGATAGCATCAGCAGAATCGCCTGATTTGGCAGGGAACGGGGGATCAAATCAAGGGCTCCGATCAGCACAGAAAAGATGCGAAAGCACACCTGAGTTGTAATATTGGTAGAGTCTAGTTGTAGGTACACTCACTTGTTGATGAGGCGTTGTCTCAAGATTGTATAGCCCCTAGGTGCACCCACACTCGCCTGCATGAATTATCTAGCAGATTTTTTTACCCCGGAGCCAGATTGCATGGAGGTATTTCTTAAAAAAATCTTGTCCTGCAGAATGAATGGAGAGTGAGAAGTCTTGCTGACTTAGTTTTCCCCAAAGCCAGGGCAAAAATTGCCAACTCGGGAAGAATAAGTGGCATCAGGATAACTTGTTGTGTTTAAAGGGGAAAAGGGAATTGGATGCAGAAAAATGCCTAGCTGTGGTCCTAAAAGCTCCACGACGGAGTCGCTTTTTGAAAGAGCTTTATTTTTCAAGCAAAAAGGCGAAGCTTGGCAAAAAATTAACACCTTTTTGTGCATGATACCATCATTTGTAAAGTTGAAGGAAAATTTATCCTCAAAATGCGCATATATTCTGCAGAAATGCATTGGACTTGACAAGGCTTGGCATTCCACATTAATGCGGTGGGTGATGGTAGGCTTTAGATGCAACGGGGTTGAGAGGTTAGGAGGAGAAGTAAATTTGTAAGAGGGAGGTCTGATAAAATACGCCTTTTAAGCTGTCACTCACTACACCTTTCCCAGTGTCTACTTCTTCTGTAACCCATTCTGGCTCCGAACTCAATATGTCACTAACGATCGTGAAAAGCCGGCCAAAGGGATGGATACTTTCAAACCTCCTATCGCACTGGTAACTTTAAACGACAATTAAGTAGTACCTTCATAAGGCGAAAAAGTTATGAGAAAGTTCTACCTCAATCACGGCCCTTTGGGTCTCCACCCAGTCGTCCACAAATCCAGTTGTGAGGATGAGGAGAACGAAGTACTTTGAGCTGTCGCGAGAGCCTTTAGCCATTCTGAAAGCATGGTAAAGGTAAAGAGAGAAACGGATTTAAGCCAAAGGATAAATCCACCATGCAACAAAATAAGCAAAAGTTCGTTAGCTTAAGATCCATTATGGTAAGATTAGGTAATACATTTATTGTATGCCTAACCCTTTGTTCCACTACTGCACTTCCGCTGGATAGCATGGCCTCTGAGCCAAGCTAACAGCCTTCCAGCTCTTCAGACTACCAGTAACACATATTCAGCCTAGTAGTCTGGTTTCTTATTTAAAACAAGACTCGAAACGCTGGTTTTATGGCAGCAGAGAACGAACACGATCCTAAAGGACAAATGTCCTGATGTGCTGCGCATGAGAGAATCGGTGACGACCCCCAGAAGAGGGACTGAAAGTGGCGCCTACTTTCAACAGTTGCATCGGGCCCATGTTCTGCAGGAATGCTGTTAACTCCTAAAGTGACAGTATGAAGAAGCGCGGTACAAAGCTGTCTACGAGACCTGCGTGTAGATTTCAGTTGAATGAACACGCGAAACCGCCTCTACCCCTCCACTAAATGGAGAGAACCCTGGTAGACATGGTTGGGAAGCATTAAAGCGAGAAAGTCGTGCCTAGGGGGAATAGACGGGAAACCTTATCTCCACGAGACTGCTTTAAACCACCTTTTTTTTATTAAATGACTCTGTTTATAGGGATATACGGGATGGCTACTACACTCTTCTTCCTCTAATACGGGCCCACAAAAGGACGAGAGATTGGACCCAGCGAAATTGTCAAGAGAGGTAAGTGATTTTGCAGTCGGACCTCCTCCTGGATGCACGCAAATTCAATGACTGGCGCAGTTGGTTGGTAGGTGTTACTCCTTGCCCCACTGAATACGTTGTGATGCTCGATGTAAGCAAGGTAACCAATATTTTAATGTTTTATAAGAAAAAAATGACTGCCAAATTACATAAATTTGCATTGGATTTGGTTTCATTCATAGCAATTTTTTCATTTAATTATACAAAGGGCTTTAAGAGGCTCCTTTCAGCCACCATGTTGGAGCTAGCAAGGCTAACTAACCAGTTCCTACAATAAATTTCTTCACATTGTCTATTTTTAGCTAACAATGCACTTTTCTTCTTAAAGAAAACGTGTTAACCAAGCTTAAAATAATATTTGCCTAGGTTGTTGTGACAAATTTCTACAACGAACTCCTCCACAGTAACGGTGGCTTACCTACAAGAAGTAAAAATTCAAAAAAAAGGAGAGAGAAAAGGCTCTTTTCCTAACTAGATCACTTTATACCTTGTTCAAATTCTTGTCGGTCGCTTGGGGGATTTATTTAATGGAGATATTTTGTTGAACTTCTCTAAAAGACACCTCACGGCCTCCCAACGTGGAGACCTGCAATCACCAGCGTCACTCCCTGCCAAGTTAGACTTGACCGTCAACTGAGCAGGAGGTGGATATTCAGCATGACATGATGAAGAATAAAAAAAAGTAGGCAGATTTTATCTAGACAATGTGAGCTTTGTAGTGGAAAGAGGGAGGGGACAAAGTTTCATGGACCTTTGAATCCTGAGGAAACAGGATCAAACGATGGCATCCAGTTGAGCGGAAATGTTGTTTTGTTCACCAGGCTTTAAGGCTCAAAACATGGCAGAAGTTGGGTAAACAACTGTGGCGGATTTTGATAACCGAGCCAAACAGACGACTCTCTCTTCCCCGATGTCGGACTGACTTTATTTTCGCATATCGAAAAACAAAAAATTTGCGTAGAATAAAGGACTTGAAAGATTTGGGGGATAAATGCCGAGCTTGGATTCATTCAATCAGATCAGGTCAAAGCACGGACAGATTGCATCGTGGACAGTGGACAAGTACCCTGACTTTCATTACTGACGGAAGAAGGGTATGTGCTGTGGTTGGAAGAAACTATGAGGACCTCTAGCAGAGTGGCTGAGAGGGACGTCAACCTTCGGCAATTATCCCAGTCCCCAGTTAATGAGGTAATAGAAAAGGTTTGTTATAAGGCGTTCTGCAGTACCCTCATGGAGTTGTCAATTGAGTGAACTCGCGATATCCGTCCCGCCTCTCTACCACCTAGATGGAAAGCAAATCTTCCACTCCAGATAATCGTCTTCTATGACATGTGAAGTGATGATTGGCACCTATCAGATGGCAACACTCCAGTGTGAATAAACCGAAAACAACAGATAGAGCTCTTTGTGAACGAAATGCTCAGTTTTCCATAGGTAAAGAAACGGTTAATTGCTTTCCACACTAAACAACCTGACTTGGCGTTTTCAACTGCCTGTGAATTCAAGGAATGTATGGTGATTGGAAAGACGCGTAATCCAATTGCCTGCTTCAAAAGACTTTCCACTCTTTTTTATTAAAAGCCTTATTTCCCATCATTGGTCAGTTTGAGAACCGTTATGCCATTTCACTCGTAAAGAATGTTAAAATGGTTGTGGTGACTCACTCGTTGACATGCTTGATGAGAGGCGCGAAGTTTGGCGGTGCTGAGCCACAAGTTTCACTGACTACACGACTGTAGGCTGCGAGCACTCCGGACACGCCCTTGCAGTTGGGATTACTCAGATCGCCTGTCTACAGGGATGGAAAAACGCCCCATTAGCCTCTACCCTAGGCTGCCCTCGGCCCGATGCCCTCCGATTTGGGAGAGAATCCCGATGACCTCAGAGCCCTGAGGGGGGAACGAGCTGCGATCTTCTATGACTCCGGCTCCCTTGATACTCTCACAAAACATGAAGATTAAAATACCTCCTAACTAATCTACCCGTATCAAGGGCGCAAAGGTAGAGGTGGTGGAGAGAAACACCAAACTCGTTGAATACGAGCATTGGCTACTCAAAACCAGGTTCTTCTTTAAAAGGCATTTTAAATGCCAAAATTTTTAACATTTGTTTGCCCCTAACCTAAAAGTGTGCTCTAACTTGAAATACAGCTTTAGGAGTTCATTTATCATTCAGTTTCTAAAGCTAGTAACAAAAGAAAGCCTCTAGAGGTAGGGAACTTTCTCCGCCTACTTTCTTTTAAGAAATCCTTCTCTGTGTTACAAACTTCGCCTTAACTGAGAAAGAGCCATTTAAAGCCACCCTCCAAAAAAGTGAAACAATTTACACCGAAAAGCTCCAAAAGTCAGAAAGTGGAGCGAGCTTACAAGTGGGACGAGATGGGACTTTCGACCATCCGAACCGATTCGTGTGCCGAATCCGAAGGCGGGAAAAAGTTCATCGCTGAAACAGTACTGAGAGATTTATGGATCAAAGAAAAGACTTTTACGACTTTAGAGGTTAAAAGTACTGCCTTTAAGAAGTAATTCATCCATTGCTTGAAGCAATGGATGTTGTTAAGTTGAATGATTCTGCCTATTTTTGGTTACAAAGTGACGTGTAGGTGAGGGAGGCAGATCCACAAAACGGTGATCTCCCAGAGGCAACTCCGAGCTGATCAAAGTGTCAAGCGTTAGTCAGTTGACTGATTTACCTATCATACTCTTGGAGAATTTCTACAACAGCTTGGATAGCGATGATGTACTCGCTATTGACAGCTGCCGACTTGGCTATGGAGATGGCCTCAGTGAAGAGCATTGGATTGTGACTTTGGTGAATCTGAGATGACAAGTCAATCCCAACGATAACATTGATGCTGGTCCTACAAGGAAAGAAAGATGTAACACCAGGCAAGGCTGACAACGCATGAGGCAATCGGAGGTATCAAAATGTATTCTCACCCGCTTAGAATGTAGTCCAGAAATGAGCAAGCGTTTGTGGAGATGCTGACCTTCACGTTAACCTAGTATGTAGTTGTGAGAGGGAAACAAGACGAAAGTAAGCCACAAAGTGACGCGCTCTTGTGTTGTCACTTAGCGATTTGTACTTTTCCAGCTAAATAGTGACAACCATTTCTTAGGCCAAAAAAAGTAACAACGAAACAGTAACTACTCGTGCATGCCACTGCCGCAGACCTTGTCAAAGGTGAAAACTGGGGTTAAACCCTATTTTAGTTTCATGATTAAAGCCTTGGTGATGGCGGAGACGATGGGCT
This sequence comes from Taenia multiceps, assembly GCA_001923025.3. Classification (NCBI taxonomy): domain Eukaryota; kingdom Metazoa; phylum Platyhelminthes; class Cestoda; order Cyclophyllidea; family Taeniidae; genus Taenia; species Taenia multiceps. The sequence continues at coordinate 59,365,316 of CM010311.1, read as the reverse complement.
AAGAGAACCCACTAGGAATATTTGACTTCCAACTTAACATCATGAAGAAATTGTTTTAAGAAAGCCTATGGAAAGTAGCATTACCCAGGGGAAATTGAAGAGGCAAAACTGATTCCCATACTCCACTTGCAAGTCCACCACCCCATCTCTCTCTATTGCTGAGAAAACGTAAAAACGCCACATTTTGTGGCTAACAGTGTCAAAGGTGAAATAGGGTAGAGGAGACTTACGATGCCTGAGTTATTGTACACCTTTTTCCGACGAAATTTAGACCGATTTATTAACTAAAAGTAGCAATAGCTTAAACAGACTGATTGATAACTTTTACAGTCGGGAGAATTAAATAATAATACCTCAAAGTTTCTGCCCTCTTGTGAGCAGGTCAGCAGACACCTTGCAGTCGTAATGAACTCTCCAATTACGTCACTGTTGGGGAGGATAAAAGGGGGTAAGAGAGAGGGAGAGGCGTGGATTCTTGTTCCTTGATTTGACTTACTCGATGTCCGGATCGACTGTGTCTCTAGATAGGTAAACAAACGATATACCTGCACAGGTACTCTGACAGTTGGCATCAAATATGTCAATTGTCAGCATTAACCCAAGCACACGGTAAACAGTGACATTGCTAACGCATTTTTGCTATTATTTTATGTTTCGTTTGTGAATATATAGCGAACCGGAACTCTTCAAGGTTAGACTAGTCTATAGATGGGCGCATGACCCGATATTTGTCACGGTATTGACACCTTGATGACCGTTGAAATAAACTCGTCAAACAGATTTCGAGATAGTAGAGAATTTCCAATCTAGCATCATGGAGGCTTTTTGGGATGCCTATAAATGGAGTGAGCATGCATTCATGGGCACTTCTTAGGCCAAGGGAGGTGAATCTCTCCGCCTCCTAAAATGCATGGCATCTTTTAAAATCGGTCGTCGCCCCTTCCGCGGTAGAGAGAGGAAGTGGATTTTATGCTCCGATTTTAGACAAAATGGAGATATTTTAGAGAAGATACACACACACACACACATTGCAGGATTGTTAGTCATGAGGAGGTAAGGAAGCGTACCCTTCGCCATTCGCCCCATCCCAGTCGAAACAGCGGAAACAAATTTCACTGCAAGGAAGCAAAATGAAATGAGCATATTGCAAGGAAACTAGGTGTGCATGTTTTACAGAAAGGCCGCTTAAACATCCTTCTAAACAGACTAAACTTTTGCATTACAAATGAAGTAGCCGTGAGACCTGTCAAGATTGCCTTCACAGAGCCTGTCAAGGGAGATGAGGAGGGGCTTCCAGTCTGGCGCGAGAGTCTTCTTTACAACCTCACTTTGGTAGCATCGCTCCCACCTGCAAAGTAGAATCCCCAAAGACCAACATGGCTTGATAAGTGGGATAAATGTGACATGTGAATGCATAAGGAAGAGATCATGCAAGTGACTGGATATTTGGACATGAAAACACACCTTTTCCTAGCAGACACTTTATTATGGGTAACCAAGCCTACACGGAGGTGGACCTACTTTCCACGGTCATTCCGTCGGAGAATGATGATGTAGGGGTCGGATTTTCCAAACATATCCTTCTTGTCCAGGCCTACACCCTGCATCTTCAGGACAATATTCTCCTATGAAGGAAAGGAGGGGCATTAAGCAAGTCCAAATCCGAGGTCGTCTTGTGCTCATTAATCATTCGAGACGAAGCTCTTGGCAAGATGCATATGAGGAAAGAAATTTTGTCTACCAATCTCCCTTTAGCCCTTACTCTGTGGCACTAACAAGCTGCCTCGGTGTCGGTTGTGTAAAAAAATTTTTTATTGTGACACTCTTTACATTGACTCCAGCTTCGCCCATCTTGCCCTTGGCCCATGCCAGTAGTCGCCAAGCCCTTCAGGGAGGTCTCGAAGTGCCACATCCCTGATACAACAGCACTCCGTCTCTCACTCATTCTTTCACATAAACTGCCTCTATCAGATTGTCATACTGTGACTTTTTAGTACTTTTCGATGCCGTGGATAATTAATTTGGTCACTAGAGAAAGAACTGTACCATGCACACAGTGAAGTTGTAAGTACTTTCAGGAGGCAGTAAGTGCATCTCTAAGTGTACCTCACCTTTGTCGAAGGCTCTTCCCGAGTACAAACTACAAAACAAGTAAAAAATGGAAAAGCAGCTATTTCTGTCACATTGTTTGCATAAAAAACCTTCTTGTGCCTTCTTAGCCTCTAATTACAAGCTAATTACCCTTTGTTGAGAGGCCTCTACTTTACCTATCAACAGCAAAAATTTTAGCCACTTTGTGAAGAAGATTTGAGGTCAAAGGACGGCTTTTGCTTGCGTTTGAGGCAATACATTCGCAATGATAAACAACAAAGGAAAAATGCATTCTAGACCTTGGCGAAGTTGTGGTAAAAAATAGAGCCCAGTCTAAAACCGAACCAGTATGTTAAACTACCTAATATTTCCTTTTTCTCCTTCCACTAAATGTGAATCTTCATCCAGCTTTGAATGAGATGAGAAGCAAAAGACAAAGAGAGAGTTGATTTTATTATCAAAATAATCACCTCTCTGGGTCTCTGTGTATGTTTAAAACTTGTTTACAAAGTCCAATTCCTTACAGTTTACTACTTAAATGTGACTAAAGTAGCATTGTGTCGTTCCAGATTTAAAAATAAATAAACTCTTTAGGTGTTTTACAAATAAAAGCAAGCTCTGCATTTAAAATGAGTAAAATACTGTGAAATCAGATTATGCTTACGGATGACCGATCCATTAAAAGCTTCCTCCTCACTGAAAGAGCCTTGGGGATCCCTTGGAGCTGCCCTAGAGGTGGATCAAACGACTCATCTACATTTTTCAACTACTTTAGTTCAAACTCCGACTTAATGAAAAAATAATCTGGTCAGGTTTTGATAGCATGGGCAGTATTTATACAAGGAGTGGACGACTGATGGTATCATACGGGAGGCAGTCTACAAACAGTTATTACAGTTGATAGCGATGCCGTGCCTTTTATGCGTTTAATTAAAAGACGGCTTGAATTAACTCACATTTATGTGAATAAAAGCAGTATTATTAGAGAGTAGTCATATGGAAGCAGACACAATCAGAAATGTGATCGTTTGGCTAGAATTTTAGCATATCGAAGTGGTCGAATGAAGTCGTGCACAGCGAAGCAAAGTCTGCGCCACAGAGGCTCCATAGTGGTTTAAAGCACGCTCAAGATGGAGTGCCAAGACAAATTGGTTTGATTTTCCCTTGGCTACATACATGATGACAAAAAATAAACACAATTTTGGCGTTAAAGTGGCTTTCTTGTACACATTGCAGTGTCAATTGGTTAATTTCTCGAGAATAGAAGCCTTTTTTCTTGTTGACTTCATTGTCATCGATTGCTATACGAGATATTTTAGCCAAAAATGTTCTGCAATTTAGAAAGACTAAGCTGCATAGTAGTAATTGAGCCATTTAAAGCAAACATTTAAAACGGAGCATTCTTTTCCTCACGGTTGATGGTGTGAGATGCCTAACAATGCCTAGAAATGTAAGTTTGCTGCCTGACAGCTCAATTAGACTTGGAGAAAAATCCCTAATTTCAGTAATTAATTGACATCTGAGGCTGATTTTGCACCTCAAGACAGTTTTTACAAAGGAGTTTTGAAAAACAAATGGGATTCAGAGATTGTGCCCTTTTTTTCGCAGTTAAAGTAACATGTTGTTTCAACTGCCATGCGTATGAGCCTTAATGAGATGGCGACAATTTATTTTACGTTAAAAGACTTCTGTCCTACCTAAGAGGAGCTTCTTCCTCGCCACCGCTATGAATGGTTCGTCCAACTGAGATTTCAGTGCTGCCGAGCAGTAATGAATCCTATTGGAAAAAATTACTCCTGAAATATTTCCCACTCAATAAAACGCATTTTTGTAGTTAGATAGTTTTTCTGCCTTCGAATAACAGCATGCGTCAGTTACGATGGGCGATACTGACATTATTACCTTGTCAAAAGAGAAATCTGATTATGCACAGCATCACACAAGAAGTTAAGGATTCTTTAATGCATTCGGGGCATCTCAAATGCCTCATTGGGAACTGCTAAGAAAAAAACATTTTCATATATTGATGGCAAATAATAATAAGCTTTTTTGGGAATAATAACCTAAGATTGGATTCAATTCCCCGAGACTTTCACAAGTGACAAGTTCAAAATCTCGGGCGTCCAAAAGTCGTGATAAATTATAAATGCGAATTTGTAGCTGCGTTTTAATTTCTTTGAATTTACTTATTCTTAAAGACATTAGGTCACAATGTCTAATAGTTTGATTTTGAAAATTTGCATAATTTGACATTCACATATATGGACCCACTTTTTGATTTCCTTTTGAGCATTGGTGCCTAAAGAAACAAACAGAACAGTATGTTTACACAAATTTCCGCCTAATTACTTAAATCCCCATCCAGAAATGCTAAACAATACTTACAGTTCAATCAGTATTGTTTGTTTTTCCTCAAAAATATAATCTATACACATATAAGATCTGAACTGTATGAAAGAAGAAACTGGTTGGATTTCCGTCTCAAAGCTCTAAAAGTAACAACAAAAACGCTTTTACGGAACAAGGCGGATATCAGGCGCAAAAGCGTCTAACAAAGCACGATTTTAAATATCATTAATTAATTTTGAACTTGGTGGTGAACAATTAAAACAAAACAAGGTCGATATAATTTTACAGGAGTTATTCTCAAAACTTTTGTTTTGCGTGTGTTAAATCACGAATGTGATCAAGTCACCTTCATTATCTGCGCCTCACGCAGAGTTGCAACTTTTATCTCCGGTGCTTCGAAATTGTTACTTGCTGAATCATGAATTCTGCGCCTAGTGGAGTGTGATTCTACCGTTCGTTTATTTGCGTGTGGCCTTAGGACAATTCTGTTAAATGTCTTTTATCTGATGATAAAAAGAAAGGGTTGTGGAGCATTTGTCCAATTTCCAAAACATGGCAGTGCAGCTTGTACGGATGAGGTGAAGGCCGAAAAATCCAAATTCATTGATGCATGTCAACTTAAATTAAAGTACGATCTGTACTTTCATTTATCACTTTATATAAATCAGTGTACTTGCGTGTGATAGTAACTTTGGTCATGACAGTGGGTAAACGCGAAAGTCCAATTAAGAAAAGGGACTCACATTGCGCGATTGAAAATATCCACATGAATTTAAAAATATCCGTGCAAAAGTGTATCGGGCACTGGTTTTAACACTCCTACAATAAAGCATGCAAAAGATAAGTGAAGTAAATATGAAAAAATCTAGCCAAAGGCACTTCAACGGACCCAACGTGGACACTTCCGATTCCTGAATTTAATTGATGGTAGGATGACAGGTGGAGGGTTATCAAGATACAATCCATTCTCCCAGCATCATGAGTAATTATAAGAAAGTGATATTAATAAAATATTTTCGCACCTAGATTTAGTAAGGGGCGTAGTAAGTTATCATCCCTGAGAAGCCCAGTTTTTGTGTCAAACCGCTGACAGAAAAAACTACACCTTTTTGAAAGAGTCTGCCTAGATTCCAACGATAAGACGACCTCAAAACAGTTACTTGTCGTATTTTTGTTTGTCGTAAAAATGTGAGATAAAAACGATATTTCTTTAAAAGGCTGCCAATGCTAATGCGATCAAAAATTGGTTTCCAAGACTTGCTTCGATTGACGGGGGGGGGGGTAGATATTTTGATGTCAAGATGTGGACAGCCAAGTTGACATCTCCATTCCAATTAGAGCCTCTCGGTCTACTAAAATGCAATGCCATTCTTTAGCGATTGGGGAATTGGAGACAACTATTTCCTCTACCTGACTTTTTTCCCCAATCACGGAGAAGAGAGGTGTCTTATAGAGTTAACGCACTTGACAAGTAAAGAGACTGCCTGAAAGTCGGACCTACTGGAGGCTAAGGCCTTCCAAACCCCAGGCTCAGCAAGTTGACACCTCACCGAGAAGGCAACACGCAAAGTCGCATTAACTTGATTACCCTCCTAGCTTTGCTTACTTCAATAAAACAAAAGCTTATGTTTGATAATAAAAGGTATAAAACTGTTGTGTAAAGTTTAGAAACATAAACTGATGTTGCCTCCACTGCAATTGAGGAAAGCGCAACATCCTAAGAGAGTAGGACAAAATGCAAACGGAAAGAGCAGCAATTTTAGTGATGAGGAAAGGGATGCATCGTATAAACTATAATTAGGTCTACGGAGAAAGAGGCGACCTCGGGATAACCAGGTTATTTATGCTCCAGCCATACACACAACATCAATCACTTTCAAGGCTACTTCCAACCTCTCAAGGCATTCACTAGACTGCACTGGAGGCGAAGTGGTACACACCAACACTCTTCGTCGCCACAGAAACGATAAAAGCTCATGCATTTGGAATGGGTGGTAAATACGTCCCTGTAATGACAAAGATCATGCAATGCCATGGCAGTGAGCAGGAGCCAATGCATTAGGGAGGCCAAAAAGTGGAAAGAGGGATAATAAAGGTTATGATACATTATAGAGCTACCTAAAGGAGAATCCGAGTTGAATTTTAACTCCAGTGGGCATGACTTGGGGAGGAGAGGAGTGTACGTTCAAAATGGAGGTGATGATGATGGTGACGGCGGTGGTGATTGTGGTAGACTCTTTCAGATAGCGTCAACAGGTGAACATGACGACTTGACTGAGGCGTGTGTCCCAGGGGCGATGGAGTTTTATTGCCTCACACTCTGCAAATCCACCACTCCCATTGGTCACTTACCGCCTTGCAAATCATATTTGACCAATGGGCTAGGCATATCGGGAGGTTTTACTCTTCGAGTCGAGAGTTCTTATTAATGGGTTGAGGCATCACTAAAGTACACCCTGGTCACGACTGAAAGGAGTCAATTATCCAGAATGAGTCTCGTGGTTCTTTTAAGTTTCCTTTAATTACTAGTTTAACTTTTGAAGCTAAATATGGTCAGAGAGAGTTGACACTCACTTAAAGCAATGTCAGATTTTCGGAGACTTTGAATACCTTGTGCCTAAGCGATTGGATTTAATCAAAGGGTTGGCGCTTGGGAGGAGGGTTAAAGGTGAGTTAAAGCAGCCAATTAGAAAGCCCCCTTCAAGGTCAATCCAATGGCGTTTGAGGTGGAGACCGAATTTCTGAATAAAAAGGGATGTGAATTGGGGCAACTCATGCACCACTTCGTTGGCTACATCCCGAAGCCGATTAAACTATGCCATATAAAATTAACTACCAGATTTTTCCTAGTTCGAGGGATCACGTCGCCACGTTGCATTAAATTGTGGAGTAAAATCAGGGCCAAACTATTTGCTGTTCTTCCGCATGTGGAGGTGTGTGGCACTACTGTTTTCGATCCCTTCCTCCAGGGAATGTCACAGGAACTGGAAGTCATCCACACACATATATGTAAGTACCGCGACATCCCAGAGAAGCCACAAGAAATACCGCAAAATGTGGGCAAAAGAAAGTGGTGTGTCGGATTTTGGAAGAAGACGAAGAGGAAGAAAAATGAGACGGAGGAGGAGGATAAAAAGTGGGTTTTGAATGTACGATCGGTAAAATCTCCTCACACCAGGGCGGAATCGTAGCGCACAGCTCATGCATAAGTGTATCACAGTTTTCCTACTAGTAAATTTGCCCACCAACTTTGATGGCATTCCAGCCTATTTCGAGTCGCAAGACTGAGGTGAGATGGACAATTTGTGAGAGCCTAGACACTGAGACAGGTACATTAAAGTCGCGTTTAAAAAACACCGTCTGTGTAGAGTTTATGTTTGTTCTTTGCCCGCTCCTTAAAGTACACCCAATTTTTTTTCAGTATTTGCGCATCAAAGCGATGGTAATAAATTAAAGTTACGACATTCAACCACGTGGTCTGAAAATTATTGAGATTCACTTTTAAACTTAATCAACTAATTGCAAAAAATGTTGAAAGTGTAAACCCTGACGACCAGTTTTGCATTGTCGGATTGAATAAGTGCAGTCTACTGTCTGCTGAAGGCCATGCTTTGTCCTTTTGGATGCCCACGGTGATGAAGCCTCCGATGACCAAGTCAGTTGCTACTGTAATCCGTTACCTGTTTGCTCAACTCTCTGTCTTGGCTAAAGGGGTCACTTGGGGGGGGAGGAAGGGGGACGGCGGCCTGTCTCTAGGTCAACATTGTTACCTTCTTTCTTCTTTCAGTCACTCCACACGACAGTAAAAGCGAACATGGTTTTCTCTTCCTGAGCCAGGCTTGCCAAATTAATTTTTGATCAAAAATAATGCATTGCTTCTTCGTCTCATTTTGCTTTTCCAACTGTCTATTCTATTTTGCATGTGATTGCCTGATGCTGGTGTCAAGAAAAGGCCATTCACAATTGTGACTTGAAGAAATATTAGCAGAAGAGTAGATGGAGAGACGAAGAATGGGCTAGAAGCAGTGTATCCAACCCCTCTCCCCCCTCCTTCTCTCTCCCTCGCCCAATCTACCAAAAGTGTAGATCTTCTCATAGCCGAAATCTGTGATTTGTGCCTTGAGATTTGAGCTTGCTTTTACAGAATAGGAATTAAATAAAAAACCATGTCCAGTTCCAGATAAAAAGACACTTTTGAAGTCCTTTGAGTGGAGAGATTTAAGTTGTGAGTGATCACCTTGGTCCGTCCAAAGTCCACCACACGAGGTACGCACGAATGTGGAAGTGATGAAGGAGTAAGTACCCCGGGAGCTAGAGTTGAGGGGTCAGTGGTTGCGTTCGTTTACCCACTCCTCGCTACAGTACGGAAGGACAAAGGTATTTGGCGACCTAAGTCTCTTAGCCGGTCAGCCGATTATTTGTCCAAACTGGTGACCATTGGAGCGTTCACAACCTTGCCTATTCCGTTAAAAGCGGACTTACCTACCTGAGTCAAGAAAGAGCGCTTATTTGAGCCCTTAACAGCATGTTTCGCCACAGCTTATTGCGCCGTCTCAAAATACCATAAAACAGATTGTACAGAGCAGTGCTGGAGTTTGGATTGAACTTGTCCCATGAAGAGGACAAGTTCAGGTCACATCTATTAAAGGCGACCTGACAGATTATAAAGATACAGAACGGACTGTGATAAATATTAATGATGGCTTAGAGCATATCTAAATTTTAATGCATCTCACAGGTTCCAACAAGTTACACCAAGGCATCGCAGTAGTTTGCATCGAGAACAACAAAAACTTTTTAGTTCATCCAGCGTAAGGAGGCGTATTTTGAGAGAGGTGAGCGACATAATGGAGTAGATATTGAGTAGGGATTTTGATGTAACAAATTTTAAGGGACATTTCCCACTGATTAGGCATTATTGCCAAACAACCTAAATTTAAACCACTTTAGTAATGTCAGTAGAATGAACGTCAACAAACTATTCGTTTTTGAAGATAAAACTTTAAATACAAGTGAAACGTTTGCCATCCTATGTTTAAATTAAATAAAATGGTATTCAGAGAAAACGATGGAAAGAAATTGTGAAAGATTATTGTTTATTATTCACTATAGCTGAGTTGTGCCTGCTTCACATGACTAGAAGAAGTTCATGACGAACTGCATGCTCGGTAATTGTGTACTTCACGTCCCTCATATTTTTATAAAGAAGTTTGAGACAATCTTTCACCTTAAAAACTGTGTCGTGGGGCAATTTAAAATTCAGTTAGAATGGGAAAGATTGGAGCAGGGAGGGAGGGGGAAAGAAAGTGCATTATCCAATCTCCCTATCCAGGTACTTCTCTCTTGATATTTCTTCATATTTTCAGTGGTGATTAGCACCTTCTTCCGGCACAAAAATTGACCAATCACATGCGAAACAGAAACAACAGCGGAAAAAATAAATAAGATTATGAAATTGCAGTGGTCAGGTGTTTGGTTTCCAAAGCCGAATCCACAAACTACTACCTTATTGAAAAGGGTTAGCGCCAAAGTACTAGTGGTGGTTTGAGCATACTATCTAAAATTAATCGTCATATTTTGTTCTGAAAAAATGCTATCCAAGAAATCACAGCAATTTCGTACCACCAAGTAGTCCTTAGTTCTACGGATGCAAAATTATTATGAAAAAGCATTAATCAGAAATGGCTTTAACTTTTAATTTCTTCTTCCCATTACAATAACTTGAACGCTTCTTTGGAGTCAGATTAAAACACGCAAATCGCAATTTTATGTTTAAAACAATGTCTTGGTAAGGAAACAAGAGACACAGCTGCAGCGAAACCTCGGATTTAACTCTCCGCAAAACATTAGATTTTTGGCTTTATTCATTATTTAATTTCAAGCATAGCAGAAGAAGTAGACTAAGGAAGATCTGCACACATGTTTGTGTCAATTTTAGTAGGCATAGTCAAATAGCTTATTTATCTTAAACTACTTAAAATTACTCCATACAATAGTGATAACGACTCGTATCGCCTACTATAAACCTAGCGAACCCACACTCGCCCCCTTCCCCCTCCATTTTAAATTAGGATGATTCAACAAGGTCATTCTAATTGGCATATTTAACAATCTCTGGTTCTCTAGAGTACGTTCATTTACTAAAAAAACAAAATAATTGAACATCTCATATATGCTACTTATTTTGTCCAGATTTTTTGGCGCATAGAAAATACGGTTTTGATTTAATGCGATCACAAATTGTCCGATTTAAAATACGCAAAATTAAAATGCGTAAGAAACTAAACTGAGTGGATAAATGGTACATTTTACTATTTTGCTACGTTTACTCACATTTTAAAGCATTTGAAACTACTGGGATTTTAGATATGTGTTGAACGAAAAAGCGGTTTTAACAGACGGGTCAATTTGGCTTACGCAACAATTTTCCCATCCTGCCACCTACAAACGTATCACAAAATCAACTTTTAAACTAACTGTAGCAAACACATACACTTTAATTATGTAAACGCCTAAAATTGACTGGCCTCTTTTAAGACCTCAAACTGAAGGCCCATACTAAATCTTCAGTTTCAACGAGAAAGTCTAAACACAATTCCCTTTGAAATTTGCAATTCCTCCAACTGTATATGCACTAAGTTTCAAAAAGTGCGGGTTACAAGGGTCGCTAAATTTAAACAGTGCCACGTAGGAGAAAATTATCTGTGTCCACGTCAAATAAGTGGAACAGTCCCATGTTTTGTTCCTACAAATCGAAACAGCCCAGGTCTTAAAAAAATGCGAGCCTCATATCCGGCTGATTACATAAATAAGTGATGAGGCCATTAATATTTGTGTCTGGAGGTCCAAGGACGCATTATCAGAAGTAATCATTAAGGAAGCGCTGCTTAGAAAACGCTTGATGCAATGTCACCAGCTGGGTGGACAGAATCAACAAGGCCATAAAAAGTGTTTTTTGTTTATATATCGATAAATTTTAAAAAGGGTGAGTAACTGAGAGAGCGAGAAAGATTAATGCGGGTATGGAATGCCGTGGACAGAGGGGGCTGCCTTGAAATGCGAAATTTCATTTCCCGCATCAACAGATGCTATCTTTGGCAACCTTTTTTGTCCAGCTAAAGTAATTAATTTTACCGCATAGTCTCATAAATTATGACCGCCCAGAACTTACACTCTCACATCCTTTGAAATGAGAAATTAGAGATTTTTGAAAGAAATACACCATTTGCTTTATTTAAAGGTCAGTCCAGGTACTTTTAGGATATAACCAAATCAATCCCTCCATCATGTCCTCGCCTTTCGTGCTGACTTCAATTTTTCCACATGCTGCCTGATTTTGTTTTTAATCAGAAGCTAATGAGAGTGGGTTAGGACACCTACACTTTAAGGCGACACCATTGTTTTGGTGGGAGGTCGCCATGGCAACTTGAAAGTTTGATCCATCTGTGGTAAATTTATCTAAGAAAATGGAAAGCCACCTCCATATACATTTTCTTGTGTGTCTGTACACTTAAAATTGCAGGCTTTTAGTGAGTGAAGAAGGCGAATGCTGTAAGATATAAATTTAGGATGGCTGTTTGCACCTGGCTTCCATTTTGATTAGGATTTTACGCCCAGCTTTGTTTCGCGGAAAACTTTCTGGTTTTCATCAGTACAAAGTCTGCTGTTGAAAAAGTCAAGAAGTCCGTAGCCATTAAAAGTAGATTAGTAAGCAAAGAAAGTTTGCGGACTAATATGGCAAATGTACTGTGCAATACCAAAGCTCTGCAGATAAAAAACCACTTTCTCCTGATAAATCATTTTTTGGATAGATAATTAAACAAAGGCATTGTTTTTCAAGTGCTGGAGAGTAAGTTTATGGGCTAACATTGCAAAAGATAGGATCGTACCAATCTAGCATATAAACCCTCAATAATGTCGACATTCATAAGATTTAGATCCAATGAAATTCCGCATTCAACTATTATGCCACTGACTCTAAAAAGGGTCGGATGGATTCAAAGGCTTATTAACTAGACTTTATGGGGAATGAAGGTGGTTCATTATTTTCATTTCCGCATAAAAAGGCATCACTAGATCAATTGGTTAGCAAAGACGGAGTCGGAACATGCTTCCTTCTTTGCCCTTTACTTCTCCATACAAATAAAATGTCATTCGTAATTACTTCAAAGCATGGCTCTTTTAAGTTTTGGCTTCCAACTAAGATATTAGGTAATCATTTGACAATTCTGCCAATTTTCCATATTCCTGTCCTAAATAATAGTTAGACCGCTATTTGTTCACCAAAATATGTTATTAAGCAAACAAAAAATCATTCATGCTGCGTTTTGACGACTGTATTTCAGCAGTGCTTCTCATCTGCTATGATGATTGGGCTTTTAAATAATTCATGATCTGACTAAATATCCTTGCATTATAATTATGGGGAGAAAGAAGCGATCGTTTTATTTGCAGCAGAAGACATGACTTTAATAGATCCCATCCCAGGGTTTAAAGCATTTTTTGGTGGTTACTAGTGCAAACCATACTTCCCTGATATCAGGTAAAGACCAGAACTACACACAAATTATTTACGGTGCGCATAAATTAAGCAAACATATACCACAAAATTAACACTAAATTTATTTTAGGATGGCAAGAATCATTTATTTGCAGGCCATATTTTATATTTAGACTTTCGAGCTACTTTAAAGCAACTTCGATAACTTTGATAAACGGTCTTTACTAATTGCGTAGTTAGTTAAAACAACTTACAGGTCATGGAATAATATCATGGGAGTGAATTTATAAATGTGGAAAACTGATTTACGAAAAAAAGGACTTTTACACCGTTGAAACATTTTGTAAATGTCTGTATGCATGAGAGAATATTAGGTTATTTCGAACGCAAAAATTGGAAATTTACAGCTGTATATTGTATCATAAAAAAACGGTTTCGACACATAACATTGATGCCTTAATTATACATTGAATTGAATTTAATTGTGGCAAGATTTATTGTCATAATTATTCTACCTATATTTCATGAGTAGCCGAAAAAACCTGAACAGTTTTAATTTAATAGACGAATTCGCATTATACAAGGCTAAGATGAAAGTAACTAAAGTAGTGCGAATGCATTTTTGCAGCGTTTCATAGGTGGTTTTTCAGCTATCCAATTCTCGAAGGATTGCTAGGAGAAATGATTGATAATCACCGTGCGTATCCGATTTAATCATTTCACCCAATGGTTGTGCATAATTTGCGTTGAAGTAATGCCTGATCAATGCTAGATCCGTCTAAAAGGATTTAAAATAAGAGAACTCAGTAACTGGATTGTTTGCAGATAAAGAAAAGTCTGATTGATAGAGAAATGCAACTACTATTCTTTAAAAGTCTAGGGGAAGTAAAGGTAATAATAGTTAAGAATATTGCTTAACAAGCAGGAAATCTCACCTCGGAGTGTCCAACTATCATCCTAATTAGGGTTTCGTCTCGAGTGCCCAAACCCTTCATTGAGTCGTAAAGTATTTTCGCGTAGCACTTGATTCGATTAGTGGCAGCCTCCACTAAAAGATATCAGCAATCTTTATCCATATGTTTCTTTTCAAAAGACGAAATGGCATTTTTACTCTCCATTTATTAAGTAACATGAGTGTGTGGTTTTGAGGATAGCCAAGGCTTCCGCTCGGCTTTGTGGCCTCCAGTCCATGGTAATAGCCCTCTAAACCCCTCTCTACATCTTTCTTTCGACTTCAGGGACAACTCGAGGCGCTACGGATAGACTGGATAATTTCAAACACTATTCTATCGTTCAGCTTACAGATGAGTTGAAGGCCTCTACGAAAGTTGCCTCGCATCTCCTTCTCCACCGCCTCAAATAGTCCGTGCCCGAATGACTGAAAAAAGATAGAGATATAAATTTCACCCTCTAAGGCATCACTGTGTTGTTTGAAAAAAAGGCGCGCCCACCTCTGTATACACCTCGTCAGTTCTTCGCAGACTCTCCCAACTCCGTGTAGCGAATATACGAATGAAGGTAGAGTCGTCAGTTCCCATTCGACTATAAAATGAACGCATAAATATGGCGCCTAGCCAATGGCTGATTTTTTTGGGGGAAAAAATGTTGGTTTTCTAGCTCGTGACCAGTAATTAATTTGGGCAGGGAGTAGGAGTGCCCGGCATCATTACTTTTAGTAAAATAGTCTTATGATTCAAATTGACAATGTCAATTCACTGTCAACTGAAAGCTTTTAGACAACTCTTGCTTTTGATTAGAGGGTCACTTAGGTCTCCGACGGCAGAATCTCCAGCCCTTCTGACGTTGATAGTATATTTTTCGCCCTGATATGCTAACCACTTTCGAAAGCGATTTCTCTTAGTGGATGCCAGACCTTAGCATAGCAGCAGAGGGAGAGGATCTGTGACGACCTCCTGGAGAAGGCCTACAAATGACCTCTAGATTCACCTCTGTTAGGTGGATGCAATCCAGTTAGATGGATATGAATGAATGACACTGCTTCTGGGCCTCTGTCCCTTCAACCGCCAATAAGGGATCTGCCGGGTTGGAGTCAAGCATCTTCTCAATTGCAAGCAAATTCAAGGACTGGTATGGCTGATTCGTGAATGCTTTACCCACAACACCAACTCCGTTATGATGACCGGCGCTGGAGGTTGACCAAGGAGAGCGTTGAGGAAGTTGCTCGAAAAACGAGATTTAGGGGCTATGTAGCACACCAATTTTTTGTTTAACTCTTCATTTATGGTCTCAGGGGTATTTAAGGCCCCTCGATTGGACTTCCACTTGGTGGCATAGCCTTCGGTTCATGACCATAGCCCATCACTCCTTCGCCCCTAATATTGCGACTTCTTTCGTCTTTGAATAGGACTCGGATCGCTACAGTATGTCCATTTGCACAATTAAAAAGAACCAATTTTATAAAGTGAAAAAGCTTTTTACGCTTTTTTTAACTACTACAAACTCCATACCTCAAAGGGACTCAATGCGCTGACTTTAGATTCGTCTACTAGACAAGTGAAGAGCTAGAAGTGTAAACCTCACTATCTGAAACGCTCCTAACATAAAAGTGTTAGTTTTTATCACTTTATAGGGCAAAAAAGTATGCTTTCTCACCCTTCGCCGGCGTCATAGAGAATTTTGGCGTCCATGGTGGCGATCTGAGGATCGACGCTTTCACTGCGCATCCCTTGACTCACCGCAATTAGAAGTCGCTGGAAGTTGCCGGAGGTGCAGGACTTTAGGTCGCTTTCCAAGTTTCTTATCTTTTCTAAATGCAATCATTTTATGATAAAAAAGGAAACGAAATAATGGAGTTTCATGGTCAACGGGCATTCCTAGACATGAGCAGATTGTTGAAAGCTTCCTTCAGCCTGTATCAGCACCTCGGCAACGCATTTTAGAGCCCATTGAGGTGGAGGAAGAGGGCCATATACTCGACTGGGCGACGTCTACCTTTGAAAACCACTATCAAGCAAAGCAATCCTAGTCATGAGCCATCTAAAAGAAGATGGTGAGGTGTTGTCAACAGCACCCGTGTGGAGCGTCAAATAAGTAAACACGTGATACCTCCAACACCTTTCTGCTGGCTAGACGGAACTCATTATGGCAAGAGAGAATAAGTTCACCACCTTATCCCCACGATGCCTTTCATTAAGTCACAATGCTTTTGAATCAGTATTCTTGCAACTAGCGACAGATAATCGTGGTTGACAGCACACTCTTCCTTCCCTCCTTCAAGCCAAAATCAAATAGATGTAATCTTGAATATAGTGAAATCACTAAGAATAATCAGTGTCGCATGCAAATTGGACGACTGGGACAGCTAACTCGTAGGAGTTCCTCCCACAGCACCGACTGCGGTGATACGGCCAATGGGATCGCGGGAGGCTACACTCAGAGTCACTCATTTGCCCAATTCTTCGTTTTTGGTACACCTAAACCTCCTTATTTGTACTTTGTCCCAGAAGTATGGCCATTCCAGGGGATCCTAGGTCTTCACAATGTCAGCCGTGAATCTTATGCCAGACTGTTCTGACTCGAGGCTATGCACTAACAGTAGTAATGGTAAACAACTTACTGTCTTTATTCTCCTCCTGTAATACTAAAAAAGAAGGAAAAATTGCCTTGAAACTTATGTGGCTAGGGCTCCGTGCTATCACATTGTCATGCTCCATACTTGGAAATTCACCTACCGTCTTGATAAGCCAATTTGATGTCGCGAATTTCCTGATTGGTGGAGGTGCAAATAACCTCCATGAGGGTGTTGCTCTGTGTGTTGATGCTTGACATGGCCTTGTATAGCGCTCTGGCATCGGCATGACTTTGGTCATCGAAGGAGGAGAGGAGGCACACCTTGAAGTCTCCATTAATTTCTGACTTCACCTTCTGTTTGAGAGACTAGATGAGGTGAAGGCAAAAACTTATTGTGTCCACTTGTTTCACCCCATGCTCTGTCAGCTTTACTAGCGTAGTGAAGGAGAAGATCGCTAATGGGATAAAGTAGTCTTTGTGCGACTAACCAACAATTAAATAGCCTTGACTTCTACATGATGAGATAGACGAAGTATCCTAAAGGGGAGTTAGAAAGATCTTGACTCCTCTTTTTTGGGGAAGGGAGAGATGGGTTAGCTATAATTATGAGGTTAGGTTGGGGCTGATGAAGTGGAGCGTTCTAAGTGAATAAATTTGTTTCTCCTCAATGCTTTGTAATCACTGACAGCCTTATTACTACTTAAATGGATCCGAGAACTGCAAGGAGTTCTTATAAGGCATCTAAAATGGGATCCAGTGGCACTGCTCTTCAATGGGTCGACCCTAGTGACAGCTTTAAAATTTAGTCAGTCCATCCAGTTGGAGCCAGCTAGAGCTGTCTCTTTCTAGAAGGAGTCAAGTGCATTAATCCTTCCCGCTGAATGCATCAAGGCTTAGTTAGGATTAAAAGTTTTGCAAGTCCAAAAAAGGCCTTGCAGCACTCACCTCACCGAAACCCGCTTTGTAAGCATTCAGAATGAGACTGCGTTGAAATGTTGACCGGTTGGTAAATATATCCAACAATACATCCTTCTTATACCCTATAAAAAGGCCTTATTTAAATCGGGAAGTAAACTCAAAGAATGTAGAGCGAGATATTTTTACTCACCGGGTCCTTTGAAGGCCTTATCTATTGCTTCAGCATCCGCTCTGGGGTTCATGAAAGATGCCGGTTGGACGGTGCCTCCTCGTGTCATTTTGTGGCTACAAAATGGCAAAAAAAGCATTTAGAAACCACCTAATTCGACTTTTTAGTGTCATTTTAACATCCAATTACAACTTGACAGTGACTGCGGTGCATTTTGGTTCACGACTAGTACAATAATTTGACAACTCGGTTTTGATAGTGATCTTAGCCTATGCATTAAAGCTGTGACAACAACAGCTTCCTTAAAACTCTAATACATAATTTAGAGGGAATGTAATACCTAGACACACAACTATCTGCATTAAAAGTTTTCATCTAACCTGCTCACAATTGCTGGCTATTTGTCACACGTCTTTTGAACCTGAAGCAAAGGCACAGAACTTCAAACAGTCGCTCCTTTAAGGTTACCGTAGCGTTGAATTTGAACTTGGCTTACGTAAATTTTTTATGGTGCCAAATTCATTAATCCTCATAGTTGACACCACCCATTGGCTCGCCTCTGTCAGCTAAGTGAGACTGCATTTACCACAATCCTGACGTGATTGGCACTGTCGTTGACACGCCAAACAGTTGGATTGCGCGAGTGAGTAAATTAAATACACATTATGGCGTCTACACTTGGCTTTTACCTGCCTACAGTCTAATGGTCTAGTCGACTTCGTCACACTGTAGAGAAAGGGATTATCCACTCATCTGTCCGGGTTTGAAGTACAACGACTGTCCAAGACCATCTCAGTAATATTTTTGTACCTTAAATTGCACTTAGGAAGCCGGTACTACCCAAATTTATTTCAAGCCTAACAGTTATACCAAATGCTATTGAAATGATAGGATTTTATTGCTTTACACCCATCCTGTATTTTCCCAGTACCCCAATAGCTCATGGTTCTTTAAATCTTGTGCATGTGAGAATAAAAGTCTATCTTTTAAATACATTTATTTCAGATTTGTTACCTTTTACCAAATAGGTGGAGCAACTAAAATTATCCGTGTGAGCTACGTACAGTTTTGAAAAAATGTGCAGGTGTCAAGACTACTGAAATCAGATTATTGTTTGCTTCAACAAGAAGAGTAGACGATTGGTTTATTTATTTTTTCCTTTTTTCTTCCCCCATACCTTTACAAATTGGGGTCGTAGAGTAGACCTAAAATAAAGAGAAAAGTTGGGATATAAGTGAACAGCCTAATGGCCATGAGGTTTGCCTAACTGATGTAAAAAAGTACGTCTCAGCTTGGCTTTTGTGAACACGTGGATATCAATTAATTAAACCGTTTTTGCTGTTTATCCCTAACTAATCAGTTAAATAAAACCTACGCTCTGCTCTGATTCCATTGGTTACACACAATCTATTGTACTGCTAAGCCAAATTGCTGCTGTGTTAAAATGATAGTTAAGGGACAGTTCCTTCTATTGAATGCAATTTCTTTAATTCCCTTAAAAGCTGCGTTCCCGTTTATGAAGCATCTTTGGGACTAGAGGCGAACCCTATTCATTACCATAAATAGGGCTATAATCTTAATGGCTAGGCTTTATTTCCCTATAAGCAACAATGTAAAAAGTTGCATACAATACAGTAAACCATCAGTGTTGTCAAAACACATCTATCAAACATCGATGCACATTACTAACAAATTTAGGCATTATTATTATTCGCCTTTTTAGGTTCATCAAATCCAACTTCATGTCAAACCAATCGGAAATCGAGTGAGGATTTGGCCTACTTATGCATATTAGTACTGGATACCAATGAAGGTCATACTTTGCTCTGTAGACTAACAGTTGCAATGAGACTTATCAACAATCTTTTTGGAAGCCAATGTGAAGCATTCGAGCCAATTCTATTGTAAAGTTAGCTTGCGTACCAGCAAAGCATGCAGTAACGAAGGCGGCAATAGTGCCTCCGATCATGCCATGCACAACCATACCG
This sequence comes from Taenia multiceps, assembly GCA_001923025.3. NCBI lineage: Eukaryota > Metazoa > Platyhelminthes > Cestoda > Cyclophyllidea > Taeniidae > Taenia > Taenia multiceps. The sequence continues at coordinate 59,345,770 of CM010311.1, read as the reverse complement.
GAGAGATCCTTGCGTCTGTGAGGCAGCATTTTAATGAATGTGCCTAAGAGAATGCCCACTGAGCCAACGTTTGCAAATCCACAGAGCGCATATGATGAAATCACGACAGTTTTTCTACTCTGGGAAAAATTTTAACTTTTTAGGTAAAGGCGCATCAAATGTTTGCAAAAGCCGGTATTAATAAAAAGCCAGTCTGAGAATAGTGACTTTTTGAATGCCCTAAGGTTTAAAGGTGACTACATTGGGGCACTGAGATTCATTTAAACTAAATACCTACGCCTAAATCAGTTTTAAAACTTTGCAATTTTGTTACTTTCTAGATTTATTCGATATTACAAAATAATTGCGCTTATTCCAAAAACTTATACCACGATAGAGCTTGGGCAAATTTAGTGTTGTGAAAATTTGACAAGGCAAATTCCCAAAGCGATAACATACGCCATCTTGTTAAGGCAATCCCATTTCCCAGAACATCTAGTGTGACAATGGTGCAGCATATATTCTCAAAAGTGCAATTGCAAGTTTTAGTGCCCTACATCTTTTTCCCAGTAATGGTTGTGATACTGGTGTCAGAAAATAAATTGCTAATGTGTGCACTGACAACCAGTAATGCAAAGCACTTTTGCCTTTTCGTCAAACATTCGTCATGACTTTTAAGACAAAGGCATCGTTTGACGTCTCAAGCATGCAATGATGGAGCAAATGAAAAAACTCTTGATGTCAATAATTCCTTATGCAGGATGAATGGATGGATAAATGCTAACTTACATGAAGAAAACCGTATTGAAGGGTTTGGTTGCTAAGACCATCTGTGATTATAATGGAGCCGTTCGCCAAATACGTGACAGGTAGAGATTTATTATGGAAGGAGTCGTAAACTGATGAGTCCCTTATCAGTTGGCCTTTAAAAGTTGGGCAAATAACTTCAATAGTGTGTAACACAATAACACTTAAAAGTCTATCACGACTTACCCAGCCTCTCAAAAGCAATGAATTCACTAAGGACTGTTTTTATGCCAACCAACTCTCCAACCTTAAAGCAATCCTCCGCCGGCACTCCCATTCCAAACGCCAGGGGCCAAAATAAGTAGGCAAATATTAACTGGAAATGCGAAAGATACCAACATGATGCCTGTGAGACTTCTGAAGAGGGCACAGTCCTGACGTAAAACATTTACTTACCTCAAATGTGAGATCTTGCACCATGCCGATTCGATGGCCAAGCCAGGTAAGAATGCGATTAAAAACGCTAAATATACTGAGAAAGGCCATTAGATTGACAATTATACCAGCACACAGCGGTATCGCCTCCAATGCTCCAACCGTTGCTGCCTCTATGGGATTGGTAAAGGGGCTATCAAACAAAACAATTTGATTCGTTTAGGCATAAAAATATTTACCCAAAAACTCACTTCCTCTATATCATAGCCTACATGGAGAAATAAGTGACTGGTTAGCCTACGAATACAATCTGATTGTTATAAAGTGGGCTAGCACAGAAAGGAATAACAATCTACACTGTATTGCCTCCTTTGAATTTGCCGACCACAATGCCAGATTGCAATCCCGTCCGTAATGCAAGGCCAAATCACTCTCCAACACGCAACCGCAAGTCAGATTTGGTAAAGCAGTGCTGCGTTACCATTAAGACATGGGCCGACTCCCAAACCACTAAAAAGAATAGCTTTATGACTAAGCATATTAGTTTTGGTTCGGTTTTGTACGCACATCACATGAAATGCCGGACTAGAGTCACCAATCTAACTTTGCAAAATTTGTAAAGAACATGTTTTTTTTACGGATACTAGGATCAATGCGAGTCACTGTGCAAGGCTGGACGGGATCAAAGTGGGACTGGACTTTCACGGGGGTACTTGTGAGTCGGCGAAGACGGAGATGCCGCTCCCGATGGTCAGCCAATTATAAAGCACTGTCATTTAAAAAGTCAAAGTCAACCTATACACTGACTTGGCCATGTGTGCCTTTAAGGATTTTCAAAAGAAATGTTTGCAAAACAGCAGAGAAGATAAAACGAAATCACAATTCCATTGTTGTGCAATTCGCTTGATTGGTACAGAACTTCCGAAATGGCAACAACGACTTTGCAAGCCAATGTAATGACACGTTTACTGCCTAGGATGTTTGTTCAACTCCGTGTTTTGGTTTCACGAGCACTTAAGCCTCCGCACTTTTATTTCCACTCAGCGGAATGGTCTCCGAGGCATGTCAATGACCTGCTTTTTCCCATTCCCTCTTTACTTCGGGAACGAGAATTCTGTCCTAGTATTATGATTTCTTTTGTTTTCAGGAAAGATCCAAGGTGATCGAGCCTTTGATTTTAGTTACGCGATTACTTAGCTCTTCCACCTCACTCCTACGTCTTCTCCCAACTTTGGAGAAGATTTGAGGCTCCATAGCACTATCACCAGTTATTGACAGGAGTTGGAAAAGGCCTGTGGTTAGCTGAGAATGTGTGTTGCCCAAAGGGTATATAACTTGAACTGGGAAGGTGAACAATAGCCTTGAATTCATTACATATCGTACTTTTGCATCCAACATCACAGGGTCAGTCAAACAAAACCCAACAATCGCATAGAGGTCTGATACACAAAGCTTTAGTCGAACAAAAATTTGTTTAACTCCCCTAAAATTTTTAGGATCATATTTTACAGAATCGCTGATGCCTGGAAGGTAGATGCTTACAAATCTCAGCCTCCTCAGCCCCACTCAACTAACCTCGAATGAAGGGTGTTCTTTGTGCCCTTGGCCAGGGGCGCCTGCTTTGTCTCCGGATAAAGGATTTTTGCTATAGAAAGAGCTGCCGGTGCTGACAAGACGCAGGCGATTAGAAGGTGATTTGCAGGGATCTGCCAACGCAGATAGTGAGTGATCAGAACCAGCAATGTGAAAGGAAAATTGGGAGGGGCTCAAGGTGGATTTGGTACTCACCCCAAAGTTGATGTAAACCATCATGACGGGTCCAGCAATTGACGCAAAGCCATTCACCATTATGGCATGCAATTCTGAATTTGTCATTTGGGACATGTAAGGCTTGATCAGCAGTGGTGCCTCATTCTAGCACGAAAGCAAAGATTTAGAAGGGTGGGAAAAATGAAGGTTTGAATATTAGAGGTTAAGTCAATGCCACTTTATTGTCTCTCATACCTGCCTTTGTCCTGCAATAATAAATACGCTTTATCACTCTTCCAAAAAATACCTAAAAGTAATTTTTCAAAGTGCTACTTTATTTTGAAAAGCCAGAGTTTGCCCATGTGTCGTTTTTGTGAATGTATATTTCCGCTAGTCCTGACAGGACTAGCTTTTTTAGCCGACAACCTATGAAACCGAGGTCTCTTTTTTATCATAATTGAAATTCCTATTTAAAACAGATTTGATCATGTTGTCCTTGCCTGGATTTGCTCATTTCTGGTTGTGATGAGGCTATTAATATCCAGCTGACACAAAAGGAACGAATAGGCGCAATGTTTGGGAGGATTTTGAAATGGGTAATTTGTTGGGATTTTGAAACTCATGCGAACTGTCAGAATAAGTAGTGTGGAAGTTGTTGCAAAAGCCTAAGTCTCGTCATGGTATATGGTAACTAAATCACCGTATCAATTCGAGAGATCTATCTTAATGAATATTATAATGACGGTAACCTACCATTGAAAGAAAAATATTTGTGATGGCGTTGACGGTCTCGGGTCCCGTTGTCCCCATTATATTTCGAATAAAGTTTGCTGGCTGGATTATGAATTGTTGAACCCATCCAAGGTGAAACATTATTGAAATGAATGAAGAAAAGAACACCACCAAAGGCAAAACCTAGGACCAAAAGTCAAAAGAATTAGTTAGTCATTTCATCTGTTGATCCGTATTTCTTTCTCCTCTGCGCATTGTAAAATTAAGGAGAATCCTTAGCAAATTAATCTTAAAGGGCACTAAATTGTTTATGGGGCCAAATTTATTAATTTACAACTTTAACAATTTGGTTTGGTAATGACTGTGAAACAAACTAACAATTTGAATAATTTTAGCTTGTAAGACCATGGACAGTAAATCAACTTTGTTTGCTTTGTTAAAATCTTCTAATTGAGCTTAAACTCTCCTGAGATTTATATTCAGTTCAAAAATAACCAAATTTAAAATTACTCGAAATTAGCATTCAGCCTTTATAAACTAGTGACCTTGAAATTAAAAATCCATGTTACTTCTGCAAATAATTAATTGCTTATTATGGCTACTAATATATTTTAATTTTTTACGACAGGTTTTAAAAGCGTGACTTAAGCTGCTTTCACTTCTTCACATTGGCATAAAATACTCTGTCGTCTTAAAAGGTAATCAGTTGTCAAACTGTTATACGTTTTGTTTAGTAATTGCGGTGCTAAAGTTTGGATCATTTTGGCCAAACACTATCCCAATCTCAAAATCACAGAATTTGTGATGCTCATTCGTTTACTTGCCTACTACTTACTTGATTAATTGAACACGAAACTATCAAATGGAGTGTCAGTACAAATTCTTTACAAATAATTGGAGATAGCGATGCATTCGAAGCTTGCCATTTTTTACACATTGAAGCCGGATGCACATTATGCTTGTATTTGTGCACGCAATTTAAAAGCATCTTTAATGGAGAACCGGAGTAAGCACGTAAAATGTTTTCGCTAGATTTCGCAAATTCTAACCACAAATACAGCACTGGGTAAAACTTTTTTACTACTATACATGGTTTGCACAGCCAGATATCCCATATGGGTGGAGAGAAATACGTTCACCTTGATTGCAAAACAGTCCACCATGAAGAGGTTCCCAAAAACAAACGATGCTCCAACTTTGCTATTATCCATGAGTGCAGTAGTCTGGGCCCCAATAAACTCGAAAACATTGTATCCCACCTTAGTCTGCAAAGTGAGGACTGCAAATGTGAACTGCAGGAAGAAGCCCATCATAACCGGTTGCCACTTTATCTGAAGGAAGAGTGAAAAAGCAAGCAATTTTTGTAGTAACTACTCTGTATTGACCTCTTCTTAATTTGTTCAGCACAATGCCCACCCAAAATTTACTCATAAAAACCCAACCCATTAGCTGAAGTACAATTGGTTAATGCTACATAAGTACTTGTCCATGTGAGTTTTATTTTCTTCGTTTTTTTTTGATTTTATCAATGCTACTGAAAGTTGGAAACACTTACATTGGAACTTCGTTCTATTACACGGCCTTGTTTTGCCTTTTATCAGGGAAATCTGGACAATGCTTAGTGTTTCTTTAAAAAAAACTACTACTTCACTTTTTCCAGCACTTTACTTGGTATTTACATTATTTCCACAGCAACCTTGCCTCAGTCTATAATAAATGCGCTAGTCTAGGGGCAAGAACGATTGAAATAGCTTTGCTGTAGGAGAGATTGCTAAAGGCAACAAAGAAGCGCTGACCTTGGCTGGATGAACGGAAATGAGCATGCACATCAACACCATTGCCACAATGCCACTGAGGGAGACAAGGTTCTTGGGATTGCGCATCAAGACAAAGAAAATTAGATAGAGCACTGTAATGAGGCTCAGCACCACCATTAAAGACCTACAAGTAAAATAGTTTCAATCTTTTAAATGCTACTTAAATAATATCTTCGCTATTTAAGTAGCATGAGCAAGCCATAGGTTGACAGCTCAGACTCATCGAATTGTTAGTAAGTTTTTTAAGAAATCTGTAAGATTTTGAAGGCATGATTGCTTAAAGCGGCCAAAACTAAATTTTCCACAATCCTTAGTCTTCCTTTATTGCGTAAAGCTCGAGAATCTTCCTCGGGGGAGTGCAACGGGAAGAGTGCTTGATGTAGCCTAACCCCATGAGGGACATTGAGCAGCACTTTTGTGACTGCCTAAAAATGTCTCTAATTGGGTCACTTGGCACCGCTCTCATCAAAGGTTGTCATTCTCATAGCCTAATAACACAGACAATATAGTAATGAGTTTGAGATGACTGTAAACAGACGAATAATTGGCAGAACATAAATGCTAGAGCACTTTATCCCTTTTACAATATTTATCAAACTATTAGCTAATAACGGCTTCATACAAAGGAAAAGATTTTTACATAAATAGCAATACGCTGAACGTCGCCTGTGATGTGTTTGCGTGTGGGTTGCTGCTTCATTTGCAGGCATAATTTTACTGTGCTTAACTCTACTTCTTCGTCTCTATTAGTGCATTTGCTTCAATAATGCACCGGTACCTCCACTACTTTGTGCGGACGGTCATTTAACCCTCAGCGATGGGGAGGTCTACGAAAGATTGTGAGATCACTGCAGAATAGGAGGTTTTAGTACATCAAGTGCCAATTTTTAATGCAAAAATTCAGAAATAAGTCATATTTTGAATCCAACTTTGAGTAGGGAAGAGTGGTTAAGAAAACGTTGAATGGACAGTCGGCTCGAACGCTGCTACTTAAAGTCATTTAAGTAGACTCTTTCAGAAGAGGATAATGTAGACGTTAGAGTCACTTTAAATGGTTACAATCGGAGTCAATCTTAACAAACTTAGTTTGTACAACTATTGATTAGTTGGCATTGAGTTCAGTTTTCGCGACAGTCAAGATTCTTTGCAGCCTCCCTGTTACCTTTTACCTATACATTTAATCTCACACACGAATTTCCAAGGGCATTCTCTTTATATAGACGATGTGAAAAAAGAGTAACTTACAATTTTCTTATTTTTTTTCTTAAAAGTTGTATATTTCGGGAACTTGGCGCGCACCTTTCAATCATCTTCTCCCATGAATATTTAACTCCTGCTAAGGACGCCTTCCACGCCTTGGACCACCTGTCTTCTAGGCAAACGAAGCGCCGAAAACAGCCGCCACGCTCTTTACCCAGCACCTTGAGGTGCTTAAATATTAAGCAAACTAGAATGAGCCAGAAAATTGTGGAAATCCACAAAAGCGTGACATCAGCCTCTGATTGCAGTCGTCTCACTTCAACAGCGTAGGCGACAAATATGACATCGCCCACGAGGATGACGATTTTCAGAAGCAGTCTCAACGTGCTTCCACGTGAGGGAGAGACCGTCACGGCGTCTGCATCCTCTGCATCCCTCTCAGGTGTGCTAAAACGACTGAGGAAGCGTGAATAGGCTTGAAGGAGCCGGTTGAGCGCATTGTCGGCATGGTTGGGCAAGTCGGGAAAGTCATTTTCTGTCCACTCGCATGTAGGTTTGGGAAAAATCTTAGACATGTCATTCAAGAATTCCTTATCGATGGAGGTTAGCGGCTCAATCTCCTCCGCCGCACGCGACTCCAATTCATTGGGCTTGAGGAAATAAAGGAAGCCAAGTCATTGTCATTAACATCCGCATGCATTGCAGTCATTAAAGTTAAACAATAAATCACTATCAGACGTAAAGTCAAAGTACTTCAGGCATTTAAGTATAACAACTAGAATAAATTTAAAGGTTTATTATGCCTCCACCGGTAAAGATTGTAATGTTAACACAGAAAAGGGGCGAAATGACAGTTGGGACCTACAGAGAGGGTGCTATTTTTAGGACTTGTCATTGGTGGTCTGTCGAATGAGGAAGCGCAGTCGGGAACTATCATTTAATTAAGCCGGTAGCTCATTTATCCAAAACTCAATTGACACCACTGGATTGGCCAATTTCACAGGCAAGCGATGACCTTGACGGGAGCATTCTGATTGGCTCACGCTGTGACAATCTCTAATGTGTTTATAAATTGCAACCGCAAAAATCGCCTTTTGGGAAGAAAAAATACATTATTTCTGAAACTCACAGCAGTGGACTTTTACCTCTTTTTCTGTCTTCAAAAAGTTACTACAAAGGTCGTCCAATTAAAACATGAGTGCCCTAAAATTTGAGTAGCGAACGATGCCGATTTCATGGAAAAATGGGATTGACCACGACCATGTGCAAAATTGATTTAGTCTTCGAGCTTTTAGCGAATGAGTATATCAGGGCGTCCAATCTTAAGGTAATCATTCAGATTTCCTTAACTACGAATGTGTATTATCGATGGACAGAAGGGCAGAAGGCATCCGGGCGTGACCTTGTGTGACCTGCTATCAAAATTGGAGAGACAAATGAGCTGTTGGTGTAGCACAAAGCCCCTTCCACTTTAGAGCGTCGTCCTCGACGATCACTCTGGTCGAAGTGCTGTGTTGATCTTCACAACCTATTCGGAGGCAGTCATCGAATTTGCGTGCAATTGAGAAGACGCTTAACCATGGGGAAATTCTCTTAAGATGGTGGGTTGGGAGAAGAGAAAAGCGATGACCACCTCATATGTCCATCCCTAGTCTAAGGGATTCTATCCTTGTAGTGAAGAGAAGGACTCGGACGCATTCCTCTGCTACGTAGTTTTCATCTCAAGTTTGTTAGAGGAGGTAGGAGGTGCTCATTCCATTGACATCTCCTTCCGCAAAGGGTTAATGGTTCCACGGACAATATTTGAACTTATAACAGTTAGTATTACCTTGGATGTACAGGGACGCTCCTGAAACCGGAGGTGGACGTCATCTTCAACACTTCGTCATTAATTTTCCCATCCGCGACACAGACACCTCTTCCGCTTCAACAAGTTTTATCATCCAGCGGTGGGAATTGGGATAGTTGTCCTTTACGCCCGACTTCTTCTTCCGCTACCCCCTGAAGGTGGAAGAATTCATAGTATTTGCATGGTCCGAAGGTCATGTCGCCCAGAGGATGAGCAGTCACAGAGTCTCGAGTACCTGGACGATGAAACCCAGTAGTACACAGGCGCTAGATTCTCCAGCACGACCTCTAAGCCGTGTCAGTAGGTTCTTAACCCCTCCCAACGTCCAAAAATGCATTTAATTTGGCTTTAAGGGTAATTTAGAGTGTCACAGCACATCTACACTTATTCTTTTAGTTAACTATGAAGTGACCTCTAAATAATCGGCTTTTTAGATTTATTCCTTCTGATCTACGCCCCTAATCAGTCCCTGCTAGCCGTGGTGCCATCAAACTTTGTCAAAAATTGGTCGGTCGGGTTAAAACTTAATGTGACCTTGTCAAAAAGTTCACGGTTAACATTTATAGGTGTTGAGTAACCCAAAATCGCACTAGTTTACGTCCTTTTCGTGTCTCGATGGTCAACTGTCCTCTGAGACACTGATTGCAGAGGCATTGAAGCAATGCAACCTTTCTTAGACACAAAGGTGACCCATTGGGACAGAGAGACGGTTGTAGCACATAGAGAGGAGGACCAGACATGCGTAGTGAGTATCAAGACTTATGATTCCCGCCAAGCGTCATACGGGCTGTGGGTCTGACCTAAGTAGGTAAGTCTGGCGCCACGACGTCCGTGGTCTGGCCAAGGCTTCTGCCTGGTTGTGCCCTTGAAAGGACGTTATGGAGGGCATCCGTGTCCCTGCTACTGCCAACTGTTGCATCTCATCATTTCGAGTTAATAAAAACTAGTTTCTTTCTTTCGAAAGCCTAGGTGTGCACCGCCAGCCCCTAAAAAGTCCTTCGCTAACCGACTTTGCGAGGTGGATAAGTTGGTTCACCCCCATCCCGACCCGATTGTGCCAGCTAAGATCGGCTGAGTTAAGGTCACATTTGGCTGTAACCAGCTTCTTCCTCGAAGGCATCAGGTTGAGTGATCCAAGGCAGATCGTGTGTAAAGAGCTTCGTGGCGTAGTCTTGCAAGTACCTGTGGAAGTGAATAGAAGAAGTGGTAGCCTTTTTGCCAAAGACGACCGTGAAGAAGGAAAATGGAGATTATGTTGCTTGTTTAATCAGTGGTTTTGGTTGCATGGGTAATTAAAGTTCCGCCTTTGTTACTCCCTTGAGCACTAAGGCTTCTGGGCCACGACAGTAGCCCCCCCGCCTTTCCGAACGCCGGCAATCCCCATTATGACATCCATCGAATTCAGAAAAGACTCAATTTTCACCCTTCAAGCTTTCAAATTCCTTCATCTTGACTCCCTCCATGGTAAGGATCATTATCTTGGAAGGCACCTATCTGTCAACCTCGTGTTGGAGGGGCTGTCATTGTCCCCTGGGGAGCGGTGACATCCAAGCACCACTCCTCCACCCAAAAGGAGACCTCCTCCAACCAATCAGCTCATTTCAAAGGAAAAAAAATGTGGAACCGCATGTACAAGTTTGCAATAAACGTAAACCATTGCCACTGGTGAGGCTAGGCCTTTCAAACTGAGATTTCAAGTGTCTTATGAAACCAAAACCGTAGGCGAAGCATTAAAATACAATTCATCTTTTGTCTTAGAAGTCGTGGACTACTGTCATTCAAGTGACTCTACGATCCCTCAACTGAATGAACCTAAGGACACATTTACAGACAGATCGGTGTTTTAGAATTGTGGAGTACAAAATAGCAGTAGTTGAAGTTAAAAAGGTTATTCTGATCTATACAGACAACTGACATCTTCACAGTTTAAATTTCGATGGTGTCACAGAAGCACTACAGGAAGTAGAAAGGGAACAGCAGGTTTCTCACCACTACTAAAAGTCGATGTACTTGTTTTGGACCACTCCAACCGACAGATTCTTCATGATTATGCTCCACAGGTGGTAGTTCTGGTGAGTGTGTGCATTTAACTCCGTAAGATCATGGATGAAGCCTTCCACTAATGGATGCACACATGCGTTTCAAAGACGACTTGGCGGACGTCTGTCAGTGACGACTGTATCCAGCAAAGCAACCATTCATACGAGTATCGAAGAGGGAAGGCTGTCCAGGAGAATTCTGCCCCACTGAATAGGCTTTTAAGCCAATGTCTAGGGGTGAGTGAATGAAGAGTTAGTATGCCTGTTTTTCGCTCCTTGAACTTCACTTCTTCCCGAATGTCGTATAATTGAAAGCTCTGGCTTTCCCTGAACCCTTGATTCAAAAAGGTTTTATCATTCCACCTTGAAGACCCACTACTTTAACAACAACTTAGGGCATAAAATAAAGAATTTCCAGGTTAAAAGTAACCTCACTTTTCATTTAACTGGGAAACAGAATCCCAAATAAGTACAATTCTTAAATGATCACGTGGATGAAGTCACTCATACATGCATGGGCTACGTACATATTAAACAAATTAGACTGACTGTCAGAGGCTAACACCTAACAGTCAAATCAAAGGATGGCATATAGAGGGTAGATGGGAGAGCAGAAGGGCATGGAGAAAGGTGATAGGTGTAGCTAGTCTTGACCAGCGTTGTATTCAAACAGTAGATGGCCCGCGAACGTGGAGTACATGTAGCCATGGAGGTAGAAAGCGGACTCTCGGAGTCGTAGCCAGACACAGTCATTCCTTGTCATCATTAAAATCGCCTGATTTGTGGCTGTAGACCAGGGAGCACTGTCACTCCACACATCGAAAATGTGGTTGTTGTTGTGCATCAGTCGAACAGCCGCCTAAACAAACACAACATCCTACTTATTTATAATTAGTAGAAATTAATTCGACGAAGGTTTAGGTCGGTGAGCCAAGCAGGCAAAGTGGGATATATCATTAAAGATGATTTATTTGTTTATTCAATAGCGAAACTTTGAGTTCCCATGGTCCGAAATTACGATCTTTGCAACACAAAATTTGCTAGAATGGTGAGTGGGGAGCTGGACAAATGTAAAATGGAAAGGAAGGATTTGCATTTCCTAAATCAATAGCTACCTCACTCTACAGCTAAACGTGATAAATTTAGATTTAGGCTTTATTTTTAACTTCTACGTCAATTCTCGCTCTCCTATTTCTTCGCGCGAACATCGCAACCATATTTCCCCATTCAGGATAAACTTGGAATCGGGTTCTGTGCAAAAAAAGTATTAAAGTATTTCAATGCAAAATTTATTTTACAAATAAACAACCCAACTAATTTTTGCAAGTTTAGTAGTTTAGGGACAAAGTGAGCGATGGGGAATCATCTCCGCTCACTTCATGATTGAACTAAGATAGCTTGGTGTCGTGAGTGAATTGACACAAAATCTGAAAAAAAAATAATTTTGCGATGCGCACGTTATGTTAATTCGGCTACCTTTACTAAAACTAACTACGAAAAAACGGTAGGAAAACTTTTTTGTCACTTAGAGAGGCAATAGCGCTTGTTAATGAGAGGATGGCGCGTCTAACCTGCTTCCTTCCCTGCGCGGAGATGGCCACCACGAAGGAGTAGACACCATCAACAGGGGCGCAAAATTGACCCTTCTCGGGGTCATACGCGCCACCCACATTGGTCACCACATGCGACATAATGGCGCGTTGACTCGGTGGCATCTCTTCAATGTTAGGCTGCAGACCCGTGAAGAAGGCTATCCGAGGCTGGCCACCTTGAAGGTGCCTGACCACCTCCTTCATCACACTGGGCCGCGTCATCACTCCTGGTCATGATGTAAAATGTTTATTTTTCAATCAAAATCTGTTCAGCTTAGTAAACTAGTCTTGAGGGTTGGAAGAACTTGTACTCATGGGTTTGGGTGGATTTTGGCATTGAGATTGGGCAACCTGACGGTGCGTTTTCCCAAACCAGCTGCCAAAATTTTCTAGGTACTTTAAAAAAAAAAAGCTCCGAGAAGCCTTAATCCATACCATTTTGTGTTGTTTTAGAGTGGTGGGCACCAAAAATGAATCGTTTGATTAAACAAAATTCAGGAGTTATAAGAAGTTATCTCTCGGAGGCATCTTTACGGCCTTTGGACAGACTGCGGGTGGAATGAAGTGATACGCATTCACAGATGCCAATTCTAGGCAAAATTGTATCCAATTACAAAGTTTACGCAAATAAATAGCTCAATATGCACCCCTTCAGTGCCAGGCTTCCTCTAAGGTCGGTAAGACGACTAAGTCACCTTTCAAAGGCAAGTGGAGGCAAGGTGGGATCGTTAAGGGGACGCTATTCACATTCCCATCCCCAAAATATTTCTCCAAATAGAACTTTTATTCTGTACAGAGTTTAGACACTCTTAAGAATTCAAAAATAGAATGCTTTTGAGAACATTTTAGCGCAAATTTATCATCACTTGCAGTGGGGTGTTGTGTGTTGCGGACGAGAAAAAAAGTGGACTTATTTCCAAGGCCTGAGACTGCACTCCTCGGGTGAAGACGGCAACACCGTGGTCGCCAACTTTTCTGCCTGCTTGTCGTTGTGCAGTCCCAGGCAAGATTAACTGCCACATTGCGTGAGAAAGCATGTGAATGAGAGTGTGAATGTGAGTGTGCGTGTGTGTGTGTGTGTGTGTGTGTGTGTGTGTACACGGAGTGAGGAGGTTACAAATGGCCTCGTGGGGATCGGTAATGCTGTGTCAACACAGCCATGTGGCGGTAAAGCCACCAGTGGGCAGTTTCGACGCATAGATCACTTTTTTTCTCTCTCTCTTTCTCTCTCTCTCTCTCTCTCCCTTCAAATCGTGCCCTCCTCCCCTGGGGACGAATTGGGGGGTTTCTAACCCACCAAACTCTGTGCTCCCTACTCCTCATATGAAGTTTTAAATCTCGCCTGAGAGAGGGAGAGAGAGAGGTAAGCCTCTATTCGGCCTGATCTGCATTATTTGCTTTGATCTCCCCATCATCATCAGCATCATTGTGCGATTGGCATGGGATCTGCGCCACAAATGACGATTTTGTGTTCTCTTATTTAGTTTTACACCCAAATTAAAGGCAACATGGGTGCGAGTGAGCGGCCGGTTTCACTTTCGCTGCCTTATCACAAATACATTTAGTAAAGTACGTCTAGTTAGCCTCTCCATGCTTTATATGATAGGTCGCTTCAACAATCAGCTTGGAAAGTGTGCCCCTAGTTGATCAAAAAGGGCTTCAGGAGAGTGTGACAATTTTCTATTCCATTTTAAGGCTTGTAAGCAGAGTTGAGTGGACTCTGCTCTGTTCAAAAACAGGCATTTAGTCTCAGTCCATGTCAAAGCCATGTTGTCGTGCTTTTACAGTTGCAAGACCAAGTGGAGAATCTCTGGTCGGCGGGTATCGTAACCTATAATTTATTGTCGCATCTCTTCCACCCAGATATTATCATCTCTTTTACCGCCATCAGTAGGAGTGTACAATGCAAGAAAGTAAAATTTGTGTACAGATTATGGAGTGATCAATGTCATGCCTGTCAATCCGATTGTCATGAGATATGTACATGAAAGAAAGATGGAATGGGACTGAGAGGTCTTAAAATGACTTCATCCAAAGCCAGACGAAGATAAGGAGGAGGGTAAATTGGATGTCAAGTGGATGCTGAGTGTAACCGACATTTCGCTCTGAATCCCTTCGTCTAGTGTTGTCTTGCAAATTCCTCTGCCATGCCGAAAAAGCCTCTGCTGAACGGAATTGTGCCGAATAGGCAGCAACCACGGGTCGAAAAATGGTCTCATCCACTAAGCGATGTTGAAATGCTCGCCAAATCTCATCCGCAGTAGTGCCTTCAATGGCGTCCCAGTCTATGACGATGCCCACTGAGGTGGAGATTAATTCCGGCAGCATGGATTCGAGGGAAAAGCAGTACGGGGCACCGCTTGCATTCGGTCGTACCATTTCAATTGAACAAGTGCCGGCAAAATCCTCAAGACTTGCTAGACGATCACTGAAGCCATGAGCGCCCAATCTCAGCTCCAGAATGTGGATGTCCTCATAGTCCTTCTGCTCCTCCAACTTCCAAACTATGAAATGGCGCTCAGGAGGTGTGTAGCTAGGCAGACGCTGGCTGGTCACACGTCTTTTTACCCGACCGTCTGAAGCGAAAGACGGAAGACGTGTCAGTTGCAGTCACTAGGACGGAGGGAATCGTAGAAGAAGGAGGAAAGGGGGGAACGAAGATGGAGCGTGGACATGAGGCGAGGAGGGGGAATGATGAGTGTATTTCAGCAAATGAGTCTCACTTTAAAACTTACGAACCCGCCGACATGCTAGTTGTTTAAAATGACAGTAAAATGTACCACCTGCAAGTCGGTGTCTGTGGTAAGCAGATTGGGGCAAGTTTAATTAGTATTTGCGAGTGTATACTTCTCGATTTAATAACTTATGCTCATTCGGTAAGAGAATCCTGTCACAATTACGTTCGGAACACTGTCTTGGTAAAGTAGACAAACCTATCCATCAAAATTTCTCCATAATAAACATCTTAATTGATTTGAACATGAAGCAAATAGGATTCTTTCCATTCTATTGGCAAATAATAAGGTAGTAGGCTTTGCATGGTAGAAAATGAATCAAATTCCAAAATGACAGAGCAGACGCGAAAAAAAAAAAGAAAAAAGAATGTTTTCGTGTGAAAGGCTTGAGACACTCTCCCAGGCACCTCCACTTCCCTCCATGACAGCCGGTTGGATTTGAATTTAGCGAGCATTGCGTGATGCAATACATAAAGCGAACGTTTGATTGAAATGTCTAGCTTCGTCAAATGGACATCTTAAGTCTCTGTGAATTTAGTCCTGGTTCAAAGCGCATTAGCTGTTTAAACGACTTCTTTATCTTGCAAATGGTAGGAAATTATTCATGCTAGTTTGGCGGCTGGAAGTTTCATTGAGAAATGTAAATTTATTATTGCGAGGTACACCTACTTTTACCTCGATGTGTGTGCCCTTTTTTAAATATTCTTTAGCATTAAAAGATAAAGCATTGGGAGATTACTGCCAATTGAACCTAGCCAAATGATCCTAAGTTTCATCCATCTGAATTGTTTATACCATAAGGGAGAATGCTTCTGGCCGATCGAGAGGGACCCGCTGTAGAAAAAAAGGAGCAAGCATGCAAACAGAAATGTTTCATCCCTTGAAAAATCTGCAAATGATTACTAGAAGTCATTATAAACAAATAAAAATGCAGATAACAAGGCAAAGCCTTCCATAGTTATATCCAACAGTTTTTTAAATCATTTGACACAACAACTACTTGAGAGGGTTGTAATCAAACATTTGCTAATAATTCCAAGATTCTTATGCGTAAAGTAATCTTAAATAAACAAACAAAGTAAAGTTGAACAGGGCGCGACTTCAAACTTCATCCTTTGTAACTGATTGATCCTCACATCAGATTGCCCAGGAGAGCCTTCCTACTTCACTAGCTCTGCAAATTTATAAATCCATCTACTCAAAGCGTTATCTTGCTAGATTTTTAGATTTATGCATGCTATTAAAAGTGCAGATCTCATACGAGGCGCTGCAATATTTGAAGCAAAATGTGGCCTTTGAATTTTTTCGCTTTAGCACATGGAAACAAACTCATTAGAAGGGAACTTGTTTGCAAACATAAAATATACTGTTCATTTTAAGCAAAGATGTAGTTACGTATTTTTAATCTTACAAACCATAGAATTTGCGTGAATGCAGCAAAAAAAGACTCATGACAGAAACAAACAATCATTTGTAGCAATGCTTACGCTTGAAGAAAACAGTGGCTCTATTTTTTTAAGTTTACACTTATTTTGTTTCCAATTGGAGTTAAATGCTTCAATTTCTTGCCCACAAAGCGCTTTACATATGTAAATAAAAATGGCCAAATCACAATGCAAACTTGAAAACGCATTTCAAAAGCTGAGATATATTTTTTTTTGAAAATATCCTACAAGTTAAGTTAGATTCCTGACATACAGAAGTCCCAAATATTTATTTCGAATGAAACGGCTCTTACTAGTAAGTTTGCCTGATTAGCGGGGCTTTATCTGGGTTGTAAATCCTCTCTCATCTTCAACCTAATGTCTTTGCAATAAGGAAATTTAATTTAAATTATTTTATATTTATTAACATCTAGCTTTCTATAGTTGAAGTGCGAACACTCTGGTCATATATTCCAAATCACACACTCCTGATTCCAATTGATAAGCAAAAAAGTACTATTTTAATGTATTCATCGCACAAATGTTCTATCGTCTAAAATTAAAAATAATTGCCACAATTTATGCTGGCCTAGGAAAAACAATCGGGTGCTTAAACATTAATCACCTTTTGTGCTGGTAATTATAATTATAGCAACTGATTGTCAAAAAGGGCCTGAATTACGGAGTATCATTAATAACCTTTTTAAGTGAATTCCAAGAGAAAAAGAAATAACGATTCTTTTTGTTTTTAATGCATACAATCTTTTATGAATCCGCATTAATCATGCCCCATTATCTGAGGAAATATTGGCACTTCCTCTAAATAGTTATTATTGTTCTTACTTCTCTGCCTTCCGTAATTGTTTTCTGTGTTTATTAAGGTGAAATGGCTCCCTCTCTCTCGCCCTCTCAACAGCATTCACAAAGATAGCAATTACTGTCAACGTTTAGAAATGCGTATTCATTTAACCCATCAGTAGTAATTAGGCGGACAGACAGATAGAAAACATTATTTTTAAAAAAGCTATTCATTATAAGAATGAGTGCTAGGTGGTTCTGAAAAAAAAAAGAACTGTGTTTCGGTACAGATTTTGGAGCATTCAAATCTCAATGGATAGACAACTTTTGGACCGATAAAAATGATTTAACGTATCAGATAGCAGTCTGGTCTTTGTATGCGATTGTGTGATCTGGCAATGTTTGTATCCAATCAAAAAGCCACTTCCATCACCACCCTTTTGGCACCTAGCGCTCAAGTCACGTAGTTCCCATTCACTTGGGTACTACGCCGCGAGTTTTGTGTGGTATGTAAATATCAGTGGTGATAATATCGCGCTCCCTTTCTAGCGCCTTTCAGCCTGTTCAATGGCTTTTCATTGGCCTCACTTTTCCCCTACCTTTAAAAATGTGGAGTATGGAATCAACTAGGCTAGAAAAGTGGCTTGAAAATGCCTCGAAAATTCGACGTTTTTCGACTTACTGGGGGGTCAGAGAATAAAAATCCATGTCTTCTCCATTTGCAGTACTCAACTCATTTGGAGTAATTTTAATGTGCGGTTAATAATGATAATAAATTGGACACACAATCAGCTCTAACTAGGCCTATATTTAGAGCATCGTTGGTGTTCCTTATAAGCACATACAAATCAAATCGGAGGCAGTTATATGGTTTGTATGACGTGATTAGTTAAAAGAAATTATCAGAGCAGAGCGCATTGTTTAAAGAGTTGTAATCTGCAATACTTTATGCAAAAAATATATTTTTACAAGCCTATTAAGGTAGTCTGTTAAAAGAAACACGTTTGCAATACATTCATTTAAAAAGCACATGTTAGATGAGGTAACTATGGCTAAGGAAGGACCTGTCAGTCCTCAGGAGAGTAAATGCCTAAAAACTGGTCAAATACATCACAAATATCGTGTAATCACTAATAAGAATTACACTTACCCAAGCAACAAATATTTGCCATTTTAAAGACCGAAAAGTCACTAGAGCATAAAATCTAACTCAAATTCTTTTTTAATGACTCCTTATACACTAAAATTGCGTGGCACATACGCTGTTAGCTAGCTTACACGTCATTTAATTAAATAAATCCTCTTGTGTTTTTCGAATTACTCCTTTGATATTGTAAGAACGACTTCGCAATCCTTCACACTACTTCATGAAAGCATTTGTCGCAAAAACTTACTAGCGACAACATCTTCGTTGATTTCAGGACTGAATCCAGGGGGTCCCGGTGGCCCAACAGGTCCACGAATGCCTCTGGGACCCTGTGGACCCCTTGCAGCCCGAACTGGAATGCGGATCTTTCTGACCATTCCTAGGGACTCGCTATCGTTCGACGTCAAATGTGAGGACTGTGGAGCGGTACATTCAACCTGCAGATGGCATTCCGTAAGGGCAGTCTGTGATGTCCTGCCTCGTGATTTGGTCGACGAGGTTGATACAGTTTCGTAGTCAAATTTGGAGGTGTGGGTGGGAGGAACTTGCATGAGAGATGCAGTAACAATGAGTTGGAGATGGATCAAGTACCACTTCATGCTTCTTGCCATACGCCAACAGTTGTGTGCCCGCATGAAAGAGGGATAAGTGGGCAGCACTCCCAGTGAATATTCGCACTCACTCATTGGCTGTCTTGCAGCTGTCGCTAAATGTGATTGGTCCACTCGGCTCTGTGTTTCCAGCTAGCCCTCTAGGGATGTTGAGCTCAAAAGCACTTTCAGATTTTAGTATAGAAGGGGTTCGCAAGAGTACAGGCATTTAGAAGCTAGTTTCCCTATCTTAACCATGATAAATTCTACGAACGTTACCCACTCACACATCTCCATGTAGCACTTCGGTTAAGAAAAAGCACAAAATTATTCATTTATGCACAATGTATTTTACCCTCCTGATGTATGCAACAAAAGCACCATTAAAAACGCATTATCAATTCTGAGGAGAAATATGTTTCTCTGTTCATGTTTACCAGACTTCATGATCGCTTGTTTTTGGTTGTGATTTTGTTTATCCTTTGAGGTCAAGCTAGAACGTTTCAAAGTTCGACTACATGAGTTTCCGCTACTTCTTAACATGTCCCAATTTCGCCTCCATTTGTGATCCCGAATTCTACACCCAAACGCTTTTCAAGTGTCGGTCATGCGTTTGTTCTAAAGGCCTTTGGCCCTGCCTTTCCATTCGATTGTTACTCGTTTAGATTTGCAATTCCATTGAGTGCAAAAGTGATTGCACTGTTTAAGTACCTATTTTAAATGACAAGTTGTTGGTCTAAGCTGTGAAACAGAGACAGATGACCTCGATTCTTTAGCCTTAAGGCATCGCCTTTATCCAAATTGAAAGGATAAGTTTGGCTTTCTTAGAAAGAAGAGCAAAAAACACTTACCATTTTTCCTATCACGGGAGTAGTTATGTCTCTTGCTTAAGGTTTATTTGTGTAGCTTTTTTCACCAGATGAGTTGGCTATCTGCGTCTTAAACGAGCATCATTAGGCCTCGTTTGACAGTTACAGTACTCGAGGTAATGGTTTTGGCTCGGTGTTGACACATTAAAACTTTGGCTATCTAACTGCTTAGGAAAAAATCTGAGGACTAAATCTTCTCCTTCGATTTAATGGAAAAATTTTATGGGTAATGGTAAATTCGTTGGGGCTGCACGGTACACAAAACCTGATTGAGACTACCCCATTTCTGACACCTAAGATAGATGATGGGATAAGCGCCCTAATTATCACTGATTTGCGTAATTATTAGGAGTTCTATGTCCAGGCTTAAAAGGTAACTGCTTTGATGATGGGATAGCAGCTCCTTAATAATGAAGGATAAGCTAGCCTTGCATGTGTTTTCTACCTCAAAAATAGTTAATGTTACCAACACAGACTATTTTGATGTTCCACTGTTGCACTCCAATCTGGCGGGCTGGTCTCTGAGCCACGCCATCAGCCCTTCGCGTTCCATCTTCTCACCAGCTCGGAGGGATGAATGTTTTCCTCATTCTGCGTAAGAAAAACGTTTTTTTCCCAGAGCGCATGAAGAAGAATAGGACTGAGTAAGGTACGCTACCACAACTAGGCACTTTTCTGTATGCCCTTTTAGAGGGAATAAAAATACGCTATCTCTGCGTCTATTAACTGTACTAGAAGGGTGAATTATTCATCGCACCTTTGCCATGACTTATAAAGGACTTAAAAGCCTGTAAGATCGTGCAATAGTAGTAGTATCAATAGTTCCTCTTTAAAGCTCCAACATGGATATCGTCCGAAGAATCCGAGGTGATGTAATTAGCTGCCATTTCTCGGGAAATGTGAGAAGTAACATTTCTTTTTACTCCGCTCTGCTTCAAAATCTGCTGCGCAGAAATGGGGTAGAGGGAGAAGACTCAAATTTGCATTATTACAGTCCTGTATTGTCTGCTTGGGTAGAATGTGCCAGGTGAATAGTTGCACACAAATTGCGAGAGAAAATGACTTTTCGTTGGATTCCTTTTTTTAAATGATGGTGGAACAGCACTGTCCATGTTTCAGTTCCTCCTCAAGCCTGTTATTTGGGCAAACAAACAGACCCAAAATGAAGATGCGGTTTCACGGGCGTGGCAGCCAATTGAGGGAATAAAACAGGGCTTACAAACAATGACAGGCCGTAGCCACAAATGAACACAAAAAAGAGGTGATATGGAGAAATCGACAAAGTTTGTGCTCTCTAAGGAGGCTGTAATAAATTGTTTTGGTTTCACGGATATTTAAGGCTAGGTTTTGTGTTCATGCTGCTTAGCATGGCCTCCGAAGGGAGTGAGAGTAGTCCCTCAGGCCTTTTGAATCGCCTTGTCTTCGAAATGGGCTTTAGATGCTCCACTGTCGGTAGTGGAAATTAATTCTATTGCCAAATGTCAAGCTTGGACACGAGGAAAGCAAGTCACTCGCTACCTTTGACAACTCTCAACATGAAACCTGGAAGCGACGCCAGCCTTTGACAACATCAGTCTTGAAGTGCTTGAGAAACTTGATTATAAATCTGCCCGCCTCTGGACAATAGGAACACGATGCCTTCTTCACCGGTCTGCCAGCTAAATGGAACTCAGGGGGCTAGGCAGTGCTAAAATGGGAGCAGAGTTGGAACGAGGAAGGGATGTAAAACTTGTCTCCACAGAACAATATTAAAATCCATCCCTCGCTAGTTGGCTCCCATTTTTAGCCGGGCGCACGAGATGATTAATGCAGTTTCCATAGTCGACGAGGCTCCAGATCCCATTGGATCTTCAGGAGAGATCAGTAACTCCGCAGTTGGACATCTCCTCTGTTGCATGGAGGTTAGACAACTGGTACTGTTGGTTGGTGAACGTTTCTCCCTACATCACCAACTAATTTGTGCTGACCGACATGGGAAGCGCCTGGAGGCGACAATCGGAAGTCAATGGGGACTGCGTAATACTTTGACTAATTTTTTAACGCTTTATTTTGGTTCCGCCTTTACGCCTACACTTCTCGGCCTGGCCTTTTGCCCATGCCAGCAGACCTCTCCCATCCCTCCGCCTCCTCCAGACCTTCTGCACCCCAGCAATACACATTTCGTTCTAACGTTGTGACTCTCTTCCCATCCAAACATGACTTGGACACAATTCCACACAAATTAAGTAGTATGTTCATCGTCATCAAACCAGCTTCGTAAACGGGGACTGTCGAAATTATTTTGGCATACTCTAGCTGTCATCAACTCACTCGCGATCCGTGTTAATGGCCGATTTTGAAGGCGATCATTTCACGCATCCCTCCTGCAACCATTCAGTTTAAAAAAATCAACAAGGCAAATAAAGTGATTTGACTCCATGATTACTAATTTGTGGATTTATTAGTAGTATGTAGTTTCATTAATGAGTGTGAATATTAATGCGAGATTGGTGATGGGAGTATCTATGCCTATCAAATATTAAAAGCCCACCTTCAGTCAAAATACACAAACCTTGTGCTGAAAAGTACACCACCTTCACAAAAAAAAGTGAGAAAGGGTAAACAGACTGACTTGCTGGTCTATTTGGAGGGGTTTCGCGAGAACTTTCCTTGTAAATTCTTGCACCTAGGAGGGAGAGAATTGCAAGGACCGACTCCTAGCCAAGATTATTTGTAATACTCAGACAGCAAGCTTTTGCTAATCAACCACTTCCCTCGCTGTCTAAAAGTCCTGTTAATTTGTTTACGTCTTTCACTGATTCACCTGTCAAGTCACTTTAGCCTTACAAGAAACTAAGTCTTTAAAACAGCCTGAGATCATTTTTAATCGCTTAAAACAATTTTTTGGAAATGTGCGCTAGTAATTGAAAATAATTTCCTTTTGTTTTTCATCCTCAGCTCGTCCATTGAAGCAATCCCGATCCCTGCTGTGTCAAGAGCGGCAATGATAGCCTGAAAATGAAGTCATCTGTCAGTCTATTATAATAGAAAATAACTTAAAGAGTTTGAAAATACAAAAAGTAACAAGGATTCACTGTCAATGTGGATCGGCTTTACATCGTGAGGAGGAAAGCTCTCTTTATAATGAACTAATCAACTTCAACAATCACCGACCTCTGAGGGTAGGCCAAGTAATGGAAAAGGGAGCGTAAAGCTAGCCGCATTTTCTTTTACCTCTATCCATCCCCAGATGTGTGCTGCCGCTGAGAGAACATTTGGAAGCCCTCCAATGTTATAAAGCTACTAAAAAAGCCTATGGCAACCTGAAGACAATGGTGTTGATGATGACAAGACATTTATATTTTCTGCCAAAGGTACCCACTTTAGACTCGAGTCGATTACCTTACCTATGACCTAGTCAAGTTTTGTACACCTCTAAGTCGACATTTTACCACATTTTGCTAGAAAACTAGAGGATATCTGACCACATCAGTCTAACACTTGTGCATTGCCAAGTTGGCCGATTCAACCTCTACTTCTGCAGCTCAAAAGCCGCAAAATTCTGTTTTTATTGAACCAAAAGTTTTCTACAGACATTTTGTTACTTAAAAATTAACTGTTCTTTTTGTACCACGATTTAGTACAAGCAGAGCGTGTCCGTCACATATCTGTGACGCTTGCAATGGTATGTTGCATTCCCACAAATTAAGCGCTTTTTCAGCCAGTTTTTATTTTAGGGCATGGTAAATGATGCAGCACTGACTATCTATTCATCTCAGGAGTGAATTAACAATCCGTGGGAGGGACAAGCAAGTCAGCAGGCAGACACGAGTAGGTTGACATGTCGACAGGTCTCTGGAAATGCTACATTCTCATTGTCCTTCTCTCAACGTGACTCTGTTTTCCCCCGCGTCGGAGGTGTCCAGAATTCGGCTACCACAGTGAGAGCATTTCACTAAATCGGACACGCAAAATGCAAATTAATCAAATTAGGCACAACGAGAGAGAGAGAGAGGGAGAGAGCGAGAGTGAGAGAGAGAGAGAGAGAGAGAGAGAGAGGGAGAGAGAGAGAGGGAGAGAGAGTCAGAGAGCGGGAGTGAGCGAATGAGTGAGAGCCCCATCAGAGCCACTTGCCGTGTGAAATAAAGTGGATTTTATGAATGTGAAATTATGTGCGTAAGTGTGTGTTCGTGCTTTACCGCTGACCTATGAGACTCTAAGTAGCACACATTCGGTCCCAAAAAAATCATTATTTATTGCCCCTTAAAGATAAAATGCCTCCTGTACTCACAAGATAGCTCGAATCCATTTAAAGGTAAACTTTTCACGACAATAGTAAGACTGTCTTAGTTAAGGATTCGGACACGTCGAAGAATCTTCTCGAACCTTATCAATGCAAATGCATTGATTACACTGTCAATCCCATGGCAACATATTAATTGCATTTAACTCCCGCTCCAAACGGATCCACTTAATTCCCCCATGCCGACTGCAAACTGCACAGGTGTAATTGAGTACTTTAGAAATACCCCATAGGAGGGACGTTATTCCTTTATCTGGCTTCGTAAACACCAGCGTAGCAATAATTCCTCATTTATTCCCGTCTTTGGCATGAAATAAACTATTAGTGATCAAACTTTTATTTCTGATTTCAAGCCACCATATTCTGTCCAAATTTCCTTACCTCCATTCCAAAATGAATCTTGATTCTTCGTTTAAATGAACTGACGTATAAATTTGACCTAGGAAAGATGGACGCGGCGGTATTTGAAGGCAACAGCGCGGTTGTTTACAGCTTCCAAATTTCCAACATTTCGTTCCACACCCAAGTTCCACTTATTTGCGTCATGCAATCCGCCACTTATTCAAAATAAATAAATTATAAATGAATCAGTTTCGAGGTTTTCTTGCCAAGTAGATCGCATGTCGAAGAGCATAAAAAGAAGAAGCTGTTTCCTTCCAAGTGATGAAAGAAACCTAATTACACAACGGAGCGATTGCAAATTACCAGCGATTTTTTACTAAAATAGGGCAAAAAATGGTTAAACTACTGGCTCGGGTTTGGTAAGGAGAATAGTCTGTTCCATCCAGTCAGGTATGAGAAATTATTTTAAAAATCTTAGTGCAAATGAGCGATCTTCACCCTCTAGAGAAGCATTTTTTCATAGCTAGTCTATTGTGTTAAATTTTTGAAGGGACTCATATTTCGCGAGCCATTGCATTCTTAAATCTATTTAAGTTCAATCATCAATTGCCTCTAGTCTAGACGGGTTTTTTTGGTAGCGGATCAAGAATGGCAGGAGGGCTATTTAGGAACTGTTTGTTTCATAGCAAAAATTGAGAAAATCAAATTGAGCTAAAGTTCACGAATTCTTCTCCTACCTCCGCTAGAATATTCACAAGTAATCTATGAGACGACCCCTTATTTCTCCTTTTAGGTTTTAAAATGGCAAAAAATAAGCGAGCACTTTTCGGCAAGCACATACCTCAAGATTTACTGTAAATCTAGGCAACATCTTTGCCCATTTCATTTACCACTTAGACTCCTATCCTGATCTTAAGGCTTTTATTATAGTTCCACCAGCTCTCCAGGCACAAGGGGTCGAAAAAAAACCATTTTTGTAAGGGGACATTTTCTTAAGTGACAGTTTGGAAATGAAGCGAAGGGCGAAGGGGAAAGGGTGGAGGGAGAGAAGAAATGAAGGAAAACAATTGCACACGCAGGACGTGCGGTTTTGCTCGAATACTCTTGGGCATATAATTGATTGACGATCAAATGTAGAACCCATGCAAAAAATGGACGCATGCTCTCCCTGCACAGGCAAGATCACTGCTTCAAAACGCTGATCAAAATGATTGACATACTTCATTTGCGTGATTTGAAGCAGAAATGAAAAAGAGGATAGAGAAAGAGTTCCAGCGACTTTGTTTTCCATCACTTCGACTTAAGTAAAAATTATGGAAAAAGAGAAGGAAATTTGTTGAGTGGAAAGCACATTATCTCTGGATACAGCATTTTATTTTATCTACAATCCTGGCTTTGCATTTGAGTTAGTCCAACAATCCTTTCAAATGGACTGAATCGTCCAGCAGTGGCCTGCTTTCAAAACCTACACGATCTCTGGCACTCCTTCCCAGCGCGGAGCGATAAGCAAGGCTCTGGTCTTGCTACATCCATTGATATGGTGCAAAGAACTCAGACCTGCCTTGCCTAAACAGAGTTGGACTAAACTTAATACGGTATTTCTCTCTCCACGACTGGCGGCTCGATGCGTTTTAACCCTCCGAAATCTCAACTAGTTTCAATTTCGATGTTGTTGTGTTGTGCCATGTTCATCGTTCCCACAGTCAGGCTCTCTTAATTGCTTTATCAAAGATCATAAAATTTCAACCACGAAAGGACCTTTCTATTTCAAGTCCTTCCCACCAATGTCTTAGTTATTTTTAGAAAAGTTAAAATGCATGGTCTTTGCGGCGCCTTTTGATCCGTTAATAAGTAGTGAAGGGAATGATAACAGCTGGCCTACTGTTGATTCATTGTCCTTGCAGACGGTAAATCGGTTCAACTCATGCTTATGCGGTGCTGGCTTTATTCACTGTCCTTCTGTTGCATCCACTTGAACACTTCACGAAATTGAGTTTACTCAAAGAGACTGAATACAAATTTGGGTAATTCGCGAAGGAAAATTGCAAAAAATTGACTGCGATTCCGACGAAGGTGGATCAAGCAAGCAAGCAAGTAAAGTTGACCAGTCAAAGTTGCTTATTCAACAAGTACCTGAGTGTGGGTTACAGCAGCTCCTTTCTTCCTTTTGAGGGATATGTATTTGGGAAACATACAAAGGAAGGAGCAATTTCTAACTTTTCACACACTGCAGCGGTAGTAAGCGCAGTAGAAGGTGGTGGTTCCGCTCATGGTTGGTGCACGTGACCTTGACCTTAATCTAAATGCCCAACATGGTCAACTCTTTTCATCCACACAGCCTTCAGGCAGGATAAGGGAATGCTGGTAGGTGAAAATGTCTTAAAGTCAATTTCTCTTACATCTGTCAGCAGCGATCTCCGTCACAGTGATTTCCTCCCTGCAACAAAAGCTTGAGTTCTGTGCTCGTCTACTTAATTTAGGACGCCTGGTTGGGGTACAAGTTGGGATGTGGATAAATTACACAGGAAGTGATTCTGCCTGTGAGAACGATGGATACTACCCTCCATCTCGCAATGCAATGCAGTAAATCACACTACAACAGCGGTAATATTTACGAATGCAGGGAGTTAGCACGCGGCAAGTGCCAAGTGTGTTTGGGCAGGGCGAACCAGGTTGCTTTACATCAAAGTAATGCATGTGGTGAGACTAGAGTGGAGCATATCACTTCAAATTAGGTAGAAGTGCTGGAGCACTTGTAACTTGCTAAAGTAGGCTATTGTGGGAGAGTTTGTCTAAACTGGCAGATACTTCTATGTGGAAGGGTTTCAGAGTTTGCTTCAACTCTGTGTTAAGGTTGTAATTGTGGCAGAATATTGTATTTCCACTCCTCTGCATTTCCCCCTTGTTGCCTTTGAACCTTCAAGCATGAAGATTAATGCCTACCCTGACCAAAAGGATCCTAGCTTGTCTACTTCATGAACCGCTCCTAACTTGAAGAGGATAAAGTTTGACCTGCTGCTTTGAATCTAGTGGTCTGAACAATTTGATGCTAGCTAGAATGTCGTGCCAAGATCAAAGTTCAGGTGTATTTACTATGATTGATGTGATAATTGGTTCATAACTAAATCATCCAAGAAGAAGGAATTGTGGATCACAAATAAGCATATCACATGGCCGCGGATTCATTATTCGATAACAATTAGCTTCAAAGACCGCGAAGTTATTGTTTTGCTCTACGTAGACCTATAAAATGCAGGTTTAGATTGTTTGCTGACTAAGCTGTGAGGGAAAACAGTTTTTTGCAATGAAACTCGCTTCTAAGGCACTCTCCACTTCATCTCCAAGTCATTGCCTGCTTCCTGCGTGCGTGTGGTAGACTGCAGACTGATTTATTTACTTACTAAAAATTTCAACAATTATAGCTGAAATTCATTTTATCTAATACAGCAAATAGGTGAGCACAAAAAATCCTTTTTCAATTCTGTCAAGTATGGAGTAGTAACCCCTCTTGGTATACCTATGAGTGGAGCGCCTTATAGTGCCACAGAATTTGATCTGGGCTGATAAAAATTTTAGGATGGCGGGTAAGGGAAGTGCCAGTGCCTCACCCTCACTCCTTGTAGTTTTCGATTAAACTTCTTCAAGCTTCCAATGCATCTCCCCCATATCTTGACTTTAGCGAGTTGGGATGAAAATCTTGTGTAGGAACAGAGGTGGTCAGAATCAGTTGTTTTGCTTCTAGCGGCAAACTGACATATAAAAAAGAGCTATTCAGAGTGGGAACTACGGTGTACTGTCGTGAAGATTGCAACAAGAGATATATTTTCAATAAGTGGCAACAATAAAACTTCCTTATCTCCCACCATATTTCAGCCCATCTTCACAATCGTTGGCTGATTTGGGTAGAATTCTTCTGAACTTCTTACCTTTCCGGTGATTTCAGTCTTACGTGCCATAATTATAGAAGATAAAGCATTATTTGATCAGGTGACGCTTACCAAGGACAATGCTGTTACCCAATTTACGTGGTAAAACATCAAACGCTTAACATCACATTGCATTTTCGGTTCAGGCGATTTCGACTGCATGCCCACTTAGTGCTTCGAAATTTTGTCTACAATGTTTGCCCCAAGGAAGACGAAAACACAAAAATCTAGTATACCAATTTTAGTGGTAATGGCGAATCGACGTAAATTTTGCTAATGCTCAGTTGATAAAAGTAAACCACGTTCCCTTTATATGGTGCTTGATTAGTCTTAACACACACTGATGCTCACAAACAGCGTCTGTGATTGCCAGTGTTTCCATGAAGGGGGGATGCAATGGCGTTACCTCAGACCAGTAGTGTGGCTTTAAGCATCATTTACAATTAGTTATTGGTTTCTGCTTTCTTCTCACCATCTACAGTCTTTATTATCTTGTCATCGTTGTAAGTCTCAGCCCATAGGCTCATGGCCAGCGTGACAACCGAGCTGCCTAGCCATAAACTAACGGTCAGGCTTATGTAAATATCTACTTGTGAGTGGGTCTTAGACGATCGTTTTATAAGCTCGCGTGCAGAATGTAAGTCGCGTGTAAGTTGTGTTGTAAAAGCTTATTTAAGACAACCGAGAAAGTTAAACTTTCTCTTTTAACAATTGATCATGCGAATGTAATGCGTCGCACTCCGAGGGTCACGTTTTATCTGGGGGTGAACTCGCCCCTTCCCGGTGAAACTAACTATCGCACTTTTAAAGGACTTTTACTATCAAATGCACATAAAAAGAGACACCCGCCGCTAAAATGTGGTGGTGTTTTCGCTTATTATCAACAGTTGTAGATGTGTACCATTTGATTTTACTCGATCCGCTTAAGGTGAATTGTAGATCTAAGGCTTTGCAATCTGTTCTCCACCTTCTTTTCTTTCACCAGCCGGTCGTCGCATCGTATGACTTACAGTTGTCTTTTCAAGTCTAATCATAGACTTCACACATTACCTAAGTGAGAGAGAGTGAAGAAGATGGTCAAGTAATTAGTCGCATCACGATTACCATTTATCCACCTCTTACAACCCACCATTCTTCTCGAGGACTTTCGAGGCAAAAAAATGAATGCTAAACGTGATATTTCAACCTATATTTTGTTTCCAATGACTTATTCATGAGGCTCCGAAAGTGGCTACAACCTCCAGTGACAGGAGAAAATAAACAGACACCTGAAGGCGATAGAGAATAAAATTTTGTCAGTGTGTGATTCAAAATAAATTTGTAGATGGTGTTTGAATGGCGCTAAGTCCGTTAAGGCAATAACCATAACATTACACATTGCACTGCAAAACTCGCCTTTGCGTGACAAAAAATAGGGGCTGGAAAGCAGTTTCCCCTCCCTCCCGGTGCGAGTAGATTTGGGATGCTGATATCACCTCAAGAGCGGGTGGAGGAAGATTTCGCACCAATACTTGCCCCCTCTACCCCTTTGTTGCCTTCTCTGGCAGAGAAGGAAATAGAAATTTGGAAACTAAGAGAAAAGAATAAAGTTGATGGATAGGTACAATCAAGCATAGATTAGAAGACCTCGACCCACCGCAACGCCGAAAGCGGTTGCCAACGTATACTTAATTGAGTCGGATCAGCTCAAGTCGTTCTGCACAGTCCCAGTTCGTTGCTAATGGACAAGAAGGTTTTACGACGCCTTATTCCACTCAACGCCAGCAATTAGGGACACTTTATGGCCAGGAATAAACCAGACAATTGCTGAAGCACTTCCTGTGTCAGGTTTCTTAAAACTTTCGTTCAGCGAAACCATACTGCCCAATATTTCTGTTAACATATGAATTCTAACCAGCGGGACCAAAAACCTACCGGAGTAACCCAGCTGACCTCACTCCAAAGAAAGGCTGTTACTGAATTTGAAATTAAGTAACAGGTAACTGACCTCTCAGTCAGGTTTTTGTACTTCAGTTAAGCCGTGAGACGCCCACCCCCGTGGTATAACACAAGCGGTCACAAGAATTCCGATCCAGTTTCTTACAACCTGCCAACTTCCATTCACCCTTGGTAAAGGTAACAAAAATCCCACAATTTATTTCAACTACTCACAACCATTTCAGTAGCACTCTCCACGCCATTTAAAGGAAGAACGAATTACTACTGCTTCAAATTATTCAAGTCACGAAACAACACGTGTAAAAAAAATAAAACAGAAGAAAAACCAAATTGCTCTAAGGGACTGGTGCTGTACCACCACCTCTAGTCGAGTGTCCATGCACCCGAGCCATATGACGAAGCATGTTGCTACGCATAAAGAAGGCGACTCCACAGACTCGGCATTTGTACCGCCGTCCCGACTCCTCGTGTATGCGTCGATGGATCCGTAGACTACCGCTCTGCGAGAATCGCGCACCACACACCTCACATGAAAAGGGTCGCTCGTGTGAATGCACTCGTTCATGACGCCTCAGATCTGTGGGTCGGGTGAACACCTTAGTGCAGACGGAGCAGGAGTAGGGACCGCGGCGAGTCCCACCAGAACCCTCCAAGGTGCTCTCCCTTTCCAATTGGTGTAGAGTGCGTGCAAACGTTGTCTGTGTGGCACAACGATGATTTGCGAAAGCCTTATTGGTTGTGAAGCTCTCCAGACAGTGTTTACACTGCCAGAGACTGATGTAGCTGGAAGAAGTTGCCGCTTTGTCGTCTAGTTTGACGTATTTCTGAGACGAGGTAGGAGTTCGAGGAGGGAGAAGAGGAGGAGCAGGTGGAATATCAGCAGTGAGAAGGTCCTTAAATCCACTGGGCTGGGGTAAATTGATAAGGTAGGGAGTGAGATCAAAAGACGGCGGCTCGGCCGGTGCAACGTCAAGGTCTGTGGATGGCTCGGTGGGTCGTTTCTGACACACACGGAGGTGGCGCTTGCGCTGGATGGGGGTGCGGAAGGAGAGGGAGCAATTCGAACAGGCGTAAGTCTTGGTACCGGTGTGAATACGCATGTGAGAGTGGAGACTGCCAGTACTGCTGCAAACAGCACCACATAAATGGCAAGTGAGGGGAGCGGCAGTGGCGGAGGTGGAGGAGAGGAAACGGCGAGATCGCGGTCGGCCAGAGAGGAAGGCGGTGGCCCAGGCCGCTCCTTCAGCGCCATGCAAACGAGTTGCATGGGCCAGTAAACGCCGGGGCAGAATGAATCGACGGTTGCAGAACTTGCAGCTGTATGGACGAACTCCTGTGTGCAGGAACATGTGCCTATGCAAGTCGGAGCTGCGTTGAAAGCGATAAGAGCAGATTGTACAGACATGAGGTCGTTCCTTCGAAGAAGTGGATGGATCACTCAACAATCTTCGACTTCCCATTGGATAACTCCTCGAATCTCGTTCACACGCCGCCTGTGAAGAGAAGGTCACGCAAACGAATTATTGAACATGTGATTCCAAAGTGATTACTATGGATTATAAGCATGGATATGAGTTAAACTTTACTTCTACCACCTAATTGGAAAGAAAATCAGCAAAGCAATAGGGAGAATAAGTATCATACCTCGTACAGCAACCTCTCAGAGAGACTCGACTCAGCTGTGGGTTGGCTCTGTATGATCTTTTGCACTTCTTCTGCCGGCAACTCGAAATGCGCCTTCTTTGGTTGCACAGGTCGCCTGCTACAGGGCGACGGTTGGACAGACCCCACAGTTACCACCTCTTCCACCACCGGTTGGTGCTGGTAGACAGTCGCCGTAGTCAACTCGGCCACATGTGCCTCCAACTGATCAAGCTCTGTGAAGACCAAATTGCAGTGAGTGCAGTAGAACCGCGCACAACTAGCCATCGCATCGTCCAACAGCGCGTCTATCCGATGGAAGGCATTTTGGCCGCACGCACCGCATGGAGCGGCATCTCCCGTGTCCAGCCGACTTGTCCCACATGCCAAACAGACGCTGTATCGTGTGGATGTGCCGTGAGAAATGACATGATTAGAGAGAACTAAGCTGTTATCAAACCGCGCCGTGCATTGACAACAGCCGAAAAAGTCGGCAAGGCCTGTTTGTTGATCTATATTCTCTTGTGCTAACGGTGGTGGCGAAGGGGGCAGTGGAGGCGGGGCAGAAGGAGGAGGAGGAGGTTCCGTTGCTATTGTCACTTCAGTGTTGAAGTCCAACGCTGAGTTGGCTTCCTGGACAAAATCAACCATGGGCTGGTAGTCTGCCTCGAAGGTCGGTGCATCAGCAAAATTGACCTGATCGCTGTAGAATACGCCCTGATCGTAATTTTCCAGATTGTCGACAGTCGAACCTTGGGGGAGAAGGAACATATCGCCTGGCTGGAAGCCCTGCCCCAGAACAAATGATTGGTCAACTGGAAGAATCTGCGTATCTGTCAGTTGTTCTTGACCCGGACCCGGGGGCACGATGATTACGGAGGACTGGGGCACCTCAGGGATATGGGAGTCTGGCTCAGTTAACCAAACAACTTCCTGACTCAGCTGCTCAGTGAAGGTAGTAGGTGGAATTTGATGAGCTTCTGTGAGTTGAATTATCTCTACCGGAATGTTGGAAGCATCGACTGGATCGATTGAAGGCGCAGTTGGAGGTACAGGTTTTAGACTGATTCGACGCTGCAGACTAAGGGGTAGGTCATAGCGGAGAATTACGCGCATTTTCAATTTTTTTGAACCGTGCTTCAATCGTATGTGCCGTCTGCACAGGATACCACTGACGAAGCGACGATCGCATTTCTCGCAAACAAAAGCATCCGCCATGAAGTGGGTCACGAAATGCAATTTGGCGCTACGTGCAGATGCTAAGAGTTTTGAGCACCAAGGACAGCGGGAGCAAGGCTGTGAATTGCTGAGCAACTGGCCGATAGCATTCAACTTATCTAGATGACGTTTGCGAACACAACGATGGTCCCTTCTGTGACAAGATAAGGCCGCTCTATTGGGGGATTTGAAATTACAGAATGCGCAATGACAGATTGGCTTTTCTGAGTAGGGTCTCAGCACCTCTTCAGAATCAGATTCCAAAAGATGGGTAAAGTTGAGATCACTTTTAGATTTGCCTACAGTCTTTCGAACAAGTGGACGAACCAATCGCTTTTTGAGTCCCATAGCATATAACTTTGAGAATTTCCGCCTTTTGATATGCAAGAGTTCGTGTGAGCAATGCATGGAAAGGCTGGAAAATGTTAAGAAGCAAAAGCGACAGGCACGCCGTTTGGTCATGTAGCCAGTAAACATGGATAAGAAGAGGTAGAACAAGGAGAGTATGGAGAATGATAGGTATCCATAAGCCACGATGAAGGAATGCAATTCTTGGTTTTGTTGAACATTAATTACCGGTTTGGCCAGCTTGTTATGATACTTTGAAAGATGAACATCAAGGTTTTGCTTGAAGGTGAATTTTTTTTGACAAAAAGGGCACGAAAGCTGTTTCGCCGCGTTGTGGATGGCCATATGAGTATCCACTGAGCCTTTTTGT
The DNA here is from genome assembly GCA_001923025.3 of Taenia multiceps. Taxonomy (NCBI): domain Eukaryota; kingdom Metazoa; phylum Platyhelminthes; class Cestoda; order Cyclophyllidea; family Taeniidae; genus Taenia; species Taenia multiceps. The sequence continues at coordinate 59,312,003 of CM010311.1, read as the reverse complement.
GTAAATGATTTGGAACAAATTGGACAAGAGAATGGCTTCACGCCAAAATGTGTCAACACATGCGCTTTGGCTATGTTCATTGAGGAAAGCTTCTTCTTGCAAATTTCACACCGAAGGAGCTGCTTCTTTTTGGATACAAAAATTTTCTTCACATGCTGGGAGTAGTCGATGTGCTCAATCTGAGGCGAAGGCACGGGATCTGAAGTGGGAGGCGCGTGACGCTTTTTGTGCTTTGAAGCTGTAGCTATCTCCCTTATAAATGTTGACGCCTTGGCCTTACAGTTGCGTCCACGGGGCTGAGAACTGGATGGTTCCGGCGATTCATGCGTTTGAGAGGTAGGTAAAGGTTTCGAGCTATCCGCCTGCCTCTTAGGATGATTGTGTTTATAGTGTATACGAAGTTGAGTTAAAGATGAATTATTAATTCCACAAAGCCGACATCGGTACTGATTTGACGGCATTGGAATGACCTGTTCCTCGGTGTCCCGGGCAGACATCGGACAGGAAATTTGTGTTTGACAATGGGAACAAACTTGGTCATTTCGAAGTAAATGAAGCGATAAATGACTTTTGAATGCAGATATTCTTGAGCATGTTTTGCCACAAATCTGACATTTGAGTTCGGCTAACGAATCAAATGATGTGTGTTGAAGTACCTTGTGCAAATACAGTTGGCATTCACAGTTGGCAGACTCACCACATTCCCGACAGTGCAAGACGACTGCAGTTTCGGGAAGGGAAATGGAGGCGCCAGGTGCTGCTTGTGAAACAAATCCAACATCCGTATTGCCAACACCACTGATCTCAGCAGATTCCAAATCTGCAAGCCAGGCACCTTTGCCCAAGTCATTTGCTGGGATTTCCTGAGGAACAGCATTCAAGTACACTATTTCTCTCAAAACATGACAGCTTTCCGGGTCCATAATTTGATACGTCGGATACTCGTCACCTCTGAGATTTCCACTGCCATTGCTTATGTATCCCAGTGGCTCTTGAAAGCTTTCGAAATCATCAAGGGAGTATATAGCAGTGTCTTCATGCGAAATCGCAGGGATTGGGAATGATATAGCATTCCGTTGAGTTCCATTAGCACGCTCGGTGGCGGAACGCGAACGCGTGGGATCTGCGAACATTTAATAACAGTTGAAATTCATGAACCGCAAAAGGCAACCAGAACACACTAAGAGTACCACTTTAATTGGCAGAGCCAATAATTCTTAAAAAACGTGGCTTGATAAAACAATTGTGATTTAACGAATTTTGTGCACTTAATGGTGAGTTTTTTTGAGTTTTTTCGTTGCACAAATCAGCTACGATTTTTATTGTGTAAGCTTCTAAATATTAGACCCACAATAGATGCGCTGCTTATTAAATATTAAATGCTGAAAAACACTAAGCTTACCTTTTGTTGGTCCATAAAACCGTGATTGCAGTAACACTTTTAAAATTTTGCTTGCAAGAAACTTATGTCAAGCCAACTTATTTGTCAGGAGATCAATTTTTCGCAAATGACGTATTTAATGTCTTTAAAAACAAAAACCAAGTGCTTCAGCATTTGTTTTGTGGATAGTTTGCAAAAATATTGCGCGTACATCAGATGTGGCTAATTTGCAAAAGAAATGAACTTAGTAATGCGTAGATTTATCCAAAATGTCCCGAAATCTGCTTGACTAGAGGTGTTTTCACAGTCTTTATTCTAACTACCTTTGTGTTTTGGATGAAATTTTATAGGTGCGGACAATTTTGTTTAAATGTAGGCAGTATTGTGCGTTTTCTGAAATGGTCGCTCCGAACAATGAGTTTGGAATTCGGCCATGTGTTGTACTACTGAATAATGAGTAAGTTTCTTCCTGTAATATATTCTTAAGTGACGTTGTAAATTACGAACTTCAACAAAAAAAGTGCCAGTTTCTTGCTGGAGTCGATCTCCGATGCGGACAATCAACTGACCTAAAGGTCGGTGAAAAATCAAAGAAAGATCTCCAAATTTCTGGTTATAAAACCAAAACTTGTCATAATAAGAAACGAAAACGTGAGCGAGATATGTTTTACCGCCGGTCCATTCGGTTATCCCGCCAAGGCTTCCTTAATCACAAACATGGATCGCGTCACAGCGTCTACTTCAAACTTCGTCGACACTTGATTGAAAATTTTCGGGCGGGCTTGGTAACTAAAATTTCATGCAACAATTGCTACGTTAAATTGACACCTTTGGATTTATCGAATTACATCTATACTGATTCGTCTGACACTGCAACTATTAGTACTGATGGTGGCAGTGAAAGCATTGCAAACGACTCTACTTCCTCACAATCATCAACAGTATCATCCGCTGATGACGATGTTGGCCCTCAAATTTCCTTCGAAAGGAACCTTCAAATAGCCCTCCCTCCACTCCCTATCCATGTTCTGGATCAACGGCCTGCTTCGGCTTCCTTTATGCGTGGCCGTACCTTTGAGTAGGTGGTGTTACTTCCCATCCGATTTAAAATCCACAAGCTCTCATTGCATGCATTTCCAACCCTTTAGTGTTTCAAAGCTAGATCAAGATCGCAGTCGTTAATTGGTATGTCTAGACTTAATTTGTTTTGCGTATTCTGTCTGGTGTAGAATCTTCTGTAAATGTGTCGTTATTTCTCTTTTAGATCTTTCTGCGACTCACACTAATGTAATGCTACTGTTCATTTTTTATGTGTACTGCTTTTACCATCTTTGGACAGCATTATTTAAATCGATGTAAAGTTATTTTCACTATATATTTTTTCACTATATCTCATTTGCTGACGAGGTGGCGTGCAACTTGGTTTTTCTTATTTCTTAGTGTGCACTGCAAGTTTTAGTTTGCATTTACAGCTCTCCGTTACTAACGTTGGAAGGGTAGTTGCTGATTCCGAAGTTGTTTTCACGTGTTTGTTGACTCTTCGATGAATTTGTGCTTCACCTCTCTTGTCAGTGATCTTTTTGCTGTTGGAGCTTGAAAATAGGTTGAAGATATCCCGCCATGTTTCCATTTCTTTGTGCCATTTGCCTTAAATTGTTTGTCAGTCTACAAATACTCCCCTTCTCGGAAGATGTCACTGTGGTACGTTTGAAAAGTTCTCATTATAAGTGAAGATTTTGTTCACCTTACCCAAAGGATCAGCTTTTGTAAATGGGTTTAATTTTCCACTTCTATTGGGTTTTTAATGACCGAAGTTGCCTGCGCTATATGGCGACTAACTGGACTGGGGCGTTTTCGATCTGGAAATTATTATTTCACTAGGTCCGCATTCTTTCCCTGGTCCGGTTTGATTAATGTTTTCTTTTCTGTGATCGCTCTCTCGCTTTCTAGCATTCCGCATAGCTGGATTTAACTTTAATATGTGAGACTTCTTCATCACATTCATGGGCACCTGATGTTGCCACTGTGGCCCGGAGGTTGTGTTCTTTTCATGACCTTAGCGCCAACCCTCCTCCCGCAACCAGTCTGGGTGTTCGTGCTGAGAACGTTCCCTTTAAGCCCAACCCATTTGCTCGTGGTAAATATATTGGATGTGTTAAAGACCTACTTGTGGTGATGATCATGGGCAATAGTCATTATGTTTCGGTATCGTTCGTATTCCCGGTACTTCTAGCGTTCCTCACTCACTTACCTCCGAAGTGCTCGATTTTCAAGCTCGTAGCCCTTATTTCACAATTGAGAACTCCCCCTAGTCAATAAATAGGAGTGTATTCCCAAATCTTCAGTTCTCTGCTCAAAGAATCACTCTCGAAAGGGAAAATTTGGGGTAGGCCGGTCGAAACAACATAGCTTCTATCTCATCAAGGTCGAAATACCAACTGGTCCTATTCAACAGTGGGATGGGATGGGACTTGCTTGGTTCTTAGTGGTAGTTCGGTATGGTGCTGTTGGTCAGTGCCTTCGCAGCAAACCTACCACTCCCCCCAAGGGCATAGCGCGACTGCATTGGGTTGCCACTTCCAGTCTGCGAGGCGCTGCTAACGTCGCCAGCACTGCTAGAGATGCGTTCCAGCTGTGTCTCGGTGAGTTGAATGAGGCGGGTGAAGAAGAGGTTCATGAGGGCGAGACCCACGAGGATGTAGGTTAGGGAGGCGAGGTTAAGAAAGACATCGGAGGTGGGAACAATATCGCCCAGTCCGATGGAGGTGATACTGATGAAGGCGAAGTAGACCGCGTCAAGAGGGCTCCATGCCGCGGCGGTCTCACCGATGGCCCAACAGTAGACTACACCGCTGAAGATTGCATAGATCACGAGCAGTCCGAAACTTGTGATGAGCTGGAGGTGAGGGATTAAGTCCTAGTCAGGAGGCATCTCAGGAATGTCAATTCATTAACCTTTACATCACTGACGGGGAAGGCACGGTCACCCTATTGGTGGCGGACTTCTCAAGGCCTCGAATGTCGCATGTTGCGGCAGCTGACCACACGACCGATTGTTCGGGTCAACTGACCTGGAGGTTGTGCAACTCTTCGATCCCATTCAGGGAAGTGCCCTTCCGACCACCGGCGCTAGAGGATGTGCCCGCTGAGTGCCGAGTCTGTCCCTATGCTTCTCACGCCCTCAGGTAGAGTCGTAGGAATGCTCTCTTATAAGGGGCACGTAATTTGAGGTTATAGGGCGGAGGTCATTCGGGTTAGACCCAATCACGCATCATGCGGCTGTTTCTTATTGGCTGGTGTGAGAATCCATCCAAATCCTCCACTGGAAAGCGTTCTGGCTAAGCCTCATGGTTTATTACCCTGAAGCCTCGAAAGTTGGCTCCGTAGTCGATGCAGTCGACTCCAGAACGTCTTCGTCTTGTTACGAGTCAAGATCTAAGGCATGGACTACCTCCATCCCTCGGCTACCTATGGACATCGCTCGACCTGGAAGTGGGGCTTTAATCCAACTCCTCGACTGGAAGTGAAAGTATGTATGAGGTGAACATTTGAGTATACAGTGACTACGACTAATTCAGCACCCTTTTCCCAACAACGCAAACATGTGGAGAGCTTCAGCGCATTCTTGAACCTCTCTTACCTGCAAGGACAATCGACTTGCCTCCATCTTGAATTCACCAGGGCTGGAGTGGGACCTCAAGCAAACAGCAAACGGGGGAGAGGGGGAAGGAGGGGACCGACGTCTGATCGTGCTTTTTATTTTTCAACTCACTGAAAAGTCAAAATCTGTCCCTGCTCGGTGGTAGGCATCACGCAGACCGACGGGAATGCCACTGGTGTCAAGGGTCATCAGGTAAATGGCCTTGAGAATGCGAGCTATTGCCTTGGACATTCGATTGATCACCATGGAGCACAGAGGAATTGCAATCAGCCCATAGCATATGGTAACGATCCGTCCAGTGGTTGTGCTTGGAAATACGTTCCCATATCCTTTGAAGGTGAAAAAAAATTCCAAGTGGAATTTTAGCCTTTGGGTGTTCCTATTGGCGTACTAGTAGAGAGTACTTTCCTTTAAAGTTGCCGCACCCTGCGTCAACAAATGTTTATTGCAGCAAAAACAGATCACTAATTTGCTGTCAAAAGGGTGATTTCAATTGGCTCTGCCCCCACCATGACATCAAGAGTCGTTAACTCTTTCTGATCCACTTAAGTGCTGCTGAGAGCCGAAAGACGTGATTATCCTCTTCAAGCCGAGGTCTTCTGCTTCTCCTTTTCGGTTTTGGGCTTGATTAGCCAGTTGGAAACAGGATGCAGTACAACTAGTTAAAATATGCTAATGAAGAACGTACGTCACATATTCGTGACACCAAGGCCAGACAAAAAAAGGGATTTAATTGGTTAATTAAGATAGTTTTAAAATGCGAGTGCTTTCTTGATTGCATTTTAGCGAGGTGCAGCAGAAATATCTAGAAAAGAACCTCACACTCCTATAATTGCTACGAATGTTGGGGTGGTACCATGCTACTGTTAAATCGCAAGTAGTACCTATTGTGGTGAAGAGTGTAATGCAGTAGTAGAGACTGCCCCAAAAACTCCACGATGGGGGCTTGATCACGGCGCCTAACTCGTCGTTACCGGCTTTCCAGGCTTGTAGTAGCTTATTGCGGTACTTGTCCACTTGAGCAACCAACTTCGACCAATCGGCGTCATCGCCCTCGTCGGCGAGTTCTTGGGCCAAGACAAAGATCCGTTGACGAGCCTTGAAGCGCAAAGGGAAAGGGAAGCACTTCGAAACATGGTAAATGTGAAAGCAGTTTCAAACCGGCTGCTGTCCTTATTCTAAAATTTGGACTGGAATAAATTCTATACCACCCAAAGCGTGTAGTAAACCAAGTGGGATTTGATAGCCTCAGTGTTTATACCTCCTCCATTCGGTGCGTTCCTTTGGCCTTACTGTAATTTTAGGCAGGGCTTGGGATTCTACATCATGTTACTGCCTCAAAAGGAGCTAGTTGGCCTTATTTTTATTGACTAGTGTGATGTTTGCGGCATCTTTTTTCGGTTTCATCTCTATGGTGAGGGAACGTCTTTGAGGTCTGCAATCTGTTCCAGGAAACGATAACTATTGAAACAAGCGAAATCGGGATCAGGAGAAAATGCGATTTGCATACTTGGTTGAGAATTCCATCCGTCTCCTGTGGGTACTGTTATCATAAGTTAACGTTTACTTTGAATCTACTTCATAGTTTTGTTCACTGAAAAGCAACAGATTTCGGTGACGACTTTTTGGACTATGGGTCAAAATTCGGTCATCCATCACAACAGACTGGCCCAATCGTCCACATGTAATCGAGGCAAAACTAAATATAGTATCAATCGAATTACATATTATTGAAACTCAATGTATTGCGTTAATTAATGTAATTTTACTAGGCAGTGATTTTGTGGAATGTTTGCTGCTAAATCCGAAGATGCAGTCCTTTTTAAGCAAACCATTTAATGTTAAAACTTTGTTTAGTGTTATCTGGTGTAATTTGGGTCGCGTTATATGCAAAAGCCATAATTATGGCCATTTATGTTGAGTTTGGCTTGAATTAGTGAAGCGCCCTTGAAATATAACAGTCTCCTCCATTCAACAGTGTGCTGTAAATTTTAGCTGAATGGGGTAAATATAGCTTCTTTTGAACTGGAATATGGGAAACCTGTGTCATTATTGAGCAAAAACTCGCAAACCTGAAAGTTTTTCTCTGAAATGATGCAACAATGTGTTTATCATATGCTTCGATAAAACATGCTTGACCTATGTTATTGTTTTGTACCCTTGACGAGACTACAAGAAGCAACCGATTATGTTTGCGCCCTATTCAAAATTGCTCAGAGGCTCAAGAGACCCGTTTTGAAAAGTCTAACCTAAACATTACACCTAACCGTCTCCTATTTAATCCCATTTTTATTCCTTAACTTTCTATTTCATGTCTCATATAACTGTCTAGTACCAAGAAAATGTGGTTGAAAAGACGAATGAATATCTCAGTTGGTATCGTCATCCAAGCCTATCTACCTAAGAGTAAATCCTCAGGAGTCAAACGTTTTCAACCGCATTCAGCATAAGGCCAGACAAATAACTTTCGTGTGCTTTAGTAGTGTAGAGTAGGTAGGGAGAGGGATGACCGAGGGTAATTGCTGGCATGTTTTAGCTCTACCTTGCAGAAGGAAAGCCATTTCTTACCAAGAACCACCTAGTGTACAGTAGGCAATCCTTGAGGGTAACAATTATCTGCTACTTAGCTCATTGGCACCGGACTTACCTACCTTACAGATCACGATTTTTACTTCTCAGCCTATTTAAATGTAGATTTTTGCAGCACCAACACCTCCCACGACTGAGAGTCGCTCTTTACATAGTATTCAAGTCAAGAAGGAAGTTCTTCCTAGAAGTTGTACAGACACCTATGGCAGGCACATTACAAACTCCAACTTTTTTGAAATGTTTAATCCCAGGCTGCAATCGCATGCTCCACCCTTGCCAAAGGCCATTCACATGTCACAAGTTAAGCTTACTTCGTAAATCAGATGATTTGAATTGGCTTTACTTTGTGCGATTTCAAACAGATAGGTAAATGGCAGCGGCGCAACAAAAAAACACTACATCGGCAGCTCGGCCCTAAGCTGGACAATGCGGATACATAAATCACCACTCGAGGTAATGCGAGCCTCTACCAGTTATAACACAACATTGGACCTTTGTTCAGCTGGCAAACAAAATACGGTCAAATTCTAAGCCATTTTGCTTAAAGTGCCTCTTAACCATAAGCCCAGTTAGAGCGAAATATGGAACCTTAGGTCACTCCATCAAAGCATCTTGGTCTTCCATCAGGGTAATGCTTGTAAACAGTTCATATTTTGAGGCTCTGTTGGCTATACAACTGGTCAGATAACAATCTAACCCTGACTTAAGTTTACATTAAGGGTAGAACACGAAATGAAGAGCAAAATATTGCTGGCGAATTATGCGTAAAGAAGCCGGCCACTCGTCGAGCTATGACAATGGTGATATGAGATGCTCAGGTGTGGTAACCAGAGTTTGTATACCCCGTGTGGATGACTAATACGCAGGTGGGTAGTGTCCAGGTCGTGGCTGTAATTGACCTGAATAGCCATTTATGCTCTGGGACGATTCGAATGCCCTCTTCAGGACTGAGTAGGACACGTCTGAGCCTCATGCTAGGCTATGATATCCCATTCCCACAATCAGTGTGCGTTTGTCCCAAGAAAAGATGCAATAGTGTGGTGAGTACAACAGAGAATCAGTAAAAGTCATGGATGATCGGGTGACATAACCGAATAAGTTATACGCGTCACACGCTTGTGACGCTGGGCTCGGGTAGGAAAGTATGGTCCTTGTATGTGCAGGCCCTCCTCTAAGTATAGAGTAAGTGGTGAGAAAAATGTCGAACATGCAACGGTATGCTAGGGCGGCACGTTTTATTCACACCGGATTCCATTGAGGGCTACTATGGCCCAGCATGTTTTTATTTCAGAACCGTGGCTTTTCATGGTACCACACCCAGTGGAAAAGTGGTTTGTTCAAAACATATTTAGCGAAGTAAAAGGAACTGCTGGCCTTATGCTTTCTAAGTTGAATTTTATGAAAGTGGATTGTAAGAATGATAAATTATCAGGCAATTAAGTGGTTGAAATGTGAATCTCTGAGCCACCTCTAGTACAACCCATCTATTAAGAAGTACCACTTAATGTAGAGTTACTTTCATGTCGACATTAAGTAAGAACAACGGTTTTTAGTTTGATAAAACAATATAGCAAAGAGTGATTTGGTTAAATGTGAATCACCTTGGCAGCTTGTATCCGAGTTCTGATTTCCGCGGCTCCTTCAACTTTATTGAAAATGTAGGCACCAACAAGAGTGAGAATGAGGAGACAGATGCTCAAACCCGCTGTCGAATTTAGCAGCTGGCCTAAAACACGAGCGGAAAAATTGCCTTTTGAGGTGCGTTCTATCATGAAATAGCGATAACTATTAAAGGCCTGTAAGACACCCACAGGTAAGTAATAGGGCTAATTAAATGACCGCCTCGCATTAATGAGGTGGGAATCTTTTATGTAATTGTTTCACTTCAAAAAGACGCTGAGAGCACCACACATTTCTCCTGCGGGTATTGAACAGTCCTAACTGTTGGCGCCAATGTGGGCGTAAAGCATGCAGTTATCACTTGAATGCATTTGATTCCCAGAGCTTTTTTTATAGGCTTCAAGTGACACTCAGTTGAACTTCTAGCGTAATTGCAGAAATGATGTTTCAGAAATCGTTTGCCTAAGTGTCAAATTGGAGAGCGAAACACATTCCTTTGCGAAATAAAATTTGTACATTATCTGTGCTTAGTTGTGGCACATCCATTCAATGTTACGCACCAAGTAAGATGTGCCATCGTTTTGCCCAAAAAAAATACCATCAGTTATGGATAGTCTATATCCATTCCCCTAAAAAATAGAACAATGTCTCTTTATGGTTTGACGAATGCGTCTTGTAGGTTTAGAGAGTGTTATTATGAACTAACAAGGTTTAGAATTGATGGTATCACCTTTAATATAAAATCCACTTCGCATGTCAGAGTATTTCAAAGAGTTATTGCTGTACTATTTGCGATTACTCTCGATTACTCTAAATCTGTCATCGCATTAGATCAGATGAGTTGGAGGAGTTGAATACTGTAGTATTATCGGATTTTTTACTCTATATAATTGATAGAGCTATGAAAATACACCGCCATCCCACCCCATTTGTAAAATAACCGAGGCGGTGCAATTTTTGACCTTGGCTCAGCTTACGCCTCGGCGTCAGAAAATAGATAAACAAATGGCTATGATGGGTGTTAAAGTATCGACTTTGGAGACGTCATTTGCATCATCTAATGTTTTTAGGAGAAACATGTTTCGGCTTTAATTATTTCTTAGTGGCGGTCCCTTTATTCTAGTATATGCACTTTGAATTATTGCTAAGACTTTCAGTTTGAAACAAGTGAGCATATGGCTTCCACACGTGACACTTCACGTTATTTATCATAAGTTATAAAGCAATAACTTGTTGTGTCATTTTTGACGGAAAAGGATTATTTTACTACTTTTCTGATCCGATTAGCACGGTAGCTTTCGAGCAAAACTCTCCGCCAAACCTGTAGTTTATCCATCTCTACCTGCGACTTTCATAACACATCAGATAGCAGCACTTTCAGACTCGAAGAGTGGGATACAAGTATAAATTACAAAGTGTGCGTTTTATTGACTAATTTTCACGCTTGTAAGAATCATAATTTAACGCCCTTAAGCATTATTTTTTTAGTTCACTTATTTCAGTGGATCATTTAAGATGCAAGGCCGAGTGCAATAAACACTCGCGCGCTTTTAACCGTGTCAAAGGCTCCCGCAGGAAAAGGGTTCGGCCAGTATTCTATACCTAATTCATTGCCCTTAGTAATTGGTTTTAATTGCAGAAGCAAGGACCCCTTAAAAGCATCGCTACTACTGCCTAACCAGAAAGAGTAAACCCGCTTTTATTGTACAGTTTGCGCTGCCCATTTTAAAAAATGTTAAAAACCTTTATTTTTAATGGGTGGGGTTTTGGTCAATCCAAAATAAGGGTCAAAGACAATTTAAAAAAGCAAAAAACCTTAGTGTCACAGTTGGTTGGGCTTTTTCTTGCAGCAATGTCAAGGTGATTTCATTTTCTATCCCCTCTTCTAGACACAATGTTATTTGTGAATAAAATGTCAGCTTTAATGGGAACCATCCTCCTAATCGAGGATCATAATTAAGATAGTGGGACCTTGTTAGATCTCCACAACGATACCTCGTCCCTTTACAGACAATTGGGCAGGTCACCACTACAAAGGGCTGATTTCCAAAATACACAGACAAGTTGAGCATGTCAAGGCAGAATTAGCTTCATTGGTCAGGTTTATGCTGTACGGTGCATGAGTTGACACAATTAACGTGTTTTTCAAATCGCCAAAGCTGTCGCAGCTTAAAACACCACAAGTAACGCTACCAATTATCTTAAACAGTAAACAGCTTTTCAAGGAATTCGCAATCCAGAGAGTGATGGCATTCTTGTCCCTTCAAATGACTGGCTTGGCAACAAAATTGCAGGACCCGTTTACTTCGTTCATCCCACTTTGCTTTTCTGTTGTGCATGGCAAATCGCTTATTTTAAATTGTAAAAGAAGAATTCTCGTGAAAACGGGCGGCATGCGATCCGTTCGAATGCAGTTATTTTATAACTATGGTCAAGAACTACTAGCGTTTTTGTGATTTTAATTCAATTGTCAATTTCTCGATTTTGAGGCATCAAGCATCGTTAGAGAAGGAGAAGCTTTGTGTTAAATGTGGGAAAAGTACTCACTCGTTAAAGCTCAAAAAAATTTTGTTAAAAGTGCTTAAAGTTGGAATGTAACACAAAATGACATCATTTTACGAGGATGTTTACAAACCAAATTTATGAAGAAATACTCAGTTACTTGAAGCAATAAAAAATGTTAAAAGGGAAAGCAGCCAGTAAATCACGTATTAATAAACCGACAGGATTAATATATTTATGCTAATCCAAAAACTCTTTATATTTTGCCTGGATCGAGGACCCATGTGACCCATCAAATCCGCCTGGGTAAACACTAGCAGCTACTTTGCAATTAAGAAATTTGTGGTGTTTAATAGAGTAAATATGTACTTCGCAACGTCGTCGTTAAAGTAACTAATTCCGACCTTCCAAGGCTTATCTTTTGTTCATGAATTCCACCTGACCGCTGCCAAGTAAGGAGCATGAAGGAGCAGTGGACGCTAATGAAGTGCAATAGAAGGAATTTGTCTCGCTAAATATGCCTTTCTACCTGTGCAAGCAGTTGCACCTTCATAAGAGACATATTTTTTGCGTGCTGACAAATGAACAGATGGACATGGCGGAGGTGTGGAACATCGCATTCATTTGGACGTTAGTTGAATATTTAGTCGACTGGAGTGGATTGTACTTGGTTCTCTGTAACCATCCATTTTCAGCCACATATTTCGACCACACTGATTGGATCCTCAAAAAGAGCTAAGTTTATCGAATTAACATAGAATAGAATATCCTTGGAAAGTTCACAGCTTTAATTAATGACGTGACTAAACACTGACAGTTGCAAGTGGCGCTTTTAACAAATTACTGCATCTTTGTAAATCCATTGCAGCGCAAAATAAAGCGAAATAGGTTTACAAAACAAAATTTCGGGTCATGCAATCGCAGCATGAATACAATGCATATTTATCAATTTTCGTGTACTTGAAATACTTTCGCCTAAAGGTTTATGCATTTTATCAATTTTTAGTAGTAATAATATTGTCAATGACAGGTGTAGTATCTTCTGCATGGTACTGAGTTTCAAGATGTCATTTGAAAAAGGTGATTTCTGCACTATATGATAACAATTAAAGGTCAGCAGTAAAGAGTTGAATTAAATTAGAATTTCGTTTAAAATGATGGCGCTAAGTTCGTGTCAACGCATTCATATGATGCGGCAGCAAGTCTGTTACTTTAAATCTTTAATCATTGTTCTTTGTAATTGCTAAAAAACAAAAAAAATGAGGGAAATTTTAGAGCCTTGACAAGAGCAAGTTCCGACGTTAAGTCCATGCTAGTCAAAGCGTTTGTCATGTGTCAAAGCTCTCGTCTTATCTCACTGCTAATGTTGCTGTGATAAGCATTAGTTTGGTGTCGAAAATGGGCCAGATTACCTCCTTAGATAAATTTTTTCTGCTGTTTTCCTAAAATAATAAAAAAGCCTCTTTCTTATATGTAAATATCCACGGCCGTGGGTGTTGCAAGTCGCCGCCTTTGTCTGATTCATCATTCTGAAAAAGCTTTCTTAGTTGACGTTTCCCTTGCCGGCCAAATGTAATACCGAAATTTGCCATTTGCTAACGATACTGGTTCTACTTGCCAGATAATGTATAAAATCAGCCCTAAGTGCTATTGGGAGGCAAGGGAAGGGGTACGAGAAGATGGCGACTTACCAAGACGGCCCATGCTCGAAAAGGTGCTTATTTAATCCCCTTTGTGGACCAGATACGGTGGTTCATCTATCCCACTGTGCAAATACCCACACCTGGGGTGGAAGCGTCATTCAAGCCCCCCAACAACGCCGCGTGCGCAGTCTCCGATCAATAGGCCTGACCGTCCCTTCATTGGTCGACCCGCCTCGTTGCCATAACTACCGTTGGGCGTTTTATTTGAATCGAAGGTGTGAACGAACGTGTGCTGACTGCGCCAGCTTGGGGTAATGCGAAGTAGCTTATCGGTCTCTGACGTTTCAAGTGGGACGGCATTCCGCGGCTAATTTCGACTCATTGTGCGGTGGGAATTGCTGGATCGGTCTTCCCAAAAACCGATTGTAAATACCCACTGCATACCCGTAAATGTTGGGTCAAAGTAAAGCTTAGTGGGTGATGATTGCTTAAAAGGTTTTAGTCTCCTAGCTATGCTGAAAGGTTGCATTTACTTTGTGACATAGTTTGGAGTCATGCATTTTACCGGACGAATGCACTCGACTCTCTGTCCACATGTCCTGGATCGGCCTAGTACAGTGGGAAATATTAAGTGGAAAAGGCTTCCCAAAACTCCATTAATAGAAGCTAATGGACGATCCTATTCTATAAACTTTTTGTATTGTAACAAAGTTAACTTCAGCCAAAAAAATGTTCTACTTTGTGACCTTTACCACCGTCACCCAGAGTTTGTACACAGTTGACCCGAACGAAGTCGTGTTTCCGTATTTTTATGATGCGAAAAGTCTAACCTCCTGCTTCTCCAAAGGAGCCATGCATTGAAAATGCGCAAAATTAAATATGTACTTTGTGTCCGGTAGTAAATGACAAACGTCTTTTGGGACGTAGGATTTAGGCAATTAATTAGCCACTTCGGCTTCATACCAAGTATTTGCGTTTATTTAATTGCCTTTAATCAAACCGGTCTACTTGCAGCCTGACTAATGCAGCAAGTTGTCAGTGACTTGATATGGAGCGAACGTCACACATGTGTGACATTTGCGATGGAATCATTAAAATCAAAGGCCAATGCATCACAGAAAAGGCAGAAGCTTACGGCGTGGTTACTTACAAGCAAAGTTCATTTCCGCTTAAAATAGTCCGATTTTCAGACCTAAAACAGTCTTGACTTTGCTGTGAAACGGGTTTACCTTTTCTCCCCCTCCAGCTCCACTGTTGTCCCCTTGAAGAGAGCAGATTTGTAAGACGAGACCACATCTTATTAACTAGACTAGGCACTCGAAATTATATGGGATCGGAGGTCAAATCCACCTCAGAGGTCAATGACCTCGGCTCAGTCACGAGGCTGGCGGATGGCAACCTCCGGCCATCTGGCAAGTTCATTAAAACAACAACGTAACTCAAGCGTTTCTCACACACAAAAGTCACTAGCTAAGAAAGGAGTAAGTACAATTAAGACACTGGAACTAATAAGGTGCCTCTTTAAATCCGAAATGTTGTCTAGTCGACTGAAGGAACATGCGTGTCGAGCGTGCTGTGACAGGACCTTTTCAGTGAAATAGATTTATTTTTAGTAGTGTCTCTTTTAGGCGCCTTTGGTATTTACTTTTGTCTGATACACATTTCAGTGTATTTTAACGCCCAATTTCGTCCGTTGTGAAGCCAATTCTGTTCACTTTATCACTCCTTTCTGGCAATTAAAAGTTGTGACTTCTCGAGAATCTCTCCATTTCGTAAGAAATCATCGTAGTAGAGGAGAGAGAGGCTTGGAGGTCACTATGCCGAGCAGAAGTACAGTCTCCGGAGCCTTGTGTGTTCGCGAAACCAGAACGAAGGGTTAGGCTGACATCGCTGCCGGCGCCCTCCTTAGTCAACCTTCCGCGTCGGCTATCCCGACGTAGTCGGTGCTGTAGGGAGTGCTAGTGGTCAAATTTGCGTGCCAATTCAATGGGCCCTAGAGTTTCGTTCCTTTCAGAAGCTGGGTAGGAGGGCGAGGGTGAGTGTGCAAGCTATCTCGTTTCTCCATCACTAGTCGTCAAGACACCGGCTCGGAAAACAGGGTCACGTAATAAAGGACATGGCTTAAATTAATTTTATGGGGTTAAGACTTCGTGCCTGTTTATCCTTGTTACCACCCCGTCTCCATCCAGCTAGTGGAGAGACAGAGGAGGTGTCTCGCGTCTACTTCATACAGGAACCGTATACAGCTCCGTAACGCACTGTTCCAGATGGTCCACATCTACGTAGTGTGTCGCTTCAGAGTGTCAACAGCTCTCCTGTAGAACACGGGAGTGAGGTAGGTACCGAAGGAGGACGTTACTTTCAACCCTTCTGTTGGAAGACGTCACAGATTCTCCCATCCGTAGGTCAGCGATAGAAGTCGGAATGTTCGTGCTCTGAGTCACGACGAACGAAAGGGCTCAAGAGGAAGGCTTCTCTCATGTCAAGGAGGCCATGACGTCGAGGTGAATAAAACAAAACATCAAAGTAGTACCCAAGTCCAAAGGTCAAAGTTCATCTGCCTTTTTTCTCATTTCATTTGTAGATTTTGAGCTCTGCCACCTCAAAACTTTTTGCAGATAATGCGCGTGTTAATTTTTAATGTTTTTATTTTCATGAGACCAAAAGCTGACCTCAGTTGGTTGGACTATCACAGGAAACCGTGTTACCCTCATGCTTCGTAATTGGCCTGATGTACCTGACTGACCTTTTTCGTATGACTCACCTCCAGATAGGAGGTCAGTCCACTTATGTCTCATTTGACCTTTATGTTGTCCAAGCCAAACGGATGCCCAAGTCCTTCTCGAATCTTGGATAAAGTCATAATCTGGAAGAACAGGTATTTTGAATATACAGATGGACCAGGCGGCCATGCTACAGCGGCGCATCGATCTGGGCCCCATTCAACTAGTAGAGAGATAAGGGTGTATCACAAATTCACTTCATCGACAGTTTATAAGGAATTGCAACGAACTTTTTCAGAGGGTTCGGGGCTGGCGTTGCTCTAGATGTTAATGACTACCTTGCAGAACTCGAAATCGAGGTGGGTGTTAGAGTTAGCCGTCGGTGTAGAGAACAGACAAGCATTTATCGCGCTCGAGAAGCCACGCCGTGGAGCAGAAGCACAACCTGAGGGGAACTGATTGCCCGGGCGTGTAAACACAAGGTATTAAATCAGCAAACTTTTTTAATCGCGCAATTTATAAACCGCTTACTTAAATTTGCCCAGTAGCAATATCTCCAAGCGAAACAGCCTTTTTTGGCGATGGGAAGAGAAAATCCAAACCGCGAGTTACAGCAGCACCTCGTGATACCAGTGCCAGTAACCAAATATAAACATAATGGTAGGTTTCAAGCTACCACTGTAAAAATAGTCTTTGTATTTAATTAATGGCTACCAACATAGAAAAGTCCAGATTTTATTTTAGCTGTTTTGTTTTAATCAACCTACAGTTGTCTTTGCCTCAGAGACTTATCAAATCCCTGGACTCGAGAAAGAAACGCCAAATTGGATTGTTCTGCGAATGGCTTACTTTGCCGGCACTTAAAATAGACAGGATTTATTAGCAATATCCACTTTGGCTCCTCGTCGCCATTCTGTGAAGTATTCTCTTTCTACCACTTATAAAATCCACTCCAAAGTGTATAAGGTCCGTATGAAAAGGTATCAGAATTGCATTTATAGTTGGCACCACCTCCACCCCTTGTTCCTTTGGCTAAATAAAGCCTGGATGACTCGCCAGACAGCAATTATGCTTCCTCAAAGGGGCAAGGAGGAGTGGATGCTGAACATTGGGTAGCGGAGGCGTTTCCTTAAAGAGCATTTTCTAATTTTAAGTGTTCAACTTTGAGCCAAGTATTTCTTCTTGCTGAGGACTTTTGTCACTTCTTGAGCATCATTTACTTTTGGGGTCAAATGGCATCCCAGCCCTGGAAAAATCAAGTCTGACCGTAGTCCATGCTTCATGCGATCCTATCAGTTGTACAGTACTTACGCGGACTCTTCTTTCACCGCATTTGTGGGTTCCACCTCAGAATGGCTGCGAAGGGCCTCTGGGCTTTATATTTCCAGGTGATAAAGCATTCAACACTGGAAATGATCTATCTAGGGATCAGAAATTCCATTATCGGAATGGGAGTCACCCTAAAACCCCTGAATTAAAATCCACTTCCCCAGTTCTGTGAGAATGAAGAAATTGACAACAGTAACTCACACACCCCACTCTGCAGTTTCACTAAAATGTAAAAAAAAATAATCATTAACCAATGAGTTGATGCCGAAAATAGCCTGCTGCCGTATGCAAATGGGAGAAGAAAATCAACCAGCGCGACCACTCCTTTCCTCCCCACCATAACTGATCCCCTGAGGAATGACGAACAAAAAAATGGGCAACAGAAGCACCAATGGCAGTCTTTCCGCCGTGGGGTAGGTTTTTTTTCCCACTATCAACATTGCCAAAAGTGCATGGTGGATTTCAACAGACCGCTGCTTTACCATGGCTGATTGGCTTTACCATTTTAATGAGCTGCGGAGTTGCATTACTGGCGTACTAATTGACACACCCACTTGTCTCCCCGTCGTGGATCACAACTGGAGGGTGGGGAATCGGTCTGTATATTTTATTACACCACTGATAAATTTTATGCTTAAGCAAGGGAGGCTCACTAGCACCACGTCATTTGTCACTCCACCATGGGCACGACATGCAATTGTCAACCTTTCTCCAGATAATAAATCACGTTTTTATTTGAAAGTACATGCTGCTTAGCGTTTGTTTAAACCCGCCATTTGGCTGTGTGGATGCCTTTGTACCTGCGTTGGAGTGGTGTGGCCCTCGGGGCATGTCAGTAGCTCCCCACCTTTCCCACCGTCAGCAATCCACATTCCACCCCGGCATTATGTCTTCTTCCTTCCTCAAGAGAGGATCTGAGCACTGCAAGTGACATAGATTCGAATTCCATTGTTCCATGCTTGAAATTTGTTTTAATCCATTGAGTGAATTCAGTAGTTAATTCAGTAGTTAGTTTCCGCCCATCTACTTTCTCTTCACGTTGTGACTTCCCCCAAACTCACCGGATCTCTCGATCAAATAAAGTTTGTCTTCTTTCGATTATATAGTTCACTACCCCTCTGCCTCTTTCGCAAGAAAGTCTCTAACACACCTTCGGCTGCCATTTCGCCTTCTGTAATGTATACCCTCGTCAACTAGTTCCATATTTCCCCATTTTTCTTAATAACAATTTAGTTTTGAATCAAAATGATCCGTTTTTTCCTTCCTTTTATGTGGTAATTTTGAGAGTCATCTAACATTGCTGCCATTTCTATTCCTCCATTTGGTCATTTCAGTAGCTATTTCAGTAGGCAAATCGATGCTTACGCTTCCCCTCCATTCAAATACTCTTTAGTTTGTAGCCCTCCATACTTGTGTTATTTATAATCTGAAGGAGATTTTTTTCTCTTTTTCGTGGATTAATGCGATTTCCAAATGATCCTCTTAATGCTATCATACGATTGACCCTCCGGGGTTGGTTTAAAGAGACCGCCGACACCGAATTCATCATTTCAAAGTAGCGGGATGTTAATGAAAGCAGGCAATGCAGTCCATTTAAAATGCACCTCTGTTGACAAGAATTTCACCAACATCTTGCGTCAGGTTTTATGGCATTAGACCCCTTCTTACTGGGGAGAGCTTTTTATATCCAAGTAATCCACTTCAAATGATTTCAACTATAGCAATATCAAAGATTTTCCCGCCATATAACCACCACTACACATAAAAGGAAGAAGTACTTTCAAAAAGTCTCGCATGTTGGAGTTCCCACGGTGAGGGTATATTTAGACCGACTTTGATGGGGAGACAGATTACTCTAATCCGGTGGAACACCCGTTTGACAATAAAAGTTCTCCCACACAAAGGCGAAGTGGTCGCCGCGTCAAAAGCCCTTAGCTCTTCACATTTTCACCAGGATTTGGTTTCTATGCAGTAGTAAAGTCTTCCATCCCAGCAAGTTGGAGCATTGGCGTCGCCTCGTTACTTCCAAGGCGTATGCGCTGTCGGCTTTGGTCTCACACTTATTCAACTGCCTTCCAGTTATATATTGTGGGATATTTAGCAAGTAGCACCTTGACAATTTCCTGAATACCAAAGGGGGCGTGATGGCGGGGCAGAATGGGCACTGTTGACCTACAGAGGGCTTTGAGGGCTGCTGGCTCAGCCCGGTGCCCCTCGATGGGCCATTTCCAAGACGTCTTTTAAGTAGTATTTCGCTACCATAAATGGGAAGGCTCTGACGATCCCAAAGAAGGTGCGACATCCGCTATTCAAATTAAGGCGGGGAGCTCCAAGCGAACACTGTCCGTCTCGGATTTGGTAAAAGAAAGCAAGGTAACCCCTTAGCTCATCTCTCTCCTCCTCTAAAACTCCACCACAAAGTCACTATTATCACTTAATCACTGACAACCAAAGCCAACTTGCAATTCCTTCTTCACACCTGTCTAATGCATCAATTGCCAATGCCGTCGGGTTGATGGTTAGTTGATGACACTCAGTTGGGTGAGTCGTGGCAAAGAGATTGCCTATCACTAAAGAAGTATCCTCAAAGTACCCTTCTTAGGCGAGATCAAGTCCCTCGTAGGTTTAAATCCCGTCAATTGGGAGTAAATTGATTTGGTCGTTATGATTGACTGTCGTGTGATTTTATTTCAAATGCATTTTGAGGCAAAGTGATGAAATCGCATTTACGAGGTGTTAAAGTACTTTGGTCTGTGTGAACCAAATCATAGCAAAAAAAAGACTTTTCAAGCAATGGTTCATGATTTCATCATCATCGCCAACAACAACTTGCAAGTTTCTCCTCCATTAGTGAAATGAGGGTAGAGAAAAGTACCCGCAAAAAGTTCGCCCCGTTTATTATAGTACAAGCATCAAAAGGCAGCAGAAGGCTTCGCATCACATTCCTTAAAGTACTCAGCATCATTAGAGAGTCGTGCATATTCCACCTCCACAAGACGTTTTGTCTCCTCGTGCCAGGATTCTGATCCTCCCCCCCCCCCCCCTCGCCTCTATTCCATCACCCATCCGGATGTTTGCCTTTCCGTGTGGATGCATGATCGTCGGGAGAAGGCCATAACCATGATTAGGGGTACAAGTGGTCCAACTTTTCCCTCGTCTAAAGTGTAACCCTCTCACCACCATGTTTCGTGAGTGTGTCATCTCGTAGCAATAACAGTAGACCTATGAGACGACTGATTCACTATTTCCCCCCTCCCCACCTCCTCCCTCCTCCCATTCCCCCAGAAGGAGACTTTCTCGACCACGTTCGAGTCGAATCATCTTAAGCTGTGTAGCAGCTCATCGCGTCACATCGATGCATGAGACAGTCAAAGGAGTTCGTGTGGTTTTATGCTTCAAATTAGACAGTAATAGAAGGCTCCTCATCACATTCGCGTGGTCTTGCAACTTCTACTTCCACAAGCACCTTTGCCTCCTAGTGAATGTCCATGGTGAAGGCGGTAGTCATCACCTGGAAAAGGGCTTAAAATAAGGCGCTATCTTTTTCCTCACCGCCTTGATTCAAGCCCCTGCGAAATCAGTCGTACCCATTCTACGACGTCCACAGTTCAAGATATAACGCTTGACAAGGTGACCTCGGATAAAGTTTAATTTAAAATTTACAAAATTTTGTATCATCATTCAGTAAAGTGATAACCTTGACCGACTCCCTGACATGGTAGCTGCAAAATGCTACCACCTGGTACAAACTGGGTCATTCAAGCAAGGTTCGATGAAGCAAAAATTCGAATCCAGATTAGTAAAGGTCAAATATGACGAAATTTCACTGTCAAACGCAACACCACAGTTTAATCTCATGGGTGAGAGGCCAGCGGAGGCCAAAATTTTGCTATCCAAGCAGTATGGTTAAATTTGCCTATCCAGTGTATCAGACCCTTTAATATTAGGGGACAAAGAAGGATTATTGTCTCGTGAAAGAACAAAGAAAGCACAGAGCTTCATGCTACCCATTCAAAAGGCGGATCCAAACTAGAAAGAAGGAAAGAACCACACTTTGAAAGAAATCTCTTTCCGACTTCCTTCCGTAGGATCGTCTTAGGCGCCCTGACCCTGAGGGGTAAAATGAATGCCTCAATTTGTAAATGGTTAATTAAGTAGGCTAATTAAGTAGTAAATTCCTGGTTTAATGCTTCGTCACTGCAGAATTTATCCGTATTCCAGATGTGGAGAAGGTGGAACACGCAACTAGCTCCAGAGTGACAATAGCTGGGCTTTTGTTTGGTCATGTCTGACAGATTTTGGGATGCCTTTTTGGACAGAAATTCTTTATAGTCCAGATTTATATGAAAGAGAGGTCGAAAAGTAATGAAGACATTCATAAAAGAGTACAGTCCCTTGGATTGAACGAATTTGTCACTTGGGAGTTAATTTCATGCCAGAGGTTACCAAATAGGTGCCACTCAGGTCTGCTTACTCGACACAAGAATGGGAATGGGTGGGACTGGTGAATCAGTCGCAAGGAAGCCTAATGATCATTCCTAAGGGAGGACACACTTGAACTCTTTTATCTCCCATCGGCACGAAACGTGGTGGTGAGAAGTTTACGCATTACGTGAGAGAAGAGCTAGGGCTTATTCTGGGCCTATTCCTTTGTATTCTCTTTATGCTACTTCTCCATGTGGTGATTATCACCCTCCGCCGGTGTCCTGGGGGTGGACGATGCTGCGTCCACATGGAAAGGCAAATAGACGGTTGGGTGAGGTTGGATCTTGTGGGAGTGGAAGCTATGGAATAGGGAATGCCACGAGGTGACACCTTTGGACTCTTTTCTCTCCCATCAACAGAAAACATAGCGTTGAAAGGGTGGCGCTTTAGACGAAGGAAGAGCTGGAGCCCTTGGTTTTAGTTCTTCCGTCGCTACCAATCGAAAATCCCTCAGTTTAAAGGAGTGGGCTATTACGTGTCCATTTTGGAGGCACAAGAGGGGTGGAGGAGGCAGAGTGTCTTGAAGAAGTGGAATTTGCAACGGCAATCGCTTCAAGGAATGTGCAGAGGAGTCTCCTGCCGCTGCTTAACCAAACCACCTCCTTCGGTTGTTCAAATTAGCTGTGACGGCCTAATCACAGGGATTATTTGTATCCTTAAGCAAAACTATAAAATTCTTTCTTTTAGCTCATCGTACTACGGTAAAATTTGAATTTTTGAAACGATTGTTGTGTGACACCACCTTTGGTAAGGCCTTTGTGCTATCTGATGGTAGTTTTATGACTCTGCCTTCGCATTTTAGATGGTCGTGTCACCTAACCACTTTCCCCACAATTCATTTGAAACAAAAAATGTGAATTTTTAACCTTACACTTTATCGTATCCGACAAAATTTCTTTCTAATCAGTTGAATTTGCTCTTTATAGGTGTTGTGTGGCGGTGTACTGCGTGACCACACTTTGAGAGAGCTTTTGATGTTTAATGTCGCTTCAAGTGTGATGCTAACCAAACACCTTTTCGAGGCGCTTTGAGCCTACCGACTGTCAGTGATAGATTAACCTCTCTCCCCTCCGAGCTACTAAACAGGTCTGAATTGATTGAGGCTGCTGGCATGGGACCAGGGACCAGCCCACCCGTGTTTTACAACAAAAAAACTCTCGTTGACCTCCACACTGCCTCTGGTCAACCTCCCTTATCAGCCATCACAAGGTTATCAGCGGTAGGAGAAGACCCCCAATAGTTAATCGAGCCAATCCTCAGATTCCTTTACATGCAAGGCAGTAACTGACCTCAGCCACACTGATCCCCTTAGCATATTGAGTTTTCTCCGACTTAGGGACTGGATTCAAGGTCGAGAAAATGTGTCGGCTATCACGTGCGTCCATAGACAGGCGATGGAACACCGGTATAAAAATACATTTATGAATGGGAGTACAAGGTTTGATACATTTTCGCGGGAATGGTAAGGAAACTCCGCAATGAATCTATTCTCATATGGGTCACAGCTAGTGTCGCTTCCGCTGTTAATAGCCTTCTTGCGGAATACGGGGCTGAAGCATCAGTGATTGGCCCATTTGTAGCATCTGCACTTCTTTGGTTCAAGCAGTAGAAATCAGGGCGAAAGTCCTTTGAGATCGGATTCGCTTTCCCCTGTCACCAACGTGGCGCCTCGAGACTTCCCTGAGGATGAAAGAAGACGTGATACTCGAGTAGAATACATGTATGTTTGATGGAAAGGAGAGATTGGGGTTGTTGGCATGACCCAGAGGTCGGTCGGTAACTGAGTCGCGGAGTCAAACAATCAACAGTAGTATCACGCACGACCTCAGAAGTGGTCCGTTTCTAGGGTGAAATAGCATCGCCGACACTGGGCGTTGGTGAGTCGGTGTGAAGGTTGCTGAGACCCGATGAGATGAGCGACTTTGCTGCCAATGACGCTGTTGGAGTTGATTTGGTGCGTGCGATAGCAGCGCTCTGCGAAAGGGCTTTGCTTCCATCCACCGGCTGAGGTCCAACAGCAAACGGAATCAGCCCGCGACCCCCCAAACGTGAATCAAAGCATGATTGCTCTTAGATCTATTCGTGTCATTCCATTTCCTGACTTTCGGATCCATCTTTTAGCAACTCAAGGTAGCTCGAAGTCAAAGATCTGTGAAACCGTTCAATATGCATTATCGAGAGGATTTCAGTTGACGTGGTCAGCTGGTACAGGAGCGGCCGTCATTTCTCTGACCCGCATTCAACTTCG
This sequence comes from Taenia multiceps, assembly GCA_001923025.3. Taxonomy (NCBI): domain Eukaryota; kingdom Metazoa; phylum Platyhelminthes; class Cestoda; order Cyclophyllidea; family Taeniidae; genus Taenia; species Taenia multiceps. The sequence goes on along the minus strand of CM010311.1, from coordinate 59,287,822 downwards.
GTTGCACTGTTTCATTCTTGTCTGATCAAGATCCATTTTGTTGAACATGTGCTCTGCTTGCGGTTCTGGTGAATATGAATGCTCTTGTCAACAAGGAGTAAATTCAAACGAAAGGTAGCAATTGGAGGCAATCCACAGGACTTACCAGGTCAATTTGGAAGTACCCTTTATTGTAATGGTAGTCTGGTAGTCCTTTTATAGTTGAAAAGCACTTGGGCTAAACACTATCACTTCCTCCATTCTCAACTAATGGGAAACCGCTTCATTTAAATTTCCCTCTTGGGGAAGGATGAGTAAAAGTCTTTTAGCCAAATAGAGGGACTTGCCGTATCCTCTTCCCTGTGTGAATGGACCAATGAGGAGTGACATCGGTCTTGTGGTTAATTAAAAAGTTTAGAAAAAGAAAGAAAAGTAGGAGAAGCGTGCATTCCCCCTCAAAAAGTCTCGAATTAAATCGGTAATACCGACTAGGACCATTTTTATCTATTTTTATTTATGCCCAGAGGAGACTATACATTTTGATAGCGCCTCCTTCGACGAATTCAAAACTGAACGTCATTTGAAGCGGTTCACTGTGGTCTTTACCAACTTTGGTGTCATACTGTTAACCTAGAGAACTAAATCCTTCCCTATTCTCAGTCTGGAAATGATCTATAGCTTACTGGTCCAAATCCCACCCGTTTGTTTGTACCACAATTTGGTGCAACTAGTGTAATAGCAGGCTGCAGCGCTGGAGCCCAGATACCAAAAATAAGCCGTCTCTTGTATACATCCTGATTCCAACATTCAATTTTCTTCCAATTACCTTGTTACTAAGGCGGGCGTGTTTTGACACGCTTTGTAAAACTAAGTTTGGAAGGCTGGAGACACCTTGGCCACCTTGCTGCCGCAGTCATTTGCAGCGGTCGAGCCAACAGCTGTAATACTAGGACTACGAGACTGTCTCGGAATGTCCTTGTCATCAAGAAGCCCTTAAAATCCGTAGAAATTTCAATTCCTAAGGCTTAAATAATACCATCGCGCTGGAAGTCCCGCTTCTTCCTCTCAGCAAAGTCCGCTAATTCAGTTTCAAACATCCTGTGGTTTTTTGTTTCAACTATATTAGTACCAAGGCAAAATAAAAACTGTGTTTTGCGTTAGTTATTGCGTATTCGCTCTTACTTTTGGAAGTAAAATTTGAAAAATGCGCAGCATTAAACGTCAATTAAAACTACTTATTTTAATTATAAGTAGGGCGAGGATAGTAAGTGGAAGCATTCTTGCTCTGTGTCAACGCCAGGACTTTTGCGTTTGTACTTTAAATAAAATTACACTCCTTAAGTTGGTAAAATTGTTTGCGTGCTTTCACTTTGTTCCATCTTCGTGCTTTAATGCTCAATAAACAGCTTCGGCTGCGGGGCCTTAACAATACTTACACAGCCTCCATTAACTTCTTCAAGTTTCGCATTCATTGGCCCTACCAACAGACCATGAATTTGTCTCCTCTCCAACTTCTTCACATGTCGGACTCTAGGGCTCGGATTAGAATCCGGATCTGTATCACCAGAATGACAGCCACAGCTGTAAATATCACATGCAAGTATGGCCGCCTTTGAAAGGCCGACGCCAACCAAACGTGGAGGGGCTAATAAATGATGGCCGACAATTGGGTGTCTCGAAGTTGTCACTGCGAGTTGGCGTGCAAAAGTTTTGGCTAATCGCCCTCCTTGACAGACTTTCAACTGCAGCTTTATCAAAGCTGAGAGTCGGTTTTTGGTCTCACGCATTTCCTGCGACGACAACTGTGAGTGTCAGTGACTGGACTCAATCTCCATTATTGAAGTCCCGGAAATGTCTCATTTAATGGGCACGACTGAAATTGAAAGCCCCTGTTGGCTATGAATGCTGATTATTTAAGGCAACTTCTCAGGAAAGGGAAAAGGAAAAAAATGCCCTAATTCGCATTTTAAATGCGTCATTTGACCCATCCTGGTGGTAAGAGAGTCGAGGCATCACACAAGCCTTTCCGAATGACGACAAACAACTCAATCCTTGTGACGAAATAAGGAATGTCCTTTAGAGGTGAATGATGTGTGTGCGTGCAATGGATGCACTACACAGCAGAAGCCTTCACTGATGAGTCAGCTCCTTCCGTGCGTAGTATTATCGTGCTCCGTTCGAGGTCATAAAGGTCATTTATGTGTGTGTGTGTGTGTGTATGTGCGTGAGAAATCGCATCTACCGCCCTGCCGCTGTTGTCCTCAAGCGCACATACACCCAAACCGCGTGTGTGTGTGTGTGTGTGTGTGTGTGTGTATGTGGATGTGCACGTACAGATTGTGAATGAAAGAAAATCCATGCAATGCGAGAGGCTCCCTGCTTGAATCGCGTCAACCCTGAGCGTTTAAACTACAAGAACTTTCTAGCCAATCAAGTGACTGTGATTGCACTATTTGTGTGTGTATGTGTGTAGTACAGAAGAAGCCCCCACCTAAATGCCTCAAAGATGGGCCAAAAAAATTGCATTGTTGGGAGGTCTTAATTCAATGTAGAATCGTCTACTTCAGTCCTGATAGGGTGATCTATGGCGCTAAAGATTTGTTTAACTCTCGACTTTGATTGGTGGGGGTTTAATTAAAACCTCCGCCATTGTACCCTCTACAGGTGGCTTGACCCCCCGAGGGTTCCAGAAGCTCCGACGCTAAGCACGTTGTCCTAGCATTATGACTTCTTTAGTCTATGGACAGAACTTGGGTTCCTATATATTGGTGGCAGTGGAAAGCGAAAACAATCCAAATGCTGAGTAATAAATCAGTTGGCGGGACGCATTCTGCAAGGATACTATTGATAACCGAGGTGACGCTAGCCGTGAACCCTTCAGGAAGGTTCCTCGAGGAGATGTCTATGGTATCCGTATGAAAGTTTCAATGAATTGAACAAAGGTTACCTGCTCCACCACTCTACAAGCTGGACAGAAAGCAAAGAAGGCACAACTGGGCATCATTAAAGTGGTAAAAGAGAGGCAAAGAGAAATAAAGGCTAAATTACCGGAAGAGGACATGTTATAGCCTGTCATTTATTATATGATCATGCTTTTAGACCAGTGCTCCTTTGACTAGCGTGGATCAGCACGTTTCCCTTCCCCACTCCAGTTTCCAAACAGGAAGAAAATCGCCAGATCCAGTTGAACTGCCACGAGGGATCAATTGAATAGGAATTCAGTGACTGGCACAGTCGGCTTGTGGGTGTCTCCCTTACCCCACCGACGACGCTCAGAAGAGGAGAGGGCCTAAGTAACACTTTGTTCAACTATTTAGCTCCTGTTTTTTGTAAAGAGGTCACCTGGACCTCCGATTTTGTGCCCCCGTGACGTAATACCAATCCCACTCAGTTTTGCCTGATCAACATGACTTCTTTCATCTTCAGAGAGGTCTCGAGACGCTACACGGACTCTCTAAACGAACTCAATCGACACAGTGATGTGCAATCTTCGTTTAAAGACGATAATTTTCCCAACTCGGAAGGGTGCACACCCAGGCAGATCTTGATGATTGCATACGAAACTTTAAAAACCCTTTCATTTTGCATAGTCGACGGGAGGAAAGTAAGTTTTAAAGTACATTGAAAGCCATATTTTTTTTTCGCCTCTCTTGCTGGTGGGTTGGGTTGCCTTTTTTCGGCGCTTGAACACTTCCGAAGATCACTTTTACTCGTGGTCTTTTCAATAGCTCCACAGAGGCACCGACCTTATCTCTACTATTTCACTGGCGATCATAAATTATCTTTCAACTGGAAATTCTGTAAGGCACGAAAGATTTTCGTATAATTCCGCCTAAAACGCAATATCACTGCTTCGGTGGTCCCATTACCGCCACAGCATTATGGGTTGAGAAATCTTCCTACACTAATTCCACAAACCACTTTGTCACTCCATAACCGAACTTGCTGCCTCAATGAAAGGGGAGGAGACCTTAAAGTTCTCGTCCACCTCCTGGTGGGAATGAGCCTCAGACCTTGCTCCTCAGAACGAAAAGTTCGGCCATCCCGGAGGATCAGTTAGTAGCCTGTCACGTTAGAGCCAGCCCTGCCCAAACTTGACAACCACATTCGATCACTACATCCCCTTCAAGTGCTTCCACATTGCCTTGAGGACGAAGCTTTGATCTACCCCATCGAAATAAGCTCGAAAGCCATTGACTAAACAGATCTGTACTTTCCATTGTAAAGTATGTTGCAACACCAGCATGGAAAACTTGAGCTTTCGATACGTTTTTCGGAGACCTTTCAGCACTTTTTTTCTTCTCTTTATTAATCTTATGTGACCATCAATCAAAAAGAGACCTGTCATGGCCCTAGCTGCATTCTGTTGCGTGCTGCCCCATAAAACCACGCCCTAGTTGCACCGATTGAGGCCTCCTAGCCTCCTACATACTGTACCGTCTTCTTCATTATACTTCGCTCGACAATTACAGGCGGAAGAAAGATGGATTGGGTCTGGTGTTAAGCATACAGTTTATTTCACTAAAAAAAAGGGTCAGCGGATCACAAGTAACCCCAGGTTAGACTCCGTGAAGAGAAATACATACATACACACATACACGCATACACACACACACACACACACACAAGTAAACAAGTCTTCGAGGTGCGTGGAGAAGAAAAAAAAGGGGGAAAAAAAGTGAAATACATTAAATGTAAAAACGAGGGGATGTAGATAAACCGGATGTATAGCATGCTCCATTGTGAGGGAGCCTAGGACCGGGTGTCAAGTGTGGGTTTCATAGCAGCATACGCACTAAACACTAGTGAACACATACATCACAATCAGAGCAGGTGAGATTGGAAAGAAAAAGAAAAAGAAGAAGAAGAAGAGGAAGAAGAAGAAAGAGAAGGAGACAGTAGTAAATAAGAATAAGGCGAGTTAATGTACCCTGACGCGTTGCATTAGAAAAAAATTTCCATCTCACGGAAATGCAACAAGGCGGCACCCAGAGTAGAGGAGTGCACCATACAAAGCCTAATTTTCAAGTAGGTGGAGGGATTGATGTAAATCCTGACGTGAGGATTCGTGGCGTGGATGGAGTTGTTCGACTCTCCTTCGACACCGGCTGAGGAGTTTCGCAGACCAGTCTTACGAGGATACTTTCCCCAGGGAGATTGGTGTAATTTTGAATGGATGCACGAAGGTCCTCCGGGAAGATTTCTTTGCTTGCTTCTCCCCTCAAATGGCTACAGAATAGTCCTGCAACCTGAGCCATGGGAAGGGCCTCCATAGCAATGAGACCGCATGTTACGGCGTACAGTGCTACCCCAGCTGTTCCATTGTCCACTGAACAACCTGTTTTGGCCTCTCGTTCCCTTTGGAGAGTCTTCACTCCCATTTCTGCCAATTTTGACGGTTGAGTGGCTGTAGAAGCAAACAATTTCTGTTTCATTCATCGGTTTATCAAATGATAAATTGCAGGTAACAGTGTCAATCGTGACACAGGCGTCCGAAAAATGCCTGTACAATGACGTGTCCGCGCGTGTAAAAGCACATAAACCATGCACAAAGAGATGAGAAGGCAAAGTATCACCAAATTAGTTACTTTTATTACGGTTATCACTTTAAAAGTCCATGCTTTTCCAACTGGCACGATTTTAATACCTTCCTTATGCTTGTCAAACAATCATTTGACGTGTGCAAGGCGTGTAAATATAGCCTGATAACATCTGTCCTACTAATGAAATGCATGATCGACAAGTTCTTCATCGTAAAAAAACAACAGTTGTTTTTGTCAAGGATTGAAATGTCGAGTGAAGAAAAAGAGATTCAAAAGTACACTTGTTTCATCCCTCAAGGCTAGAGGACGAAAGCGAGAGGGCGAGAGAGAGAGAGAGAGGGGAGAAAGAGTGCCCCTCTACTTGCTTCCACTGCCTCGTCCCACCACTTTTCCTACCTTTCAACGTCCAGAAAAGACGAAAAGAACGAGACACATTTCAAGGACGCAGAGATTTTCGTTCACCTCGTAGTCTTGCCATTGGCTGATGCTAGAGGCAAGTGCACGCTTGCGTGCGTGTGTACGTGCGTGCGGACGGGCACTTGGCCAAACGACGGCCGCGTGGGCATTCGTTCGAGTGGCCCGATTGCCGGACAATGGCGGGAGGAGGTGAAGAGGAGGCGGGAGAGGGAGATGGAAGAGGAGAGTCGAAAGAGAGTTGTTGATGTCATTCAAAATGATCAACACAACACAACCACTCACGCTCCTCTCCCCATTCACAAGTTAAAGCAATTGCAAGAGAGCAAGACAGAGAATGATTGAGCGCTGGGTTACCAAATTCACATGACAATGATGACTCAAGTCACACACAGTGTGTGTAGAAAGAGATGACAGAGCGAAAGAGAACTTGATTGGAATGAGAGTATGAAAGGTGGGTGGATAGTCGCGATCACTAGTCTGGGCTTATCATCAGTCTCAGGTTTGAGCCATCACTGGTTACCTAAGCGGTCACATACACAGGATAGGAATAGGCAAGACTCTCGCCTAGCCCAGTTAGGAGAGAGAGAAAGAGAGAGAGAGAGAGAAACACACACAAGAGTCCACAATCGGGAACGGCGAACCGAGTTCGTGTTCGTGCCTGCGACTACGCGTCGACGGTGGATGATTCACTTGGTGCTTTTGAATCAATTCAATGGAAAAAAAAAGTCGGGACTTGCGTCCGCGCTCATTTTCACAGGCGGGAAGAAGACACAAACAACGCTTCCGCCAGAGAGATCAGAGTGCCGCTAAAAAAAAGGCATCACTTGTTACCTGACTGACGTGTCTCTTCTCAGTCGGTGCGTGCGAGCTCGACTACATCGGTAGTGGTAGTGACGGCGGTAGGCGTTGGTCGATTGTTTTGTCAAAAACAAGAGAAAAGGAGGCAAAACAGAAAAAAAAAAGAAACAGCGTCGAGGAGTGGATACGTCGATCTGTCTAATCGAGGGCTGTTTGCATCACGTGAGATGGAGAAGTGGGTAAACACATACAAATACACACACACACACACACGCAGCATTCAACTAAATGTGAAGTTGCAACAACCCACTTTTTGGCCATTTGCGAGTGTCTACTGACAGGAGAAAAATACTTCCAATGATTCATCTCGTGTAGAGAGAGATCAGATCCACAACAAAGTAGCTTTCAATCGTCTATGGAGAAATCAATGCACCTCCTGATACCAAACACCTACTACTGAATAGGCAACTGGAGGGGTTGCAATTGTGTCACTCCCACGGCAAGGAGAGAGAAAGAGAAAGAGAGAGAGAGAGGAAGGCAAAAATAAACTGACAAACTGCCTGAAAGTGACCTACCGGTGTAGAGAATAACATTCCGCAGGATCATGTACTCCTCAGGAGCGAGTTTTTGTTTTCGCACCTCAGTGATGCAATTGAGAACCTGCTCTGCAAATTCTCTAGTGGGCACAAGTTGATTGGCATCAGAGGGAAGGTTCAACCACGGCAACACCGGCTCCCCAGCTGACAGGTGTTCCAGAGCGTGGGGCGATTCCACCACCACTACCTCTACAGCATGCTCAGCAATTGCAAGGATGAGTAGACGATGCCAGGTGGCTTTATACATCTCCCACCAGTGCATAGACGAGGGATTGCTGGAGTGTACAAATTCTGCAGCCAAACGAAGAAAATGGGAGACATTTCGTTCCACCGGTCTTGCAGTCTTCTTGGCCAACTGTACTGGTTCGGTGGGTAGTTTGCGCGGGGTCAAGTCCAACGGTTCATCGAGCCCTGAGTCACTGGATGTTGAGGAGAGGCCTGGTGATAAACTAGAATGGGATTGAAGCAATGAGTAATAAAAGGTTGGCGAGGGTGGACAGAATATGGAATTGAAGTCAAGTGGAATTATGAATAATGTATTAGAGTTGTCGAACCTTTGTGATGGATCCTCCGGCTTGTGTTTCTTTGGCTCTGAAGTGGAAGAAGTGGTGGAGGAAGATGGTGCAAGAGGCTGTTTCAGACGGCAAGACGGAGGTCGTGAATCCGCAGACACAAGGAGGCTATAAAGGAGGCCATTACTTCGAGACGAGGCAGAAGATGTGGTAGCCTGGGACATATTGTCCATTGGGGAATGTTGGGGAGTGTGTAATGGCATCAATGGATGGATTGGTGACATGGATGACGCTGAGGAGATTCCTCTGGAACTGCTCTCCCCGCCTGGAGCGAAGAGCGACCGGAGTACGTGATTGTCAACAGAGTTGGCTCGATCACGTGGAAGTTGTTGCAAAGCACTGGAAGTTGTGCGTACTATTGTGGATTGCGACACTGGATGCGGATACCTGGAAGCGTCTGAAACAACTGTTTGACCTTCTGGATTTTTGGTAGCCCTAAATGTCGCCTCCTGACCATTTATTAACGAGTCGGTGATCCTAAAATAAAAATTTAGATAGGTTCACTTTCTGGAAAAATGAATGGAAATAGAGTACGCAACTCTAGTTGACATAAGTGCTGGTACACCTTGTCACCTATGTACTTCGATGTCACTAGGTAGCGAGACAATGAGACATAAACAACAACAACAACAACAATGGTACAGTAATAAAGGAGGACAGGAACGCACCCACTGAAGCTGATCACATCCTCAGGCATTGTGGCCGTCTGGATGCACCGGTATGACTTCACACTGGAATCACCCGTTCCAGAAATCGAGAACACGCGATTTGCGGCAGAATTATATGTCGCCCACGTCCGTTTTGCGTTCTCTAGGTCACTTCACGCGTAAGTGCGTGCGTGCATGGCTGCGTGCGCACCTTCTCGTGCCACACGCGTAGTCGCCACAGACGCACGCACTTCAAGCAATCACCCCTGCGCGCCTGACATGAGGGTCGTTGGCTGTGTTTACTTGTGCACGCCCTCCTATTGGCTCAATACATCTCACCCAATCAGCTTTGCGTATTCACAATGAAGGTGCATGTGCGCACGTGGTTGCGTGCGTGTGTAGCTGTTGGGTGACCTTGACCTATGTGTGTGTGTGTATTTACGTGAAGATGTTTTGGCAACATTAATGCATGCATGCACAAGCAGTCTGTGCGTGCGTACGTGTGTGTGGGTATGTAAACAAAGCAGAGACAAGGCTGGAGGGTAAAAAATGCCTCAGATTTTGTGCCTCAGTGGAAGCTGGTGTAAACACACACACATACACGCACACACAAGAACCTCACCCTTCTGTCGCCACCTGTACGATTAAAACACTGTGTATCAATGTGGAGGCGGGAATTTTACGGCGGTCACTCAAAGTAACGCCTCTGAATGGATGATGAGGAAGTGTTCACTTTCACAGTTCACATAGTTACTAGTGTCCTCTTAAATGGAAATAGGCTGTCAAGAAAGTGGGTGCTGCAGCTACTGCTGCTATCTTGATCACACATTCCAGCCTGCTCCGAGAGATAATTCTATTTTAATTTCACATAAACTTTATTGTTCCCCCTTAATAGGCACCTAATTTCTCCAATTAGTGTTCTGACAATTTTATAAACTACCGATTATCGCGGTTACTTGTGCATTTGTGCTAAGGTATTTACTTGTGCATTTTCGCTAAGATATCCTCCTCCTCCTCCTCCTCCTCCTCCTCCTCCTCCTCCTCCTCCTCCTCCTCCTCCTCCTCCTCCTCCTCCTCCTCCTCCTCCTCCTCCTCCTCCTCCTCCTCCTCCTCCTCCTCCTCCTCCTCCTCCTCCTCCTCCTCCTCCTCCTCCTCCTCCTCCTCCTCCTCCTCCTCCTCCTCCTCCTCCTCCTCCTCCTCCTCCTCCTCCTCCTCCTCCTCCTCCTCCTCCTCCTCCTCCTCCTCCTCCTCCTCCTTCTGCAAACAAGATCCATTATTTTCAATCACGAAAAAAACAATTTTGAACTTGCTGAATGACGTTGATTGGTTTCTTTTTTCTACCAGTCAAATAGTTTGTTCTGGTTAGCCTAGTTCAAATGACGCTACCACGGAAAGAAGTAAGAGCATTTTTGAGGTAATAACCCCCCCCGAAAAAATTAACTGCCAATGTCAAACATTTTTGCCTATTATTAGCTATAGTGCACTTCTACATTCCTCTTGCTAGTAAATTTAACGTAAACAAAACTGACAATTTGACAGTTAATTTTGGTTTCTCAAAACTAGAGTTAGCAGAGCTCCTCTCTCTCAACCCACACTGACTGGGCTCAGCCGGGACCGGCAAGGAGGCTCGCCTAGCCTCCGGGTCATGATGACGAAATAACTGCGGAGAACATCTGCTGTTAGTACACAAAGGTCACCAGAGCCAAGTGCGGTGCTTTTTTCCGGCACCAACACGCTACTAGCATCCTGTGGATTGTGATGCTCTTGCTTGTGTTGGACCTTATGGCCAAGAGAACGTCTGTCTTTGAGACTGAAGTAGCTTCAGGCCACTTACAACACATTCACTAAATGGAGTTAGTTGGTGGGGAGAAGGGCTAGGACTAGGCTCTCTTTTGGCTTAGAAAGGAGAAAATTAGAGAAGCGAAAGCATTTTTTTGCTACCAATCCCCAGGTAGATTGACTTGAGCCGATTGACGTTTCGTGGGAGAGTGATGGGGACTTAATTAATCCTTTAGGTTTGCAATCCATGCTTCTTCCAACCGTGAAGCCTGTTCTGACATTCACTGAGACGAGCTCAAATAGCCCAATCGCTGTTTATGATCGACACCCCTCCACCAGCGTCGTCATTGTCTCTGCTGTAACCTCTGAACCAACAGGGTTTTAGAGGGGAACTAATGCAGGGGATAGAGTGAGGAAGTTCCTCCTTCCTCTAGAATCTCTAATGATGAGGAGAAGTTGGTACTCTCCTTGTCAAAAAAAGAACCCTACAAGCATACTACAAGGCTAATGAATGGCGCTATGGCAACTGCAATTACCTGCATGCTGGAAAAGAACAATGCGGTCTATTTTTAACCACCCCCTTGTGTACTTTCGAAACTCTGATTGAGTTAAAGCTAGGACCCACTCGGGTTGCCATGTCTCTGGCCTTCACATCTGAGGGTTGTGGCAATTAATACCAATGTTTTCAAAGTTCGCTCTATCAAGTGGAACCCGCATGTGAGGGGAGGGATGGAAGCTTGTACTTTAGGCAGTAGTACCTTCAGGTGTATGGACTTATACAGGCAGTGAGTAATAATTGTTAACATGATAATTGTTGAATGCTGGACAGCGGAAGACACTGAAATAGGGGGGGCAGTTATTGTTTCCCTCCTCTGGGCTATTTTATTTCTTTGTGGTGTACACTTGTCGGTCAATTTCCTGCTACAGGGGCGTGGCCCATTATGCGTGTCCAGTAAGGCAAGTCTAAACAGGCATCATCTGTCGGATTCTAGCCACTAAAACGGGACTTAAAATGGTCGCAAACTGCAATTGGTTTTGTTAGTCTCAAATTTGGCCACCGTGTTAAAGTCGTTGGACTTATGCGTTTCCCAAGGATTCCAGAATGCCCCTCCCCGATATCGGTGGCTGATAAAATCGCTAGTAAAACTGCGCTATTTTAGATCCAGTTGGCAAATTCATTCCCTTAAGGGAAAAAAACGTTTCTTTTTACAGTTGTTACGACTTGAAAAAAAGGAGGTTTATTAAACCCACACCACAACTCATAAATGGAGTGGTAGAATTATGACTGCTGAAGCGAAGTTAGGTTTGACTTCTACTTACAACGGAGTCGGCAAATACAAGAGTTAATGCTGTCAACGACGAATAAGGTGTCACTGTAGCACCTCTAGTAGTTCCTGAAGATGAAAGGAATCACAGCACTAGAGGAGAAGGGCAATGCCTCCCAGCGGAAGTACAATGGCGGAGCCATAGACGCTCGCAAACTCAAACCGAGGAGTTAAACAATTAATTGAAACACTACACAATATGTACTACTGGTGGGCGAAATAAGTTCCATCCGGATGGTAGGGAAGTGTTGCTTGTTTGGTTGCATTGACTCCTTCATGAAAGCACCGCTGACAGCTCCTAAATGAACTTTTCCTGAGGGTTCACGTTCAATGGAACTTGGGTAGCTGTCGAAGACAAACGGCATTTTCAGCCCTTCTTTTAGGGACTGTCACATAATCCCCCTCCCACAACAAATACCCTTCTTCTGTCGCGATAAGGTTCATCATCCAGCAATAGGAGACAGGATAGAACATGTATTATTGACGTACAGAAGGGTTGAGGCCAGAGGGATCAACGGGGAAGCCCCAGAGACCAGCGCAAATGCAGAACCTCAACTGAACAGATAATTGAATCATCATAAAACACTTTTGGTGTTAAAGAGATCTTTCTAAAAGGCAGAATCAAGCCTTCTAACACCTCCTAGTGCCACTTTTGCTGCTTTACACGGCAGAACTGTTGATGCCAGTAATCCTGGTGAATGTACTTATATCGCCTTCATTCTAGTCGTTCGTGTGTGACTTATGAGAAAGCACAAAATTTCGTCTTTCACTGTCGCCACAACTGTAGTATCACATGTGGCTCACCATAGCAAATCCGCATGATTGGCAGCTCTGAAAAGGCATACGCCAAAATCTGTAAATGTCAGTACTCGTCTAAAACGAGGTCACAACTTCACTAACCCCCTCCGTAGATCTTCTACCTCTGTTTCAATTATTATTTAATAATTTTTATCACAGACATTCTCAGATGGAAAAAGCACACCTAGGGTGGATCATATTTATATCAGCCACCTTTTAAGTAGTATTGAGTCTACGAGCAATACTGCACTTTGTAGGCAACGACGTAGCTGCCTTCTCATCCCCTTTTAAGCTGCTGTGTATTACAGTCTTCATCATGGCGCCAATCTGTCCTGTGGGTCTGGAAGGATTGTTCCAGATGGACGGAATACAAGAATTTTGGCATCATTATGAAGGATGATTTGGGAGGTCTGCGGGGGAATAATCAAATGCTCATCATATTTACCGAGTTCACACTTTTATGTGCCCACCAAATTTCACATTACACACAGAAGCCATTTGTAGACATGCAATGACCCAATCTCTACCTGCTTGTATGACTGAGTCGCCGAGTCGAGCGATAAAAGTGGATCTCCAGGGCACCAGAACCTCGCTTTCGTTAATTAGCAAAACCTCAACTCCACTAATTAACGCTACGATGAAGAGACGCATAGATCACATAGACACTGCTTTAAATAACCCACTCAGAAGCATTCCTCATTCTTACCTAGGCTGTAAAAATTACACAGACAACCTTTGGGTGACTTTCACCCGAACCCGTGCCCTGTGCTATCAACCACGGGTCGAACGGGTGAGTGATTCATCATCACCACCACCACCACTACCACCACCACCACCACCACCTGACCTTGAAACCACAGGAGCAACTTCGACTTTCTAAGGGTAGAGCCTATCTGATTTACTTAGGTGGAGGCTTCCCATTCCACCTCCACTACACATACAGCTGGAGAAGTCAAACCCACGTCTGGTCGCTTTTTTTTCCTTTTTCTATCAGCAAAACACCCACCAATTCGAATTTAAGCACAACTGTTTGGCAGCATGGCGGTGATTGCATCACAAGAGTACAACCACCACTGCTCCGACAGCAAGTGAGACTCACAAGTCACTGTAGCAAAATGCGGTGTTGCGTTTTTCACTCCCCTCCATTTCAACAATCGAGCCTAATACAAATGTTCCAAATCTTTTTTTTTGTCTTTTCATTTATGGATAATGAATATGGGGTTAAAAGTAGTAATGCCCATGACCGACTTAGCATACACAATCTTGGGCGCTTTGAGCAATGAAAAAAGGTCACAACGATTCACTGGGGAAGTTGTGGTGTTTTGAGGGGCAGGAATTAGCATAAAATGTCGACCTGGTGACTCACCACTGTGTGTGTGTGTGTGTGAGTGATCCTGACATTAATTTTTTTTCACCTCGTCAACTTGAAGCGGTGAGGTTGCCGTTGCTGTGGAAGATGTTAAGGTACACATACTTTTAAGGCCAAAACTACTGAGTCGACTTCTCCCTCCCTGCCTATTCTGGCTTTTGTCACTTGAAGAAAAAGCGATCGGCGAGCCTACAACACACCGGTGAAGGTTAGACTGTCATTATGAAGTTCCAATGAAAGTGTAGGATGAAGTGTGGACTCAGTTAGGGCGGTGATTAACATACAAGATTTGGTGAGGTGAAGTAGACGAGGTTCTTGAGATTTGAGGTCGTCGCTGAGTCCCACTTGAGTGACCTTGACGGTAGGCTAAAATCAAACCCCTCCATCGCGGATAATAGGACGGTCCACCTTCCACAAGTTTTGGCATCCAGAATTGGTTTGTTTTAATTCTTCTTCTCCTAAAACGGATGCGATCCTTCGACCTACTTGGAGAGAGAGAAAGAGAGAGGTACACACACACACTTGATACTGGACCACTTCAGTCTTTCTCATGGCGAGGAAACGGGTGCACCTACCACTTCACTGTACTGGGAGGTGGGAATCTGTGTGATGTAGTGTAACGTCCTAAATAGAGCCATCTGAAACTGTTAGTGGCAGTAGAGTAACACTGAATCACCTTAAAACGTAAGGTCAAGTCAAGCCTTTAACATCAAACGCCTATTGCCCCCATTCAAAGGAATAACGCCTTGTAATGCCTTATTTGTTTATTTGACTCCCCTTTTAGGTCTCATCTTTGCATTTTTACTCCTCTGTACGTCGGCATTATGAATTCTTTCGCCTTCAGGAAGAACTCAAGAGGCTACAGACGGTCCTCGCACTACATAGACAGTGACATCGACAAAGTTCTCCACTACTTGAATAATGTATCCAGTTAGTGGACTGACTTGGTTCCATCCCCCAAAACTGTTCTCAAAGAGGACAGAACTCCAGATGCAGTGGAATTGTCAAGAGAGATCAGTGACGATGAGGTCAAGTAGCCTCGGTGACTAATGCAGTGTTGGCTTACAGCACCGACTACCTTGTGATGGTCAAAATGGGAGGTTGATCAAGAAAAGAGCCGAAAACGGCCTTTAAAAGAAAAAGGGGTTTTGTAGTACGTGGATGGTCTAGTTACAGAGGATCACCTAGGGTTCCACGGGATGGAATGACAGAGCAGTCTCGGGTAGCTTCATTTACATACTGTCGAGAGTTTTTTCTCAGGCATGATATTAATAAAACAAGATGATACCTCTACGCTCAATCGGATGTAATAATCGGTGTGTCTTATACCGGACTTTGAAGCTGTTTTAAGTAGGTTCTTTGGAATTCCGCGGACATGCTGGTGATTGGGATTCCTTCCTCACTATCAGAAATATGGGGGAAATGTAAACAATACAATCATTTCGCAGGTTTTATGCACCTTCAGTTTGGGGTTAAGGGGTCATGTTTACACACACACACACACACACACACACACACACACACACACACATACTCTCTCTCAAGGTGCTTATAAGTTGTCGATGGTGTGTTTGTCTAGAGGCTGAAGAATTGCGCTTCTGGAGTAGCGCAAATGGCTGTTGCAGTAATTGATGTGAATAAAAAAAGCCAGGTTTTCAGGTGATCACCGGAAAGCTGGCGGTTTACCTACCTACCTACCTACCTACCTACCTACCTACCTACCTACCTACCTACCTACCTACCTACCTACCTACCTACCTACCTACCTACCTACCTACCTACCTACCTACCTACCTACCTACCTACCTACCTACCTACCTATCTACCTACCAGCCACATCACAAAAGAGTCGCAAAATCCTCAGACATTGAAAGGAATGCGCCGTCCTGAAAAAAAAAGGTTGGGGAAACGAAGTAGTTGGGTTGGTCACGTACTCCTACGTTCCGGTCACTCCACTCTCTTTGGTTGCTATGCCAACTAGTTAAGTGGTAGAGACTAGAGGGGAGAGGATCCGATCCAGATGCAACCAATACAAATCCGGTGCTTTTTACCCAGATCGGGGAATCTAATAATGTGGTACTTGCAGAAACTGATGCTAGAAACCTCATGAACTAGTCGTAACTCCTGTGTCTTCCACAGGGGCCCTATTCAAGGCACCATTCGATAACCTCGGCACGCATACTGAAGTTTATTTATGTAAGGTGTTCTCAGTCAGTCTAAGAAACCCGGAACCCAATGCAGGAAGAAAAGTGTTGAAAGCTGTAACGCAAGGCATAGGTGGCCTTCAAAAGTCGGCAAGCATTGTCAAGCAAGCGGACGATGTCAACCAGTAGAGGTGGCTATTTATTTAAAACCCTACTCAAAAGGAGCGCAATCTTTTGTGGAGGTTGTTTTGTCTTCGAGAAGTCCTCCCGACCTATTGTAATTAAGCAGGGAGAAGGAAGAGAAAGGGACAATTTTTTGGGTATTCAAGAGTGAAAAATTAAGGCACTGAAAAGCAATTCTTACTGAAGCATTAATTGCATCAGCAAATACAATTAGAAATACCTCTGTCCAGTTTTTTTTTACCCTTCCTGCAATCCAAGCAACAGAGCTGTGCAAAGGACAAGTAGTAAAAACGAACTGAGGTGAGGTTAGTAATTCTTTTGCCCTTCACTAAATTTTGCTCTTGGCAAATACAAAGCTTTGTTTTGACTTTGTAAGGAAGGCTACTTGAACTAGGAGAACCATGAAAGTGTAGCTACCTGCCACTTTCCTGAAGGCAAATGGACACCCCGAGGCCATGCTGTCCAGCGGAAGTACCTAAGCGGTGCCTTTATCACCTTTGCGAAGTAAAAACGAAGAGTTTAACTAACAAAAGACTGAATTAGCGAATCTACACACAGTCGGTTTGATGAGGAAGGCGGAGGGTTGCACCATCGACTAGAATGTCCCATTTGTCTGGAGGTATTACCCTCCCAACTACTGCACCCGACGTGGACAAACTAGAGGCACCTTCACCAATGGCCTATGCCTCATACTGCAGGACGTGTCTAGTCACATTAGTACCTAGCCAGTGCTTCTTTTAATCAAGGGAAAGTCGATATACAAGAGACAGCACAAGAAGCAGACGATTGGTAGTTAAAGGGCACTTTCGCCCCTCCTGGTGACGCATCAGTCGGTGCGTGTGTATGTGTACATGGGTGTGGAAACCGACGGCCTCCAAGAGGTCGTAGTCCACACAGGCATACACGCACGCACGCACGCACGCACCAGCGCGTTCTACTTGACCTCAGACATGTGCGAGGTATTGGGCCCTGCAGGCACTGTGTTGTGCCACGTGGTCGCCTCTGTGCCTCCATTCCGTCTGTCTACCCCTTCACATTGATTAAGGCAAGAAAAAAAGTCCAGGCCGTTAGGCATTTCGCCCATTCTGACCATGTAGGCAAGCGAGCCCTCGGACTTGGGGGAGTCAGAGATTCACAGCCAAATATGGCATTTGTAAGGTCAGGCTTGATAGTACTGTCTGGAAAGCATCAAAATTGATAAATCAACTCTTAAATATCATGCTAAATTTCATTATTGAGGCTTTAGCCCCTTGGGAGACTAAAATGAGACCCTCCGACAACCTCTTCTAGTCGGGATTGCAAATCTCATCTCCTGTCACACAGGGCTAGATACATTATTGTTTGAGGCAGCATAAAGCAGTTAGTGAAAGTGCTTTAAACGAATAATGAGATGGCAATGAGGTTGGACAACTGGAAATGCTGACGGTTTTCTCCCAAAGGTGAAATAAGTCATAACCTCATCTCAATGTAATTATCCGGTCTGTAAAAGTTCAGACAATAAAATGACTGTGTAAAGGACTACTGCCTACACTAAAAAACAAAACTAGGGATAAACAGTTTGGTGTGTTAACGACTGCAAGTACAGTCACCCATAAACAGACACACGCAGGCACTAGCTTACGTGGTATCCTTCACCAAGCTCCAGTGGAGGTCACCGAGGCAGGCTGCATACACCAGGCCGCCTCATTCGAAGGTCATCTCCCTACTGCCACACCTGGCTGTACGACACCTAATTTGGCCCCACAGTCTCTAGACTGGTGGTGAATTCTGCACCAATCTCGTTGAGTGAGTTGTAGTGAAAAATTGGCAGCCTAATGAGAGATTTCAGGGATTCAATTCGATAGCACGTCTCAGCAAGTCTGCCTAATTCAGTTGACTCGTTGTAGGATAGATCTGCTTAGCTTGAAATTCTCATGAGACGTTTTGAGTCTATTTACCTGTCATTTTAAAGCACAGAATCCAGTAAAACATGATTAATCAGTCTGTCTTTTTGCTTTTTTTCCTGGCCTTGAATTGTCTTTAAAGCCTTTGGTTGGGTGTTTCCCCAACATCCTGCTTACATTGTACTTTCTTTGCGCGTTACGCAGACCCTATTGCTGACATGAAAACCTACGACTAGCAGCAGGAGTAGCAGCAAGATTTCTCTCTACGACTACGTAAAAAGCTGCCTTGTCAAGGGCGTGTCTATATGCATACACACACACACATACATATATATATGCACACCCAAGTGACTTGTTTGAGGTCTCTCTCTAATCGAAGTCAACACTGCTAAACTGCCAACGATAAGTTGGTAGGACCCCAAAGGACTTTGTACAGCCCTCACTAGCCAAGTTCTTAATAATTCAAAAGCCGGAGACTAGGAAGGAGACGGCTAATGGGAAGGATGCAGACTTATTACAAGATCAGACACAATCTGAAGGCGAAAAAAGCCGCATTACTGGGCAGCATTTAAAATGCTCTCCACTATGAAATGCTTCCTCAACTGCAGGGTGTTCGGTGTGATCATGGTCAAAGTCACCTGCCAGGGAAGGCGTGGCCACTTAATCGCAGTGGCAACCTACCAGCCGCTCAGCGTTGGAATAGCATCTCCGTTTTAAAGACGACCGTACCTACGTGTGACAGTGGTGATCGCAGTCATGCTGGTGCTCCAAATCCTAGTTCTGACCCCACCCATGCACGCCTAGTCGGGGCACAACCTGATGTGCGTATAAGCTGTATAAGGGCCAAGAAACATTGGATCAGCTGCCATTCAAAGTAAAATACTTTAAGTCGAAATTGTGATATTTTAATTTACCTTTCATATTTTTCAAACATTTCCCCTCCATTACCCCTCCTACATTCCCAGGCAGGGGGGAACGTTGAAACGATGCACTGTGTCATGCTTTATTGTGCCAATTTATGAATCTAACATTTAATTTAAGGTACATGACCTCTGTCTGCCCTCCCCCTTCTTCCTGTCATGCAGTCTAGCCGTCATAGGCATGAGATTGTGCCATTAAAAGCAGACATTTGGGGCAACATAAAAAGTCAATGCTGTTTATCAATCCAACTTGAATTCTAGATGACTAACCACCTAATAAACGGTGTGGGTACATCAATTGGTGACTGTAAAATTGCGAGCCGGATTTAGTAGCTAAAAACGAGCATCATCAGCATTTACACCGCTGGTGATGGCGATTAATGATAGGTTGAACGATGGTGGAGTAAGTGAGGGACATCATAATCTATCACAACTATGACTCAGGTAGCGAATGACAAACCACAGGCCATCATGTTAGTCCATTTTTGACAGGTAATTTATAAATTATCGCAAATTTATACCCATATTGCTCTCCACAGAAAGTAGAAGAAAAGTCTTAACGTTTTCAGCAGGAAAGCATGATCTTTTGCAGATAGATCATGTTAGGGGAGGGAGAAAATGACATCATCTGTCCTTATGCTTACTTCTTTAAAATCAAACGGTAAACATGTACATTTTAGCGCATTTTTTACTTCACTGCGCTGTACATAATCTGCACTGGTGATATGCCATTGCGTGCGAGTTCATGACAGATTAATCTGTGCGCTTGTTTTAGCACGCTTCGCACATTCAGTCATCATAAATGCTGATCGACGTGTATAAATAATTAGACCAAGATGTGCCAAAATCAATTGTTTCGAGGTCGTTAGTGCGAGGGTAGAGTCGTATTTACCTAAGTCATGGGAGATGGATGGCGTATTTACGAATTTTTAGACACTTGCTCATTATCAATTTCATTTCCTCAGGCTATTTGTGGGAAAAACCTCAACTCACTTGATGAAATTGCATTGCCCACTTTCCTTATCCTCCACATAATCGCTGAAATGTTTGTGTGTGTTCCTCTACCTCAGAGATTATCATTTAAGCGTAAAAAAGTGGCTCGGTAAAATGGTCCCTCAGTGCTGTCTTGAAAGCGCAATGAAAGCAACATTGCGGCACACTTTTTCTTAGCATCACTTTTGCCTCCCTAAACAAATTAGTACTTTCCGCATAATAATGACGTAGAGAGCTAAAAAGTGGATTAGACGTAGACCTGCCCTTTAATGGAGAGAGCAAAATTTGCACACCGAAATCTAGCTTACTTATATTTGGTAAAATATTGCTACGCATAAGTACTGCTTGTGTGCTTTGGAGTCTACAACGCTCTACAGAAGTATTTTTTGAAATAATGCATCAAAATGTAAAACCGTGACAGCATTCTTTTGGTTACTTAATATAACTTTTGATAAATGTGCCACAGAGGACTTAATATCCAGTAGACAGGTATGAAGAAGAGAGATTTGGAAAAGTTGGCAGAAGAAATGGGGTAGGTTTTATTAAAAAAGACCGTTATTATTGAGGAATAGAGGTGGAACATATTTGAATGTAGGGTACAGAAGGCAAGGTCATGTAAACACAAGATACTTGATTCAAAGATAGCACGACCTCAAAATCCGTCCCTTGAAATAAGGTTTGCAACAACTACCTAACACCTGATAAAGCTAAAGGCCATGAGAACATAGTTGGACTCTTAATGGGACGAATCATAGACTAACAAAAAATCCAGTCTCTGGAATAAATAGCTGAGAAATAAACGTGCTATCTGCTGTGACATGGCCATATTGGGTGCGTGAATTCCCTTCCTTTCAAAAAGCTTTAGAAAAATACAGTCCAAAAATTGGCCTTAATTTGGAATATTTATTAATTGCATCCGCGTTTTGGTTAATACGACGTTCGACCTTTAAATCGCACATTAATTGAGGTATAATCGCTCCAATATCTATTTTTAGACGGAATTCTGAGCATTAGCAAAAATTACTCCTGCTTACAGCAGTAGCGTTTCCTCAGTGCTATGATACATTGTAACCTACCTTTCAGTCGGATCTGATGAAATAGAATTGTGTGAGCTCCCTGGCTCACTGTTTTGACGCTCTGCTCGACTCTAACGAACACGACCCACGCCTCCACGAGGGCCATATTTGGGACAAACTCACATACGGCCTGGCCTGACTAACCAGGGCTGTGTGTCAACCGTACACGAACTTTAGTGACCCCACCAGTATCGTAACTCTGGTTTAGGGGGGAGCAGTCAGGCCACAGTAGGTTCCACTGTACAAACAATTGCGCTTTTGTAGTCTCTGAGGTCATCTCATTGACAAATTGTTGCCAGATTGAAACGAAACAGAACAATGAAGAAGAAAATAAACCCCAAATGAAGACAAATTGGATGTAATTTTTGCCAAAAATAACATGGTGGTTATCGTATTATTTTATGAACTAAAAAGGACTTGCAACAGATAAGTTATTTGGCTGTAACAAAAAGACAAATTTTGCATGCCATGCTACTGTGCTGTGTCATACAACATTGCGAATTGGGTTTCATAACCGTTTGCTTAATGCATTCCGTTTTGTACATTATACTTCTGCTATAACTGCAGTGTAGACCGCATAATTGCAGTGAGTAAAAGTTGTAAAAACCCTGAAAATGCCCCGAAATTGCTGAAGCAAAGGTCGCCATCGTGGCAGTGAAAACCAAACACTTGAGCGAGGATTTTGTGCATTTATTCTCAATACCATACACGGAAAGGATTGAAGATGAATTAAGTCGGAATTTACAGTAATTCCACAGCGTCGATAACTTTGTGTGGAAATAAGTTTACTGACCAAAAAAGGCTCATCTACTGAGTAGCATTGAGTAAGATGCGTGCCAAGATATAAAAAATGGGAAGTTGTTATGCAAGGTAACAATTTGTTGTTGTATGAAGCAGGAGCAAATGGCACAAAAACTTCCTCAACTAATCCGTTCATCAATCCTCGGCAAGGTCAACCAGGAGCGCAATCGCGAAATCATTCAGGCAAGGTTTGTGCAATCTCAGGGTCTTAATGGTTTTAAGGATTTAATCTCATTAATGGGTGAAAGCTGAAAACGTTCCACGTAAACGCGAGAAGGTATGCGGAAATACTTGTATTGAACCGGCCTCAGCGAGTAACCTTTTCTCGTATTTGGAACAAGTATAGGTAACTTTTGAAATTGGCTATACTAGACGTGCGTAAATAATAATATTTCGAAAAGCAGGAAAATTTGTGGCGACTATTTGACGACATGCAAAAAGAGAATTTTAGCAAACTTCTGGCCTTAAAGTGACAAAAAAGGCAGATTGAGAAATATTATTTGTAGCGTCCCGAGGCTCCCCTTAAGGTAAAAGAAGGCGCAGTACTAGGGCAGAATACATGTATTCCGGAAACAGAGGACTTGGGGGCTATTGGCACGGCCCGGAGGCCGACCAACCGGCTAGAACAAGATGGCCACCCAAGTGACCTATACCGGTAGTTCGAACAAACAAAGTATTACATTATTAGTTATGTTAGATTATTCTCATACTGCCGAATTGTTTCCGAACGTAATTAAATTTGCGTAAATAGAACGTTGTAGCGTTGACAAAGGCATCTCGCAGGGTAGGGTGAGTGATCAGCCTGCTGCCCGACCAATTAGCCAGCACCATATTTTGTGAATCAAATGCAAAAGCTACCATCAGATTGCTAAAAATGCGTGTAGATCCGGAGTTGGACATTTTATCGATCCAGTAAAAACTAGAAAATAACAATTTTTTACTTGCTAGTAGGCACAACTATGCGTTTTTCACTAAGTATTCTACAAAATACTCTACGGACAGCATGAATGACTTCAAAGTAAAATTAAATGCACTTACTGCTTAAAATATACCCATCAGATATAACATACTTTCTAATCTGCCTTGCGCAAATTGCAGATCAGAGTACAATCGTGTGTTTTTGAGCAGATTCCTAATTTCTTTTGCTGCTTAACGATTAACCTTAAACGTGTTTTAATGAATCGTTTCGAGCATTTTTGACCTCAAAAAACACAAAACGCCCAATCACCACTTTGCGTTTTTGCGAGATTTTAACATTTTTATTAACATTTTCCATGTCTGGCAAGCACGAGATTACTCCAAAGGTTAACTTTCCTGATATCGTTGAGGACGAAACCCCGACACATAAAAGGCACCTGACAGCTCGCTATGACAAAAAAACTCGGAGGTTGATGAAAGAAAAGTTGAACCTGGAAGATTTTATCTTTGCAGAGTTAAGAAAAGTGTACATGCGGGATGTATGCCACAATTCTTGTTACTTAACCAAATGTAGGATGATGATTGGGACTGTGAAATGGATGTGGACCAACTTATCCATCTAAGCGAAAGTGAACGGCAGACCTACATGGAGGTAAATTTTGAGTTTCACCCAAGTTTACACGCATTCAGGAACGGTTATCAAACGCTCCTTCTTCTGACGATGTCAAACAAGTAAGTAGTACTCGAGTGTAGTTTCAATAACCCTTGTTTTGTCATTGATAATGCATATGAATCTAAATGTTTATGATTCTTCACTTTCTATGTGGAAAACTTTTGCTTTCTATTTTACGATTGGTGTTAAAGTGCATGAGTTAAATAAATTTTTGGTGCATTTGGTTTGACGCCAATGATGAGCCGCTATGTTGTCCAAATTTTTGTTGCGGCCCATTGATGTCGTTTTGTTAGACAAACTTCACATGGCAATGCTTTTGCCTTTTTCGTACAAAAATCCTTTTGAACCGGTTTTAGTAAAGAGTCTCCATTTTTTGCCGGCTTTACTCTAGCTATTTGTTAAAGTATGGAGCAAACATTTATCAAATACTTCGAAGGCAAATTGTTTGTTCAAAATGTGTTTTTGAAAATTGTTAATCCTTGTTACCAACGTTATTAAACCACATTTTAATTGCCTAGGCAAATGCTTAAGAATCGGTTAAAAGTGTCATGTTCAGCACTTTATTTTACGAACTTAGCAGAGAGTAAGTATTTGGTTTGAGTGGGGTTGATTTCCTTGTAGCAATCACTTGCAAGGTGCGCGACCGTCTTTATCAAGAAGGATTTCTTGTCGCAATTTATGCTTCATTTAGAGTTGCAGAAATCTACTGTATGTCATACAATTTTGCTAGTCTAACGTTTATAATATCTAAGGGAGGAATTTGACATTTTCGCACCAATTTTCTCCAAAAATGGATGATTTAGACACAAAGTCCCTTAAAAATTACCTGATTTATTTGCAATACCATCCCAGCCACTGCAATGTAATCGTACAAGAGGAAGAAATTCACCTCTTTAGGCTTACATTGACATCACAAGAGAAGGACAGAAACATCTTTATAAAATTTTTTCTCTGAACAACCATTCATGGGGTGCTAGCTGAAACTCTGCCTAACATGACACCAATTGCGGCAATGGGCCTTGCAAGAAGTGTTGGAGTCCGTATTTGGACACACCTACTTTACGACCAGGTTGCTGAATAAGCAAAGTCTCACATTTCGAACCTAACTAGCATTGTTTCGAAAGAGCCGGCTGGGTCGGTACATCGAGTTATTTTTCGACTCGGCCTCATACATTTTTATGTACAGTTAGCACTGAGAATTTTGTCGTCCCCTACGTGGAGTAATTGGCTTGAAGTGATTGGAATATATACATTCTTCTGGCACCGATTGTTCTAGGCATGCAAGCATTAGGGCAAATGACTTTATTACTCTCCTCGCCCGCTGTAGTAGCATGTAACGACAAGCACCTTAAACTGCATACCTCGAACAAATCCAAGGCCCTTTGAACTAAAACACTGGTTTTGGTCTTGTGGGCGGCAATTGTGGAGACATTTTAGACATTAACAACTCCGCCCAGCGATTGGGTGCGATTTGTTTTAGTGGTTGATATTCCATAGAATCCTCATTAAAAGAAGTTGGATAGGAATAAATTAACTTTCTCCATTTGTGTGATACCCGTGGAGCAATTGCCGACAGTGAATGACACTGACACGACCAAAATTCTCTTCCTCTTTAATTATGGAAAGTAATACGCCTGGAAGCCACTGCTGAAGCCTTCCATGAAATTAAATTTGTTTTTTTACTGCACACAATGTTGTTTAGAGCCTAGCTCTGGAATATGTTGGGAGCTCCCCGATGACTTTTTTCTTTTGGTGCATGCCTTATTTCGCCCTCCTTCCACGCTTATTCCCATCAGAGACCAGAAAAAGCCCCAGATGATGGAATAGTGCGCAGGACAGATTTCTGCAATTGTAGAGAAGTCAAATGGGATCCACTGGGGAGCGTTATGGGTGCTAGAGTTGGTCAAGTGCATCTAAGGATGGATGCGAATCAGGAACCAGCGATACTCCTCACCCTCAGAATTCATTTTTTAGTCAGAAAAACTGTTGTGAATAATTTATGTTACAAATGCACGAGGCAATGGATGCCTCTACTGTAGACTCAAGCTTAAATTGACTAGATTTTTTTTTTAGTCCTCTGAAGGTTTGTGACAGGGTCTCACTTCCATTTAAGTCGGCTAACGCACATCCGCTGATCCCACCAAGCCTTCTTCAGGCAGATGGTGTAATTTTGGAGTGGAATTTAAAGCATCCTCCTTGATGTTACCCCTGATTAGGGCAATAGAAACACACGCTTCGTTCAGCCAGACATTTAAAATCGTCTATCTTTTGAAATGGTTTACTGACCCCTCTGGACTGCCCTTTTCTCTAGTCAAGGTGTGATGTGGCTGCTTCAAGGTGTGTTTTTCTTGTCCTTTGTATTCACCACTATTCAACATCATGATCGGCAGGTCCATTTAAACCCCTGACGTGTTGGGAGAGATGATGATGACGGAGGTTGAATCCTGATTGGTGGGGTAGATGGCAATAGCCCTCCCAGTCTCATCGGTGTGACCACTTTAATGCTTTAAATCACACCTTCTTACGACCCATTTGAAGTGATGAGAAAGTGGGGTGGGTTGATTAAATGCATTTACGCTCTGTTGATGCAGAATTTTCTCAGAAGAGGTGAAAGCAATCAAAATAAGTGAAACCTATCTTTAGGTGAATGGATGATCAACTTTACTCGTAGGCATATCAACCATAAATTACTCATATGCGAGCCCCTTTTCATGTGTTATTTTAATTCATATACGTGAATAGGCGATCGCATTCAATTAGATCATTTCACCGCGGACAAGGTGTCAGCGCTACTTTCACCTGACATGCCGATAGTAACATGACATGCAAAATTACCATTCCGAATTACCACAACGAAGTAGAACTAAGTTGAATAAACTAATCAAATAGTCATACCAAATTTTGAATGAAAAAAAATACCGCTAAAAGTACCACTCGGAGGGGCAGGAGGGAGGTGCATGGGGGGTGGCATTTATCCCCCAGAACTCGGCCCTCCAAGTTGACCGAGCTCATTGACAGTTACTGTCACGAAGGAAGAGGCTAAACTGCTCTGTACTTTAGCACTTAAGCACATGGAAAAGATAAAAGTTTGAAAATTGCCATAGAAAATGCGAAAAGTGCAGCTCTCTACGGTGCTGTGAAGTAACCAAAGCTCAGGGTCATGACTTCTTACTTGATGGCGACCACACCAAATGCGCAATAATTTGTTCTTTAGTCTCCACAGTTGGCTTCCACCAACCTCTTGTCCATTCCTTTTCTGTTATTTCCTTGTTTAATTACTTTGTGTAGCTGCTAGGAACCAGTATTCTCAAGCTCTGAGTTCTCACCGGTAAAATTTCTCTTCTGGTTGGTAGTAAAAGGGGTGAGGTCAAGCGTCCAGCGATTGGAAAGCACTTTTTTTGCCCTTTCTATGTCGTGTGAGGCAGCTATGTAATGCCATGTAGTTTGTGTACTCCTACACCGGGATAAATCATGTGGCATGACGTTGGGCTCTCGAATACGGAGCACATAACTGCTTTTGACTGTATCCCATAGTGGGTGGAGCCTTATGGTATTTCTGACTGCCGACGCATTGGCTCGAAAGAAACAGTACTGAATGCCTTTCTCCCAAATTTTCGGCCCCTCTTCCACCCTGGGGGTGTACTTTTTTGCTGTGGAGGAGTGACCACTGATGTACTTCGGTGATAAAAGGGGCCATCGAAATGCTAACATAATCCTTTGTGAGGGAGGGGAATTTCACCGGTTTGACTGACAGGCTGACACGCCATTCAGCACTTGATTTGACGAGTAGCCCTTCTGAATAATTCATCAATCGAAAGGAAAATTGTGGTGTAGAAGTCGCCACCTGATTTCAGTAGTGTATTCAATCAGTTGTGCATTTTTTTCTGCCAGAATGCTTATTCTCTTTCGAGCCTTTTTTGTCACGAAAGGTTAAACAATACCCATTGTTTTCGGCATTGTGCTCCTCTCCGCTGATGTTATCCTTTCCCAAGCAGTCAGACAGTTGAGTGATAGGTTGCTGTCAGTGCTATGCCGGGAGTGGGTAGCTAAATAAAAAATCCTCCACTCCACGCATTCTCATGCAACTCTTATTTCCTTATTTTTGCTGGATGATAATTTCTTAGGTAGTGCATTTTGTAGATGCCAAAACACGCCGCTTAGTTGGATTAAAAACAAGCCTTACGGCTCACTCTGAAGTGATAAAATTTATCATTAATTTAATCCCATGGGTGACCATAGAGCAGTTAGAATTTCCCGACTGGCGTAAGGATTTAACTGCTCTCCTCCTCATCCTCAGCCCAGCAGGTGAAATGAATCACTTGTCTTAGGTCTTGCGATACCCTTTCTGGGGTCGTTTCTCCCGTCTAGGCAGTAAGTCTGGCGAATGTTTGTGCTCCCTGAAGTGCTCTACATTCTGCTGCTTGTGTGTGTGTGTGTGTGTGTGTGTTCACATCAGCCTCATAAATGTAATCTTTCCATCGATGCGAAAGTCACTTTTCTCCTCCACCTCCTTACGCACTCCAGCGGGTGCAATTTCCTCGAGAACGGCAGTTAGCTATGGATTGTATGCCCAGGTCCTGCAGTACCCTGTCTCCATTCTACTCCTCGCGCCTAGACAGTAGACAGTGGCAGATGCGGCTCTATATTGGCGAGAGCCCACGTGACCTTGCATATGTGTGTGTATGTACACATCAGCTTCATGAATTGAATCCTTCCATCTGTGCAGTAGGCCCCAATGGGGAAGTCACTTCCCCTCCTCCTCCTCTCCACTCACTCTAGTGGGTGCGATTCCCTTGAGAGCGGGAAGTAGCTATGGATTACGTGCCCATATCTTGCAATATCCCTTCTCCACGCCTAGACAGTAGACAGTGGCAGGTGTGACAGATGTTAGTGTCATTTAAAGTGCGCTCCACATTGGCGCGAATCCACGTGAACTTGAGTGTACTTGGCATAAACAGACCCGAGAGGAAACGAGATCCGTGAACCTCGATGGTGTGCACACACAAATGCGTATAGGTTCATAATTCACAAAATGGAGAGAGAAAAAAACAGTGCCATCTGCGACCTATTAGGTGCCTGCTGTACGAGCGCCACTAGCACAATGGTGGCTGCCGATGTGCTGTTCCTTTCTGCACTGCACCGGCAGTGGAGAGTCACACAGTGGTTCCAGGTTGGCAAAGTAAAAGTGCCATTTGGAAACGATAAAAGTTTAATTGTTTTTTTTTGTCCAGAAAAGTGTAGTTTTCATTGGAATGGGTTAGTGAAAAAAAAACACTCTTGACCTGTAAAAAAGGCCTAATAACGTAAGTTCAACCCTCACGGCGTAGTGATCTGCTCCTGCAAGAGGTCATGTGCACACACTAGGGGAAATATTTTGGAAAAAAAGACCCGAGTGAAGATATTGGAGAGGTTGATTGACTCCGCATTCAAATAAGACAGATTTTATGATGGTATTTTATGGTTAAAAAAGCAAGGAAATGCGTGGTGGTGCTCAGAGCAGGTAAATCATTACCTCAGGTCACCATCAGGCGCCTTTAAGGTGGAGACCCTTAAGTCCTCCCCCTTTGGCAATAAATTTGCTTACTTGTACTTTAGAGGAGATAGTAAACTCCAGCCTAGTGGTCAAATCTCTCTCAACTTACCTGAGAGTCCCATTTGTTGCTCACCTAAGGCATAAATTAGTTAAAGTGTTAAAAAGAATGGGGAAGGGAACTAGTCGGAGAAGCTCGTCTCCTCCTCCTCCTCCTCCTCCTCCTCCTCCTCCTCCACCGCTACCGCTGCCAATATACCTCAGTCAGCAAGTATAAACAATGCCCTCCAAAGTACTGCAAGCAATAAAAGTGTCTGGGACTGCCGCGATAGATGGCCTTCTTAACGCCATCCCTCCCAGCCAGAACTCCTCCTTTTTGTGGGGCCATATCGCATGGGTTTTAGAATAGGCCAGTTCTCTGAACGGTTGCCCTCCAGGGTTTTTTGAGTCCCAATGCCAATCACATGCCGAAAACACGTGAGTGCCGATTCTTAGGTTTTTTTCCGGGGAAAAAAGGATGTCAACTCGCATTTAGCACTTTTCAAGGCGAAATCGGGTGAAACTTACACCCATTTCCGCTTTTTTCCATTACTTGTGTTCACTGTTTATTCAAAGCCTCAGATATAAAAATTGTGTGCGTGAGCATAATCATGGCTGATATTTATTCTGCAAGGAAGCACATGGCTAAACTTTTCAAAAGATCAATTATAAATAAATAAATAATTGTTGCTTAAGTTTTATTCATATGGGAACAGCTTTGTTGTTTACACAGAGAAGCGGAAAAGACCCTCAATTATGCAATTGGTGGGTGGCATTTAAAATTGCATCTATCGCATTTTCCTCCCAATTTCGGATATTTTGACTCTGGATTTTATTTGTACACAATAAAGGCATGGACTAATATGAATTTAAGTAGTATCTCCACAAATGTCAACTACAGGGTGACAGGACAAGTTCGTGTGTTTTTAGTCACAAAACACTGAAAATGAGGTTATTAAGTTGTATTTTTTCCTTAACATAAGTAATATTGCAATTTGTGATCCCTTCCCGATGCGACACAAGCCCATCTCTGACCATCCCCGTTCCCATCCAACCTAGTCTCTCAACCGTCTACGCCTTTTCGCACCTAATCAGACGATTACCAAAAAATAAGGAGGAGAAGGGATAGGGAGGAACAAATCCTCATATGGGTCAGTTTCTACAGTTCTTATAGCCCCCATTTGAGGAGCATTGTGTGGGATGGATCTACCTCTGTCAGCGACAATTCCTTGCTCCTTGGCAGGGTAGTTATAGTGGTCGATTGCTACAGCAGTGCACCACATACGTACACAGGAGGAATGCATGTTCTTCGGCAGGGTAGTGGGTGGGGGATAACCAATGATGTGTTTGTTTGCCTCACGAACAATGAACTGAACCACAAAACCTATTTCCTACCACAAGTTAGTCAGTCAATCAGTCAGTCAACCAATGACATGATTTTGGTAGATAGATGAAAGGAGTGTCACACATGAATAGTGTTTTGGACCTTATGGCTTCCCCGACTTCTACTGCCTTTACCTGTTTCAGTCAATAGTCACCGTGATTTATTACCAGAATTAAGTGGTATAAATCATTTTAATCTGTGCAATACGTTCCGCACATCCATAAACAACCTTGGTAGAAAGCCATTCCAGCTCTGGAATAGAACTGCACAGGATTAGTGAGGTAGACAGACCCAGATTATTCATTAAGTAGAATCGAGACTTTATGGAACGGCAATAAAAGTTGAAGGGAGACGGTAGATAACACGGTACCGTACCAACTGACACAAATCCGTGTGTATAAACAACCGCATGGATTTTATTTAGTCTCTGCAAGTTATAACGCATTATTCAAGTGGGTTCTGCCCTAAAATAAACAAGGTGCTTTAGTTAGGTTGTACAGTGGGAAAGGTAAATGATGCATGCAACAACTGCTTCCCTTTCGCCTGTTGTCAGAACCCTGTCTGAAGTTGTATTACATCAAGCACGGACTCCAGTACCCTTTTTCTCATCAATTTACCTGCATTTGACTTGGTATGATTGGTTTAACTAACCCAAATGAGGTCTTGTGGCGCCTTGTATGCAACCATTCCGAGGTAGGAAACATGAATTTCGAAGCATGTCCTGTTGGTTACCTCAAAAAAGGCATTTTTAACTACCGGGTAATGTAAAGAGTCTTTAAAGGACCTGGTGACACAACCTTGGGGGAGTAAAGCAAATGTCCTTCCTTGAGGCAGTGGGTTGGGATTTTGAGGGGAAAATTGCGGCCGGGTGACTTTTAAACGCCTCCCTATGGACATGGTTGTTGCATAGACCCTTTATAGTCTCTTGTTTTATGATTTAAGGATGCCACATGAGGTTGCAGAGAAAACAAGCTCACATAATCTAGTGGCAAGTTAAGTATAGCGTGGTGCCTGAGTTTTGCTTGAATTCATAACACAAAGGTGGAGTGTGCATCGTCGGTGGAAAGAAAGGTATAGTCCGGGGCCTATGGCACTAGTAGATATACAACGGCGAGCCTTGAGTGCTCACAAAACCTCTTCGCCATCATCTCTGGAGCTCTCCATAATCAACTCCTCACATTGGTCATCAAAATACAGGCAGCAAGAGGCCGAACATCCACTAAATCAACCACACTACTCATCACTTTTGTATGTAGCTGCAACTCCATGGGATCCGAAGGTTCGTCCTCTTCAGGGAAGATGGGGTTTAACATAGTTCTGTGGGATTAAGGTCACGCGTCTGTTCCTCCTTGCCACTTAGTTCCCGCTCTACTGCTATCCAGCCGGTAAACGGAGGAGGGATCTTCATTAACATCCTTATGGAGACGGTAGACGGTTCAATAACGAACTTTTCCAGGTGGTTCACGGCCACGGCTAGTGTCGATTCAATTGTTGGCGACATTCCTGCAGAACAGGGGACCGGAGTAGCGGCCGGAGGTAGACGTCACTTTCAGCCCTTCTGCTAGAGGCATTCACAGATTCACCCACCCAGAGCAGATAGCCCTTCATCCATCACGTTAAGGCCTAGCGCTTGACAATGGAAACCAGAATAGTTGTTTTTTGGAATCGGGTTCGCATTCCTCTACCATCAACGCAGAGCTTCTAGCCCATTGCCGAAGGCGAAAGGTGACATACCACTGGGGCAGGATGTGTAATGTCGAGGTACAAAAGAGCTGGGAGGCTACTCACAGCCTGGAAGCCAACTCGTCTAGTTGAAACGAAGTCTAAAGCGCCAGGACAACCAATGTAAAGAGTTCATGAAGTAATTAAAGTGTCATAATGGATCCGCTAGCCTATCAAACATGATCCTCGCTTGAGACAATCTCCCCAGACAACGCAACAAATCATGTGTCCGAATGCTTCAATCTACAAGCCAATCCCCAATGCCAAACTTATTCGCTCTCATTTTCTTGCCAAATTTTCTCCACGTCTTTTAGCCCCTCGGCGCTTGTTTTCTTCCCCTTCATTCCGATTCACTGCTTTTTAGCACTCTTTATCCCCACATTAGCATTGATGCCATGCTTTCAGAAACAATAAATGGGCTTGCCTGGTTTTAGACTCTGAAATTCCATTAAATACTGCGCCATTTACAAATGGGAAAGACTGTCTTGTCAATCGTAGCGAATAATTAACTTTGCAATCTCATCGACTCATTGTTACAAAGTCTTTTAAAATCTGATAGTGGAGTCAAAAGCTGTGTCTTTCTTTGTGCAAGATCACTGCAATGGAAGTCACTTGTCAGTGCTGACTCCTTGACAAATGATTGATGGGGACTTTTGGCTTTCCAATTATTTCTCTCCCCTACAGCTCGACTCTTGAAATGATTTTCTACGGCCACTTTTCATGTTATTAACTCTCACATTCCTAATTCATTGTAAGGTGAGGTAATTAGTGAAAGGAGTTAGTACCAGGCGCATTCCGTACTTCTAGTGAATATTTAAAAGCGTTTCACTTCCCAGTACTTGACAAAGGCATGAAGTATAATTAATGGGTCTGGATCACTTTGTAATGACTCCTTTCACTGCCGGAGCTTCCTTAAAACGACGGGAGGAGTGTGAATTGTCGGCCTGCAGACCGAGTCCGCCTGCCAGAGCGGTTGAGTGACCTCTTTACCGTTTTCCAAGTCAGGCTTTTCCTTGGTTTATCTGAACTATTCTAATGTGTTTGACTATGGCGAAAGTGTTTCCATGCAACATGCCAGAGTCTTAGGGTCCATAATTTATTCAAAACCCTCCAGCTTTATGTACCACTCGTATGCAGGTTTTGCCATGAGTGGAGTAGAAAAACCTTGAATGAGGCACAATTCTATCACCTAGAGCATTCAAATATCTCAAGAATTTTAATAAATTTTGTTATTTTTGACCGCTAAATGCCTAGCCTTCTGGAGGATGGGACTCGGCTGAATGATCACGTTGGGGGCAGGAGGTAACTTGTACTAATGAGAAAAGCACTTTTCAGGCGTCCCTCAACATAGAAAGCAAAAAAAAATGGAGGTAATTTCCCTCAGGACAAAATTGGAAGAAATTTAAGCCACAGGACCCGGTAGGATAGAGGGCAAAGTGGTAATGAAAACACGATCCCATGACTTGACATCCACCACTTTCCCTTGATAAAATTGTGGGAGTGTTTTTAAACCCCTTTCCACGCTTGAAGTATCATTTCATTTGCATAAACACAGAGAGGAGGGCAAAGATGTAAACTGCTTAAAACGGCGGGGTACGGATACCAGTATAATTGCTAGGGCTACAAGTGAGATTGTGATTTGCCAAATCCCTCAACTCTCCAGCCAATCGCTCCAACAAAATTGCTCCCGCTCTTCTTAAACCTATCCACGTAATCTATCCCTTCCTTTTTTGTGTGTTTACATTGATTAAGAGGGAGCCAGAAGCCGAGTAGTCGTCTTTTGTCCGCCCATGGCGCCTTATAGGATGTCCGGATGCATCCAGCGATAAGCACCGCGATAATGTTTTTTTACTAGCTCTGGTAACTGAATCGACTTTGCTGTGCTCATACAGTAGCGAAATAATTTTTAAATTCCATCTGTCATTGTTGAAATGTTTTGTTTATTTAACTCATGGTCGTGGTGACGGACCACTGGGAGGCTCCGCCTCGGGGTCGTGCCAGTGACCCCACCCTCCCCCTCGGACCTTCTGCTCGCCGATAATGCACATTCCTCTCTGTCCCGATTGACGTTGGATAAATGATTCAAGCCCTATGCTTGTTAACTTGAATTTTTTTAGTCTCAACGAGCAGTTGTGAGGGCATTTTTGAGACCTGACAACTACTTTTCAGCTGTCAATTTACACGATGCCACTCTATTACGGCATGGAGGTGGGAGCGTGCCCTGAAAGTGTTCCACTTAAGGGCACAACTCGCTCTCCCAGTAAACAAGGCAGCGTTTCGATGGATGGGTTAAAATACAGTTGTGAGTAGAGAGTATACTTCCCATTGGAACAAAAAAAACAACGACACAATCCTCCACCTGGGAAGGAGTGGGTAAAATGGATTAATTTCTAACGTAAAAAATTCAGGAGGCTCTGGTGACTGATCTCCAATTTGTGCTTCAATTTTCCAGTTTTCTCATTGGAGGAAAAGTAGGGACACGTGGATTAGGCGCTCTCGAGCCCTTTCTCAAAAAAATTAAATTTACCAGATGAGTGGAGAAAAGTTGGTATTTCGCATTCCTCTGAGTCGAGAGTGAGGGATAAATTTTTTTTGCTTACGTAGCAATTACACCTCCACCCATGTATTTTTCCAGACTCCACAGAGCCAAAATAGCGGATTGAGGCAAAAGAAGAGCCTCTTTTTCGGAGATTTTTTGAGGTCCACATGAAAAAGTCATGAAAGGCGGCTACAAGTCCACAGGTTATGGATGCCGCCTCCCATGGATTGGCGAGAGGTTAGGGCAAATAGTCAACCCAGTTTCCATACTCTCGTTTCCGACTCTACTTGGATACTAAACATCTCAGTATCTCAACACACCTAATTTGAATTTGCCCAAAAGATTAGCTTTTATTTTAGCCCCACTTTTGTTTTAATTGCTTTAGGGTAGTGGTCCATTTATTTCCTCCCTTGTTCCGTTATTGCCTTACTTCAACGAGAAATGGAAAGGCCTTTCCTGTCATGTCAATTAAAAACTTTTTTCCCACTTTCGTAATGCAAATCATGGCATCGTTTCCTTCTCCTCTGATGAGTTGATAGTGTTAAGGTACTCTTTTTTTTCAGTAAAATAAACCAATTTTTCACATCGCGATGAGAATGGTGCAATAGTTACTAGCTAAGGAGGAAGTGAAGCGTCCACAACCGCCGGGTATGCATTCCAAGAAGGGTGGCTGAGAGAATCCCAGTAGCCTCATTTTCCTACCGTCAATTTTGGGTTGAATTGGAGGATGGAGAAGAAGAAGAAGAAGAAGTCCCAGGTGCTTACTCCATTATTCGAAGGCGTGAAAAAAATGCCCAACCCATGAGGTTTCTGTTTTTGTTACTAGAAAAAGATAACAACTTCTTGATGCAAAGGTGATAAGATGAGGCAGGCAAGACGTGCAATGCGTAGATGTTTATCGCTGGTTGCGAGGGTACACAACACGCGAGATAGGCGCGGGTTTGGTGAAGAGGATGATGCCAGAACTTGCCCTGACGCACATTATAGATAAAGTACCTTAAAATCCAGTTAAATAAGCTGGGATTACATGATACTTATAAGTCTAGCGTTAATAAGCTTCTAATGGAAAAGAACTCGCGACTGATGGTTCTGCATGAACACCGCCACGCTGGTTGAATGTCAAGTCGGATCGCACCCCTCCACACAAGGTCACCCGAAGGGGGACTCAAAGGCTTCAAGTACAAATCGTCCAAGTAGTGTCTTGTTGAAAGAAAAGAAAGGGTTCTATTAACTCTCCAAAAACAGTGCATTTTTCTTCCCATCTGACAATCCTACTGATGGAGGAAAGCAGTGAAGATATTTTCCTCCCAACGTCATCCTTATCGTCGAGTGGACATTTGACTGTTTTAGCGTGCGTGTTTTTTTGCTTCCATGCAACGAATTTTTACAATGCCTAAGGAAGGAAACAAAAGCGCTGTGCAGCACGACTTTCTGCATTCCGTTATGACTGTCACATTATTGATGCCATGGCAGTGGATTGCGCGCATGCAGGTTTAACCTTCCATCACTGTTTGCCTAATAGATGCCACTGGGGATCTCTACCGTGACTAATAATAACTGACATTTCTACTTTTCAATATTTATTTCTGATGCGGCAATATCCACGTTTGAAGTGTTGAACAGGGTTTTGTTGTGTCGCTAGAAGGCAAGGCATTGAACAGACCATCGAAACGTCCCTGGAGATGAAGGAAGCCACAATACTTGGGCTGAATAATGCATTACCGATGTAGAAAAGGGCATGGAATTAATAACAGGGTCCAGAGATCGTAAGACGCAGTGGAGATACAAAGACGAAGCAGTAAACAAACAGACAAAGCATTGCCCAGCCCCCCTACCCTTATGCGCGTCCTCGTAGGTCCCCTTAATCGAACCCTCCTACCAGCCATCACGGTGTAGTCGACACTGAGACGAACACCCACGCCAATCATCGCATTTGTATGCAACTGGAAAGATATCCTACTGCAACGTCGCTGACCCCTCTCGGCAATTCTACGGGATCTGGAGGTTTGTCCTATCGCTAGGACGGGAGGTAACAATTCCCACTCCATCTCTGCCCAGCCACATTCACCCAAGTTCTGTCCATTTAGTAGAGACGTGGAGGAAGTATTGCGTATCCACTTCATTGACATCGTTATGCAGAAACGATGGACGGTCCCATAACAAACTTTTCCAGAGGGTTCACGGCCACGGCTAGTGTCGATTCAGTTGTTGGTGGCATTCCTGCAGAACAGGGGACTGGAGTAGTGGCCGGAGGTAGACGTCACTTTTATTCCCTCTGTTAGAGGCATTCACAGACTCACCCACCCAGAACAGATGGTCCTTCATCCATCGCGTTAAGACCTAGCGCTCGGTAATGGAAACCAGAGTAGTTGCCCTTTGGGAGCAAGTTTTCTTAATGCTGCCATCAGTGTGTAGGGCAAATTAGATAAACCCTAAACGTGTTACACTCGTCACACGGGTCAAGTTACTCCTCCTGTTCCCTCAGGCAATGTTTTTTTGCCAGAAATACCCACCTAGACTTTTATTTCCGTTTTAAATCAACATAGTTAACCATCTTTATTGCTAGTACTGTTTACCTACAACTCTAGAGGAGGAGTGCGGGAGTGAACACTTAATTTTGTAAAGTAGAGCGTCAATGTCTGTCTCCTTTCATTTCACTAAACTCATGTCATCAGTCAATGACCTCCTGAACTTACCTACTCATACATGCCTTTGAAATGACAAAAAAATTGTCGCATTCACTTCTCTGAAATGATTTCGAGGTTATCTGAGCAGACGATTGACTAGCAGAATGTCACTTATTCTCCGTCAGAGTAACCCATGTCATGATAATTGCTGGCGTTTTTTTATCAACCAACTGAGTGATTCAGTTGGCTACCTAAACTGCAGTAGGCGCAATTAGGCATTGCATACAACTATTTCGCCCGTTTTTTGTTTTCGGCTACTCTAATCCCGAAAAAAAAGCGGATTGGTGTGTTGTGCGATTTCCCATGTCGCATCATACGACTCTCCCTCGTCTCTGATCGTATCCACGTCCTCCCCTTCCCCTTGATGTCCTACCGCTGCCCCATATGGGCAAATTAATTCACTTGTCTGTGTGTACTTTTGCAAGTTCTGGGCGCATGCTTCTGCCACCTCCAGTGGCATTCAGTTGGAGAGTTTTTTTTTTTTTTGAACCACTTTATTGAGTTTGGGGTCCCCTACGCGCATTCCAACTTGCTACTGGAAGGATTCATACAATTCGTCGGGATTCGACATTGATTCGGCTCGACTTTGGCGATACCCACTCTATTCCCCTGTCGTACAGCCACTGTTGTGATTGGTTCACATCAAGAGGTAGGGTATTGGAGCGCTAAAAGCTCAAAGTTAATTGCTTCATGTCTGGAGTCAGCGTCGACAGTCAGCCTATAAAGTCCCTCGCTCATGCCATGCCAACTAGCAAGACCACCCCATAGACACACATAAAATTTTATTCAACCTCCCAACGAAAATGGCTGAATGTCAAGTGAAATTTCTTCTTAACAATAGAAGTGGTTTGTTGCTATCGCCTTTTTCTTAGTTAGCCAGACGGTGGCTCAACAGACACGACCGTCAGCCAGTGAATTGGTTATTAGTCATTTCAGTTTGTTTACTTGTTTCTTAAACAATCCGAGTGGAATGAAACAACCTTGATGCTGGCTCCTTGAGATACGGGGGAGGCGACCTACAGGCTGGAACTTGGGGTGTCCCCCCCCCCCCCCCACCCCTTAAGACTGGGGAGTTGACACTTTTGTAGCACTACAAACTTGATGAATGGGAAAGTAAAGCAGCACGACCAGGAAAAAGTTCTGGTTATGGGTAAAAAAGAGGATAAGATTCTTTCATACCACCAAAGTTGTAACTCCGACATCTTTAAAGTGTGCACTGCCAAAAATGTCAACTTGTCGCAAATCCCCTACCAGGACTTTTAAAATAGTCCAAAAGGATTACAAAGAATAATTATTGAAGTTGGAACGCAGAAGATGTAGCACCTTGAGACGCCCCTGAAGACGGACTTTGCACAATCAGTTTACAGATGAGTACTCCATTACCAAAACCAAAAGGGTTACAATTCGCACCATCTTTCTTGCCTTCTAGACTTTCATTCAAACAGTCCTGGAGAAGTTGCGGCAATTTGAACTTCCACGAGACAGGCCGAGTCTAAGCGGAACCTAGAGGCTCATCAGTAAGGGTACCACTACTACCACCAGCACCGCACCTCTTTGTCTTTATTGTCATCAATCGAGATTTTAAAAAAAAAAAAAAACATTTTGGATTCCTCCCCTCCTCTCTTACGATCCAACCTTTACTAATAAGTGATTTTAGACATCAAAACTGGTCAAATAAAATATGATTGACAATCTCCAAACAAGTTGTGTTTCGCCTTTTCTGACTATCCAAGTGTGAGGTTGGACGTGGTGACTCGGGTCGCGAAACACAACTTCCTCCCTCTCTTCCTCCCTGGTGCGGCTAGAAAGAGCCACTTCGGTGTTGGTGACGGAAGTGCTGATGAATCACACCGTCTGTCACACTGGCGCACTTTTCATGAATGTGTGTGCAAAGATGTGGGAAATAACTTTTACTTCCCTTGATTCACCATGATCGTGGGTAGTTGGGACTTCGGTAACGCTTGCGGACGTGTACTTTACGAAGACGTAAGACTAGGCTGACGTTAACAGGCGGGTTGAATGTTGATTATGCTTGATGGAGAGATGTCTCCGTGAGCCACGGCAGCCACTAGATAAACGACAGAGTCTCGGGCGTGCCCGTTTGGCTGTTGGGTTATTTGATGATTTTGTATTAAATGCACACAAAAGGGAAGTGCATGAGATAATTCAAAAAGTGATTCACTTAATGTTCTGGTCTTGAACCAACCTTTCTAAGATGGGATCTAGCAATTCAGGTGTCAACATTACCGGCACTTTAGTATCCACCGTTTCTTGTTTGTGACTACAGTTGACTTGAATTTTCCAAATGGTGGAGAAATTGTTGATGAAATCGTGTATAAAGAAGAAGAGAATTATTCTTGAAGTGTTATGGAGCAATGAGAATGACTGTAGCTGTTCCAAGTGTTCCGGTGAAGTAGGAATTACATGCACACAGAAGATTGAGGCGAATCCTACAAAACAAATGAATGAATGAGTCTAGTTTCCCAGCATTAATTGCCAAAACAAACCGCTAAAACTCAGTAGGATAATTAGTCCTGTGCAGATTTAAGACATGGAGCGCTAAACGACTTTCGAGGTCGGTGATAAGTTACTCATGAAGCTTCAACTGCGGTTCACGGTCCAAATGTAAGCGAAGCGGTTCGGAGTACAACATGCGTGAAGTACTGCTTGTCCACAGTCGTCCGATCACCATTTCAGAGTCCTTCACTCTAAGTTAGCAAAAGGAACCTAGCGGACGGATGAACTGCTGTCAGGGAAATCCATCGTCTGCTGTAATTAGAGAGCACAAAACACTCCAGGTTCTACACAAAAAGTCGGCGAGACAAGCATGGCGCAGTCATTTTGCAGCATGTCAAAAAAGGACCCCACTTATGGAAGTAGAAAAGAAAGTGGCGACAATGCTAAAAAAGGCGCAACTCATAAGTATCTTCACTTGTAACAAAGCTTCGATAAAAAATGAAACCCAAATTAGTCAAGTATTTTATGCCTTAGACACCAGAGTCTGTTTCCGATAGGTCTGTATTGAAACTGACAACCCAGGAGTCAAAAAGGCAAACCGAAAGGAAATAATGAGAGAAGTATTCCTATAACTGCCGACAACCGGCTCTTTCTTCACCAAAGGACTTTATTGCAATAAATTACAACCGAATGCACAGAGTGAATTTCCAAACTGAATTCCTGAAATTCTAGCAAAATGAGATGTAAGAGTGGAAGACAATCCAAATAGTTCCATTCTGTAAGAATCGCCGCTTGTCTTCGTTGATCTGAGTAGCCTTAATCACCGAGTTCAAGTTCCCAATCACCTTACGTCCCCTAACTACCGTTAGTTTGTGGCGCCGCGAATTCTGAGATCACCGAAATATTCCTGACAGAAAGCAGTCATACTTCAACACATTTAACAATACGACATGTAGACAAAAGTTCTCTATTACAGAGGCTTCGCACTCAAATTTACGGTCAAAAATCCCTCGCGACTCATAATAAGACCTGAATAACCAAAGCGAGGCCTAATTTTGGAAGTTGGGTAGCTTTTGATCAGTAACTTTGCCATCATCGAGTACACCATTGTAGTCGATTCCCATGTGTCACACGACTAAACCTGTACTACGGATGAGTTCACAAAATCCGCATCAGAAACTTAATTTAAATGTCAGCTGAAGACGTAATCGTGTGCAGACAATGCGCCTCAAATCGGCGTGACGCTGCATAGCCAACAGCACTGACAGATTTAAAGAACCTTCACAGTAATTAAAAAACGGATTTTCAAAAAGGTTCATTGTATTATGCTCAAAATGAATCCGCACTTTATTTTGCGATCGTCACATGATTCCATTTATGGGTGAATGCAATTAATTACTCGTACAACAGTCGACAAGCAGGCACGCATCGGAAATGAAACTTCTCCCTGGGTAAAAAACGACAATACAGAGGAGTTTTCACCTCAAAGGTGATTTAAAGGAATGCATTGGCTATAGAAATTTTTAAAATCCGGACTCTTAAAGGAACAAATGCGACAAATAAGCGTTAATAATTAAGGTACAAAAAGCCATTTAATTAGCAGTTGACTGTATCATATGCAGAGAGGCAAATTATTTTAAAAGAATTGTAAAAGAAAGAGCATTATTCAGCATACATTCAGCCACTTAGGTAGAATGTAATGTATGTAGTGTGTGTGGTTGTAGACGGGGACCAAGCTGGATCTTTAGGATTTGAGTTATTAGGTCCCGGTGTTGGATTTGCAAGAATGCTATCACTAATCCGACCTCTGACAGTCTACTCGTGATAAGCACAGGAATAAGTAACGGGATGGCAACAGGCAATAATTTGGTTTGCTCGGACTGTAACACTTTGTTTGTCCGAACCGCCGGTTTCCGTCACTTGGGTAGCCGTATTGTACTGAACCTGTTGGCCGGCCTCTGGGCCGTGCCTACAGCCCCGAAGCCCTCTGTCTTCAGAATATATATTCTGCCCTAGTACTATGTCTTCTTTTGCCTTAAGGGAAGTCTCGGGAGGCTACATAGACAGATTAGGCTTCACTGTTAAACTTCAGCTAGGTAGCAGAAACGTACAGCCATGCGAGTAGCCCCGCCACAAACCATTCTCTACGTCGGCAACACATATTCAGACCTAAGTTTTTGTTTCCGAATCACCTATTAATTGTGCCTACGAATTGTAAGCGAAATTAGCCTCTTCTTTATTGTTTCAGTTTAGGTCATAAAAGAGCTAATGCTGGTAAGGATTTTTAAAATTACATTTTCAGAATTTTAAGTTATACTTAATAACATCAATAATATTCGCGAAATTCAGGCATCATAAATAGATAAAAGACTTCCATAAAAGTCAATATAGGGCGTTTGCGACACTCGGATATCAGTCAGTCTTTTTCGCGACTAGCTTATTTGTCTGCCGGATATGAATCGCGCGCTGCAAATGAAAGTCCGATGAAAATGAAGTAGCGTCTGCGTGTGTCCGCGACGTATAATGGGGTGTCGTACGTTCTTTTCAAGAAACATAGGGCCTGCCCTAGTTTCTTGGTTTCTCCTTCTCGCCATATCCGCCTTATACCTTATTTTTGTGTACGTTTGTTATGTGCGTTCTTAAGTGTCTTTAGCTGCTGGGAGTTCAGCCAAAACCATGGATACATTATCATAATTCTTCAGCTTATTTTACTTTTTTATGTAATTTCGAATTTTGCTCGTGCCACTTTTATGGATCCTGGGTACTTACCCAGAGGTATGCCTTCTGATTTATCTATTGTTCAAATAGGCGTGCCTGGTGAAAAGGTTATGAGCAATGACAAAACTTCTCCACCACGACCGCTTATGTATAAAACTGTACAAATAAATGGCGTTTCAACCCGCCTCAAGTGGTGTGTTACTTGTGAGATATATCGGCTACCTCGTTGCTCCCATTGTTCTATCTGCAAACACTGTATAGATGTAGGGTTCGTCAGGCTATTAACCATGTTTTAGACATTTGACCACCACTGCCCTTGGGTTAATAATTGTATCGGAAGGCGTAACTATCGATTTTTCTTCCTCTTTTTGCTTTCGCTCACTTTCCATATGATAATGACATTTACTGTTTCGCTGCTATTTGTTCTGGAGCGACAACAAAACCTAATGACTACGGAAGGCATCATAGCGTATGGTTGCTGTTAAATGTAATCCTTGCAGGAATGTTATTCTCATTCTTGTGGGTCTCATCTTCATCCCAGTTGTCGGACTCACCGGATTCCACATATATCTTGTTTTCAATGGTCTTACAACAAATGAACAAGTAAGTCTAATTACCAATGAACGCTTTTACTGTTAATTTTAACATTAATAACACGATCTTTTTACAGGTTACCTCTAAATATGGTGATAATCACAGTCCATTCGATCGTGGGCCGTGCAGCAATTGTGCTTTTATGTGCTGTAGACCGCTCGGTGCTATGTAAGCAACATTTTCTTATCAGCCACTTCCTCTAGCCTAATACGGAAACCCGTCACTGGTGCAGCTATGCAACTTAGCCTGCAAGCGAAGTATCGCCAAAAAATGCGACGATCGCACAAGAATTCTCGAATAAAGGGCGTGAATGGGGTATGTCTCGTTTGTGTTTACATCTTGATGCTCATGTTTACAGAAGGCAAACGCATATTCAGGCGTTACACGGACAACCAATTCTGATCCTCAACCACCAATACTGATGTCTGAACTGGCTAACCGTCTGGATGGCGATACTAATGCGTCGCCAAAGGATCTCCTTCTACGCCTGAACAATGAAGAAAACTCCTTGGCACAGGTCCCGAGTTTCTCGTTGACTGACAAACGAGAGGACTCCCAATACCCTAATGCGAATTATCAAGGAGGCAGTGTCCCCTATCCCGATAACCTACCGGGTGGGTTTTCCTATCGGGCCCCCGAGAAACCCACTGAGGTTAACCCTGGCGAGTCTACTGGACGAATATTTTCTTGCAAGCACCTAACAGAGGATCGTCCAACCCAGGCAGGTCATCAAACGTCCAGAAGCCAAATGGATTATAGTACATCGGTCGTGTACTCGATGCAAGCCAACGCGCCTCTCGTGCCTCCCCACTTGCCCAATCGCTCTACTTCCATCCCCAAGCTTCGCCAGCCACCCTTAGTGGTATCGAAAACTGCTAATGCCCCTCCCTCCTCATCTCGTCTTAAAGCCTTTGACGAGTCGCCTAGAATCGAAGCTCCATCGTCTCGTCACAGGCAGCAGCAACAACAACAGCAGCCACAACACATCCCCACATCCGCCTATGCTGGTGG
Organism: Taenia multiceps; assembly: GCA_001923025.3. Lineage (NCBI taxonomy): Eukaryota > Metazoa > Platyhelminthes > Cestoda > Cyclophyllidea > Taeniidae > Taenia > Taenia multiceps. The sequence goes on along the minus strand of CM010311.1, from coordinate 59,243,727 downwards.
CGGTGTTTTGCCAAAGTATCCCGCCAAACAAGCACCAAATGCCACGCAATCGATGAATACTCGCACCCCCTCGAGGGACAAGCGTCCGCATCACTACACGCCTCGACAGCCGGGCTACGGTGGACCTGTAACTAGTGAGGGCTACTTCGTTTCGCAGCAGCCACAAAATCTACGTGAGTACCACTTCGCTCAACAGCCTCCGAGAGGCAATCCCGCTATTATTTCCTCCGAGGAGGCCCCCGATGGCACTTTTGAGATCTCTGTTTGATGGCCCTCCGTAATGCACGCACCTCTATGTACATAGCCGTGTGAATTACCTCTCCCACCCTTTTTCTGTCCAATACGTTCATTTGAATGCAGTCTGTCCTTCCACCCGGCCCTCCCACCGCCCTGCGTCCTTGGACAACCTCTTCCGCATTTTATTTTCTAGTTTCTTTTTTAATGTAATGAAAATCTCATTTCTCACCTCCGTTCCCAATCCTTTGTTCCGCTTTGAGCACCCTATTTTCGCTCTGCTATTTCCTCTTCCTAGGTGACCCAAAAGAGAATCAGGTGGAAAGCAAGTTGCCCACCGTGCTCGGCATATTGCCTTGTAAGACAAGCAGAAATGCATTTTTATCAGTGTTCGCTCTCCCCCACTTCTGATTTTGAGTGTTTCTGTTGTCTGGCTGTGGCTTTAAAGCGCTTCATAAATGGTCAAATCATGGCTTATCCTGGATAACAGCCACAGTTGTGTGATTTTCTTGTGCTTGTGTGTGTGTATGTGTTCACTCAAAGTTTTACTAGGGCATCATCGTTTGTGGGCTTTCTCACGCTTTTTTCGAACTGGCATATGAGTTTATTGACATGAATCGACTTGGTAATGGGTGTATTTTCTTATGCCTCAGAGTATTTTATGGTTGATTGCCTCCAAAGCGACTCAATTCCAGCTGAAGTTGTCTTCAATGAAGACGGAACAGTGAAACTGGGCTATGGATGTCTTTCGGCCGCTATCCAGCGATGCATGCTAAGCGATCATGTGGTAGGTTGATTCAGATTGTTTCATGTATTTTCTCTATTCAGCAATCCCGTTTCCTTTTATTCTTCTGTAAAAATACTGCTCTTAGATCAGCGGTGTGTTTGAACGTGTTTTTAAAGACGCAAGTTTGTCACCTACCTGCAATTCAATCTTGTGAATTGAGACGTTCGTCCATTCTCGTCTGCTAACGGGTTCGAGCTTGTAGGCCTTCAACAAAAAGTGTTTTAAAAGTGATTGTAGTTGCAACGTAAATTGGTGCCAAGTTTTTGCTACCACACTGAAAAGGCAATTCACTGATGGTCTAGAAAGCTGTAAAGAGAGCAGCTCCAGTCTCCACCAAGTTGTTCTGAGAGATTTAAAAGGATGGCTTTCATTAAAATCCATGATTTTAGTCATGAAATGCGCAGTTGGAGCATTGCATCTACTAAAACGCCAAAGTGACGAATTGAAAGTCGCAGCTTACCCCGCCTGAACGGTTACCGTCCTTTTTGCCACAGCGTGGATCAGTCCACCTTTCAGCGCGACTCTCGATGCGCCACAAGCCCAGCTGGGCGGCATGCTTGTGATAAACTGATTACATTACCCAACTGCATGCTCTTTGTGCACCATCATGTAACTGCACTGTGCCATCTGACTGAATGGTTTAGTTTATGTTCGCCTTGTACGGCCACTTTTCATCTCGGGTTTTTTTTGAAACCTTGTTTACTCTCTAGCTCTTCCTCTTAAAAAACTAACTGTTTCGCTAGCCCCATTGATGTCAGTCGTTGTATTGTGATCGAATATGCTCTTATATGTTAAAAATTCCTGGTGTCCCAGAGATTTATAACCAGGGCTTATCGGCTTCATTTTATTGTCTCTAGGAGTATGACATTCAGCTGAAGCATCCGAAAGGCTACACGTGGTGTGTCACAAGAAGGTATCGGGAGTTCAGAGTCCTTCAAAAGATTGTAAGTTTTTCTTTTTTTTGTCCTGTAAGCCTATCGTCTCTACGTCGTGAGGGCGAAGTTTCGTTTTCAAACCAAATTTCTTTTGTTTTTTTTTTCCTAGAATGCTAAATGCTTTAATTAATCCCGAGTATCTAAAGTCTTGGCAACGCTGTTTTCTTCCTCCTGTGACAGCTAGAAGTGACAGAAAGTTGCAAGCAGGCGTTGATTTAACGAGGGAACTTTGCGTAATTTCTTACCTTGGACCTGACATTCTTGGACATGCAGGGAATGGTCAAATGCTTAGGAAGTTATTCAGCCGGGCAATACCTAACACTACTTTTGGCAGACTTATTTGTGTATTGTCAATTAACTGGATCGGCCAGTCCAATCTCGTTCGGCCGATTACAAGGTCTCTCATTCACTTCTTGGGAGTTGGCATCCGTACGCTGTATTGGGCTTGTTAGTACTCACGAAACTATTTCCTTTTGTCGTGTTGCTTAGTCTTGATGTATTAATCATGCCGATTCAGGTCATGTGCTCTAGTTTCTTTGCCTTAAAACCCCCGAAGTGGTGCAATGATGATGATGTTGCGAATGCTAACTTCCCGTTTTTCCTTACACAATATGCCGGGTAAGGAGCCGTCCGCTCATGTATTAATGATTTCTTCCACGGCCGGCTGACTCACTGATGTGTGCAAACATTCAACTGTTCAGTCGATAAGCTTATCCTCCTTGTGCAAGTTCGTCCTCTACGATGTACTCCAATTTGACACCTTTACTGCTGTTTATGCAACGAACTGCGCCCATCTTCTGGACAGGCCGTAAGGGGAACGCCTTACGCTCGGTCACGCCCTGACTATTGCCAGCCTAAGCTACCTCTTCTTGCGACTATTATAAGGCGTATCAAAGACTTCTGGGGGAGATTGGAGGAGCAATAGCACAGCCCATTAATTATCAGCGAAAATGGAGCGATTTTTCTTCGTTTTATACGGGTGTTAAATACGATGAGCGTGGCTGTTCTGTTCTGTTCCGCCATCTAGAAAACTCGCAGATTGGAGCTTCGAAATCCGTTACTTTCACGACATTTTCAGTGTCATCAGTTCAACGTATGTATCACGGGCAGAGATGCCATTGTAAAACGCTTTCTCAAGTTCTTTTTTACCCTCTGCTTTGTAGTTGCAGTCAAAGTACGACCTGTCGCCCAACCAGGTAGCTACGCTGCCAGGCAAAAAGTTCTTCAACAACCTCTCTCCGGCGTTTGTGCAGCAACGAAGCCTTGAATTGGAGGAGTACCTCAACAGGCTTCTCTCCTACTACACCCTCCCTCCACCGCCTCTTGCCAATTTCATTGATTGGGAAAAATACGTATGTTGCATTCCACTTTGCAGGACTTGCTGGTTGTTTGTCTAACAATGCATATGTGCACCATTACGACTTCCGTTACTATCGTCTTAAAGTGAAATCCGCCACTGCAGTCCAGATCCTTTATTATTCCAATTTGAACCGGCCCATTTGAATGCTGCTCAAAAGCTAAACAAATGGAATTATCTTTCGACCATGGGAAAAAGATTGAAAGTCAACAAATTCGCCCAAACGTGGCCTAGTGTGCGATCATTCACCTTAAACTATTGACTCATGTGACTTTCAGAGTTATGTTAGATAAGCACGATGTTGCGTGCATGTGATGCTGTTAGCAAGCAGTATTTGTGGGAGCATGCTAGTATGTAACTAACCGAGGAGCGTCATCACTGACAAACCATTCTCCCGATCATGAAATTATTAGGATAAAGCCTAAAATACGGGGTGTCTGCGTGACTGTGTTCCTCGAAGAAATGCATTTGGACTATTGTGTCTAGCATTCACCCTTACACTTTATAACTATCGCCTTTGGCACTCTTTTGAATCGTTTTATTCAGTTGGTGTGACCTACTAATAAAGTCCTTCCTCCCCCCCCCCCTCCCCTCCTTTGAGGATATCTCTTCAGATCGAATGACTAATCATGAGAGGATACTTGCGTAATGTGAGGGGGCGGAATTGTCCCCTTGCCTTCCTTCACAGCACAGTAATTCCCATTCGAATTGCACACATTTAAACGCCCACACACACTCACACTTGTAGCTCAATTTTACAGGCTCTAAACGAACACCAAAATGGGGGAAGGCGGTTTTTCGATGTGTGAGTGAAAGTGTGTCTTTTTTGCTTTCTCTCCTAACCCAACATTTAGCGAGGCGCACTCATTCCAAAATGAAGCAAGTGCTGTCCAGCATAGTTGGGAAAGGGAGCGGGAAACAACGCCCAAAACGCTATTTGCTGGTGATCTGTGAGGACCAAATTATTTCTCTTTTAGGATGTTCATGGGATAACGAATTGTCTGGCTCGACAGCTGGCTAAAGATGGTGAGCGCATTTTCATTTATCGTTGCTTTGAAACTCGATCCCAGAGCAGAGTCATTCTTGGTCCCAGAGGAAAAGGCGCTACGATGGTTTTAGATGTTCTAACCTGACACTGTTTTTCAGTAACCCTTCAAATGAATTTATCCACTGTCCAAGATTTGAATAGTGTGATTATCCTCGCATAAAAAAAACACGGATTATCTAGTTACAAAATTAATTATTCTCTTTAAGACAAGTTGATGCAATGGATAATCGTAAACAAAGAGTACATTTCACTTGTGTGACGCTAGCCTCCGATAAGGAGGTTAGGGTTGCACACTTGACACTTCCAAAGAACGTGCCACGCAAAAATGCTACATTTTTCGTTGAGTGTCAACTTGTGAAGCTTCGCTGAAACATTTGTGTGTAGAATGACGGTAGTGGTGAGCTTGTCAAATATCCTTTTTTTTCCACGGCTCCACCGTCCCATCCATTCTGTGCCGGTGAAATGGATTTTTTTGCTCTGCAAATGGGAAATCTTCGGGTCAGCGGTGAGAAGAGCTGCGTTCTGTTGCATGTGCACTTTTTCTTACACCTGACTCATTTTTGAAAGAGTGTGACCAACTTTTGCCGCTGATCACTGCGTTTACATTTATCTGCCATATCTGGTGTAAGTGAACAACTTTTGACAGGTGTAACTTTCGCGAAGTTGTGGTGAAGCTAGAGACTGAAAACTTGATTTAATCATTTATGCTCACTAGTACAACTTGTGTTGCGGACTTTTGGGATATTTCCCTCTCAGCGTAGGCGCTATGTACTTTGGCCCGTGTTCACCACCGTGCTCTCTCTTCCAGTCTGTGTATGTTGATTTCCAGTGGAACAGTTGCTGCGAAATGACTGTTTTTGCATTCGTCCCTCTAGCATAACCAAAGTATGCCAATTTTGACTAATGACGCTTTACTCGTGTCGCATTGTCCCTTTTGTGGCCTTGTAAATGGAGACAGTGAGGAATAGATTGTTCAAGTTTTGGCATTTGCATTGTTGCAACACCAACTCTAAACTAACCTTATTGTGAAGACTTCTCAAAAGCACATGGCTACAAATACGTAGACATTCTTGCAGCGTCTTGAGGCTCCTCTGAAGGCCGAAGAAAATTGTGCTCAGGGGGATTATTGTGGCCTGCTTTGGGACTTGACACCGCTGGATGGCCAAGAGGCCAGTTCACCCAGTGAAGGTACAAGGACGAAGACCCAAAGCAGTTAAACAATGTATGAAATAGCTCCTCTCCTACGTCAGCTATTACAACGCAGTCGGTGCTGTAAAAGAATTACAAGCTGACAGCGCCATTCATCGCATTTAAGTGTAATTAGGAAGATATCTGACCGCAGCATCAGTGATCCCTCATCCCAATTTTACTGGATCTGGAGTTTCTTTGAGGGAAGGGAGAATGTAGTGACCATCACCCCCTTCTATCACCAGTCATAGGAACGCTACCCTAAAAGTGGTCGTTTAATGAAGGACGGCTTTTATAGTAGTTTTGTGGGGTGAGGTTTCGTGTCTGTTTTTCCTCTCTATTCGTGCCTATTTGGGTCCTCTTTAACTATCAGGGAGATGGGGGAGGTATCGCGTGTTCACACAGTTGACATCATGCAGCTTTGGAACGAACATCTCCAGATGGTTTATGGCTAGTACCGCCTCAGTTGTTAGTAGCATTCCTGCAGAACACGCGAGTGGGTTGGTTGCCGAAATTAAAAGTCAATTTCAGACCTCCACGGGGTCGTCACATAGTCTCCCATCCACCGCATGTGTCCTTCTTTTGTCGCGTTAGAATTTATCCTTCGGTGATGGAAATCAAGTTGCCCTTTGTGACTGGGTTTGCTTTCCGGCGCTACCGGTGCAGCGGTCGTGACCCCTATGAAGGCGGAAGAAGGCATGCTAATAATGGTGGAGCCCCTACGTGATTCCTTGCTAGAATTGGGCCCTGGATATTTGGCGTAATACAATTCTTTTTGATATCCTTCAATCATTACATTGAGATGAGGCGTAGTTTGCAGACATCTTGATATCTATTTGTCTTTCAACCACTCTTCTTATCACTACTACCTCATCGAAAACTTGGGCAATTGCTGCGCCTGTTTTTCTATTCTTCATAGCCTTAAAAACAACTAACTAAAAGCCCATGGATAAAAAGGAGAGAAAGCAATAGGAACTCATTGTTGTCCTGTCGCGTATAAAGAGGCGAGAGGACAATTGAGTGGTAGTGATAGCGGTGGTGGTGGTTGAGGGGGTGAGATAATGAGTTGTAACGTTTTCATCTTAAATGCTGTAGGCAGCTTTGCGTGCGTGAGTCTACTCATTGGGGGTGAAAGGCATTTTCGTTACACCTCTCCCCTCATGACAGACGTTTTGCATTACACCCTTTTTAGCTTCTCTTCCTGCCGAAGCATTATTGGCCCCAGCGCTTGGAATTTTTTTGGCTTCCCGCCAGCTTTTGTGCCATCAATCATCATTTCTTGTTGTCTCGCTTTTCTTAATAACGATAAATGGGTGAAATTGTTGCCATCCTCTTCCCATTGTCTAGATTTGGCTTTTGGAAGCTAAAAATTAAGGGCGTGATGTGAGGCATCGTATGAACTCCGTAGTAAACGTCTCTCCTTACCGCCTGTACTTTATTTCCTTCTGTTCGTAGTAATTTAATGGGATCTTTGTTCCTCTTTACTTTTCCAGGGAATTCAACAGCCAAACACCTGATTTCCTAATTGTGTACATAGTTTTGCTGGTGAAAGGGTTCTTCTGAACATTGCTAGGACGTGTTCCATCGGCCTCATGCATATTTTGTCGGTACATTAAATAGCACTGTAGCTCTCGTTAATATTTGTCAACCTGTAATTTATTATGCTAATTATTGCAGCTTTTAGTCTCCCTAAGTCTCTTTTGGGAGTCAACTTTGTAGGTACATCTGTCAGAGAGGTGGGACAACAGTTATGTCTCCTCTGCTGCCTCTTGGGTCCGCACATCATTAATCTTACGGAGGAGGAGGCGGATTTTTATTCGCACATTTTTTGTTCATGTAGTACTGCAAATGAACAAATTGGTGCAAATACCAGACATCATTTTTCCTATCTTCCACTTTGTTGACATTGTCTTGCCCAAAATGTCTTCGTGCATTCGAAAGGCAAAAGTACGCCTTATCCAAGTGATCAGCATTTGGAATGAATTTTAAATACTTGAATGTCAACCTGTTGGCCTGTTGATGGGACTTGGTTAACATTCGCTCCCTCTCTCCCACTGCCCTTTTCAGGTGAGAAGGTATTAAGTTCTGGGGACGTCTTTGTCATGAACGTGTATCAGGTGAGCGCAATCAACCAGCGGATGAGGTCACCGGTCTCCGAAAATCGTAAGTCATTATCCACTCATCTACCTAAAAGTAATAAAATTCTCGTTCCATAGTAGTTAATGTAAGCGGCCGCAAACATGTTTGTTCTATTCTATACAAAGCCTCTTCCACCATAGAGAGTTCGTTGCTTCGCCTTCATGACTGGTGGGTGTAGTTGAATGGTCTGCTGTAGATGCGTGTATAATGCATTAACCGCGTAATTTGCTGTTTTTTTCCTGGATTTCTGCACTTTCTAGAAACCACTTGTGCTCTCGACACTCTAGAAGCTGCCTAGAGTACACTCCATTTTTGTCTTTAATCATTTGTTTCTTGAGAGTTTCGAATGAATCCCATTTCCTCAATCAAAAGTGCAGACCAAGTTAACGTGCTCGTTAAGAAGGGTCTTTTGCATTTACCTGTTAAATTTTAATTAACTGTACTGTTTAAAAACGGAGCGGTAAGTTGGTTATGGGGTTTCATCTTACCAGCCGAAGGAAGCGTCCCTTTTTTTTTTTCCTCTTCTCAGCTTTCTACGAGATGCTTGCCAAACTGCTCTAAATCCTTTCCTACCCCCCCCCCCCTCCCTACCATTCTAGTTTTCAACAGACCCGACGAGGATTTTGGCTACGTGGTGAAATTCATTTCGCAGATAAGACGTCTCAAAGTAAGTTTACACTTTTGACCTCTCATTTACATTTTGGGCCTTTGTTTAGTTCACTGGCTTCCTTTTGCATGAATTCAGTTTTTAAATGGCTCTACATCCATTAGGTATCAATTAAAATTGCCTCCTCCTTGTCGACATACAAGTGGCCTTGGGGGGCTACTGGCATGACTCAGAGGTCAGGCCGGCCGTGGGAGGTGAAATTGCGGAGTCTTACGAGCCAACCGCTCCAGTCATGCACTGGGGGAGACAAGGGAATGTCCTGACCATCACATATGGGTGGATAATGGTGCAGCGTTCCTCGGCTTTAACGAAGTCGAGGGAAGGCAGTACTTGGTCTGAATGTGTTTCATCGACGTACCCTAGGGCATGGTGCTACCGATATGACCCGTTACTAAAATTGAGAGTTGGACAAACCATTAACGCCTCACACCGGCTACGCATTGAGTGCCTGCGCGCCATCGAGGCGGTGGGACTCATTCTGTCGCATTGATTAGCTTCATTCATGCTAAGCAGTCGAACAATCAAGTAACCTCTTACCTAAACATCATGAAAAATGTTTAGTAATAGTCGTTCTTACGTCTACATCCCTTGACTGTAACCTTTAATCGCGAACTATCCAATGTCTGAGACTGTTTTTCATTGCCTTCCAGCTTTTTGGGTCATTGGAAAAAATCCACAAGAGCAATATCGCTATAAATGCTCTCACTTTTGATATGTCGCCGTTTCGGAGTCTGGAGTACCTGGAAGTGAGTTATCCCTCCTATTGTTTCTTCATAAAGGAGGTATTGTTGCTAACGCCGCATTCTCTGCTTTGTCTACCAGAGATATGGTAGAGTTTATGATTCAATGGGAAAGTGTCTTAAATAATAACCGCGAATCAAGGGATTAGAGTCGGTTTTTTAAGAAAATGTGGACGATACCATGTTGGTCTGTTCCGATTCTGAATCGTTGCCAATGCCACTGGTCGTTTGGAGATTTACAAGCTCTGGAGGCATTGAGTCAGGCGCAAGTGGTGTGGATGCTCCACCAGTTTTATTCTCCAACACAGCACGTCGTTGACCGTACCACCCCTCTAACAGAAATGGCTTGACCTGTGACCTTACTCTTTTTGTATTCTTGAAGTCGTTTCCTTCTGCCTGCTCACAAATTTTTATTCTCGCGATTTTTTAGTTGAACAATGTGGATTTAGCTAGCATGCGTGGCTTTGAACACATAAAAGCCACAGTTATTCAATTGGTTGTTCATCACAGCCTTAAAAATCTCAAGGTGAGCAGCCATACGTGCCTTCCCTCTTCAACTGAGTAGTCTGCTATAACATTCATGCAGGGGATTGGGAGTGGTTCGCTTAGTGAGGTGAAGTCGGTTGTAAATAACTCGACTAAGTAGCACCCGACAGCCTTCCTCCACCAGCCCCGCAATACTTCACACAATTTCATCTAAACCTTATTGGGCGCATACGAACGAATTAATTCATAACACTTGATGCAAAGCAGTAGTGATAATTTTTTTGTGTTTAATGTTTTTCTCTTGTAGAATCTTATGTTGGGTGATCTTTTTGCCGCGGGAGGTGGAAACTGGGTTTACGGTGAGAAGCCGGTGCCAACTCTACCCTGGAATCAAATTAAAATTGCCGACTTCTCTAATAACTTTCTTCACCTTCTCGACCAGACCATTGTTAGTTTTTACAACCCTATCAACAAAAACATTGTCAATTTTAACATTATCACAACATTCTGCCCCTTTCTTCTAGGCCCTCCTACCGAATGTTGAGATTCTCAATCTCTCAAACAATCTTCTCACTGAACTTGCGCCTCTTTCATCGCTTTCACGATTGCGAGTGCTATATCTATCCGACAACCAACTCTACATCGGTGAGGAGGCGAATTCTTGCTTTACTGAGGTTTGCGAGGATGAGGTGGACGTTCCGGAGGGTCTTGTGCTCGCCTCCTCCGCCGGTACCACTGACTCTGGCGCCGAGCGACGCAGACCCCTCCAGACGCCGTTGAAGCCTCTTCGCGAACGCCTTGGTGAGGTTCAAGTTCTCGTGCTGTCCAAAAATGGCCTTCGCTCGGCGGCTCTTGTGGAAGGTCTTTTCAGCCTTCAGCATCTAGACCTCTCAGACAATAAGATTGACTCGGTGGGCGGGATTGTGCATGCACTACTTATTTACTTGCTAGTAGAGTGTGATTTATATTCTTTTCTCAGTTTGAGGAGCTGATTTGCTTGGGTGAACTGCCACACTTGAATTCCTTGGAGCTGACCGGAAATCCAATCTGTGATAATGCCTACTACCGACGAAATGTGCTAAATGTTCTGGGCCCGAGGTTTCCATTGGTAGGTGTCCTTTCTGCAAAAAAGTTGGTACTAATCTCATTAGATTGTCCTGGACGGAAAAAGAGTGACTGCGAAAGAGTGTGAGAACGTTCGTCTTTATCAGGCCCTCATGAAGGGGGGTGTTGTCTCCCAAGCATCTCCATTGGGTGAATTAAGATCAGCAGTCCCACCAATTTCATCTACAAGTTCATCCAACCAGATATTGGATCAACGAGACTGCGTGAATATTCAAGTCCAAGCTGGTGATGAAACTGACCGCGACTTCACACAAGTTTATGGAAACAAAGTGGAACTGTCACCTGAGGCAAATATTGACTCGGTTAAGGGCAAGACTTTCGCGTCCAGCTCTCCTAGACCGAACGTGTCGGTGGATGGGACTGACTATTTCCGCGATGTATCTGATGAAGCGGCTACAGGATCGCCCTCAAAACCCCCCGAAATTAGCTTAGACTCACAGAGAGCCGATACTTCACATCAACATTCACAGTTATTGGAACAGTTGCCTCCAAAAACTCATCAACAGACAAGTATTTCAGTAGCTGAAGATTTGCCTGCTCATCATGAATGTAAATCACCAGTTTTGGTAGAAGGGCATGCTGATACAAGTGAGTCTCGAGCGGACACACAACAGAGTCATTTCTCTGCTGAGCAGTCACCTGAGGAACAAGTCGAGAAGAGTGACCCAACAACCGAAGAAACAAAAGACACGTCGATTGAAAATGCACTAGGTTCCTCAGACGTTCATCAACTGCCTCCTGATGATGGTGATGCTGCTTCTTCGAAAAACGTTGTTGATGGGGATGCAGTGACCGAGCCTTTGCAATCCAAGGGAGTCGATATTTTGAATAACACTTACGAAGGGGAGCCTTCAAGCTTTCACCACCTTACTTCAACTGAACCAAATGTGTTCACAAGCAACTCAACTAACGTAACTAGTTTGCAATATAACACACAGCAAGATGATTTCTCTGCTGAACAAAGTAGTGACGATAAATCATTAACACAAAGTAAATCCGATAGTTATGCAGCAGAATGTGTCAGGCCTGTTTCCAACCCAAATGCGACTGATTCATCAAACCTTCTTCCAACTGAATCAAAACTGTTGACTAGTGAGCCCGATGGATTAGTCTTGGACACCCAACAAATTGATCCCTCTACCGAGGAACCGTCGGAAAAACTCGAGAAGGCGACTTCACTATCGCTTGGGAAACAAAGTGAATCGAGTAATTGTGTGACGGGGGATATAAATGCTCCAGAATTGGCTGATACTAATCCAATGCGTTTCAATGTCTGCGACTCCAAAAGTGAACACTCTTCTGTAGAAAGACATAAAGATAAGGAATCGGAGTCTTTACTATCTATGGAACAGTCTTCTGTGGAGAAACCAAACGAAGCGACTGATATTTCCAGTGATGACTTCGAGAATGCGTCTTCCAATCTTCGTCGTCCGCCTTCAGCTGAACATTTGCCGTCAGTAACCGAATTTATGATTGGTGATGATCCTCCCAAGTCATTCGCCGATTCGCGAAAATCACTGAGCGAGAAATTAGACTCCGATCTCGACTCCTCCCAAGGACCTAAGGGTGATGCTTCGTTGTCATCTCAATAGTGGATCTCAGCTTCGATAGAGATTATTTGCCGAAAGTGATATTCATTGACTGGTGAATTACCTTTATTTGCGTTCGATTCCACCTCCTGACTCTCCCATTCACTCCAAATTGTTACCGTTTTCTTTTCGGTTGAAATGCTACATCCACCTCACACATCTTCGTTGATTGTATTTTTATACTTTTAGCTCCTCTTTGCATCTGTTAAGAAAAAAAAATTGTCGGAAGTGACTTGTTTTGCAATTGAATGACTGCCAATGCCTAACCGACTTGTCTGCTCGATATGTATCGTTGTTGCTTCTCCTCCCATTTTTAGTTATGGCCTCTAGTTTATACGACGGTCTGGACGATGTGGAATTGAGCAAAGGAAGCAGCGCTGGTGGTAGTAGTAGTGGTAGCGGTGGAAGTGGATGGGTTCTTGGTGGCACTACGGGTGCTTCTTCTGGCTCCACATCGACAACAACAACAACAACAACAACGACAACTGGAATCGGCCGTCTTGTTGCAGCCGCTTCAGGCAACACTACCGCCCCGGGGAGCTATTCAGGGTGAGTTGTTCCCTCACAGTTTTGCTCTTATCAACTACATCAAAAATTTCATATGCTCCGGATGATTCTTCTTCTTGCCGTGCCTTTAAATGGTACAGTTCTATCTTTTTCTTTCATGAGTTCTTTTCTTTACCTCGATTTCACTGGTTGAACTTGTTGAGCAAACTCCTCATTTGCGCATAAGTCGGTTCTTCTCACCCTATATGGCCTCATGGATTGTAGAGGATAGGGAGAGGTTCTGTCACGTTTTACATGCAACCTTCGCTTCTTTATAGCTGCCCACTCCACCAATAGAATGGCCTACAGGTGGTTCTTCCTTGTGTTTTTTTTCCCCTGTTTCTGTAATCCACCTTTCATGTCATGTCATACATGGCTCATGTGAGAGTTGGGCTGGGTTAGCTCAATCTCACGAATCTTCCTTTTTAAGTCCAACTCAAACTGCCTGTATTGTGATGATCTTATTTGCTTTCTAAGTCATATTTCACAACCTTCAAGACGTTGCCTGAAACGGTTCTCACAAATCAGTTGCATGGAATGGTTTCGCCTCCCCAAAATAAATTTTTTCCATAATCCTAACGGTAGGTATGGTTATTGTCCAGAATGTTGGTTCGTTTCGCCACCTACCATAAGTCTGAAGCAGTATTTCACTGACAGATACCTCATTCACAATGCTTCGAATTTTTCCCTCAAATTTGCATTAAACTGTTTTACTTTCAGTCGTCTTACATCTTTTGAAACTTAAGTGAAATGAATTGAACATTTCATTCCCTTAGTAACTTATTTCTGCTTTTGAGACGAAGCGATTCTCGTTGCTTGACGATATTCATTTTACCGTTTTGCTTCAATTGACTGCTTTTAAGGTATACAACTGCAGAGAAATCCCTTTACTAACTCAATTTTATCCTCATCTATTTATTTTAATGAATCTTGAGCATCAATTCTCGCCGTTTCTTCTCATGCTCTCTTCTCTCCCTAAATCGTAGAATGCAGCTAATGCAATCCCACATGGCGGCAAAGCGCGCTCAAGGTCGGCGTGGCGGTGGCGGCAGCAGTGACTTCGCCTCTCGATCCGCCGTAGCCCCAGTCGTCGATCTGCACCGTCGAGGCGCTGGTGGGGGTGGTGGTGGCACCAACGCTGAGGGCTCCTACCGGTTAGTTGCTCAACTTCTTCTGTCCGTATCGCTGGCTGGAAAGTGTGTTTTTCTTGCACCTATTGGCACCCACTTTGCCCTTCTCCCTTTAGTTCTGACTCAACACCTTCAAACGCCTTTTACTTCTTCAGACGTTAAGTTTATTCAATTTGCTAATCACTTTAGGGCAATCCTGAAGCTGTAGAATTTTAGATTCCTAGCTATGCTAGTTGAAATGAATTTAGTGAGGGCGCGGGGTAAGGCTGGAAAGCTGTCAACATGGGTATAATGAACATCACCTCACATAACCGACATCGTAGATCATTAGAGACTGAAAAGCGCTCTCATCGTTCTGCTGCAATGCTTCCTTCCTGTTTTGAGACGTGATCTCCGGCTTTCTCTGTGATAACTTTTCTGACTTTTTGGATAAATTCGAAATTTGTCGCTAGGGGGGAACGAAGGTGATACGGTCCATTGATGTTCTAGCATGCTTGCTCTTTAGTGCAGTGGTGGTAGTGTTGCGCCTTCCGTTAAGTGAACTACTTCATGAGGGAATTTATTTGGATAGCCCCGATCACTGGATGGTATACTATAGAGTATGCTTCGTGCGGAATATTCTTCCAAAGGGGTGGGGCGGCAGTCACTGTATTTCTAGGTCATGGTCGTGAATTCGTAACTGTATTTCAAGCAATTATTGAAGGAGTTGCTGATGCTTTTTTTCGTATGGCCCTCCACGGATTCATCACTCTACACTATCTATCTTCCTTTTCCGAAATTCTGGCATGATGTTTGGATTCCACTTTTCTGACGTCCGAATTATGGATGCAAGTGGTACGAGGATACCGCCAATGTAAATGTTTACAAGGACCAGGGGAGAGGGGGGTCTTAATGCGACCTTACTTTCAGTGATTGGATGGTTTTCATCTTGTTATTTTCTCCAGTTGAGATTGGGTAGGTTTCTTAAGACCACTCCTACGTAGCTTCTTTATGTGCGATCAAGTATGCTCAGAAAGCCTCCTGTATCTACGATCCGGTCTCCTCGTAGTGACTGTTAATTTTCAGCATAGTTTGGTTGGAGTTTTTGTCATGCAAGCATCTTTTGAAGAGGAAATTTACTTCGGCCTGATTTTTTTTGTCAACCATGTAGTGCATTTGATTTGGATCTATAAAAAAGTATAATGGGAGATGCGTAACGACTTTATTTATGGATAATTGGCCTTTGGATAGCGTAAATTTTACCAGGTCTACACCGGCGCCGTCTCAACTAGGTTGTCAATTAGGCTGTTACGGCTGTCATTCATAAACACCAATTATTTTAGCTCTCGGTTGGCCAGTTCACGTCTACAGTTATGCTTCCAGGCAGTGCAGCATGGTTTGAGAATTCACCTTCGTCCCCCTCCCCCCACCGGTTTGTGACCAAGAAGCGACTCCCTTGTTTCTACTGTGATGGTTGCCTAAATGATCACCTTTTTGCTAGACTGGAAGGAGTGCGAGACTACGGCTCCAATTCACCAGTGCTTATTTTCAATGGAAAGTGGTACTTTCCTGGCATGCACCAAAATGATGCCACCTTACGGCGTGACACCAAGTAACTTGTAAGTGTTTCCTTTGTGCTTGAAAAGCATAATTTAAGTGAAGCCTCCAAGTGAAATCGGGCCTTTCGAGATTGAAGATCAATCAATCAAAAGGACGAAAAACTCACCTCTCAGGGTTTAATGTTATTGCTGTGAAAGGCATGGCTATTAAAGTTTTATTAGTACGGTCGAACCAGTCTTCGATGGTCTCTTCCACCTCGTTGTCGATGCTGAAACGCTCGCCTCCGAAGTACCCTTAACTACTTGCCATAATGTGATCCGAAAGCCCTCGTCTTATAAAAGCGATGTTTCGATTCGGTGCGCCACCCGTGTATTCTATGGTGTTTGAAAGAAGGGAACTGTCTTGGCACATTCACGTACACGGACCCCCAAAAAACATTAATCTCTCGTGCAGGTTGTGCTAATCAAGACCAGACATGCTATACGCTGAGTATTTACAGAAATGGTTGCCGTGGGGTGAGAAGCACCGTCTCAGCGACTATCACTGAAGTACAGCCGTTCACGACATTCAAGCGGCGTACTGCGGTAAAGCCTCACCATCGTTACCGTGCAAACGGTTCTTGGAGCCTTCTGTGCAAGTAGTATCTACGAGCTCAAGTTTTTTCGCCTTTGTTGACAAGGCACTTTGGTTTTGACTGCACAATATTGTATGCCCACACACTGCCACTGTCACCTGTGGTCTCGATTAAGGGTGTCCGGACCGGACCACGTAGGATATGTACGCAGCTACCAGTAATGCCACGGTCGCAATCCTTTTTACATACGCGAGTAGGGCAAAAAAATCTGAATTTTTGTTTAACCATCACTCGTAACACTATTACGGTTCAGTAACACACACCAATGCTTCCTATTTGCGTAAACCCCTGAGTAAGACTGACAAGAGTTCGGTCACTCCGTATCACTGGACTATCATTATCCTATGGCAGCAAGTTCTGTTAGCGACGACTTCTCCAGCCTAGACTGGTAGCTTTGCTTACGGTTTTTAAGTCTGAATTTCGTCCACCATTAAACCACTTATCATTATCATTCCCAGCTTTAATCAAATGACGGGCAAGATGGAGCGCGTCCCCTCTGCGTCATCATCGTCCTCCTCTTCAACGAATCGTCCCACGGGTGGATCATCCCGCTTCACCTCTTCAGTGACCTCAGGTCTGCTCTACGGTGAACCGAGTTTGTCTTTGGGCGTGGCAGATGAGTACAACCCTCTATGCCCCAACGATTATGAGGAATTGTCGAGACAGAAACGCGAGAAACGCAAGGCTGATGTGAGTTTTCCCTCTTTTTAGTCAGTTAAGTCGACTTGAACAGCGTCTCGCGCTTTGCGGTGTTCCGTTCGCCGCAGACATTGGGCTTAGGGATGCAGTGAATTAAATGTGTCGAATTTGATTCTCCTCTCCTTCGTTTTCCCATCAACCGTCACTTCTCTGGTGCTCGGGAAATTTAACAACGATTTAAAAGGAATGTGAGACCTTCATTTAAACCTCCTGTTTAAAACTTCTTAATATAACGCCAATTGCTTTTTTTGGTGAAAAGGAGTTTGAGCTGGCATTAGGAAGACCGAAGTCCCTTCCATTCAAATCAGTTTTTCCTTAGACAAACAGGTACTGTTGCCTATGGATTCGCGTAGCCAACCACCATTGAATTAAATGGGAGGAAGTGGATTCAGCCTGAGTTATCGGATTACGACATATTTAGGTTGGGAGAGGTCATCGATGGCTGTGTGAAGGGCTTTTAACATCCTAGCTTGTTCGTCTCTTGTATTCGTTTGTAAAATCAACTACTTGCCCTCTCAATCATTCCAAGTCATCTTCCACTCTACTTGTTAGGCACACTGACCAAGTAGACCCCTGTAGTAAATAATGCTTACCAAAAATTTAGGGCTGTTTTGCGTGCTCAAGAAATTGACCCTCCGGTTGAATTCAATTATTAACACCAGCCAAGTTATGATTGCGATAAATCACCCATTCTCAATTTCAGTCGTGCAACCGTCGTGTTGGTGGTTTTTGTTCCCTTCCCAAACAAAGCAGGTATGTCGTGCAGAAGAAATGAGAGGAGAGGACAAGGGGGAGGGCGTCTTTTCTGCCCAGCGGCTTCCCGGTGAACTCATACACACACACACACACACACACACATACCTCGGGTAGTAGATTAGCATCCTTTTAGGTTGATTGGCATCTGTCAAGTTGGCCATCTGGCCTGTGTGAGATGAGAAGAGTGTCCTTCGCAAATGCGATTGAGCTTCCTTCTAACCTGCGGAATAATGGATAACAGCTGCCGAGTGGATAATTCCTCCCATCTGGAGAGAGATGGGAAGGAGATAATCAGCATAACCCTGCTGCTTCTGCCATTAACCTCGTCATGAGGGCGACTCGTTTTAACTGGGCGCCCTTTTTGACAACACTAAAGCATCCTGCGCATAGTTCATCCCAAGTGTGATGCTGGTCTATTTTTGTCGTGAAGCTATTTGCTGGAAAAATCGCGTACGATGTGGGCCAGTGGGATGGGCTAAAACACGTTCGAATTTCGTCGCATCCAACACCAAAATCAGAGTATGTGCTCCTAATCTGGGGACAAAATCTGTCGAGCAGAGAAACACAAACTATTTCCTTCTCCTCTAAGAATGCAAACGAGACACGGTGCTTGTTCTGGGAAAAGACAACAATTTGACACAAGTTCTTATCAATGCCACCAAAAGCATTGCCTCACATTAAAACGAAGTTAGGCGTTTTGATTAGTCAGAATTCGTGCTTTTCAACTTCGGGCTTTAGAATTTTAATGAACCAGTTTGTACTTTAAGCTATTTGAAGGATCGTTCCTGCAGTGGACGGCATACTTTGCTCGGCCGGCAGAAAGTGGTAGTCAAATTAAAAATCTCGAGCATGGTTTAAACTTGGTACGCCCTTGTATATGATATACATTTCATTGAGGTCGGTGCAAACAGACTTTAGGACCTCGCTAAGGTGACTTCCAACGGGGATCCTTTTCCTTGTGTCGACAAATTCCGGATAAGCTGTTCATATACAATTAACTCGATAACACTGTTACAGTTTTCCAACGATATTAAGGAACTGGGTCAAATGGCTTTGCGCTTCCTGTATTATTAATTCGGTTTCGTCCTTCCAGGATCGGATGCGTGATTCGCATGGCGGAGATGGCTTTAGCCGTCGACCAAACCTCTCGGGCAGCGACAGCGGTGGCAGTTCGGACAACTCGGGAGATGATCGTGACGACCGCGGTCGACGAGTTCGCTCGCACCACCGACGTCGACCTCCTCCACCCCCGCCGGCTAGTCGGGCCGCTATTGCTCCACCCAGCAGTCTCCTCGAGGATGTTGTTGTCACTCCCGGCTCTGATTCTACTACCACTACTACAGCCGGAAGCACCACTGCTGCTGCCGATGCTGACACGGATGAACTCGGTGACTCTATCGCTCAGGCTGCTTCTGGTAACTACGGCATGTAAGTTATCTCTATTAAACTAGCCGGACATTCTTCTTGTGAGTGTGCGCATGTGTTTTCATTCCATTCTCCCACTTCGCTGTGAATGTTTTCAACACACGCTTTGAAGTGCCCACCAGTTGAGTCACTAGAAGGCGTAGCGTGGACCGATGACGCACGAAATGTGCTTTTTACTGGATAGATTTCAATCCTAGCTTCCGTTTCCCCCCACTCTCTCCTTCTTTCTTTAAGACGGGACTTACTCACTCCAACTTTTCATGAATCCTCTCTCACCTCACCCACCCTCGCTCTCGAGTGCATGTCACAGCTTCGTGTTTCCTTCACCCTTGATAAAATTACCCCTTTCATAGTCATCTCTTCAATGGGTATTCAAACACGCTTTGGCAGGATTGTTAGTTGCGTTTTGACCCACCAAGTAATCGACTCTCAACGCTCAGTTGAATTGAAAGAGCGCCATCACGGGATGGCTTTCAATCCTACGATAGCAATCGTGAATTATCATCCACAGGTCAGGGTCGTTTTTCTGTTCTCTGTCAATTGAAATAGCATTCGGGCTTGTTTGTGCAAAACAGAGGGAGAATTTCATTCTGTAAAAATTACCACATAGTCACACTTTTTTGACTTGGTTCCCCGATGATGCAGCCTGTAAAAGTGCAAAATCTTTTTTTTTCGACCAAGGATTTGAAATTGTGCTTAATTTGAACGACCAAGTTCTGCAAATACGTCAGCATGGATTTTCGCTACTATATCTCGTTTGTAGTTGCTTCATTTTCAAACTCTCCCTTTTTTTGGCACATTTTGTGAAGGATTCAGCGACTACTTTTAGTTGTACTTAGGTCCTTTAAAAGATTGAAATGCGGGGGCTTGTGTACCCGTATTCCATCGCAGGAAGTCTGGACGAAGGACGCTTGTGGTGTTTTTCATGTTTTTTATTTCCGAAATTCCCATATTCCTATTGGCCACAAAAAGGAATCAACAATTTTTACTGCTAATAGGTTTCATAAATTCCATTGTGGTTGTCTAGCCAATGCTCCTAGTACTTATTGGATCATTTAAGGTGAGTGGGAAGGTGAGATTCCACTGTTTATTGGTACAAACCGCTTGCTTCCCTATAGGCGGCAGTAGTTACAAGGCGCGGTGTTTTTTTTGAGCCTAACTGAGAAATGCGACATTACCGCTCAAACGGAAAACATCCGAGAAACTTCCACTAATCCTTAACCTGCGCACTTCTTGGGTATCTTTTCTCCACTTATTACGAGGAAAAGAAAAGATGAGTATGGCCTCTCTGCTCTACCCCCATATTTTACTGTTAAGTAGTGAATAGAATTTTTGTTCTTCGGGTTATCGGTTTGATGAGGAACAAGGGAAATCCACAGCACATTCTTCAACGATGTGTTTAGTTTGTGTGGTTATGCATCGGGGAGGCTTGTGGTTGATTTAACACAGGAAAAAATAAAAAAAAAAACAAAATGCTCACTCTAACACCACTTCCCTGGTTTTGGTATTATCTGTCGCAGGTGTCCAGGAACCGCGCAACACAAAAATCGGCCATTTTGATGTGTGGGTGCATTTTTTATTCACGAGAAAAAACGATGTCACAAACTACAGAAAGGTACTTGGTACAGTTTTCACTGAAAATATAAAATCATCGAAATGAAAGAAATATATTTGCTTGTTTGTACAACTCCACCCACCTGTTTCTTGTGATTTTCAAGTAACGTCGTGGCGGCCAAAATGATGGCTCGAATGGGCTACCGTCAGGGTCAAGGCCTAGGCAAGGAGGGTCAGGGGATGTCATCAGCCCTGGTTGTTGAGAAGACCAGTCGTCGAGGTGGCAAGATCATCCACGAGAAGGACCTCCAACGCACTCAAGAGGCGGAAATGGCATTGGCTGCTGGTGGGGTGGGTGCAGAACAGCAAATGTCAACTATGCCACTCAATGCTACAGAGGTATGTTCGTATTATTTTGGAAAAGAAAAACACATCAGCTTTTCTTCTCCACTGTGTCGAAGCACTTGGAAGATGTTGTCGAGCATACGAGTCGGGATGCTCTCTTAGCTTGGATAGCACAAGTCGAACCCTTGGACCATTAACTTGCACTTTTCCAAGCACCTCCGCTTAGGTTCCTTGTCACAAGTCGTCAAGACGTGATTTTTGGATTGCTTACTACCTAAACAGTGAACCATCCATTCTGTCTCACACTTTTTTAAAGGATCCCTAAATTTACCTGCAACGAAAGCTTGGACATGAAAGTACAGTTTATGTAGTCTCTCTTGTGGCGACTAAGATAACATGTCTTCTTTCACCTACCATTTTTACTCAATCTTCACAATTTATCCGCGTCACCCCTCACTGACCCATTTCGCTTTTTTGTGAAAAGGAACATGTCTTATCACTTGCTCAAACTATGTAGCATTTGCCTACCAGAGGGAAATTTCGAGCCGAAATAAAAGGAGCTTCAGAATGCTATTTACCTCAACCAAGTCCTTTTAATGTCACGCGAATCAACATGGGTCAATGCTCATGTCACCCACGTCAGCTGATTTTCATCCTCATCTTCTTTGGAGGTGAATGGGATGTCAAGAGAAGGTGGTTTTTGGTCTTTCTCCGCCTTATCACCTTGAAGCATCACCACAGAAACGCATCTTCCGTGGATACCTGAGGCCACAGAGACAAGGATCCACAGTCCCGAGGTCAACATAATGATTAGTAATTGAACGATACCGTCTTAAATGGGGGAACGGCCGAGCTCGACTACAATAGAAGGCAGGTGACTAGACGACACGAAAACGTCAAGAATGGATGTGAGGAAGAGCTACGGAAAATTCTTAGGATGTGAAAATTACTTGCTGGATAATTTGGTTCAGCTTTCAAAAGCCGTCGAATATGATTCACTGTAATACAGTTAGCAGTTGAGATTATCTTTGAAATCGAAAGTCTTTTCATGGTGGCGGAGATTGATGTGTGGTCTTTTTTCTGTTTCGCAGTTATTTTTAATGTTCTCAAATGCTGTCGTAGTGACCTGAATAGAAGGGTGAGCACTGGATACGCAGTAGAGCATTCATTTGAACAGCACTTTGGTTCCCCTCCTTCGCGTTTATGTCAAACCACTTCCTGTATCGGTATTGTCGGAGCTAACCCGAGCGTCGCACAGTCCAGGCTTGGGTCAACGTTCATTCAACTTCCATTGTAGGTGGTACTGCTACAGAATATGTGTGGTGGACCGAGCGAAGTGGATGACGATTTAGAGCCTGAGACGGCAGAGGAGTGCGCCAAATACGGGTCCGTCGTCACTTGCATGATCTACCAAATGCCTGATGCTGGTGATGGACCCGAGGCTGTCCGTATTTTCGTCGAATTCGAGAACACTGAAGCCGCTGCAAGAGGTATTGTCACTATTCTCTCATTCCCCTTCTTCAGTAAAAGATACTAGGGCTTCGGTCTTCTTTGGCTCTGCTTTCCTTATTCAGTTAGTCCATTTTTTGTGCCTTGTAGCGACGGACACCAGTTGTTTCGGTTTTGTTACGCGCTTTTTTTAACTTGGTAGATTTGACAGTGTTCGATGGATGGGATTGTACTCATCAGTCAGATTTCCATGGATTGGCAGCACAGAGACGACTGCTATAGCAAATGTTCGCTAGTTTTTCATTCCCACAAAGTTAAAGGGAGGGGATGGATCACTTCCCTGATTGGCATTTCTATCCCAAAAGACAGGAATGGGGTGGTGAGGTAGCGCGCGGCACCTCCTATTACCACCCTTCACTTATAGTCACCTCTGATCCAATGTTTTCGAGCGTCTGTGGGGTCACTGCGGCATCACGGTGACATACTTCTTTCCTTTTCGCCTGTTGCGCTTTTTTCTTTGGTACCTGGGGCATGTCCCTCAATCATGTGCCTTCATCTGCAATGCCAACTTGGCCCAAGGAATGATACACACAACTAACCGTGAAGAAGGCACATACCCTTGAATTTGTCTATTTTTATACCAAGTACACATGTTGTGCTGTGGGTGTGAGTTCAGACCTCATAGTTGCGTTAATCTTCTTCTTTGATCTTTCCTTTTATAGCTGTCTACAATTTGAACGGACGATTTTTCGATGGTCGTGTTGTTCAGGCTGGATTTTACGACGCTGAGCGATTCAGAAGTTTGGAATTCTCAGATCCACCCCTCTCGTAGCATCTCCAATAGCACCCGTCCCAACTTCTCGCGTGAATTACGTCGTTGATGTACAGAGTCCTTTGCTATACATGCCTTCAATTCATCTCTTTGTGCTGAATGGAATGGGATTATGTGTGCTTCTATTTTTAGCCCTCACATATGTACCATTTTTTTGTGGATAAAGTGTAAATCCGACGGAGGTGTACGATCAGACTCTGCTGGGTTGGGATAAAAGCAATGTCCGTGCTACTAACCCGTCCTCGGTGCTCTATTATCACGAGTTATGTTTAGGTGGAGACATTTGTTATAATTTTACGGAACTCTAAAGACAAAAGAAACTTGGATGAACTCTTGCAAAGGTGGGAAATTTGTTATTGTGGTGATGTGCACCCTGCAGTTAGTTCGAAGTAGATATGGCATTCTTACACCGAGATTCTGTAAATACGCCGAACTGGTTGACCTTGGGTAGGAGCTGAATCTGGCTTACCTGTGAAGGTTACAATCACGAGGCGAGAAATGGTACTAGTGACATTTTTTCCCATGGAATATTTCAAAGAAGAAAGGCTGACGCAAATTCACCAATCTGAGCACAACTTTGACTGTAATCCAGTTGAAGGGTCATTCAACTTGTAGTAAGTCCTCTGTTGAATGTATCCTGTTGTAGATCGTGTCCTACAATGCCATCTCACACAAGTTCTTATCGTAGGGTAACCAATAAAGATCCGGTGCTATACTTTTAATGCAAATGACTCAAAGTCGAAATATTTGTTTGCGTTGTACGGTTTTTTTTCCAACCAGATAAACTTGCGGATTTCAATTTGATGAAATATGTCGAATCTAGACGCAGACAACGCAGCTCCATTCATCTTCATTCCAATTCCGCCTTTACTCCTTCCCTACTGTCTATTGTTTCGCATGCAATTGTCTAGCTGTACTGCCAAAAAAGATGATGTTCACACTGGGCAAGCGAATACGGAGGATGAGGGAGAAACAGAGGCGGCATTCCTTCCGCCCTCACTTCCTCTCTCCCATTCCGTAACACAAGTCTTGTCATGAGTAGGCTTTGACAAACTGTAGCGTGGAGATTTGTGCCATGTTGCCTTATAAAAACAAGGGTTCGTCTGTCTCTCAAGAAGAATCTTTTCTCAAACGTCTTCGAGTTGTTTCGTATCGAGTAGTAGACCCAGACCGGGATCGCTTGATCTTCAACAAATAGCAATGCGAAAAACTCAGTGATGGACACATCCATCTGCAGTCCACCACACGCGCGAGTGAAGTTCTGACTTCAGGGCCTGAAGGTGTGGGTACGTAGTGCATAATACGCAATGGGACAACAAGTAGGTGATTTGGGGATGGTCAACAAATGGTGGGTTTGTTTACTCAGCTAGTGTCAAAATACAGAAGTATAAGTATCATTTTTCAACACACCAGTCAGTCATTAATGGAAGCAATCAAAGTGTATATATGGCACATTTTTATGGCAAATAACAAGTTGTTATTTGGTGAATTGTACTGGCATCCATTAAGGCATCAATTTTTACTGCTAAACATTGGTTTATTTTCCACCACTGCTCCTTCTCCAGTGACTTTGATGGCATGTTAAACATGATCCACTGCTGTTCTTGACAGTGGTATTCAATTGCTTCGATCAATGGTGGTGAGGACTAGAAGGTTCTCCTGAGTTCTCGGCAGAATCAAACTGCTTATTTTTAGTCCGGTGCTGTCCTTGGCCAATCTTCACCGTCGGTCACCACACCTAGCACCGAATGAGCCATCGAACTTGTACGCAATTGGGAAGATACCTGACTCCAACATCACTGGCTCCTTCTGGTTATTCCAATGGATCTGGAGTTGGGTTCTCTAGGGAAGCTATATTGAGGAAAGGGAATGTGCTGACCATCCAAAAAGGATAGTTTAAGACGGTTTCATCTCGCTTCAGTGCTGTCCATTCACAACCACTTAGTTTCCATCCAGTTCTTTATACTGGCACCGCAGATGGCTCTGCAACGAACTCTCCCAGGTGGTTCACGGCTAATGTCACTTGGGCTGTTGATAACATTCCGACAGAATACACAGGAGTTAGGAATTCGCCGGAGGTAGGTTTCACTTTTCTTCCGTCATTTTAGGGATTGAAATCATGGTAGCTGTCCTTCAGGATCGTGTTTGTCCTGCATTGCCTCCAATACGGCGTCTCAAGTCTTTCTCAAACACGAAAATGTATTGCCAACACACGGAATGGCTGAAGACCACTGACACTCCTCAAAGGTCACGCCGCCCAAGGAAAGTGGAGAAGAGTAAAAAGGCAGGACTTTAAGTGTCCAAGAAGCCAAAATGGAAGATTAAACAATCAGTCAAGGTGTTCCATCCACTTTTATGAAAAATGGCTAAAAATACTTCGATTGCTTCTAATTTACTTGTGGAGCTCTGTATATAGCCCTCCTAGTAGCCCACAAAAGCCGCAAATAAATCCTTTCACAATCTTAGCATACTTTAAATTCCTTCAAACTTGAAGGGGCAAATCCCCGAATTTAATTAAATGTAAAATGTTTTAGTGTCACCCATTTTAAACTGACATTTGAGGTGTTTTAAGCTACTCTAATGGCACTAGTGAAACGCAAATGCAATCCATGCTCTCAAAGATGTGTGGACAAATTTTTTTCCCCTTCCAATGACATAGTGGACGGAGATGTGGGCGATTGGGCAAATTCCGCGTCTCGCTTTGATTTACCGGTTTCAAATGCCTATGCGGGGTGAATTATGCGACAAACACTGTGACAGCCATAATATTGCGTGCACATTCGTTGCATTTTTGTCTTGTTCCCTTATAGTGCTCCCTTTTGCAGAAAAATACATTTCCTTGCCTCTTTCCGCTCCTTATTTCAGGGGGAGGGATTGAAACTATGGGTGCCAGACTGAAACATGTTTGAATTTCTGTGAAATTACTTCACTATTTCAGCTGGTAGGTTGATTTTGGCAGGAATTCTAGCAAAGGTGTTTAACACTTTTGTGAGGACTCAGTTGACTTGTTACTCTATAAGCATAGGCACGGTGGTAGGAATCTCAATAACACGGATCCTTTCGAGGCAAAAGTTGTGTTTTGTTCTGTCTAAAATAGCTAATTTTATATCGTTTCAGGGTTACTTCTGTCGGGCATTGCCTAATGCTCTCCTTCGCACTTCATCGAAAGATGGATTTCTGATTTACATATTTCTGTCTACCTCTCCCTAATGCTGTCGTAAAATGAATTTCCCAAGGCACCACTACAGACGCCAAGGAATGGAAATATGAAGGTGTCCTGAGAATCCTATGAGAAGAGTGAGACAAACAGATCCGATCTCAGGGGCTCTGTAAAAGTTGAGGGCGCTTACAGCCCTAAGAACTCCTGAATTTCCTCTTTACATGTCTCCATTTCGGAACATGCAAGAAATTGTCCTCACTTCCAGTCCTTATTTCCCCTCAATTAGCCACTAAGCGTGTACTCATAGACCCTTTGGAAATCCCTTGGGGTATTTTAAGGACATCATCACATCGAGGCTCACTCACCCCAGGCTCAGCCTTCAGCCTCTCAATACACTGTTTGCAGCAGTCAAGGCATCTACTCTGAAGTTCTCATCCGTGGAAATGGGACAGCTTTTATGTCCATCCATCTAAATTTAAGGTAAAAAAGGGTCAGGGACAACGCTATGCGACTGTTGTATTGGGCAATGGGGAAAGCATATGACAGACACTTGAAATTCCATCAAGGTGGGAGCAAGACTACCAAAAGGCTAATCACAAGCTTAATCTTGATTGTGAAAGTATTATCAATGTGAACAAAATTAATGAATTCTCAATTGGGAAAATAGAACGTAAAACTCACTGCATTTAGGGCCACACAAATGGACAGAGTTGTTGCCTGTCCATTTTCGCCTGTATCATCATAGTCTTATTAAACATGAAAAAAAAACAGTAAAATTCATGCAGTGTAGGGAAATAGCGTGAGTTTTAACAAGACAGGCATTTCCGACAGCCGTACACATACACACACACACACACACACACACACACAAACACACAAACGAAGCCATAATCTGACAGTGTGGCAGAGTCACGAATCCTTCCCATGACGCCAGTCGCAATGGCGCCGGACAAATCCGGAACCATTTCTCAAGCATAATACACTCCTCAGCATTAAGCCGAGGCACACCCTACAACAGCCGCCCTGACCCACTAAAATTCCACTGTTCATACATCCAACTCCAGTAGAGAGGACAACTGAGTTGCCTTTTTCTTTCACAACTTTAAGAATTGAAGAAATGACATTAGCATTTTATTACTCGGTTGTTATTTAATCTTTCAAATAACTCTTAAAACCAAAGTCTGGATGTAGCTTGCAGGCGAAATGTCCATGCGATTCAAAAGGATCCAAGTCAGTAAAAACATTCCATTTTTTAATTTTAAAGCCATTCGGCAGTTTCTAGGCCCAATGTTTCCAACGTTAATTCCAATGGAGTCTAGTAACCAGGTGAAGAACCTTTGGATGCAATTCAAAGTCGATTGTAGTGATTTGACACTCCGAGTTGGTGAGAGTAACAAGGGCTGGTGGCTCCCACACCACCAGGCCCCAACTGTCTGAGGTGGAAGGGTCATAGTGCAGAAGAAAATGAAAATTATTTAGCAAAAAAGTGGAATTTAATTTAATCTCTAACGCGACTACTCTGCTTAACTCCTGAGAAGGCACTTTTTCTTTAAACTATACAAAATCTGTAGGTTATAACTATGTAGGAGTTACTAGCGAAAGCTCTCACTCGATGTGGAGTTTGAATTATTTGCGTTAGCACTTATCACCGATAGACGTCAAAGAATTATGGACGGACCTTATCAATTCATATATATTTTCTTGCGTAACGATCATTATATGCAAATTTCTCCCAAAAAGCGAAATCATGAAACGGTTTTTACATGAAGACTCGAGGCTAAGTAGTCGTGATGGGCAACCGACTGTGCAATCAGTCTGTGTAGGGAGCATTTCATGCCCTTTGAATGCCCACCCACTTGGACAGATAGGTCTGAGAGTTGAAGACATGGAGTGACGGAACACTTTCCATACCCTAATTCGTCCCTATGAGTGACATGCACATTTAAGTTTCCTTGGCATATTTCTACTGAAGAGATGCCTCTATCATGAGGTAAGCCTGCCGGATATGGCAACAAATTTCAGTGAGGCAGAAAAAACTTTTTAATATGCATTTATTGACTTAAAAATTGAAAGATTGAAAAATAAAACGTGCTTGCAAACTTTGAATGGGACCTCTTTAGGTCCAAGCAAGTGTAGAACTAATAAGTCATTCCCAATTGCTGCAACGGCTTTACCGCTTCCTCCCAGACCTCATTTAAGGTGTGAGAGCTTTTGAGACGATTGGCCAAAGGAAAGAAAAGATCGCAAAGTCCTCTACGTGGAATGATGCCGGAGAGGATGCATAATTTGTTCAAGGTCTACAGCTGAGTAAAGGGATCGACTGGGAAGAGCTAACCACATCCCATCGGTGTAGTAGGCGAATGAAAGAAAACCGACCAGAAACGTGCAATCAGTAGGTGATGAAAAGAAAGGAATAATGACATAAAAGTTGTTTGGAACCTAATTCTACGGGACAAAAGTTCATTACTTAGCTCACTATCTGCAAATGTTGCAAATAAGGCCAGAGTTGGAGTCGCCCTCTATTGTTAGTTCGGAGAAAATGAGTACTTCCCAAGTTAATGCTTCTCCCTCCTTTGTTGAAGAACTTCTTTTTAGGAAATAAAACCCTTCGAAACCATAGCTACGAGTGAATTATTTATTGGGGCGAACCGAAATGGCTATAGTTGACTCATCACCAAGTTCTCACTTTGCTTACATCTCTGCTGCCCCTTTTCACTTCACTGGCTGCCAAGGCTGAGGGAGGATGGCAAAACAGACCATTAAAATTTCTCCACATTCAACCATAAAGAAGATAAAAAATGGGTTAACCGACAAATACTGGGGTGGGTGTGTTGCATGCTTAAAAGGCAGTGGTGTGAAGTGACCCCTTCCCTCCACTGATAAGGCACTGCTTTGAAAATAGCTTCAAAATTCCTCTGGAATGCCGAAAGAAATGGTGTTCAGTCAAATGTCCAAATTGTATATATACGCCCCTAGCCGTCCCTGATGGGTTAAGAGGTCATGGTATTATGGCAGGAGGTTCGCTACTGGCACACAGCAATGCTGAAGGTGCTGAAGGCCATTCCACGGGGGTTTAAATACTCGCGTAGTCAAATGTGGAATTAGGCAAACTATCACAACAGTACAACTTATTTATGTCAGTTTTTAACCATGAACTTTGTGCAGAACTCTCCTCGATGATTTAATCGTGGATAGGTTCACGTGGGACACCTTTTGTCGATCTACCATGTGTAAACAGCATAGTTCTTCTTTCAGAGTTTTTGCTGCAGTCCTAGGGTTAATTTGAATACCTAAGTCCTTATGCTTACCAACACAATCCATTTCCGGAATACATTGCGATTAAGGCTTAGGAATGCTCAAGATTGAGTTTCGCCATGCACTATGCGTTGCTGCGACGCATCCACGTCACGGTTTTCGTTTGTAACTGCTAAATAACGGTTAAGCCTTCAGCGTTCTCCTCACCGAACACCTTACATTAAGCGGTTTTGGCTAGTAATGCTTGATCATAAAGCGATATCGTGCTTTAATTTTAGTACCGTCTACCTAAGCAATTGCCAAATTGAGATAATCTGGACCTTACTTGATCCACCTGCAATAAAAATGTCCATAAAATTTGTGTGTGTTTAGCTTTAATCAAACCAACCAACTCTTCATTTTGTTTACGCAGGGACTCTAGGCTCCTTTATTAACCTTCCACTGGGCTCTCAGTTCTTCTGTACGTCTGCAGTATAGCTTCTGCCATACTCTCCTGGCTTCAGGAAAGACTCGTAGCATTAAATTGGTGGCAGGAAGAAGTCAAATCCAGTCGTAAAACACAATTACCGTGATCTTCATAACTGAATGCTAAGCCTTAAAAGGAGGGAAGGAGGGTATATGTTGAGGGTTGAGGGAATCTGGGACGACTTCTAACAGGAGAAGTGAAAATGACGTCTACCTTCTACGGAAACGTTATCAATAGACAAAGCAAAACAAATCATAGCCAAGTGAAAATAGTCTGTTGAAGAGGTGTCTATGATGCCTGCATGAGGACGTCAATTAAGTGAATGCGCGATACTTCTTCCAACCCTCCACCAGCTAGATAGAATCTAGATATATATGGCTGGACAGCAGTGGAGTGAAAGCAGATTAGTAAAATCCTCCCTTACTGAATAAAATGATAATGGACATAGGAGATGACCGGAGCATTCTCTCTCTCCTCAATACAACTTCAAAATTGGACAAAACTCCGGTACCAGTGAAAATTACCAAGTGGGATCTGTGACTTTACGGTCAGGTGCCTTTTCAGTTGCATAAATGCTTGACTGTTGGTGTGACTGGTTCTTGAGTATTTTTTTTCCTTACGGCACCAAAAGGTTAGCCAAGAGGAGCTCCGAGGTCAATGCTCAAAAGGGGGAACTGGGGAGGGGGGAGGTGACTATGTTAAGCTTCTATTGAAATGCATGGCCTCTCAGCCCCTCTCAACGATTCCCTGAAGAGCATAAATATTTGCTGATTTTATTATTCGGGACTACTGACCAAGTATTTTAAAACAAAAAGAAAAATCAGCTATGACTTAAAGAATATGCTATGTCCTAATACATTTGTCAGGTCAGCGAGGCTGTACATCTGATCTCCAGCTATAACTCACGCAGAATTTTGATAAATATCGCCCATAAAAACGTAGGTCTGCACCTAAACTTTATTATTTTGCAGTTATAAAAATTAGTTGTCAGTTAATTTTTTTTTGCTTTATTGTCAACATACCAAAGTTGTCGAGGATGCTAGAGGGGAAAATACTGTGACGAGGTGAGCAATTCGAAAGTATAAGGGCCAATGGTAAAGTAAAGTCATTTTATTCCCTCTCCAACATCAAATGCGATATTGTGGAGAAAGTGCAATGCGTCATGCTACTTATCTGTTCCATATCAGCCCCAAAGACTTCAGTTGTCTTGATAAGACTGAACAAAATAAATGATGCCGCTCAAACACTCGGTACTTTAATAAACTCATAAAATTAACCACTCTTGGCGCATAATAAAGTACTTTTGTTAATTCCAGATCATAAAGCAAGTATTAGCAAATGCTTTAATTAGTTCAATTTTAATGACACCACAGATAGGATTTTAGATATTGGAATGTGGTCGCAGGGCACCGCTCTCCATGCTCCCAAAAGTACTTTAATCTGCACTGTCAAGAGTATCTTTACAAGATTAATCACTTACAAAACGGAAGTTTAAAAATGTACACATCATCATGTTGATTGCTAGTCATGACAACTGGACGCAACGTTTGAGGAAGCAGTGGACAATCGATTGTCCAGCTCCGTCATTACATTTTTATCCACTCAAGTTGAACGAAACATGAGTTGAGCAGTGAAATAGGTGTTGGAGTTGTAAAGCAACGTAGGTGGTATGTCAGCTAGGCTGTTCAAAACAATATTTATTACTCACGCTATACGGTCGTTTTCATGGTAGGTCGTCATTACGATCACAACAGGCATTGTTTTATCCAACACTCCAACTGCTGGCGCAAGGCGAAATTTGGCCACTGGGATTGTTGCTGGACAGAGGACTGAAGAATGAAAATGGAAATCAGGGTAGGTATTAATGCAATACTTTAGCTGTTTATTTGACTCTCAGTTTTGGGAAAGGGGTCACTGAGGTGTCCCGCCATCAGGCTAGCCCTACTGCATGTAGAATAAACGAATTCTGCCTAGTAGAGTGTTTTCAATCGTCTTCAGGGAAGTCTCAAGGCGCTACAATCATTCTGATGTTTTTCGGGTTTGATGTCAAAAATGAGATGAGAATGAGGAGGGGTGTGCCTCACAGGCAAAGTCACCTTTCGTTACTTCTGTTTACCCAGGTGTGTCAATTACTAAGCAGATAACCTAACTCATTTCAGGAAGATACTCTACAAACTCCATAAAACACACATTAGGATTGTCAGTGAATGATAATAAGTGCTAAATAAGTAAAATAAAGTTTGTTAGCCCATATTCCTGCAAATCCCTCCTAAACTGTCAGCTAGGTGGCAATTAGAAAATGACTGAAACAAACTTTAAAAGCAATTTAAGGAGTATTTTGAACTCTTTTCGCATAGCATGGTTTACAAATGAAAGAGACAAGTATTATTTAAGGGTAAACTGTGTCTTAGCTGTTAGTTTAACTCTTCGATTTGATTTTTCGGGCACTGAAGATTCGACCTTTACACTGTGGCTGAGTGGAACGACCTCTGAGCCATGCCGGTAGCCTCTTCAAAGCCCTTCTTTGCGTCGGCAATATATGCTCCACCCTGGTATTAATGTCTTTTTTCTTCTTTGAGCAAACCTTTAGGCACTAAAAGAATCTCACCACTACACATTTTATTTTTTGGTTCTTGGCTTTATTACTATTATTCTACACTACGAATGCTTTATTTCGGCCAATAAGTAGGGCTAAATGTCTAGCAATTTTGAAAAAAAACCATATTTTAGCATTGTTTATATTCCCAAAAGACCTAGGACTTTATAATTCATCATTTTCTGCTCGATGGTCATAAAAGTCTGTACGCTTTTTATTTATACCAAGGCTGATATTCTAATTTCGCACACAAAAAAAGTGGAGACCATGGTAAACCGCCTCCAAAACAATGCATAGGTGAGCACTGCCTTCGCTTAATAGCTAGCACTAATTAAAAAAGCTTATGAAAAGAAGGGAAGTGTTATGGAGCCATTATTGTGGGACAGTTTGTCACAAGCAGAACTTGGAAAGACATTTTGCAAAGTACTTTTTCTTTTGAAATTCTATAGACTCAAAAAAATACAAGCAAAATCTGTAATAATAAACGAATCCTTGCATTTGCTGAATTTATTTCCATAGTAAAGGCACATGTGGACCGATCGTGCGGACAGCTGCAGCACGAGAACACACATGCACGTAGGTGGTAGCCCAGTTCGGGACAACCAATCGGGACACTGAAAACGAGCAAGCGATCAATAACAGCTACACAAATGAGAAGTAGTCTTATTGATTTCCGATCAATAGATGACCGCAATCAGTGGTGCGCCCTAGTGATTTGCTATGACTCGGCCACAATTGGAGGTGTACATCTGTAGGGTAGCTGGAATGTGGTTGAATCGCCCCAGATTTGTTGGCACCTTGGACTTCTCTAGACTATAGCCAGGCCTCACTGTAGCGTTACTTTAGTAAGGTTGTTAACTTGCTATTAATTATTGGGAAAATTATTTTTTCAATCTAATTTGGACCTGCTTCAGTAACAAGTTGTAGCAACCACGATGGTCAGGATTTCGGGCAATATTCGTGCCGGCGCAATCAACTCTTCTGCTTGTTAACTGGATCTTCGTAAATGCGCGAATGTGTGGGTAAGTTAGTCATTCATATTTCTTCCATCCGAATGAAATATGATTGCCGGGAATTAATGCTTTTCCACAAAAAAGGCCCTTAATCATAGTATCACGGATGTTCGAACTGCAGAGTTGATGCCTAGAGTGTACATTCGATATGCAGGCGAATAGTCGTGGGCCTAAATGCTATGTCTCCAATGCACTTTACTCAATCGGTTCAACAAATTGTCTATTGCTCTTTTGCCCTAAAAGTATCGAAGCATTTTTGACAAAACACGGTACTATAAACTTCGAGTAATTTTAGAACTTATTATTTTCTTGATTTTCGCTTTTTTCCCATGTCACTGGAAAGTTTTGTGCTTTTTTGATTGCCATTTAAGTCTCAAATTAATCATAATGCCGGTTTTAGGAAAGAACTTAAAGGTGGCCATGGATAAGGCATTCCAGAAAAGTATTGTGAGGGTAACTTCGAGAAGCCCAAGTATAATAAATGTAATGCCGGTCAGAAATGACATGACATTTTGGATTTCCGGTGGTCATTAGGGTTCTCCGAGCAGACCAAGTGTTTACTAAAAGGAATCGTTTAGGAAAAGTACAGTTGCGTGTGGGTTTAAATCTTAGTTCACATCGACTTTTTCCGGCTTCTAAAGGTTACCCTCCAAGTGGTTGAGCCAGTGATCTTTTATTCGAAGCGACACCAATGAAATGTGGTATAATTTGAGGCTCGTAGGTAGATGTTTCAAATGTTTGTTTTTTACTTACCAAAATGTTTCAAGTGAACTGGATTTTTGAAGCACATTAGTTGAAGAAAAAAGTACTTAAATTGCTAACCACATTTTTGCGTCACAAAGCTACAAGAATTAAAAGGTACCAAGCAATTTCGTGTAGTTTTGTTTATATCAAGGTCTTATTGTGTGCAAAAAGTCTCCAGTGGCATCACATTTACTTACCCTCTGTAACAATCCCCAGTGTCTTATGATTTGCACTTTTATAAAGTGGCACACATCTGGAAGCACACAACGCAACTCCAGCCATCTTTTATGTCCCATTTTTCTTCCCAAGTGTCTATGCTGTTGTGAATGCAAATATTTTGCAGGGATCACTAAGAGCTTAGAGCAACATCAACTGTAGGATGCTGAAGATATGGGTGGGGATGAGGATGGAAAAGATCTAGAGGCAAATGCACTATCCCTCTTTCCTCCCTCCGTCCCTTTCAGCAGCGCAAATCTCTCTACAGTATAGGTGGCTCTCGGTTATCTACCTCAAAGCTTGCATCTATGCTGTCCTTGACACTTTGACCGCCAATTCTCTTAATCGATGGTGGCACATAATTGCGTATTGTGATAAAGACTGAAGGGCCTTCCTGAATAAATTCATCCAGGTTCGAGTAATCCTTCATCATTTAACTGTAGGCAATACGTTCTGCTTTTGTACGCTGTACACCTTTAAATGTGTACACCGTTCTAATAGTGGGAGAAGAAACCAAACTTTGGCTGAAGAAATTGCATCCACCGGTGGACAAGGCCAAGGGGAGGAATGAGTTAATGCAAACACGCAACAAGGAGCAAGGCAATGTACCGTACCAGTAGGCCAACAAATGTTTACTTAATGATGCAAGTATACGATAGGGCTTGACAAACAAGTATAAGTCAAAAGTAAGTTGTCACCACCGCGAGATTCGGTATGCCAAAAGCAGTACGAACTTTTTGGCGATTCGACACTCTGTTAGGCGGTAATGGAACTGAATCACTAGGACAGTATTGAGCGGTTTAAAAATCTCTAGTAAAGGTCAGCAGAACGTAGAGTATTGCCATGGACTTTTGGGAATTTCAATGATTGCTACGATACTATAGTAACTATCCAAATATTTATAGTTAATAGATTTTCTAGGATGAATCTATGAAATGGCTGTGCTTTAGTAAAATCGAGAATTGTGCATGTCAATACAGTTCACACTGAGCTGCTGATGATAAAGCCGGTGTGCCTGCAGTGGATCTCAAAAAAATCTAAGGCAACTAAGCTCAGGGTTCCGTTATCAACAAAAGCGTGGGATAGTATTTTATCAGATTTGCTCCAGGCTATACGCTTGGGAAGGTAAAAGTGGCTCTCATTCCAATCAACCACATAAATTTTGTTGAGTAACATCACGATTGGGAGGGAGGAGAGGGTGAGGGGAAGGAGACGATACCCTCTTCCTCCATCAGGATCGACGAAAACGGAAGAGGCGCGATAATGAATTGCCGTTGCATTTATGCGGAAAGCGTTGCGGAACAAGGGGTGGAGGAGCATATGATGGAGTGCGGACCATTTTCGCATTGTAGAAAGACCATAAATCCTTTGATTGAACATAAGCTGAAAATCTTAAAAGGTGTTCATTAGTCAAACCAAACACTACTACATTTCGTTATCCACCCACATTTTGTTCGCGTAGGGATTCAAATGTCGGTGAAGAAGTTGCATTTCGGTGGTTAGCTCAGTGTAATGGATCGTCCGATAAATAAGAACATGAATTATTCAAGCCTAATTAATATAAATTAGGTCCCCAAATAAACGTTGTTCGATTAAAAGCGGGTATTATACTTTGGGGAACGCCTAACTAGGTTACTTAGCCCTTCTATACCCTCCTCTACCGCTGCTGGTTCTCAAGTTCCGTGCTTTATCTTCAATTCCTCTCACGCTGTTTCATGGCGATACGGAAGGGAAATATCCGAGGCGAGCAACCAGTTGCCTTTTCACTCCTTCCCTCCCTTACCTCAATTTTATTTGTCCCATTACAGAGAGGTCATGATTTTGGAGGCATTACGATACTGGTGGATGGGTTTTTGCCCTGTTTTATTGTGTATGGTCACGAATACATTTTATTTACTGTTGGCATTTCATGAGCAAAGCTTGCATCTCCTACTTTTGCCATTCAAGGGTTTTTAACCAATTTACACACTACTGAGTAGCATATTCACCAGTCTTATCATGAGGTAAGGGAACACGTACGACTGCGTCTTGCAAAGCTAACCATCTATGCTGCAGCGGCATTTCTGACAGGCGGGGAAAGGAAGACAAGAGGTGGGTTGTAGTTTAGTTTATTTTCACCCAAGACATTGTACATTTGCTCATGTGAAGATCTCGTTCAGACTTTTGCATTCGCTTTGAAGATCAAGCTCCTTCGAGGCCACCCCTTGGCAGTCCTACCGCACTAAAAATTATAACCAAGCTGATATCTTGTCAGTAGTAGTTTACCCCAAGATGGATATGCAGTGTATTTTAATCGCCTAAAACCTATTCTTAAGCATCCAATTCCTCTTCACTTCGAGACCGTATGTTTTCCATGTTTGTTAATTGTTAACATCTACTTTAGTTGCTTTATTTTTTGTTTGTCATGTCTCAGTTTAACAGTCTCGTAAATCCGTGCCTACTGGTTTTCAGTTTAGGATGGACCACCGATCTATGGTGTGTACATCACAAAAACGCCTCCGTAACTTTAATTTCGAAGAAGAACCCTGCAGTGGCAAGCTAGACTTTGTTCGGGGTATGAAGTTTAGTCAACAATTTTAAGTCGTCCCCGGTGTTTGTACTTCCTTGGCCCTTTTGTACTTTGACATTAAATTTTTTCCTTACTGCAATGGCTTAACGCGGTGCTACCATAAATAAACTCTTTATGCTTCGGTTCATATTGCCGTAAAAGTGGTAGGACTATGGTCACATTTGTTATTTATAGTTGGTTGGTCATGTTCTACTTACTTGAACCATTTGGATAGATACAATGGTCACGTTTCCACGATATTTCGACACTAAAGGAGAAAAAAATAAGGCTCAAGTATCAAAGTGTGAGTAAAGCAAAAATCCTTTCCTTGCATTGCAGCCGCCGTTTATTTAAACAAATAATTTCACTCTGTTATTTTGTTTCCGTTTAATCTCTACTTGCCGTCCTAATGTCCTACGGACTGGGGAACACCGAACCTAGTAAGAGATCACCGACCACGCCCAAGTAATCCTAGACTTTTTAATTTTCCTGGGCGGAATAAAATCATTGCCACCCAGGAGCAACATCATGTCGTCCGTACAGCACTTCAAATTATTTTGGCCCATCTACAAAGAAAAGTGCCGCAAAATCACATCCCTCCAATCTGAACAGAAATTATGCCTGCCTCCACACTCCCACTATTTTTAATGCCGAACAAGCACTTCGGTGGATCATTTTTCGTGAATACATTAGCCTTAGCATCACCTTGTTCCATAGGAAACCATTTTGCTGTGGAAGGGACCGCTATATTTCCCTAATGCACCAAGATACTAGGATTATGTGTTTAAGCACATTTGTGACTTATCGCCATCTTTTCCACTCCCTTCATGTTGGGGCAATTTAGAAGCCTGATCAGTGTTGTTTGGGAAAGAGTGAAACAATAAGAAAAAAGTCACAACTTTAAAATTAACATATATTTTAAACAAATTTGAGGCATTCACTTTATTCACGCCTTTTTCAAGGCGACTTATAGTTAGCCATATTTTGTTTCGCAGTATTTTTAACTCCAAAACAGCCGTTTTTTTTACCTAAAGGTGTAAACTCCCAATTCGCCTGTGGAAAATCTTGATATCACGCGTTAGATTTCATCACCTATGGACCTACAATGTCATAAGAAACAAAGGGTGCGATATTGAAGCAGGACTCTTAGCTATCCCTTCACTTTTCACCTTTGAAATTATTCACCGTCATAAGACAACGTCAACTTCACCCACAACCGGAACTAGAGCTTTATGTTAGCTCTTGGTGGGCCTCTGAACACACTAGATTCCTGTGCGGCAAGTGGCCAGTGGCCACCTTTTCATCTTACTGACCCAAACTGCATGAAGGTACGAAGTTTGCATGCATTAGATACCACAACTTCTCTGTCACATATTTCCGCACACGCGAAATAACCATTCTTCTTCCTTCATCCTTTTCTTCCCACAATCAAAAGGGGAGAGGGCTTGGAGGTGACCAGATGTGGCGTATCAGAGAGAGAGAGAGATGGATAAAAATTTCTACATTTGTTAAAATTCTTCCAAGACTTATGCTACAAATAGATAGCGATTTTGATTCTGATACAGTGTGACTACTCCCTCATAAATTGTGAGGAAAAGCAGTATGAAATTGAATTAATCTCGACTTAGTTAACTTCATTCTTACCCCCAAATAGCATTCATCCATCTACGCAATTTTCAAGATTTCGTATTTTTATGACACCGAGGTAGACTAATTTAAAAACGACAAATGCTTTATTTTTTGCATCGTAACGGGGACTTCCACTTCATTAAAACCAGATCTAAATCTCCGTGTGGTCCAAGTTGCGCTGTAATTGACCGATTTCACCATTACTGAGGCCTTTAAGTAAGCCTCATAATGCTTGTCTCTCCTTACTTTTTTCATTCAGCCAGAGTTGCTGGATGACGGGAAAAACTGCTTTTATCATTTCCCACTCAATGGATGGAATGTGTGAATGGAAGGCATGCAGAGACTTAGAAGTGATCGTATCGCGTGTTTTTTCTCCTCTGTCAACCAGCTTTCATAAAACTAACCTACTAAAAGCTCACTTCGCAATAAAAGCCTGATTTTTATGCTGATTTCTTCCCACATTAAATAAGTAACTTTTATTTTGCATTAGCTCACCTTTAGGCCCGCCAAAACAAACGAAACAGTCGATTTTTTCCAAAGGTATCACACAGCAGAAACCGAAAGTAAGGGACTTCAACAGTGAGCAAACTCTGTGGGTTGATGACAAGTTGTCTAAGCATTTTGAAACAGGATTATCACCGATGCCACCTATGCCTTTCTATGTTGTAGGAAAGCCACATTTTCCCTCAAACCTAATGATGCAGTGGAGCATAATGAGATAACTTTACTTTTTACTAAAAAGCAAGTTAAAGTAGACTTTTTACTATGTTTTTTGGGATATTTCACCTTCACTGCCTCCACTTTGGTACTCAGTTCTGTACAAGATATTGCCCACCCATGACGAGTGTTTAAAAGGCTTTAAAGAGTGGAGATGGAAGGGTACTAACAAAAAGAATTTTTTAAGCAGGGTAACTAAACAAAAAGATTTTACTTTTTAGGATTCTGTAGGTTCACATGAAATAAATAAACTAGTTCCTGCTCACACATTACCAGCCACTTCCTTCCACCCTTCAAATGTCAAATTTTGTCAAAGGTATGCCATATTTCTGGCTTACTCAAGCGCGTTATACTCTGCCTCACTCTAAAACCATGCCATTTCTCATTAGCCTCAACTGCCAAGTGGGACTTCTGGTGCGACTGTACCACAGACAATACGTTGTACCACAAATAACTTATAACACACACGGTTAATTAAAAGTGATAGCTCTGGGTGACTTGTGAACAGGCTTCACTCCATTTTCCCTTCAGGACCCTTTTGTAGATTCGGCTAAGCTGCCACGGATTCACTAGTATTGGTTAGCGCCATTGTTAGAAAAAGGTTTTAAATGGAACGAATTTTAGTTGTTAATTACAAAATTAGCGAAGTGGTTCCTATGTGAATAAGCTACCTCCAGCAGCTTGAATATGCGTACATTTTGTGGTGTTTAGGTAACTTGACTCCCCATTGAATCTTTCGATTATGTTTGCGAACGGATACACTCGATTTTAATAATCTTTTAGTGAACAAAACTATTATTGTAGTATATTGAGACTTTCTTGAAGACGAACAAAAGCCTGATGCCAGGGCAGAATAGGCATTGTTAACGTAGAGAAGGGCTAAAAGGGGCTACTGACATGGTCCAAGGCTGCACCACCCTGGGGAAGAACAAAGGCGAAGTTTTCAATGCTCGTAAAACTAAAATAAGGGCTAGACTGATGACCAAAGCATTGCGGTTATTAGTCTGCTTAAATCCAGACAGACATTTACAAATCCCTTGTCAGTGGGGTTACGCCTGTCTTGGCAATGCAGAAGCACCAACCCACGCCTAAACTGTTAATTAATGTAGTCTATTTAAGTCCCTACATTAAAAGCTCGCTTTGTAGAGCGAGCATACTTCCACCACACTGCAACCTCTTTTCTGCCCGAAGAAGTGAGTAAACTCTGAAGGAATAACAACTCGAGAAACAGAAACTGTCAAAATAACTTTTGGAATTCATGTCCTAGGTTCTTCGGATTCTATATCAAATAGAAAACAAAGTGTGTAGCTTTTAAACTTCTTGGTTAAATCAAAGCTGTGTGGTTACCAACAAGCATAGCATATTTTTGCACATAAAATTGCCTTTTTTCTTTGCATTAAGAACTGTAAGACAATGATGAGTGTTGTGGCGCCCTGAGTCTTCCTCGAAGTGAAAAAAAAGTCATAATACCAGGGCCGAAAGTGTATTGCCGGCGTGCGACAGGGCTGGAGGGGGCTACAGGGATGGCCCGTAGGCCGCGTCACCCAGCAGAAGTACAATCGCGGAGTCTTAAGTGCCTACTTAACCGAAGGGCAGTGTTTGACAAAAATGGAACTAGTGTAGGCGTAAGTTTTTGGAATTAAGACTTCAGTAAAACGCTTTGGAATCATTAGGATAATTTGCCTTTTTACAATGGATGCAACATGGCTTTTAGTCAAGAGGGATTCAAGTGAATCTACCAACTCTTCACTTATTAATCCTGCTTATTTGTTTATTTACAGCTTAGTTTTTGCGTGCGAAGTTTAATTTTGCAACCGGTATGGTTCAATGCACCGGTAATTTCTGAATCGCCCGCTCTCCAGGTGCAGGAGAGGTTGGCTTCCAAATTGAGGCAAATGGGAACACTGCTCAGGCAGAATTACGGAAACGTAAAGAAGCCAGCTTTAACCGTCGGTATTTGGTTTTTGAGCATTGTACCACTTCCGAGGGCTTCATGACCTCCCGGGTAGTTTCTTTTGGCGGCGTGGCTTTGCCTTCTCAAAAAAATAACAGCAGCTGTTCCTGTTTTTCTTTCTTGACCATGCATAACAGAAAGGCTCTTAATTGCTTTAAGTGAAGTGGAGTGGTTAAGTGTTCAATCTTGATTTTTGGAATGTGGTTGGGTAACTTTGCCTCTACAATGCAAGTAAACTAAATGTTTAGAGCCACTGGTTTGTGCCTCATGAGGGTTTATGTTACTGGTGTAAGGAAAGGCTGAACTGTCATGGATGGCTTGAAACTCGAGTTAGAAACTCACATCGTTGACCTGTAAATTGCATTAGCGGATCTATGAATTTGGTAAATTCGTTTTACGACAATAAACCGAAATGTAGTAAATGCAAAGTATTTTTAGTAATTGCTTTAATCTCTTGAGTAATGCCAATTGCTTCATAACGAACAGTTTAAATTAGGCTGATTTTATAGGAGGTCAACTACAATCGAATCAACTTTGGCACAAGCTGATATCTGATTCAAGCTAGTCAAGGGTTTTTTCTAAGTTAGCACAATTTTTAAAATTATTTGGAAGGTCAACAATGAGCTACTTCACTTTTTATATCTTGAACCCTAAAAATAAGTGCCAAACCTTCAGCTAATTTATATGGTAATATTTTTAACCAGACGACCAAGTCAATCAAAATACAAGACAACTGATTTCACACACACGCTAGGCCCCCATAGGGTTGCAAGCTCTCCTAGCTTTATCAGCATGAAATTCTTTACTGTTTCTCCAAGTTGTCGTGATGAATTTGAGGGCATTTAAAAACCCGAAATTAAAGTCATTTGAAGTGAGATGTATGACACAGTAAAAGTGGATAGTAGTGCCTCACCAATCCAGTGCAGCAGCACTTAGAACTCATAACATTCTTCCACTGAGGCCTACCTGGTAGAACACTAATTTACATTTTATAGCCATAGAAGTTAATCATATAGGGATTTCGGGTCCACAAATGTGGGGCTGTGTGGAATCCATAATTTATGCAAGAACACTGACTGAAATGCATTCCTCTTTATTCACTTATTCTCAAGCCTACCCAGACCACTCCAGGTAACAGCATATGGCGCTGCATAGAGGGAGAGCGAGGTTATTATTTACAGTAGCTTATATATTCTCTGCACAGAACAAGTAATAGCAACTCCATACTAAGCCTATCAATTCCACTGTATATGTTAGGAAGAATTGCACCGTATTCACATCCAATCACTCATGGTTACACTGAATTTAAAGTCCACAAGCGGACTAATTCATAGGTTTTTATGGCAGCTATTTTATTGACATGATGTTTTTATTGTCAAAACAACTTTTGATGCAAGCGTTTGCCTATGCAAAATCTTTTCCTAGCTATCTGAAGTAAACGATAGAAGCTTTGTTTGCTATCCTGTTTGTGCGGGAGACAGATTGCTCAACACTGAAGTGTTTATCTCATTTCAACAGATCCAGTCATTTATGAGATAAGTCCGATAATGCAACCTCTATAGGGGTGCC
This sequence comes from Taenia multiceps, assembly GCA_001923025.3. NCBI lineage: Eukaryota > Metazoa > Platyhelminthes > Cestoda > Cyclophyllidea > Taeniidae > Taenia > Taenia multiceps. The sequence continues at coordinate 59,200,656 of CM010311.1, read as the reverse complement.
TCTACTTCACTTCCATAGCAGTTTTAACTTACCGTTCTATCACTTCTCCAGAGGTAGCATAGTAAACGAAAGCTATTTTTTTTCCAAGGAGTCAGTGCTGTAACAAATATTTTACGTTTGAATAACAAAATACAATTTGTTTTGGTAAACCGCATGATCAAATTAACATCTGTTGAGGATTTCATGTTGAAACCTTACATGCAGATATCTGTTTGACCTCGTCAGAAGACGTACGACCTCTTAGGGCCTCGTTTGGGTCTACTTCCGTGGCACCCATAAATGCCACATTCCTGCGTTATTTTGTTTACAGTGAATCACATGCCTTAAAAATGGATAAGAATGTTGCCTAATTAGTGGAGATTTAAAGAGATTATGGAAAGTTGCACTGCCCAATTCAAGCTTCGCCAGTCGACGCGCTATTTGAACCACACCTCTCACTCACAGAGTCCATCTACTACTCAGTTCAAGCGTTTGGGGTCACATTTCCCAGAACTATCGAATTGCATTTTAAAATTTGTGATATTTTTTATAAGAAACCACAGAAAATCTTGAGTTTTTGTCTTCTGTAACTTAGAAAGGAAACTCAAGTATCACTTCATATCGAGAATGTTGGTGATGGTTAAGGTGTAATAAGCTGATTTTTACGGAAAAATGACCTTCAAGCTCTCTTGGTTTGCGCCTTCTACGTACTTCACAGAGAAGTTTGTAGGAACAGAAACTACAAAAACAAATTCATGGCCATACCTAAAATTGCCCCCCAATTCCAAGGCGCTCTTCCAGTTTACGTTCTCAAGACCGCAAACAGCTCTTAGTCAACTATACCGCTTCAATTTACCTTTGAATCCGTGAGATTTTTTCACCAACTTGCTTAAAACGTGGGCACGGTTTGCCAAGATCTAGATGTGCATAAGTAAAATTTGTGTATGTCTTCAAAGTTGGCTCGCAAAATCAGTTACCCTCCTTGAAAAGAACTTTCCAAACCTTGACTGTGGCTTTCATTCACAGTCACTAATGTATAAAAGTAGCTGTAGGGTCAGAAAATAAATTACTTTGACATTTCAATCTCCGTGTAATCATTCGAAGAAAGCTAAGAAGACGGCCATAGTGATAAGTTAGGTCCTTACAAACCAAATGAAATATGCTTAGTTAATTGAAACAGACTTGACCGTGCCCATTGAAAAGTCGTGGATACGTAATTTCACTGATGTGGGTGGAGGGTTATTGGAGCACACTACATAGACACGCTTCATCTGTGTTTCGGGTGGCTTTAATGCTTCAAAAAGTAACAATGCTTCTGCAACCAAGCAGTCAATCAGTTTCAAAGCGAAAGAACACTGGAGAACAGGAAACAAAGCTTGATAGCCCTAGTAAAAGTGCCTTCCTCGTTACACAATCAGGCGGCTACATCAAACGCGCCATTTCAGTGTTCAAGTTGAGTGCTTGAAAGCTCTAAAGCGACCACATTTGGCACTTGTGTAATGGAATATTTATTGTGAAGTTGTCGTGATGTCCTTTATCACTTTTGCCAGGCATAAATCGGTAGTGTCGCTCACATCAACCTAAGATCTCCCAAAATTTTCGCATTAGCTTAAACCAAGGTACTTTTAGCCATTAAAAATCCCTCATTAAAGTGTCAAAACGATGATGCTGAAAGTCCTCACAGGTCAATTGACTTTAACAGAGCATCACCGTTTAGTTAAGATGAGATTATGTCGAGTTAACCAGCGGGTAAATTGTGCCTCCATCTAGTTGATGAGCATGTTGATCAGGACGTAGGGACTTCGAGTGAAAAGTCTAAAAGTTTAAGGTTGCTATCGAATCTGTTTATCTCTCAGAGTCCAATTTTACCAACTTTAAATCTATCTTCATAGCTGACTAATCGAAAAAAATATAAGTTAGTTATCAAGAATTTTGTTATTTTTAGCTCTCGATTTCTGACGATACTGCTGGCTCTGTAGAAGCGTTGGATTCGCCTTCCACTGCAGCAGTTTCTCGACTCGCACGCACACTCTCCGCGAGGATGTATATGGTTTCATCCTCATCACCATCGTCATTATTCTCCCCATCGGCTTCCTCAACGTCCACCTCAACGTCTTCCTCTTCGTCCTCGTCTGTGGAAGAAACAGTCGTCTCGGTGCTGCTCCCACCTTGCTCTCTCCGGCTTTCGTTTCGGCGCAAACGTCTCCGTCCCCTCGTTGCTGTTCTGACTGATTTATCTCCCCATTTGCTGAAAAGTACTGGGTCTAGAGCAAAGATTAGGACAGCTTGGACACTGTCTTTGGTTGACAAGACTTCAGGTGCAATCCATTCCAGACACTCGGCGCTGTTGACTTCACCGCTCAAAAGGTGATTAAACTTGGTTTCTGGTAAGGTTGATATGCGATATTTATTTCGGCTGGTGTTTGAGGTGGTGATAGCGGCGGATATTGTGGTAGTAGCAGTGTCACTGGTTTCTGTTGCACCCGGTACAGTCTCGCTTGGATCACTCACAACATTGGACGGCTCGTCTATATAGCGATGCCAGGGATCAATGAGGTCAATACCTTCCTCACATCCGTGTAAGGACTCACACTTGAGACTTATGAGAGAGAAGTAAACCGGATGGCCTGCAAGGCTCTCCTCTGTGCTTGATCTGAGGAAGTAGGGGCGGGCTTTTGACTTCCTCACCTCAATTTTGTAAGAAACTTCAGGAGATGCCGACGAAGAGGTGGAGGTGGGCTCGTTCTTATGGATTTCAACATTCAGCTGTCAATTGATAAAATTGTCTACATGACTGGTAGGTACCTTAATTTTACAAAAAATGGTTTTATTCATAACATTTTACATAGATTCAATTTCAAATTCCCTCATATACGTACTACTGTTTTTTCTCTTCCCTACCTTTTGGCTTTAATGTTTAACGTCTTTTTACTCATGTCAACGAAAATTTAGTAAAGGTTTCTTAGCACTCGTATTTTTGCAGATGACTTAATTAGTGCTTAATAACAACCATTGGATGCGTTCGCTTTAATGCTCTTTAATGACATGATGACATTGATGCCCAAAATCTGACGTTCCTTTGAGTTCAACAAGCCACAAATCAAATGACTATTAATACAAAAAGGGAAAAATTCAGGCCGATTTGAAGTTCTTGTTGCTTGCGAAGACTTAGAGCAGCTATAACAACATTGTAACTCTGATTTATTTTCACAAAATTAATACTTAGCGAAAAGCAGAGGTTTTGTACCTTTCTATGTCAGATGGCATCGAAACCCAAATTAGCTAGCCACCAGCGAGTTAAATGAAACTGACATCTTTTGCCGTGGTAACTTTTCCTTCTCCTACTTCCGAGGCTTAATCGAACAGCCTTGGGGTGCAAACAAAAACCTTTTCAAAAAACACTTCTAGGCGAAGAAATTCCCCTACCGTTGTCAATGTCTTGTACTACTCAGTACAAATCTAACTACTGCAGGAAAATGAAATAGGCTGACTCACTGATCTCTTATCTCTTGACTATTACCACAGTAAAATCCCTTTTTCTGAAAGATTACTTCTGACACTCTGGTTGTCAATGTAAGCCATAGTACTAAATATCTGCCTAAACAATCATTTCTTCCACTCTGGAGATCTTTCAGTGTCTTAATTTTAACTTTAGATCTTGAATAAACCAGATTAACTGGATGTCATAGGCAGAGAATATTCTGCCTTCAGAAAATGAAACAATTGACTAGGCTTGTAAAAAATCTTTAAGTGATTAAAATGGGAATAATTAATTGTACCAACGAAATGGTGACAGGTGCATTACATCAGGTCAGCAATCAGTCTAAAATCAACTTTTGAAAATGGAAATACTCCTTCTTTTTAACCATAGTGAATGCCAATCGTTTGAAAGTAATGCTACGAATTCAAAAATAGTATTTTTAATCTACCAGAACTGGCTTACCTGTACCCAAAGCGACTGTTTCCGCACTAAGGGCATGCAAACTGGGGGACTGCTAAACAATACATCATTTACCTCCCCATGTACCCGATCTAAACTAATGGGAAGGAGGGCCACACGAAAGCCACCATGAAAACGCCTTCCGAATCGCAATTGTTGTCGATCCTCCAGGATCTGCAGGAGGCCTCGCCAAGGATGAAGACGAACAGCAGCGCCTGAGAAGATGCCCTGCATTCTACGGTACATCTCTTTGACTAGGTCTGAGGATGTTTGTTCGAGGATTCGACAATGTTTCGTGTGGTCGTCTATTTCTTGGGAAAATCCCCTCCAGTCACAGCCCAACCAGGCATTTTGACAACTAATCAGCCGAAGACTGCATTGCGATCGCTGATGAATGTCAATAAGTTTTCGGGGACGCAAGATTCCACAGTATCGACACTTTACAGGCAGCTCCGCAGCCAGTTTTTCTGCCAATAGACATCTCTGCATTCCCCTTCCATCGCTGGAGTTTCGCAGGGAAACACGGCAGATTGGACAGGTGCAGGAGGTTTTGCTGTCATTTGTTGAAAGTGAGACTTGCTCTAGCCTCGCTGAACATGGAAGGCAGATGAGGTGGCCATTGGCACACTGATTTGCCTGTTTGGCAAAGTCAAAACAGACGTTGCAGGTGAGTAGCTGCTTGAGGGGTAGGAGGGAGGCGAAATCTGTGTCAGACAGGTTATTTGTTCCATTCTCTGTGGGTGAGCTCGGACACACTCTTTTGGACGTTGAAACATCGGAAGCGTCCAAACTGTCTTCCCAAGAGTACTGTGTTGCTGCGCAATTGTTTTCTTCTTGGTCATCATCATCTGTCGATGCATTACCGAAGGCGACCCGAAAAGTGCGTTTCAGACAACGCCATAGACGTGGAAGGACCATCAGCACGTGCAATCTGTGACATGGAAGGATCAATAGGTCATGTGGAAGTTGTTGAGGATCAGCTGATGCGTAGATGACTTCAGCATTCTGAGACGCTCCATTTATCCATCACTTATGCCTGTTGAAGCAAAGACAAAGAGGTAATTATTACACATCTATAGGAATATGCATTTTCTATCTGAACTGACATATAACACCTAAATGCTGGGAGTGTCAGTCAGATACTACTTTTCTGATGCTGTGATCGACTATTGTTGATCCGGAGCACGTCCCAAGAGTCACATATTTGAATTCATGGAGGTGCTTGGTATGAACTTTCTCATGATTCCTTGCTAGCGTTAATTGATGATATCCCTAATTTATCTAAGAAAGTCGTTTATCTAGACAAATTGGAATATGAGAACAGTAAAGCGGAGAGTTAGAAGATGCGTGAGAGTTCATTAAATCGCGAATTCAAAAATTATAGAGCAAAAATTCTAAGCTAACGTTTTTATACCATGATAGCATCATGGAGATCTAATCTTTACCTTCAATTCCTATAAGTGTTAGTACTTAAAATTAGGAAAGATTTTCTTTTCAAATGCTTCTCACCAGTAGGAAAGATGTGATCAACTTCTCACGATCTGGAAAAGTCACGCAAATATTAAAAAGTCGAGTGCTCAAAACACTCATAAAACTACGGAACTTGAAAACTTGCCATGGAGTAGAATGTAAAGAATTCTGGATGAGTAAGAACTCAAAACCCTATTGTTTTTCGGAATACTCATTCAAACCATACATAGGTAGAAGAATTTTTTGTAATCCATCGCTATTTCTTCCAAATCGTATTCCCTCCCTTAAAGAGATTTGGAAATTAGAACTGCAGAAGTGAGATTTCAGCGAAAAGCGGTTAAAAATCAAATAACTGGAGAGGCTAAACTTTGTGAAGAGCCTTTTAAGATCTGTCCAAAGACATGCAACACCTTCAAAGAAATTAGTGTCAAAAGTAATTAAGCGGGATATCACCACAGAGCACATTGGAAGGCAAAAGCTGACATTTGAAGAATGTGCAAAAGGCGAAGAAGAGGGGTCGGTTGGAAAGAAAAACTAACTGCCAGCAAAAGATAGAAACGGTCGCTTGCAGCCATTCTCTTGGCTTTTTCTCCTACCCCAGCTGTCGGAAATGAATATTCTGCCATTTTGATTATTGCCTGACACAATCGGAGGAGGAGCAAAAACTTTCCGGCTTTCATTTTACCCTCAGGCATGTCCACAATTTAAAGGTCGTCATGGGGCATTTTTGGAAGCCATCAAGCTTTAGCACAAGGTCGTACTTTCTTCACAACTACTTAAGTGTGGTTTAAATTTTCATTTCCGTTTTCTTGTGATGATCGCTTCCCATCAGGAGTTAATCTACGTCCCACGCTCAGGTGGCGCCGCTTCCTAGCCATTAAACCTGTTTAATTGGCTCACATGAAGTTTCATTAGCTCAATCACTACCTCACCGCTTGTGCATTGCGTTTCGAAAGAGGAATCATCATTTCTTGCTTTTAAGTTAGGATTTCTACATCGCTTTTGAATGCGCTATGCTTTAGTTTTTATATATAATTTAAAATTGTTTTTAAGCGACTTACTCTTTTCCTTTGGAAGGGTGTCAAATGATCTTTCGTCCTTGATGTTTCGTTAACGGATGGAGTTAGGCCACCGATGGATACATTTTGACTTTTCACATATAGTTTGGCATTAAGGGTGTACTCTATGATTCCCTTCAGAGCTCTAAATGAATGTGGCATAGTAAATTAGGAGGTGATAATTCCCACTCGTGCGTTTAACTTCACCTATGATTTTGGTGCACTTCCCTTTTTAGGTGGAAAGTCTATTCACAAAATGACTATAGCAGTATTCGAGAACTACTTTAAGTTGGGTGTGGATCAAGGCCTCAGGTCCACGAAGCATTTGAGTAACGGTTATGGACACAGAAAGTGGTCGACTCGTGGGCAGGAGTTATTGCTCATAGAATATGAAAAGGTTATTTTATTACCAATATACACGCAAATGTGGCACGAGATGGTGAACCAGGCTCTAGTGGCACCGGTGAGAAAAAAAGCAGAACTTGTATATAGCAAAAATTGGTGTCAAGTAAGCTGTGGTAACAAACACAAGGACTTGCACCCTTTGTGGAACACAACTCAAGGTTGGTGGATTTCAATGCACTTGTCCTCAGGTAACAGACGCAAGGAAAATGGAATAGGATCTCGCACTCAGTAAGTCCTTGATCCTCTCCTCCCCAAAGTACTCAACTTAGTATTGGAAAAAAACCATTTTAACCCCATTGTTCTCACAGTTTCTTAGTTTCGTAAGGTGGACGAACGCTAAAAGAGCTATTGATTCAATGTTAAAACATTTTCTTAGGTTTAAGGGAAGATGGTATTGTTTTGGTCCAAGTCTTCTTTGAAATAGGAAAGAGTCATTGTACTAGGACAGGAAACGCATTGTCGACGTGCAAAGGGACCGAGGCTCTGAAGATCGTGCCGGTCAGCGGAAGTAGAATGGCAAAGGTTTGAGCTTTCGCGTAGTTAAAGTCGATAGGTAAACAAATAAACAAGATATGATAACAATAGTGCCATTTCAATGACCGCGTCAAGCAGAGCCTCTGCATAGATGCTTGAATGAAACTGAAGAAGTAACCCTTTAAAGGTAACAGCCCAAAACGGATTTTGTATAAGTGTCAATTTTATTGCCAAACAGGTGCAGTTATTCCACGGGTGTCAGATGAACCTTATGGTATCAGCCACAGTTCTCAGAGTGCTTCGACCTCCACAGAACCTAAAGTAGTTAAATCAGTCAACGGGTCGCCTCCCTACACTACTGGATCAAAAAATAGGTTCTAAAATACGCACCTCCCACTGAGATCCTCAGATTTCATGCAATTGTTTTGTAAGGTTTTGAATGCAGTATTTGGTAATCCTCATGACAAAATCATGTGGATTGAGTTCTTATCAAGTATAATGGTCCATGGCGAGTTGTCGGCAATACGTATTTTGTCCTGACGTTGTGCCCTTTTCCGACCTCAGGCAAGACTCGGAGCTCTGAGGGAGCGGATAAGTGTACGTAACAAAGCATATACATGTAGGTGGAGGGCATAAATTCCCTTTCAATGAAATACCAAGTAATTTTACAAAGCCCAGCGCAGATTTTCCATCAAGCTAAACTTGGTAAAAATAACCCAACTTATCGCCTCGGGGTTCACTTATGTTGGTACTCGACACACAGTAGAGCTCCAGGGCTTCTGGCATGTTTGCAGGCACAACGGTGGAGGCCTAAGTGATCTGTTATTAAAACCGGGGGTTTTGTTAAAAATTAACGCATTTCTTCAGCGTTTTGTTGTTTACATAAGCTCCAGAAACAGTGAACCGGAAGGTCAGTACGTAGGCAAAGTCCTTTCTGCCATTGCATTAAATATCACCAAGTTTGACGTTCATTTTACTGAGTGTGGGTAAGGTGTTTAGAATAATCCTTTTATGAAAAGCATCGGCCACTCGCCTGGTTAGGGGCCAAATTTCCAAGAGTTTATAAATTTACCAGCCTGAGCAGCCTATGGATTGAACACCTGTAAGAAGTGGCACACTCAAAGTCTTTGAAGATTAGATTCGTGGTGTAGAAAAATAACCCGATTTCTACAGAATTTCGTCCAAAAAATGTCTCACTCCACTGACTTACCCGTCTGCTAAAAGCCAGTAAAAGGCCAGGCTTTGGCTGCGATTTGGTTTAAAATAGTTAACTATAAAAACATTTGTCGATGGGTAAAAGATGGGTAAGCATAAACCTACTATCATCATTAAAAATAATTTTTAGAGTGCATAAAAGGGTTATTGTTGAAGATACAATCAACAATTTTGACACGACTGTTGGTGGTATTTTCAAATAAATTGAAGTTTCATCCAAAATAGCTTTTATTATTGTTCCTAAAGGATTTTGCTTTCTACAATTATTCCTAATTAAACAAACTTTAATGGAGAACAAAAGAAGATCTAACACTTTAAAATCCATCAAACTACTATTCCATCTCTTGAGACAGACGCTTGCACTAGGTGAGAAAACCGAGGGTGATTCGGAGGTGTTCCTAGGCGCCTCCAGGTAACAAAACTACTTGCAATGCTTGATAGCTCGTTTAATCTCGATTTTATTTGCAAAGACGCTTTAAGCCAAACCATTAAGCATCTACAGGTCTTCATGACCTCCAGATCATGCCGACAGCGCCTCCTTCCTCTGCTCCCCTTTACGCCATCAACACATTTTCTATCCTAGTAGCATAACTTCTGATGCGACGAAAGTCTCAACGTGCAGCAATGGGAACAGAAGAAGGCTAATCATATACCAAAGGGTCACTATACTGATTTCTATTCCTGGGTGCTATTCCTAAACGCAGCAGAAAGTTGAAGGCTCCAACGGAAAGGCTACCCTTTGGACAAACCCCAGTTCCGTGTTTTGTAGGAACTAAAGCGACACCAGGCATTAACCATCTAAAAAGTTCTTTGCAGAGTTGTCTATGGTGCCTGAATGAAGAAATCAAACAAATGAACGTGCGGTATCGCCTACTCCACCTCCTTACTGGCCGGATAGAGCCTAGATTGGCACATGGGGAGCGCCAAGGTGAGAACGAAGTGGCAAGAAGGTGTGAGCACGAAACCTTGTCTCCACGAAAATATTTTGCACCGCGTATTTCATTAAATGAGTCTGCTTTTGAATCAGTGTTTCAACAACTGGTGATGGAAATCGGAAATGGTTAGCACACTTCCCTTTCCCCAGGACGAAATTCCAGATCAAATTGAAGGGCCATGAGAGGATCAATGGCGTCGAGTTAAGGTATCTTCTTAGCTGCATTCAAATTTTGATAACTAGCGTGGGTGGCACTTGGGCATCTTTATTACAGCACTGACTGCGCTGCGATGAGCAATGTGAGAATCGCCAGAGTCGATGCTCAAAGGTAAGAGGGCCAAGTAACTCCTCGATTATTTATTTACCCCTTTCTCCATGGTGTAGCGGGTACAGATGCCTCCGCCATTGCAAACCTGCTGGTCGGCGTGATCTCCGCACCACCCAAATAGATTTCACAGGCTTTACCCAGCGCGAATCAAATTAAAATGCCGCGCATCTGCGCAAATCACACTGCAAATTGACGTATAATTAGATTTTTAACTCATTTTTATTTTTTTCATCACTTATATCTTATCTACTCATCTTAGACTGTGTGAATGAGAGCAGCAGCATTTAGCCTCGCCAAACCTTATCACCACCTCTAAATCACAGACATACATTCAATCCTTGCATAACTTGTCCAAATTTTAGCGACTTTAGGTACCACTTAAGTAAAAGGAGCAGCATAGGTCAAGAAGTCAGGTGAAGATGTGGAAGAAAACCAACCATGTAAGTCGGTAGTACATCATTGTCAGGGCGGTGAAGATAAAATCGTGTTTTTTGAAAACTCGAACAACTGTTGCTGCTGCGGTGTCATTTTAAACCATCTTAGAAGGTGTTTGTATTCCAGTAGGAAGTTGCTAGCGTTCCGAAGGATTACTACAACCCTATTATCACCTTTGTTGTCCTTTTAATGCCTAGAGCATGTCAAATTGCTCTTACTGAAACACAAATCGGCGTTTACCTTTTGATCAAGAGCTGTTGGCCAAACATGCTCAATTCAAAGGTACTGAATCGTGAATAGCCAAAGAGGCTCCATCCACTCAAGCCACGATGGAGCAATGTTGAAGACGAAATGAGACCAACCTTAAGGCTGAGGCTACCAGCATAGCCCAGCAGCCATGTCATCTAGCGAAATTACGATGTCGGAGTCCTCGATACTTACGTGACAGAAATTAAGTGTTACACAAAAAGCCTATGTATTACATAGTCCTTCCCCTCTTTAGCCTCGTTCTCCAGCGCTCTCCGTAGCCGACCCTTCGCTCCAGCCATTACAACGTAGTGGATGCTGTGAGAAAAGAGTTTACAAACCAACCGCACCGCACCATCAAATTTGCGTGCAATTGAGATCCCTGACTCAAAAGCCGCTGAGTCTTGATGGTAAGTCTACTCAATACAAAGTTTCGTTCTCTATAGGAACTGTAGTGAAGGAAGGGAAAATGCGCTGATAATTTCATATGCCCATCACTAGTTATTAGAACACAGACTTAAAAGCAGTCATTTAATGAGAAACGATGTTTAACGTTAGTGGGGATGAGGCTTCGCGCCCATTCCTCCTTTTCACTTTGTTCTCACTTCATTGCTGCCCAGCTGCATGTATCTAGGTTCCATTTTAGCAAGTAGGGGTCTCGCGTTTTCACCTATTTGACGTCATCGTGCAAGTACCGAAAAGAGCTCTGTAAAGGGCTTTTCCAGATGGTAACAGCCAGTGTCACTTCAGTCGTAGATAGCATTTGCGCAAAACGTGGGAGGGAGGTGATTGTCGAAGGTAGAGGTCAACTTCAGCCCTTCTACTAGGGATCGTCACAGATTCCCGCTTAATATGATACAAGGTAGTTGTCCCTTTGGAATAGGCTCATTTCCTGTGTACCATTATAATGCCCCTAGACTTTCCTGTAGAAGAAGGGAGTCATGATCCAAGGCCAACAAGTGTCTGACCGATGTAGAGATGGACTGAGGGCTACTGGTATGATCTGGATGCAAGGTCACCCAGTAGAAGCCCAATGGCGGACCCTCAAGTTCTTGTGAAACCAGATGGAAGGGTTAAACACGCAACTGCATACCATTCTTATTAATTTCACATTTTAACGTCGTGCTTATCACCTCCGATCTCTTTCAATCACTGAGATGGTGAACTTTATGAAATGTTTGACATCAGCTTACTTGACCAGAGCAAAATTTTCCTAGAGTAATTTGTCTTTCTGGTCACTGGGAATGTCTTTCAATTTGTTAAGCTTCAACGCCTTTACTAAGTATGTATGCTTGAATAGCTGTGCACCTTGTACTGCTTACAGAGTTGTTTAACAATGCAATCCTTTCTAAACTACAGGAACAAATCTTCGGAAAATTGTTCCGTCAAGATCCTCAAGTTGTTTAAAAATCTTTGCTGCATTTTAACACACCAGGAAGCCGATTTTCGTCTTTCTAGAGTAGAGAAAAATGAGATGCGAAAAATCTTTTTTTGCTTTGACAATAGGTAAACTATTTTTCCTGTCTTACTGCTGGTAAATAGTTGAATTTTGACTCCTTGAATAAGTTGCCTTTCGTAAAAACAATCCCGTCATTCCCTGATATGCCTTTGACTTGGTTCATGATGAACAAGTTTGTTGTACACTTAAAATCTGAATTGGTACTCCCTATTTCATATTTTTTTTCAATAACTCCCTCCTAGGAATGTGATTTAGTGGGATGCCTTAATTTAAAGTAAAAATGTTTTTTTGTTAGTTGGAGACATTCCGACTGAAACGAATGAGAAAATCGCAATAACTGCATCTAATTCTATGATGTAGCGTAGAGCACGTCAGCATACATCTTGACGTATGCTGAATATCCCTCGTCTAGAGCAACGTTGTTCATAATAAATCCTAAACATTTTCTAAAATACTGTAATACTTTGATAGTTTGCTTAACTCTGTTTTAGTTTTACAAGCACTGAAGACTTCACTATTGTGTTTCCGCTTCGCCACATGGCCCATGGGCAATGTCAGTAGCCTCTTAACGCCTTCATACGTCAGCAGGGCGCTTTCTGCCCCTCTTCACGGGAGTCTCGATGCACTGTACTGATTACATCGAAAAGCGGACCGATGCCTAAGGGACACATACCACGATTTCTAGTACTGTCTGTCAGACCTTAACGTGACGGAAGAAGGTTAAACGCCGAGCAGAGAAAAATCTGGGACGGTTTTTTAGCAGGAGAATTGGAAAGTATCTCTATCTATAGCATCTTTCTCATCCTCCATCCTACAGTTGGAGCTCCCAACTGTACATGAATGGAGATACCGATTAAGTGTACGCGCGATGCCTCCTCCACCTCTTTACTAGATAGAGAGGAGTGGACACGAATTGGCAAGGAAAAATCGCTAGAAATCTTATCCTCACGGAACTATTTTAAGTCCTGCACATTCCCCCTTCCCTCAATGCAGTTTCCCAGTATGTCGAAACCCCGAGATCCAGTAGAATTGCCATGAATGGACCATAAAGTTGTGGTCAAGTTTCCTCTCACATGCATGGAAATCGGTTGGGTGAAGGGATTGGTTTTGTGGTTCTCCCCTTAATAGAGCATCGGCGCTCTCAAGGAGAGGGGTCTAATGTAATGCTTTGGTTACATGTTTTTCCCTTTGTTTTGATTTCGAAGCCGTTCATGGTCCCTATTGTATTTTCTAACTAAGCCAGTAGCATCCAGCCCCCAAATTCTTCAGATTCACATATTCTACGCAAGTGTTGTTTCTTCTCTTGCATTCAGGAGGGTTTCAATGTGTTATGGTACTTCCAAAATCTAAAAACGATGTAATGACAAGAGAATTTTTCGAGGTTTGCGAAGCATCCAAGAACCTTTTTCACTGTGGAATATCGCCTCTGTTTGTTAGAATAATTCGGCAGATTTACTTAAATTAGTTGGCAAAAGTTGTGTAATTATTTGTTTACAGCAGGCAATACATTTCAAAAGTCAGATACTTGACGGCAATCACACTTGAAAAGCTTTCCCTCACCCCCATAAGTGGGCACACTTTTTCCAATTAGGGGGCAAAATAATAACGAAAAGTACCGTTTACTAAATTATGCACACTGTCGGACAACAATAGGTCTAATAATTCAGCAAGAAATCGCCTGTCTAGAGAAATAAAGCATGGAGGTATTGAGAATCATCAATCATTCCTATTTTCCCCTATAAATACAAAAAGGCTTATCATAGCACAGCGCTTTTAAAAAGGATGTGTTCGAGTTACACACCTTTTAGGCTCTATTTCTGTCCATGTCTCAGAGTGATACCATTAGGACAGCTTTTTTGTGTCAGAAGGCTTTATGAAGCACAATGGGAAATGGGTTAGGTTCTTCATCTAACCTCGCCTTCCTACCATAAGTACCTGTAACAGTGGCTTCCCCAGTAGGCAGTGTAACACACTGGCACTGCCATGGAGACTAATAAAGACAATATAATACTGGTATGGTTCAGAGGCGGTACAATAGTGGAACCCCTAATTGTCCTGTCGTAGGGACCAAGAATTCAACAAACAAAAGTTAAAGGTAAGTGGTCACGACCCCATCCTTAACCTCGTACTCCATTTTAACCGCAGAGTATGCGGGCCAAAGATTGTGGACCGCTGATTTTATTCTCATTCTTTGCAACCATTTTAGAAGGGTTAGCCTAGGAAGAAGATTTCATTCTGAATGATATTTTAAGGATAACCCTAGTTCCCTATTGTCGATTCTTCGCTCTAAAATGAAGATCCCGTATAGAGAGGGTGATATCATTAAATGGGCTTAAAAACGGAAAATGGTTATAAATTAGAGAGTTTTAACTTACGCCTAAAAGTTTGGAGTGTTTTGAAAAGAAGGTTACCATTCGTGACTGAGGTCTGCACCTCTGATTGAGGCAAAATTTGTTGGGACAAAAAAGACGGAGTTTATATGACTTCGGGCAAAATAGTCCAACTTACACAGTTTCTTCCGGATCCCATTCCATACTTTGACTCAAAATAGTAGCAAGCCGAGCCCATTCGCTCTAAACCGTGGTTTGCCCACTCAACGATATCTTGAATGCCATTTGTTGCATAGATTTTAAATGATGTTGAGACTCTTTTATGCAGTGTTCATAGCCGTCCAAAACACCAAAAATCCTTTTTTATTTTTTTCCACACTTTACTGCCGCGGACCGACAAGCTTTGGTGCGGATTTAATGATGCCATCACTTGAAATTAGCTTTAAATTTATTTCAGTGATTTCGATAGTCTGTGGTTAATAAAAAAGGGGTCCAGACAGATCCATACGTGTCTCTCGAGGTCCTAAAACAAAGCATTTAACTTTGGGTTGCAAAGATGCGATTAAAAGCTTAACGGAGAGAATGGAGGGAGCTCATGCCCGCCAAGAATGATTTCTTCCAATTCGCAGGAAAACATGCTCCCTTAATTGCTTCATATCATCGTTAAGGCTTGGATTTTGGTAAAAGGAATAGCTATGTTGTGGTGCTTTAATAATTTGTTTAACTCGGCTTTGAAATCGACGTCGTTTAAGGATCCTTCACTATACTTCCACTGGAACGCATGGTCTCGGGTTCATGCCAGTGCCCTCCGCCTAACCCTCCTTTTTATGGAGAATACGTGTCCTGCTCTATAATTTTGCTCTCTTTCGTCTTTAGTCAAGCCACAAGGTACCACATTAGTGCCAGTGGAACGCAAAAGCGGTGATGAAGGACAGCCACTCTGATATCTGTTCCCGAATATGAAACAATAACGTGATGGAAGAAAAGCATGTACTGGAAATTGAAAAAAAACCTCCAAGACCCCAAAAAGAGAGGTTAAAATGAACGTCTACCTTCGGTCATACCTCCTTCTCATGGTTTATAGAAATTCTGCTAAAAAATAAAGCTACACACGTCATTATTATCAGGAAATGTTAAGTTAGGTTGGTTATCTGCATAAAGATGTCAATAAAGTGAACACGTTGTACCTCCTTTACGTCTCTGAAAACTGGATAGAGTTTAGATAGATAAGCGGCAGGGTAGCACGGGAGTGAGAACAAAGTTACAGGAGCTAATACAACAACTCATCCCCATGGTATTGTTTTAGGTCAGTGTTTCTACGCCTAGGGATAGGCATATGGTTTGCCCAGCATATCCCCTTTTCCCCAACACAGTTCCCATACAGAACGGAACTCCAGACTCAGTGGGATTGTCAAGAGGAATAAGTGATGTTGTAGCCAGGTATCCTCTAGATTGCATGGAAACTTGATAAATGCCGTGATTGATTATTGGGTGTTAACCTTACAGCACTGCCAACGTTGTGATTGTCAACGAGGAAGGTTGATAAAGGGGAGCACCGAGGACGACGTTCAAAAGGAGCAGGATGAGTGGGTGAAAATTCAATTGATTGCCTAACTGGTCTCAGCCTTTGTTCATCCGCTGGGATGCATGGAGCCTCCTGGTGCTACAAAGCAAACAAGTGAATGGATGAGACACTGATGGCGGAAACCAAGGAGCTTGGACATGCAACCCCACACTGCAAGTAGGCGCCGTTTTACTTGGTAAACATGACCATAAGCCTAAATGTCGTTAGACGTAACTTGATACCCAAGTTTCTCTTTAATAATCAAGGTAAACAGTTTTAAAATCTTAAATTTAAAAAGGAAACACATTTTTTTAAGAAAAAACAGGTGACATGTGCGTAAACTGCTGTCTGATTGGTGGGCTTAGCTAAACACCCTTTGATTTCCACCTTATTAATCCCTAGATTGTTGAGCACTAAAGAAATGCAAAATCTATACTGTCAAAAATCCAAGCATCTGAAAATAATTCCGCCATGGTAACTGTAAAAATTTCAAAATAATGCCAAACACAACAATCCCATGACATGCTATTAAATTGCCAAAACTGTGTAGTCAGCGCTCTTGTCTTGATTCCTCTTTCAACCCACAGAATTGCTCCACAGGCCAGACTGGAATGTGTTTCCTCCTCTTTGCATTCAATAAGAGGGCGGAGAATGGCCTGCGTTTTGAGTTGCAATTTCACAGCTTTAACTCTGTCAACTCGGAAGATCGACTGTTGTCTTTTAGGAAGTAAATAACTTGACCCATTCGTCTCCATTCCCTATGCGTCGTCTGTTTACTGCTACTCACAAGTTATGCATCTTTTAGCGGCAATGAATCAACCATGCAATTCTTTTGATTAACAGTAATAATTTATACACCGCCACTACTGCTAGACCAACTAGGATACCCACAGTCTGCCCCTAATCCCTTTCCTGTTCTGTCGGATTTTTAGATGTTGCGAATCGTGGATTAGAGGTAGACGCTTTTTTTCGCATGCAAATAAGGTAGGATGAGAAGAATGATGGCGAACTTCCAGAGCGAATTTCCCGTTAAGAATAAACAATTTAAGTACAACTAGTTTGCAATGAGTTGTGAGCGCATTTTTGAGGCTTTTTGGGGAATTAATCAACCTTTTGTGTGAAAACTCGTAAACACCAGCCTCTGTTTTACTTGACGGTTTGTGAGAGTTGAGTCATACACTTTCATCTTAAAAATAAAGTCTTGTCTCTGTTCTCTAACAGGCATTTAAATAAATTGGACAAGTTAAAATAAATAAGAGCCGAATATTTTTAGAGCTAGTTTAGCTACAATTTAAAAGTAGATGTTGCTGCCTGTTTCTGAGAAAAGAAAATTACATGATATGCGTAGGCATAAGTCCCTAATTTCTACGAAAAGTTGGTAATAATCACACACTGGCGTTACATGTATGTGACGTCTCGACCTTATTAACCAGATCAAGTGTAAAAAATGACAACTCCAAATTGTGCTGCAAACAGAACACAGAAACCAGTTAGTTAGGTAAAAGAACTTACCTCATCGTTAAAAGATCGATTGAGCCTTCTGAATCTATCGCGATTCAGAATATAGAACGTCCCAATGCCTACTCAGACCCATGAAATTCTCTGCCAGCAATAAAATGAGGAGTCTCACCCCTATAGTCACAATGCATTACATAATACCATTTTATTCGAGTGTCTGTAGTGGTCGGAGCGAAACTCGGATTGTGGCGTAGCAGAGAGGGTGATAAGCAAAGTCAAGTTGGCCTTTTATAGTCGTCTGGATTTGGTCTTCACGCAGCGGTGGCAGGCCGCGATAACTTTGTGTCATCTACATACACATCCCAATGATCACCCTGGCAATGGCAATAAAATTACTTTTAGACTGATGTGTCGTAATACGTAGCCAAATAAAGTCTGAGCATTTTAAAACACACGATTTGGCATCGTTTTCAAATGGCAGTCTGACAACCCTCTCAAGCTCGAAAGGCCGTGCACAAATATTCACCACTGTAGCTGCTTTTAGGCGCTTAGGTGTCGTAAAACACTCAATAAAACAGCTACCAGAAATCATTACTGACAATATAACAATCCTCTGCATAATTTGAACTGTTTGAAAGGGAACACAACAGAACTACAAGTTAAGCAGATACCTCCCTAAATGGATTAGTCAGTGAATGTCTCCCATCCACATTAGAGATGAAAAGCGACTTTAGTTTAAAATACGCCGTTCATTGTGAGACCCATAATTACTGCTTGGTCGGTGAGATTATGATGCATTGTTTTCTCACAAAAAAAAACTAGACATTAAGTACATTGTTCAAATAATGAAACATGGTACATGTAGCTCAGTCCAACGGCAGCCCTAGTGATGAGTTCAATCAATTAGACTACTATCCTTCCCATTTCTTTACTTTTTACCAAGAATGAAAGTGATTTTGCGGACGAAATGCCCAATGGAGAAGAGTTGCTTTGCCTCTGAACTCACAGCATGCCAGAATTTGATAGCTCTCTCCAACTTCATTATCCAAATGACTGCATGGAGGACTCGGACTATACTCAAATGCTCTTCTTCTTATGACTTTTTCATTTGGCAAGTTTTGCGATTGTGTAGCTTTATGTGTCACTGGGAAATCTCCACCAGAACAAGCAAGCATAGGGGTTGAGAGGGTCCCCTCTTCCAGCCTCTCAAACTTCTAATGCTACCTCGTTTATGTTTCATTAGTAACCTTTAATCTGCACCTTAAAGTACCACGTACTAGTTCTTATCTGAATTCCAACTTTTAAATTTATTTAGTGCGACAATGCATAAAATATCAATTGTTGGGTGTCTGCGATTTTAACTGAACGTACTCAGCGCTCTACTTGTCCGCACTAGAGATATTCAATTCATTTTTTCCCACAATTCAGTATTTTTACCCGTAATTAAAGCGCATCGTTGTTAAGTGTTATAATTATGCTGTTCGTAAGAAAAACACGTTTTCATTCACCACTCCAAGCGTAAGAAAATGAATACCAGAAATTAGGGACTTTCCCCTCCCCCTCCCTCCCCCAGCACACCACTGTAGGTCACAATGTCTGCAGCTTCAAAAAAACCTTCCTTTTGCCTAGATTTTCCACACAGACAAAAGAGAACCCACAAAAGCTGTATTATTTTCCAAAAAAATGAGACAAGCATTCCCTATCTTGGCTTAAGGGTTATTGTGGCATTTTGCCTCGCATTACCCCCTGTAACCGGTGAATGGGTTCCCCTGCTAAACTTGCATTCTACCCATACGGACCCATTACACCTTGCCGTCGATGCAATGCGCAATTCGACTCTGACCTACCCACTTGATGTCAGAAGGCAACGAATTTGTTTGGCTTTAATTTTTAAGCTACGCACAAATCATAATAAAATCGAATCCGTTAGTCTTTAAGGGCTCCGTTTTAACAAATGGCAATAGTTTATAAAACTAGACGTCTACAGCCACCACCATCACCACCACTACCATTAGAATGTTGTGCTTTCCAGTGGAATTACAGACATGGCGATTTTGGACGTCAGCACGTCCCTTTGACGCGGTGTACTTGCCGCTCCGACAGTTCATTTTATGGAGGAGACCCTCTCTTTCATCCACGTCCCGGTAGTTGTGTCAAAAGGGGGCAATAAAGCTGTTTTTTAATGGAGAGAAGGCAGGGGGGGGGGGTGGAGGGACAGGGCCGATGAGTGAGTTGGATGCTTGAAAAAACCCTAGTGGCGGTGGGGCTGGACAAGTGACGTAGGCGTCTGACTCATAGACTGGTGTGTCATGACGCTTTGCAGACAGAAATACTTTTTTCAAAAACAGTCTTTTTTTCGACGAAAAACGGGGACAGCTCAGCAAAATGCCTGTTAATGGGATGGCCAATATCCATATTTGCATGCTTTAAGAGTAAGAGAAGCGAATTTTCCAACTCACCAGGTAACTAATTGAAACATTTTAAATAAATTAAATAATTCAATGAAAAAACTGGAGAAAAAGGTAACGCAGTACAGTCAATGGGATCGACTTAAACCACTGATCGTTCAGGGAAGTAGCCAATCAACGCATGGGTTGATTGGATAAGGTCCGCTTCGCGATTTCACATTCGTTTCATTAAATACTTTAAATGGAATTTCATAATTTATAGGACATGTTTTGAACAGAAATATTTTGTTGGTTTTTTTATTAAACCAGGAGAATTGCTGGTTTAAAGTTTATATTCGTGGATATGCAGAGATCTGAAATCAGGACTTGAAATGCATCTTAAAGGTTGCTCCAATTCCTTCATAATGTTTTTCTTTAACCTCCTTTTCCTCCTGGTATGGTAAATTAACTGTGCCCTTTTTGAGGAAGATAAACAAAAATGATGCAACTTTAGCCGCTAACTCACGAAGTTGTAGCTGTTTTGGCATCCAGGCAAAGTCCAATTAAACAGCTTGAATTTTATTCCATAAGTATAATGAAAAGTTGTTTTGCTTAAGCCTAGAAAATGCTATTTATAACGCTTTCCGAAGATTAATCATTTTAACACACCAAACACGAAACGGCTTCTTTATAGCCTTCATGAAATTCTCGTGGATTAAGTGTTACTCCACAATTTAGTAAACATTCTCCGTTCAGACTGCTTGATGTTTGGCAAAGGGAGTAATGGGAAAACTTTGTGGCTCACTCGAGCGAACTAATGTGTTGTCGATGCATAGAAGGGCTGATGGGGTTGCTGGCATGACCCAGAGGCCAGGACGCCAGGCAAAGATACAATGGCAGAGTCACCAAGTGGCCCCTCACCAAAACTGAGAGTTAAATAAACGAATAACGTGTTACATAACCCCCTCCCCTCTTGAGTGTTGTGCCGGTTGTGACTTTTGGTCAACTTCCCAAATTGAGCATCACAATGTGGCCTCTTCTGTGGGGACTGCATCCGAGATAGTCATCGAAATTCCATGCTAATGAGCTGATACTCGACGGCAACGTCATCGATCTCTCTTAGTAATTCCAACGGATCTGGAACTTCTTCTTTTCTACAAACTGTACTTAGCGAAAGGATGGAAGGTGCTGGCCATCTCATGTGTCCCTGGCTGGTCGTAGGATTTGTGTCTGTTCTTCCCCACCGATCTCCTCTCACTCTAGCGCTGCCCAGCCATATCTACCAAAGGCCTATCAGCTAATAGGGAGGTTGCAAAGGTATCTCATTTTCATTCACTCGAAATCTTCATGCAGATAGGATAGAGAGCTCCGTAACAAGCCTTTCCAGACTGCTCACAGCTGATGTCACTCGCTACAGTTTTTGATTGTGGTAGTTGCCAAAGTTAGACAACATTTTAATTCCCTCTCCCATTCGCAGCATGTTTCCTCCCTCCGCCACGCCAAAGTTTGGTAGTTGTTGATAGAGATCGGGGCCGTTGTCCTCTGGGGTAGGAGTTGCTTCCCCGTGCCAACAAAGTAGCGCCTTAGATTCTCCTGAACACAAAAGAAGACACATATCAGGGTAAAATATGTGTTTTGGGGCCAAAAATTCAGATCAACCGGCAGAGTTAATATGGCTAGATCATACTAGCAATTAAAGCATTACATACCTGCATGTATTTAACTTGTAGGTTTTCTAAAGGATGTGTCCGTCCTTTCCAGTAATGCCATTATCCTTTACAGTCATGCATTGCGCCACGAGGCAGAGCTATCTTCTTAACCAGTTCAACCCATTGTTTCTATCAAACAGACAAGCTTGATTGAAAAGGTAATGGAATTTTAAAACCTCCAACTGGAGGAGTTACAGCTCACCCATCAAATCCCCCTGGCAACTGTCCTGTTTTTTACTTAAAACATATTTTGCTTAAAAGGTTGAATTTATTCATCGGAGTGCATCGCAATCAGCTCCGTTCGTTTACTTGGTCTAAGTAGCCTGTTTATAGGCACTTGGGGTACTCAAATGTTGGTGCTGCTGCATTAAGTCCCCTCCACGAAGGAATTATTTTTATTCATTCGAAATTTATGGACACGCATTAATGCTGTGCTCCGCATAGAAGACACCCCTCTTGTTACTCTACCTCCTGCCTTCATAAACAACAATTCGACATTCCAAAATCCACGCATCTTATTCATGATGTCCCGAGCAATGTCCGGAATCTCAGGTATCCTGTCACATTGTTTGTGTCTCCGGCCGAGCACTGACTTTACTCTTGTTTATGGCAAAAATTCTGTAAGTCTAAAAGGCAAACACTTTATTTCCTCTTCTCACAACTTCGGGCACAGATTCTTATTCCATGAAGCAGTCGAGGAGCTTTAATTATTTTGTCCTGATCTTCTCCACCTGAGATGGTGGTAAAATGCAAGCCGAAGCACATTGGTATTATGGGCATTATGTGATACCCAAACAAAGCAAGTCTTGCCCAAAAGCTCTGTCTGATTGGCAGCCGCGAGTGAGCCCGACTGTATGAGTATTTGCTTTTTCATTTCGGCTTTTCAGTTGAGTGTAATCCTACTGCTTCACTCTAATGGATGGCTTTCGTGATGTGAAAAACTCCTGAATTCAGGATATTAATAGCTCATAGTGGCGGCCACAATCCCATAAACCATTTTGAATTAGCGTTCAACTAGCTACGCGAGGTAAATATTTACTTTGAAAGTGAAAATCACCCGTGAAACGTATAATTCGTTGAGGGATTTGGAGGATACACCCTTCATTTAATGTACCAATTAACAGCGATTTCTGAGCCACTTTTGCTCACCTCTACTTTTAACAGTAAGGGTTGTTGTTAAGAAGTGACAAAATTTTCCACCAATCACATTTTACCGTGGATGTCAACTTTTTGTTGCTTTAATTCTTTGCTTAATGTTAAGGCGCCTTCTTTGTCTGAGACAATTGGCAAAATGCCACACACACACACACACACACAAATACGTTGACAGCCTGTAAATAAGTTGGATTCCCTATGTAACAAAGCTATGGCGTTACAGGGTATCCTTCAAGCAGTGAAAAACGTGTAGTGACGCTTTTGGAATGGGATATTACTGCTGATCTACGAGGTAGGTCGGAAATTTACACTCTACTACACCAAAACGTTAACAACATTAGAGAACGGAATTCATTGCTAATTAGTTCAAAAATAAACCCGAAAACCCTATTTCTATGGCAGGAATTTTTTATAAATTTTCACCACCCAGATTTTGCCTAACTACTTCACACCTCGATGGAATATAATGTACCGTAATATTTTGCTCACTTATATAGCTCTTGTTTTTGAGGGCGCTTATGTCAGTGTGGTCGCTGGGCCATGACGGTAGACCTCAGGCCATGAGGTACTTTTGCAGCTGAGAGTCGCAAACACCACGATTCCAATTTCTGAATGTCGAATAGCAACATGACGGGAAAAAGGGCATAAGCTCCTGATAGGAGAGCCTGTGACGACCTTCTATCAAAGGGTTTGAAAGTGACGTCTACCTTTAGCAACTACCCCACTCCCGTGGTCTAGGGGAATGCTATTAACAACTGCAGAGAGCGACACTAGTCGTGAACCACCTCGAAAAGTTCAGTGCACAAATGTGTACAGTACTTGAACAGAATCCAGACGGGTAGATATGGCTTGAGAGCGCTGTAATGTTAACTATTTGGCAAGAAGGAACAGACGTGAATCCCTAACCATACAAAATTACGTTAAATCGGCTTTTAGGCCAGCACTCGTACGACCAGCGGTAAACATATGTGACGGCCGTCACGTTTCCTTTTCCCAATGCGATTTTCAAACGTGCCTCAACTCCAGATCCACTAAAAAGGCCAAGAGGAACCAGTGACGTCGCGGTCAAGTGTTCCTTCAATTTGCATGCAAGTTCGAGGATTGGAGAGGTTGAATGGTAAGTGTTGTGGAGGCTGACTTGAGAGGTAAATTAAGGGGAGCGCCGCTGATGCTGTTCAAAAGGAGGGGGCTATTTGCTACTTTATTTTTTTAAATCTTCGTTTTGGTTTTGCGGCGTGCTGAGGGCTTGACCGTTGTAATCTTACTAGGCGGCATAACCTCCAGCTTTTCTGTACGCGCCCTTGCATTATGCCTACTTTTTCTTCAGGAAAGACTAGGGGCCCTATAAGACAATGACATCAAGGTGCTGTAGTTGTCGAAAAAACATAAAATGCCATTTGAAAATGTACAACTGTAGGGCAGTTGCATCTGGCAAGCTTCACAAGTATGACACGAAATTCCGTTCAATTCTGTTGAAGGGTTCTCACTCTAGTCACCATAGCATGGGTGCGACATCAATATAAATTTTAGCACTTTCAAGCTTGAATCACCATTCTCAAGGGTCGTTTAAATTTCATACGGAATTAATTGCCACCTCCTGAGTGTTTGCCATGTACTTAAAAACTCTTTCATGGCAAAATTCTACGGCATGAATTTTTCATGGCTGCAGACTGTTAGCTGGTGTGATTGGAAGAGAGCAGTCATGGCAACAGTTGCTGCTTTCAATTCCACACGCTCCTCTCCCCTTCCCTTCCACCCTCTCGATGCTTGCGGCTGCGCTCCATGGGGACGCGTCGAGACATCTAATTATCGTGTCACTGGGGGCTTAGTGATTCACAGGAGGCGAGCCGTGGAAGTGACTCACAGAATGTAACAATTCCAGGAATCGTGTTTCCAAAGCCTTGATTTGGCGCAGGTCCTCGAAACGAGCTGTCTTTAAGGCATTCAACAAGTTCAGACTTCCAATGTAACAAAAACGAGGCATTTAATTTTTGACGCTCTTGTATCGAGAAATAATGTGGCAGTCATTTTCATCCCCTGAACCTGGCGCACAAGCAGCTTGTTAATGATGGCTTCTAGAAAAGGGCATAGACGTCGGGCTGAATGACTGCAATATCTTCATTACCTCCTCCCACCCGGATGATTAATCAGTCTGTCGCAGGAAACTTCTGGGAAGAGGAACTAGAAGGATGCGTTAAGACGCATGCGACATCAACAGCTGCGTTCTTGAAATTTTGTCAGCGATCACCATTAATCACACCTACGGGGTCTTCAATGGAAGGCTTCTTAACTCATGAGGAGGGTCTAATTGCTGCTAAATGCATTGACTGTCTCATCCCAAATTCTTTAATTGGCAGGCCGTATTTCACAATACTGTCCATTTAAATCCCTATCTCTGTATAATTTTAGACAACACATTCTGGAATGGATTCTTGACTGCTTCCGTTCAAATTCACTTAGAAGAAGATAGTGATTTCCATTGGTGCCTTTTTTTCCTAATTAAAACGCGCAAAAACGGAATGACGCAAGACACTTTAAAAAAGTGCTCGACTCACATTTTATTCCATTCCAGATGACTACAATGGGTTTGGCATTGGTCCCTTCCTCCTCTGCCTTCAAACCCTAGGACAGCACTGATTGGTTGGAGGAGGACGCCCTTTACTGACTTAGTGTTATAAGTGTACAGGTTGCATTTTATTTCCTCCTCAGGGGTCAGAGGTCATTTGTGTCCACCCAATCAAGAAGATTTCTTCCACTGACTGCTTCTCTCCCGAAAGGTACTTTTGAACAAATCCATGTTACAATAGCTTTTTTAGTATGTGACAATCATAGGTCACATAAAATCTATTTTAAGCTGCACTAAAATTTTTGTTTATTGTGCCTCTCCACTTGCACTATAAAGCTGTTATCATTTACCGAAAATCCTTAGTGCAGTAGTTCACCACCATTGCACCCATAAGAAGAGTTAACACTAACGAAGGAAATGCGAAACTGCATTATGATGAATGGAAACTTTTCATTTTTGCCTTTTTTTAATTTTAGCTTAGGAAAAGTGCACCGGTGGCGTTGCTTGCGGCACTACCGCCATTTCAGTTAATTGGTCGTCAGCGCAGCAATTAAATGTTAAAAAATGATCGTCCGGAAATCCCAAGGCAGCATCACAGATGTGAATTCAGCGGGTGCTCAGTTCTGAAAGGAAGGCGGGAAGGAAGGAAGGAACACTAGACAAGGGGATTTTTTGAGCTGGAGTAATGAAATGTCAATTTTTGCGTCTCATCAGGAAAATTGACAAAGGTAAATTCAGGAGGAAAGCACTGCTTGAAAAACTTTTATTTTAAAAGCATAGGTATTAAGTATGACCTAGGTGGCAAGGCAGTTGGATGCTTAATGGCCGCTTGTTTGCCGGTCTTCTTCGCAATCCGTACTGTCGCTTTTAACACTGCATGACATGGGGGGTCCAATTGAGCTTGATGGATGGATTTTGGAATTGTCCGATTTACAAACGCAGAGTAACTTCGTTTTTCCCATCCAGCTTGTGCATAACACGTAGGAGGTAAGGAGGATACCACGCACAACCAAGTGGTTCGGAGAAGAAAAAGCATAAATCTGACGATGAGACACTTAAGGGCGGTTCGCGGTCTAAATTGCTTCCATTCCTGAGTGTAATGGAGATTTACAGGGTGCTGTGGCTTACACTAATTGCTTTTCAATCCATCAAGACCAAATTTACATTATACTTGATGATGATGGTGGTGGTGAGGAAATTGAGTCGCAATTACACCAACTGTGAGGTGGAGGTCACTTGTTGCATATTCAATAATGACGGCAAGGTTCCCTCTTCTGCTTTAGTAGTAACGTGTCATGCCTTTTAGGATCTTGGCTGACTGAAACGCTCGTCTCACAAAGCACGTGAAACTGGTCAAATGTTACACCCCAATAATTGGCATCATTTCATTCGTTCTTCGCCTCACCACGCCGGAGTTGTGGGTGATGGAGATCTGATGGAACCGCTCACTTTTAACTCCTCACTGAAGTCCAAATAGCAACCGAATCTGAGATCTCTCTCTCCAATCATCTTTCGATTTACTAGAGCGAGGCGAGGCATCTCCATGGTCTACAATGTAATAGCAAGGCAGTCGGATGAGGTTCAAATTGTCGTGTCTACGAGACAGCGCAATGCAAGTTATTACACCTCACACCTCATGCATATGTCGCAAAGCAAAGCTAATCAGTAACGAAAATTGCACGCGAGGGAAGACAAAAAAGCGGGAGGGAGAGAGAGCCGATAGGATGGGTGGATAGGAGAGGAGAAGGAAGCATAAAGATACTGTTATTTCGCCGTACATGTCCTCCACCCAAATGCCATCACCATTACCACGGCAGTCCTTTTGGTATGTCACCAATCCCCAGAGTATCATTCTTATCTTTTCTTCTAGTGCTGCACTACTGCACACAAACTTCGCGCCTTCGAAGTGGGAGTGAATTAGGACCGCAAGTTGCTTGAGGCGTGCTGTTTGTTTCTACAATCGAGGTATACTTTACTAGTCCGTAAAGTTGGTCAAAAAAACAAACTGCTCTTAACTGAAATACAACCTACACTTAGCTTATTTATAAATTGCTGTCGGATTCCTTCATGCAGTTCCCAAATGATGGAAAATTAGATGTTTCTCTCTAAGCATCATACTAATATCCCTGTCATACCATCATTTTATAATCTTTCCCTTAACGTTCAAGTCACGATTTCTTTACGGCGTAGAGTCTGTGGTACGTGATAATCTAGTCGTCGATTCTGCCAAAGCCTCCTTATCCTCAAGTTTATTTAAGGTTGATGAACGCTGACTGATGCGAATCTACTCCGTTTAAAGTGCCTAAAGATGATTTTTTAAATCCAAGTCTTGCTGATGACATCACAGGTATGTCTCTCCTCCGTCAATTTGTCGTGGCCACTCTACAGTGTGAGTTTTGTTCCAACAATTCCTAATATGACCGATATTAACCCTCTCCATTGTTGATAAGAGCCAGTCAGGTAAAAAAGAAGCCCTGATTCCTTCCTCTTCTCTTTAATTTAACTTTCTGTTTTTTACTTGCTTCTGAGACGACGTAGAGCGATGTAAATCAGTGCAAAAAACATCTCAACTGAAAGCACCTTAGCGCTGATCCAAGCTTATTTCCTCCTCTTGAGACGCCAAGGGAGGTCAAAATAAATATTTTCATTATTTTGGACCGATGTAAATAATTGCTGCAGTAGATTACCTGTCTGTTTAACTCTCGGCTTCATTACTGGGCTGCTTAGAGGCACCGCCGTTGTACCTCCGCTAGGCGGTCTAACCTCTGAGCCGTGCCAACAGCTTACCTAGTCCTACTGCACGGCGGCAGCATACATTCGGCTCGAGTGTTTTGTCTTCTGGGAAGTTCTCGGGTGTTAAATCACTGTGCAATAAAAGTTCAAATTATTAGTTTTCTCTACGGAAGTTATTAGCTGTCACCCATATATCTTACCTGTGTAGGTTAGCCAAAGAATAGAAAGTTTAAAATAAATGCTTTTACACCTACCTTCTCGCCGCAGCAAATATAGGTATGCTGCCTACTTTTTGAACAAAAAAGGTATCAACCAAGTGCCGCTGTTTGAAGTCCAAACCAGAGGCTGTGCAAATTCAATTACAGTCTTATGGAGGAAGCCGAATGCCACTTTAAAGTGATGAGGGAGTTACTTTTTCATTTACTCCTTATGTGCTTCAAATTGGAAATACTTGCATGGGAAAGGGGAAAGTTGCTGCTAAGGCATTTAGAAAGTGGCTTTGAGGATGAATGTGTAAGTACTGCGTACTTATGATGGATGATTCTCGTTGCGGAAGGTCTAGGCACGTTTGGAAGTGTGCTCCATGCAACGTGCACTTTGTTGTTCTATATGTAACACACCGTAGCTTCCTTGAAAACAAAACAAAATGTGACACTAGGGCTGAATATGCATTTATGACATGCAGAAGGGTTGAAGAGCTACAGATTTATCTCGAAAGCTATGATGCCGAGCGAAATCACAACGGCTTAGCCTTAAGTACCCTCTATTACCAAAACCGAGAGTTAAATAAACAATCGAAGCATAGCATAGGTCTGAAATGGTGCTTCCTTCAATTTACTTGTTGCGTCGGGCATCGGAATGTAGGCGGTATTGTGAGATAAACACCCTCAAACCAGATGCTTTGGTCATCGAAGGTACTTTACCCCAATTGTACTGATTCTTCTCCGTATTTCTACTGGATCTAGGGATCTAGTGCTCTGAGTCTTCTTGTGTAGGTGAAAGAGAACAATGCCTGGGCAGAACCTGGAGCTATTGAACTGGCCTGGAGGTCGGATCACCCTGCCCAAGTACAAAAGCGCACCTTTCAGTGCTCGCGTAGCCAAAACCGAGAGTTGAATTAATAACCAAAGTGTTACACATATTCACAGCTTTTTTTACACCTTCAGTCCAATGCAGAACTCCACGTTTTAAAAAATGCGAAGCAACCTCACAAAGGTGAGGAAGCTCTAAGCACCGACGACAAGATCTTCAATTTACAAGGTCAGCTATATCACTCGCTTGCGATTTGAATTTGAGGAGACAACTTCATCCTCAACTCGGAAGGAAATTGACACAGATCCACTCGGCTGACCCCTCAACTCATTTCTTCGCGTAGTGAGATGAAAATTTTCGGGTGACTCAAAATAAAGCCGAATCTTTGAGAACAGCGAGCTCGAACTTTGGGTGATTGAACCATTTTGCATGAGTAAAACATCAAGTTGTTGTGAAAATTAAATTTTATTGTGCCTTCAAGTGAGACTTGGAATGCCATCAAGTTTGCAATAGCAAATTTGACTTTTTCTTTCTGTTTTAAAGCGCTCTCTGTTGAATAAATTAAACCTACACAAGATTTTACCAAATTTATTCACTCCGTTTTGAAATGATTTGATTTTTAATTCATTTGATGCTTTAGGATGTTGATGACAAGCAGTTTGAGAGACTTTTGGGCACGCATCGATGCAGTGGGTACCTATGGCTTATTGAGATCTGTTAGGTACGTGAAATTGTGTGCGTATTTGGTGAGCTCTGTGTTTCTCTCTCACCTCAGCCTTCAAACCCTTGAAGGACATGCTTTATTGCGCGGCGATAAATAAAGGTGGGTGGAAAGAGCACAGTTAAAGCCTCCTCCCCCTCCTCCTCCTCCTCCTCCTCCTCCTCCTCTTCCTCCTCCTCCTCCTCTTCCTCCTCCTCATCATTATTATTATTATTGTTATTATTGTCATCATTATCATTATCATCATCGTTGTCGTCATCGTAAAACGATGGCGTCCTCCCGTCAACGATCGCATAAAAGGTACGTTCAAACAAACTTTTGTTACATATACATGTATGCAGGTGTGCCATTTAAAACCCTACTCTTCATCGTAATTCGTACTGATTTCCCTTTGCTTTGAATACTGCATTGCATAGGAATGAGTCCGATTGAGCTTGATGGATGGATTTTGGAACTGTCTGAGTTACAGCCACAAAATGGCTCGTTCGAATGCTGGAGGAGCTCCTCATCTAGCTTAAGGAGGATACTACCCACAACCAAGTCGTTTGAAGGGAAAAAACATAAACCTGACTATGCAACACTTAAGGATCGTTCACCATCTAGGTTGCCTCCATTCCTAGGTATAATGGAGATCAACTTTATCAGTCCGTCATTATGTGTGCCGTGATTGATGATGGTGGTGATGAGGCCATTGAGTTGCAATAGCACCAATTGCGAAGGGGATGTCATGTATCACGTATTAACTGAGGGCAGTGGACTTCACTTCCCTCGCCTTCATCAGTAACAATGTGCCTTGCCTTGTAGGATCTTGCCTGACCAAATCCTTTGTGTCGTGAAGCGGCATTTGCTTCCCCCTGAGTGACCCGTCACCCATTATGCTAGGCTCCAAAGATAAGCATCACTTAATCACCCTTGCCTCGTTTGTGATGGAAAGCAGACGAAACTGCTCACTGTAAAATTATTGCTAAGCTCTATCTATCTATATGTTTGCCTAATCTAGACAACGAACGGGCAGGATCTGTGGGTCAGTCTATTGAAATTCAAACTGTCATTCCTACCAGGTGGCGTATTACAAAACCTCAAGCCTCATGCTTCAAAACACTGACCATAAGGAGGAATGGACACAGATCTAGGGCGGAATAAAGGAAATGAGGAAGGAAGGCAAGAGAGAGAGAGTAGGAGAGGTATGGAGGGGGCGGTAGGGAGGAGTAGAGTGAATAGTGGATGGAGATACTACTTCTTCCTCCTTCTCCGTTCTTCTTCAAATCAATATCGTAAATCTTATCTCATTTCCATCTCTCATATGTCCCATTGATATGTTGCCAAACACCGAATGGCCATGTGATTGAGAAATGCAAGAGAGTTAGAGGTGGAGGTGGCCTGAAGGGGTTTGCAAAGTCTGTTTGCGACGGAAGTGGGACTCGCACTTAATCTGTCAATTTGATAGTTAAATTGGGGTAAGCTTATGGACTGCCATTGTGCTTACTTCAGCGGTTAAAATGCTTCCAGCAAAATTATGGTCTGCGTTTTGCTGGGTGCTATAGTACTTTATAACAATGCCCCCAAGTATATTTACATTCATCTATACTTTTGATAATTTCGAATAAACCTTTTCCATAACACTTCTACTTTGGATAGCATTCGATCCTTGGTTCCCCTTTAATCAGTTTGCCAACTTCCAATCGACATTGGTGAAGTCTGCCACGGACATGGCCGCTATTTTCAAGTTTTCGGCCTACTTTTACCCTTCACTACATTGCCAGGAGCCACAAATTCCACTTACGCATTACTTTAAGAAAACTTTTATTTATCTTCTCTTAAATGTTTATTTACTTTGGCTCCATTGCTGTTTTCCAACCGCACGTGGCAGCGCCGCCTTTTAGTGGTTGTCCGTACCGATTGATTCTAATTGGTTTAAAGCACAAACCAATCCGATTTGACTACACTGAGGTAAATTGTATGCCCACGGGAATTCTGAAGTCTCGACATCTTTCTGTACCGTTAATTCAGCTTAGGACAAAAGCCACACATTTCCTTCCCATAATGAAAAAGCATTAACCATTTTCCATGCTAGATGCGAAGTTTCCTCCCACTAGTACAATCAGTCTTCGGTGATACCTCCTCACCTCTCCTGATTCTGCTATTAATGATTTTACCGTGGCAGCCTTACGAAGCATTTGGCTTTAACATTCCTCGGATCAAAAAGGCTGAAACGCCTGATTTTACCGAAGTCTCTCTTTTTATTACCGAGAATGCCAAACCAGGAACGGTTGTTGGAGTTCTAAAACAATACCTACCATTCCTGAAGTCGGGTGACGACTTACGTTACCAAATATACAACTTGGGACTTGCACCGGATTTAGAAGTACAGACAGTGTCATCCCAATCAACAAATGAGTCAGACCCTATTTTTACAATGGACTCTATATCCTCAGCCATTAGTGTGGCAGATTCATCCAAGCTGGATCGTGAACGACTCTGTCCTTTTGCTTCTGCAACGGAGAAAGAGTGCAGCCTTAATTATGGGGTTTCAATTACTCGGAACAATAAATCTGCCCCTCCACTCCCACCTGAACAATCTTGGATTAAAGTAAAAATCGTGGTAAATGATGTCAACGACTGTGCCCCTCAATTCAACGATGACAACACCAAGGACTGCAAAACTATTGATCTACCTGAGGACACTGCAGTTGGCACCAAAATTCATCTTCCTGATGCCAAAGATCTTGACAGTCTACAAAATGGTCAGTTGATTTATCATTTAAACTGTCAAAGTGGACCAACGAATCATCCCTTTGCGCTTTATCAAGCGCGAAAATCAGTATCGGAAACTGATGACAGTAATGGTATCAGTTCCATTCGATTGCAATTACGGTATCCACTGGATCACGAAGAACAGAGTGCCTACAACTGTACGTTTACAGTGTGCGACAGTGGGACACCCATCCTCTGTTCTACAATGTTCCTCTGTATTACTGTCCACGATGTAAATGATAATGCTCCAGTATTTCTAAACGAAAACGCCTCTATTGCCTTGCGTGAAGACACCTCCATCGGTAGTCGCATCACCAAATTAAATGCCACAGATGCGGATAGTGGAGCCTTTGGAAGCATTCGGTATGCCCTTGTGGGTGACATGTCCGATAGTCTAAGCAGTCAAAGGTACTTTCGACTGGACTCAAACACCGGAGAGCTTTTTCTCATCTCCCCTCTGCAAGGCGGAACAAAATTTCACTTTTGGGTGGAGGCACGGGACAGAGGTGAACCCGAGTCACGAATGAGCAGGTCGACTCTGTCCATCTACGTCATTGATGTAAACAATCACTCCCCAAAGATTATCATCCTTCCAGCTGCTAGCAAAATCAAGAACACCGTAGGTAAGGATGCGCCCATGTCGTCGATTCGCTCGGTGCTATCGAGGGTGACGAAGGTGCCGTGCACATTTGCCGGGATTAAAGACAGCAAAGTGTGCGAGGAGAATGATGAGGGGAGCAGTCTTATTCAGATCTTTGAAGATAATATGGCACCCACCAATGTGGCATTTATTCACGTCTCCGATGCTGATGTGGGTGAGAATGCTCAAGTGGATTGTCAATTGCACACATATCCTGAAATTCCATTTGGGGAGAGCATCAAACTCGTGCAGGAGCATCAAATCTCCAGCAGTAAAATTGTATATAAACTTGTACTTGAAACGGCTCTGGATTGCGAAATCCACTCCCATTCAAAAGGCCGATCCATTTGCAATTCGGCATGGACTATTCCCGTCAAGATTGTATGCAGTGATTTTGGTAGTCCAGTTATGAAGTCCTTCCATAATGTGTTTGTGGAAATCCTTGACACTAATGAATTTGCCCCCGTGTTTGAGAAGGAGGTCTATCGGACCGAGGTGAAGGAGAGTGCTCCGGTTGGCTCCAACATTCTGAAAGTCTCCGTCACCGATGCTGATTCTGTGCTACAGGGACTACCTCTGAGAGAGCAACACAACCTGAGGCATTTTGCTCCTGTGCATTCTGAACAGATCCTTCGATATGAGTTGGAAAAGCAGGAGAACTTGCCTTTTGCCATCGATTCTCATTCGGGAAGGATATACACGGTGGGTGAGCTGGATGCCGAGAACAAAACGGAATACTCATTCAAGGTGAGTGCTTCTTGTAAGCCTTGCGTTCATGTCGTACCAGCTCCTGGTCATCCCTACATTGGTTTGTTATTTAAAACCATATTAGTAGGTTTCATTCTGTTTGGGGCACCTATTTATGAAGCTTCATGATGTAAGTTAGAATTTTCCTCAAAGTCGGCTATTTTTCCCCCTCCTAAAACATTCCGATGCATAAATAAAACAAGTCATTTTTCTTCGTTTGTAGTTAACAGGGTTTGCCTTTTTATTAAAGCTAAAGTTGTAGTAACCAATATAGAAGGTGTTAATAGCTACTTTCGCATACTAATGGGAACAGAAGACGCCATGGAGTTGGATGCTGTGATACAAGCTTTATCACTTAATTACTGTGATGCAAATCATGACCGTTGTTGGTGGCGGTAGTTTACTCGGAAGCAAAAAAGGAATATTTGAGGGAGTTGGCCAGGTTATTTGATGGGTGTGATTGTATCTAGGGGCCTCATAGCAGTATTTGAAGCCATCTTAACCATCTGATACTCTGGAGACAATACTTGGACTTCTAGAAATGCTGCTTGAATCGTCTCCTTTTTCACCAATTTTGGTAATTTGCTGCTCCGTGATGCTTCTGCAGCAAACCCTCCACTATGCCTCTAAGGTTACATTGAATAGGCTTGACCATCAATTCATGGCGTGTTGGACCCACCTTCTGTTACAATCAAGCCAATTAACAGCACTTTGCAGAGTATAAGCACAACGATCTGCCCATCTGTCACTGGTAACGCTTAATAAAGCAACAGTATCGGAGTTACATTCGGTACTCTGAATTCAATAAAAGGGGTAAAATATGGCATCAATTACATATGTTCTGCCATTCGTAATGCTACTCTCGGCGTCGACTTAATGCTCATTTTCATTCCACCTCTGTGAAACGCAAGGCGAGCAGCTTTTGCCTCCTGACACACCACTTGTCATTCCCTTTGGGCTAATTGCATAGAAACTGGTTTGTTGGGCGCTGCAATGTAAATTATCGCAATGTCTAGGCGTCAAAATGATGTGTTTTAAGTTCTGAAATTTGAACCTCTTCAATATTATCATACTGCACCCCGAGTCCTTGGCACAAAAAGGGGGCGAAAGATGCATTGTCGAGGTACAAAAGTCCTGGAGGGTTGCTGCGCCTTTTCCATCTTGTCACTGCTCACTTGAGCTCTGCCTAGCCATAGCTATTTGAGTTCCAATCAGGTACTAGAAGGGTAAAGAAGGCATCGCGTGTTAACTTATTTTACATCCCCATTCATGTATCGTTGACAGCTCCGGTTCCTTGGCAGTGTCGCTCTCTGCAGTTGTCAATAGCATTCCTGCAGAACATGGAAGTGGGGTAGTTCCCGAAGGTAGACGCCATTTTCAGTCGCTATATTAGGGGCAGGCATAGATTTTCCTATGCGCGGTGTATAACCTTTGTCCGTCACGTGAAGGTCCGCCTAGCAAAATTATAATGGCGGAGCCTCAAGTGTCTGCAAAATCAAAAAAATGAATTAAATAGACAACTCAGATGCTACAATCAAGGACAACTTCCTGTTGATTTAATACCGAATCAATTTTTACGTACATATTCATCAGAAGTTGAATTAGCAAGCTTTCAGTCGCGCCACATGGATGGGAAACTTACCACTCCTTGCTAGCAGAATCCTGCCTACTTGGACCTGCTAGAATACAAGAGATGCACACTTCCGAGTTTTTTATTACACTCGCGAACATGGCCTGTGTGCTGAGGTTTTTTCGGTCGTCTTTTGTGGTGACCATGGGTCTTTTTGCAGTTGGACATGCCAAATTCTGCTTCAATCTCAAAATACATACCCGAAGATGGCTGGGTCAGGAAAATGTGCTTGCATTATGCAAGAAGTAAGGCAGGTCAAATAATCATATCACAACCAGTAAAATGTCCTAATTCGTATTTATCGGACCAGTTTCATGTATTTCCGCATGGCGTTATTAGCAAGCCTTCACTTCAAAAAGCGTCAAGATATGCATTTTGAATGGATTGGGTGAAGCATAGTTCCCACTGGTATCTTCCATCGCGACGACTGCCACCCAGTGAATCCACCTCCTCATCAGCAATCACCAGACCCCAATCCGTCTCCCATTCTGTTGGTAAATGGATGCGACAGTGTCGTCACTAATCCGAGTGCGAATTCAGCACGTTGACGGCGTCTAATGCTGTCTACTCAATGTCTTTGAAGTTCCTCCTCCCGGCCCCCCGTGCTTTGCTACGTACTCATTTCAACGTGGCCTATAAAATCCCAAAAGAATTGGAGAATAGACCTTAGACGCAGACATTAAATGGGTCTGTGTCCAGTTGGGTCCATAATTTATGACAATGTCTGGTTGTCAACCCGAACAATTCAATTTTAAGGCCTATGATGTTAAAAAATTTAATTTCTGAATTAGAAGAAACCGCAATTTTATTGCCCACTTTATTTTTCTCCTTAACATTACAATTTCAATCTACGAAAACTGAAATGCGCAGTGCCTCAAGACTTCCCTGAAGACGTTCTGTGCTGTCGACCTGGAGTGGGGGCCATGTCGTCAGGTGGCGGTCCCAAGAGGCCATTAACAAA
Source organism: Taenia multiceps (assembly GCA_001923025.3). NCBI lineage: Eukaryota > Metazoa > Platyhelminthes > Cestoda > Cyclophyllidea > Taeniidae > Taenia > Taenia multiceps. The sequence goes on along the minus strand of CM010311.1, from coordinate 59,164,326 downwards.
ATCGAGAGTTAAACAAACAGCATGGGTGTTGCAGAAAGTAAATTTCACCAATATTTTAATGAGAGGAGAAGCTAGAGTCTGCCTTCTCTTCCTCTTCCTATTGACTGTCAAGTGCTTGTCACTCTGATGGCTCAAAATTCATAAATGCACTTTTATGCATCTACAAGGCTTGTATTTGGAAGATCTATTTATAAATTGGCTACCTTCCCTGCACCAAAAAGTAGTTTTAAGGATGTGCAGTATTGGTGGTCTCGGTCTCGTTGGAGACGGTATTGTCATCTACTAAATCCTTCATCCCACTGACAAGTAACCTAGTTAGCAAGACTTTTTATCCCCTCATCACCCTAAATTTACGCTACTTAGACTAGGTTTAAGGAAACCTTTTGTTTGGGCTCATTTGCCTTTACTACGTTGCTTCATTTCGGTTTTTGGCATTATTGGTGAGCCAATATGACTTACCGTCTTCCTACTAAGTAAGATTTTAAAAAATGGTATTTATAGAAGTTGCTTTGTTTAAACGGAAGTAGAAGCCAGTAGTTTTCAGTATTATATACCTAGATAAAAAGATTAAAAGTTGTATTGTAACCTTACATCTCCTCTCCGGGTGGTGAGCTTGACACGACTCTGATACATCCGAACACCCGTTTAATAGCGCCTATTGTTGCCACCTAGTTGAGTCTTTTGGCTTTTAATGTCAACATATGACAAATGGAGGCAGTTTAATCCTTTAATTGCTTGTTTAACTTATGGTTTCGATAGCAAGCCACTTTTTGCTCTGCCATTGCAATTCCGACGGACGATCCAACCTCCAGACCACGTCATTAAGCCTTCTGCATGGTCGGTAATACTTGTTCTGTTTGAGTGGCATACCTTATCTTGTCTTCAGGGAAGACTTAAGACGAGTCTCTTTACGTTAAAATAAGGTTCTGCATCCTGGGAGGTGGTAACATAGACTCGTAGGGTCATTCTAGATTCCTAGTATTGGAGTCTACAACAAAGATGCTATGAAACGGTGTGCTCAAAATAGAAATCAGTTTTATTCAGAAATTTAAATGGGTAACTTCTATAGTCTCAAGATGGTATTCGACTTTAACTGCTGCAGCGGCATCACTCCTAGCGTATTCACTTTAAAGCGCTTTTACAGTTCTTCGTGGAGTATTAATGCATCATTCCTTTTCGGTAAAAATACAGACACATTTTTGTAGTTGTCAGTTTTTTGCTTGTCGCCCCTCTCCCCCACCTCTCGGCTCAGAGCTTTGTCAGCCTTGACAACAAAACTCCGCGTATATGTTAAAATTTGATCACTTGAAGTGTGAGCAATGCACTCATTTCTATTGTCTGATGATCCTGCAAAAAAAGACAATTCCTCCTTCTCAGTAATCCTGTTTGGTAGACAGATTTGTTTTAATTTGGTGCTCCTGTTCTTGTGTACGGAGATTTTTTTGCGGCATTTCAGATGAACGCAAAAGATAAACAAAATAACTTGGGCTCATTAGTAGCCAACGTTGCACTCATGTTTCCTCTTAATTTAAAAAAAATTACTTTAGTACCTATTTTGAAGGAAAATTTTGTACTTTTTTATGATGCATGAACCAATTGCCAGAGTTCAACAACCTCCGTTTGCGTCCACCAACCTGTCCGACTCCGCTTTCTTTTTTTCTTACATAATTTTCTTTAATCTTGATGGCTCCTTGCTGAGCGGTAAAAGGGCCATCAAAATCCCACGACAGACTGCGGAGTAAATCTTCAGGTTGCAGGCAACTTTGTTTCTTTTTACTAAAAGAGATATACCTTTTGCAGGTGAAGTTTACCTATAAGGATGTTTTGTACATTACTTTCGGACAAACTCATGTGTAGGCGCGTAGAGAGAGGGGAAGTGGGACAGACAATGCATACGTTAAGCTGGCAGCTGTGATTTAATCTATGCGAGCATTAATCATGCGTAAATTCCTCCCTTTAGAGGGTTCGCTTCTATCGAGGTACTTTTTGTTTTTTGAGCCAATTGGTTGCGCTGCTGTGGCGCGGTACACTTTTGACTCTCCATGTTGGCCAACACCTTCCTTTTAGGGGGGTTTAGTGTCAAAAAGAAATGCAGCCGGATTCATTCCGAAGGTGCGGAGAACTTTAAAACAAAGTTTGGTAAAATTTAATTTTACTAAGATATCGAGTTGGGTGTTTGCGTTGGGTGTGCTTACACACTGTGTAAGGTCCAACTGAGGTGTTTTGAGTCTTGCTCAAGGGCGAAAGAAGTTGCAAAACTGCAGCCAACTGCGTGCTGCCAGTGTACAGAAGAAATGGTGAAAGGATCGCTGACATGACTGTGAGGCTCAGTTGCCCAACTGAGGTAAAAAGGACAGAGGATTGAGTGTCCCCGTCGTTCCTGGTGCTCCCTTTAGTCAACCTTCCTCATCAGTCGTCACAACGTAGTCGGTGATGTAGGGAAGATACCCACTAACCATCCACCTCAGTCATCGCATTATTGCAAATTGGGACAATATTTAACTGCAACGTCACTGATCTCATCTGGTAATTCGACCGGACCTGAAGTTTTGTCCTGTTTGGGAACTATATTGGGAGACGTGGGGAAGGAGGAGACTGTCCTGGCCATCACGTGTGTCCATTGCTAGCTGGTAGAACACTTCCATGAAAGCAGTCATAAAATAAAGGAACGAAATTCCACTTCTGTTCCTCCTTGGTACTTTGTTCTCACTTCAGCACTGTCTAGCCCCTTCTCTCAGGGTTCTATCCAGTCATTTTATGCAGACACTGGAGACACTGTTCCAGATGGTCCACTCCTGGAGAACAAGAAATTGAGGTAGTGGTAAAGGAAGATGCCCCTTTCAACCCATCGCCACAGATTGCCGGATGCCCTTTAAGATCAGCCTCGCTTTTCATTGTCACTGCAGCTGCAGGCTGACAGGAGTCAAAGGTGGAGCCCTTAGTACTTGAAAAGCCAAAAATCGAGGGTTAAATAACCACATTGACTCCTTCTTTCAAAGGTATGGGCATAAACCTGGCGTTGATTAGATGATGCTTCAACTTCAGAACCTAATTAAAGCAATGGCCTGATTTCAGTCAACTAATACAAGCCTTGGGAAGTCAATCAAGGAGGGCAGCAAATGCACTGGGAGGAATTCACACTTTGTGAATTCTTTCGGTTCGAAAGATACGTGAATGGTGTAACACAGTGTGAAGTATTTATGAAGAACATATCTCGACAGTTGGCCACCAAATTTGGCCTGACAGCTTTAACGTCTGCCAAACTTTTATCTCTAGCCTCCACCCAGCCCACTCCCCTTAACAACGCACATTTTTTATTTATTGAGATAAGCTTAGCTTTATTTTCCATATTTATGCAACCAATTCTACACCAAGTCTCGCATTGGCTCTAAACTCCCTAGCAATATACCCAACCAAGCTGTCTTCACGAAGTTTAGATTGCTTCATCGTTTGGTTAAATCCTTCCTACTAATTTTTAATATTTTTCAAGGTGACAGCGATCAATACAGGAGCGGACAACGCAACACTGACAAGCACCTGCCAAGTGATTGTCGAAGTTCAGAATGTGAACGACAATCCGCCCCACTTTCTCCCTCCCCACGTCCTTGTGGGTAGTCTGGTGATGGAGGAGAAGGAGGAGACGGTGATCCGCATCCCTGAGAATTTGCACAAAGGCACCATCTTCATGCAACTACGCACGCATGACCCCGACGGCAGTGAAAATGCTACAATTCGGCTGGAAGGTTGCGTGCCACGACCCATGGGCCGGCCTTTGACAGCAGCGGCGACAGCGGCGCCAAAGCAGGCACAGATGAAGCCGGTTTTTGAGGTGGATACGAGGAATGGCAAGTGCTGGACTACCGGCACCCTTGACAGGGAGATTGAATCAGCCTACGTGTGTACTATCACTGCCGAGGATGGGGAAATGTCAAGTAGGCTGACTTCAACGTAAGCGCTGCCTCTTAGAAGTGGAGTCTATAATTCTGAGATTTAAGTGGGTTGTAGCTCAACTTTAAGTGCCCTCTTCACGAATACGTCCTTGTTTTAATTTACCCACCAAAAGCAGGAAGAGGCTTTTATGTAAACTGCAACCAGTCTGCATGCATTTAACTAGGGTTTAATGTAGAAATTGCATTAAAAAGGCCAGATTTAGTACTGAAATCAAGAAAATGGGGAAAATGCCCTCAACTTCTAAATCTCATCGAAAGACTGGTAAAATGTAAAAAGTACACATTAATCAAATTGCGTGATTTGGTACCATTAAAACTGTTTCCTTTCGATTTTTCATGCTTACTATATACCTTACACTTTGGAAAATGCAACGCAGTTTTGATTTTAAAATCACCTGTTAAAATTAAGCGAACGAAATGTGAAGATGAGCCCTTAGTAATCGAAGAAGGTCCATTAACCTTAGTTGCCAACACTAGAGCCCGCTTCTACGGATTTGTAAAAGATTTGGATGGATTGAAGCCCGATAGGAAAGTTAACTAAAGCGCAAGATCAAAAAGCGAAGCTGAGCTTAATCTCTGTTATTCGTGCTCCACATCGCTGCCTTTGATCTGTTCTTCGTAAATAAAATCTTTAGTTAATTGTCAAACCTGGTTCCGCCTTGTTTAAACGCGCCTCAATTTGGTGCCTACTTTAGCTGAACACGTCTACCTGAAAGCCACTCATTTTGCTTCCGGTTTTTAGAGAAAGGCGTTTATTTATTCTTACTTGTTTTTTATTCATGTATTATGTGATAAAATCTAGACCAAATAAGGTTATGTTAAGAACTTTTGGAAATTACGACACTGGACTTTAATTTGTATGCACATTAAAACACAAATAACTTCATTTTTAGATGACAAATTTATTTTGCGATTTCAGTCACTGAAATTCAAGTGTGTGGAGACACAATTAAGACAATAGAATGACCATTTTTCATTGAGGCTAGAGTGAACAGAGCTCTCCCTTTTAGCCTAATGAGAAGCTGCCTTTGATTTTGTACATACCAAATCCACCACACTTTGTTTACACCATAAAGAGAGAAGATTAGTTTTCTTTATAATAGTTTGACGACTTAATGTTCCACAACTTCCCATGTGAAATCATCACACACGCAATGTGTGACATCCAATAGTTGACTGTGAATGCAATCGAAGCGTGTTTCTCAATCAATGTGTGCACAAAAGAGTTGAAGTGCTGATCTTTTGATTTGCAAGTGAGCTACTATATTAATAAAATACGAAACCCCTCAATGAATACACAAAACTTTCCAACATTGGTGGTAAATTGAAATGAAGCGTTTAATCACAAACACGTATGCTTTGATTGGTAGCTGGGAGTTTACCACTGTTATGGCTACAAGTGTGAGAGAGGTTAAGGGGAGAGGGAAGACACTGGGCCATGTGTCTGATGTTAGTGTGCCTCGCTATGCGCGAATACATTTTGGGCATGTTAATTCACTTGGTGGTGGCACAATAACCTGACGAGAGAAGATTAAAAAGAAATCTAATGACCCTAGTGCGCCATAAAATTACAGACAAATAATGTGTGTGGGGCAGAAAAAATCATCTTGATGTGCAGAAGGACCAAGAGGCTGCTGACATAACCCGGATGTCATGCCGCCGGGCGGAAGTGCAACCCACCCACGTAATCAGACGCACGGATAAACAAACCATCAAAACATCAGAGAACGATTTGGGTGACAACAGATGTGTTTAGAAGCGGTAACTGTAAAGCAATTTTCTGTTCCAATCACACATCAGATAATGACTGAAATTGTATTTCAACCCTCAAAATCCATCTATTAGGGGCGCATTAAAAGTTTTCGAAGTCAAAGATTATGATAACAACTTTAACAAAAACCTTTTTTTTGATAAAGGAACCATCGCTGTTTGTTTCAAGGGATGCAACTTTGTAACGCTTCTTAGTAACGCTAAAAAGTTCACGCTTTGAAAAAAGATCGCATGCATCTCCGTAAATAAAAGCTTTGACAATTACAGCCATCTTCAGTCCTCGTTAGACTAAATAAACAAACGCTTTGACGATTTTAAATGAAAGAGGCACGACTCAATTTGAGGTTCTAAGGTATTCATGAGCTAGTGACTGTTCTGATGTTTAAAATGCTAACAACTTCTTTTTCCCAAACAGAGCCACAATGACCATCGAAATAATTGATGAAAATGACAACGCCCCGATTTGGTTGTACCCACGCGCACCTGACGACTCTCGCATTCAAATTGGGGTGGAATTTCCCACCACCCGAATCATTACACGAGTGCGTGCCGTGGATGCGGACAGTGGTAAGAATGCACGCATCGTCTACTCCTTGGAGGAGGTCTCTTTCGTCCACTTCAGCCGCGATCGTACCTGCGACCTCTTCGCCCTCTTCTCCCTTGAAAGCACAACCGGTCATCTTAGAATGCGGGAGGGAATAAGCCCCTGTATCAAGCCCGGGGACTCTGTTCGTCTCCTCCTTCGAGCCACTGATGGAGGCACACCGTCTCTGTCAAAAGATGCAGAGTTCTTCCTCGAGTTTAAGGCTGGATCAGAGGTTCTAAACATCCCTCCTGAGTCCACATTCCTTACACAAGCCGATGAAGCGTTTGGGAATAAACCACCTAGTTCAGAATTGCAAATTCGTGAAAGCCTTGTTCAAACTGATACTGCTAGCTCACTCATCACTGAAGAGGATACAGAATTAGCCGGTGCAAAACGGATGTATGTCTTTGTGCTGATGATCGTGGTTCCAGTGGCGGCTATACTCCTTTGTTGTTGTCTCGTGACCACCCTTCTCTTTGTTATTCGATCTCGACGAAGAAGACGCCCGCGCCGAAGTGGCTTCAAGAAGTCATGCGTTTTGAATGAATTGGACGTGTTGCAGGCAGAGATAGGAACAAATCGTTTCTCGGCAATAGACACCTGCTCAGGGCGCACTAAATCACCAACGCCTTCAACATCACAAATGATCTACTCAACCGATGCTAGAACCGTCTCTTCACAGCAGCGGTTAAGATCAGGCAGTGGAAACGACTTCGTGCACACCGTAACGGGCATCCAATTGGACGACACCTCCTCCGTACATAGCGAAGATGTACCACCAGATGGAAAGGTTGTCTACCCAATCTACCTGAAACCCCTGGTAGGTGAACCGACCACTTCAGCGCCGGCGGGCGATGCGGTGATTCGGTTGACCAGCATTCCAGAACTAGAAGGAACCATACTTGTTCCACTGCCGAGACACAACCTCACCACGCCGACTGTAAATTATCATCAACCCGTTCCCGAAGCTGTAAGTGTTTATATTTTCGATTTGAGTAAAACTTTGCATTCGATTCCTCTGTGCAATGCAAAAGGCTTTGCCTTTTGGGACTTGAATTCACACAAATGGTTCAGTACATTGTACCAACTGTCCGTTTAGCACCTACGTCGCGAACAGGCATAAGATGTCGCCTCCTCTTTGATTTGGCACAGACACTGCGATGGGGTGGAGCTAGTACTGCATGTATTCGTTACTATCGCATGACGATTTTGTATCCGGTCGCTCTGGCACTCGCTTTGGGTATCCTAAGCCCAACCATCAAAAGATATCGTAGACTCCATCTTATTTCTTTAATTGCAAAGACTTAAGGGTTTTGGAAGTCAGGTCCTAATTATGCGGTGCCTCCTTGTTCGTCAAAGGTCAAACACCGACTTCGCATTTTTCCTGAATGGACCGTCTACTTCGGTTGAGCGTGATTCTAAATCGACATATAGTGACGAAAACTTCTGGTGCATTCTCGATGAAACTCTCATTAAGACACTTTGTTTTCCTGCTCTCCGATTTGTGGGTGAAAGGGTCAACCAAATGCCTCAGTCTGTGAGATAGCACGCTCTGTAATCAAGGTTTGCTTCTTGGCTCAATTCTTCTGCTCTGGGTATTACCACAACCTATTTTTATTCCTCAAGCTTCAACTGATAGCCTTTTTGATGCCTAATGGCTCTTCATTTCGTTGGTATGATTTATGAGCTTAATTGCATGAACACTTCCCCTCGAAACTTATGTTCCAACCAACCGACTCGAGCCAGCTGACGAGATTTTAATATCCTTTTCCCTGGCTTCGAAGAATTTTCCTGGTGAATTTCTTCCTCATCATAATGGATTTCATCTAAAAGATTTGTGACATTACCTCGTTAAAACCAGTCCCCTCGATCGACATTTAGATAAGCCGATGCCCTTGTAATTATCACATCGATTAATCATGAAGTGCGTTTAAACAAGGCCAACTACTTAAGAGAATGCAAATTACTCCTTTCATTGAAGAGTTGCCTTAAAATTTTATTTTCAGAAAAAGTTGAAAGTTAAATATAGGAGGTAGACTAAGTGTTGCCAAAGTTTTGCCCACTCAAACCTATCTATGATACGCCACTGATTAGTACGCCTGAATCCATAAATGAAATTTTAAGTTTTTTGACAGGGCATCTTGATGGCTTGCATGATTCCAGACGCTGACAAGTCAAGTGCGGATTCGGGCAAAGGTCAGAGCGATGATGACGTATTCAGTCATGAAGGTGAGCCTTTGAGCTAATAAAAGTTTTCTTATTTATTTATATTTGTCACGACCTTTACGGTGATCAAATGGGCTCTGTTCATTTTCAGTAAAAATTCTGGCCAAAAGGCTAGCTAGAAAAGTGAAATTGGCATAAGCCTGACATTGTAGACTCGGCTGACTCAGTGGTTGCATTGTAGCGACCTTCTGTGTTAGAAATTTGTCGAAAGTTGTCTTGTTTAGCTCAACCCGTTGTTCTATTCTAAGCCTCCAAAAAAGGAGGTAAAATAGGTCCTTTAAAGCATACATCAATTGAGTTCATTTTTCCTATAGTTTCTTAGTGGTAGCCACTCCCACCACCTTGAAAACACATCCCAATGTCCATTATTGGAGACACCGTTAAGCACTAACCATTTTTGTTTATGCAAAGTTTAAATTTACTTCTAAGGTTTGGTCCATTTAATTAAACTTCCTGTTTTTTTATTTCATCCCTTATTCTCAGATCAAAATAGGCTAATTAAGCTTAGATAGTTAAGTGTCTTAAACTGAACACAGCGTGTCCATTCTCATGTGCCAACAAACCCTCATGACAAGGCAAAGCAGCCTCCATCAAATCGCCCCCTCCGTCGAGATGCACGTGCGGTTATGGATGTCAGTGGGCAGCATTTGAGTAGACCTTCCCATTCTGTACTGCAAGCACTCACTTAATTATGTGTTTCCAGTCTGAGCAGCAATTCACCCCGTTATATTCCTTTTGATCTAGCTCAATATACTCGAAAACCGGCGAGAAAAATTTTATATCAAATGGCTTTGCCATGCATTAATTATTAAACCCTCGCAGATACTCTACAAATTCAACTGTATTTTATTTAAAATTTCTGCTGCTCATATGGCAACTGACTACGCGCCTATACCGACGCGGTATTAGTTAAAACATTTACTCAATTTCAGAGAAAAGCGTTGTAAAGGCTGCGCATTTCTTAGCACTTAAAGGAATTGGAGTTGGAAATATGCAACATCATTTTTTCCTTGTCACTTTATCTGCATACGCATAATAGACTCAATGCGCATGATTTTTAATGTCTGTTTACGAAACAGACACCTGCCAATCCCGCTTTTCCCCCATCGGTCTCCAATTACTGCCATGACGTAAAAAAGGGACAACACGAGAATTGCTGCTGTTCCAAAACAGTACTGTTTAGGTGCTTCTCATCCTCTGTTTAATTGAGGCGTTTTGATCAGCAAAAGAATGGCCAAAATACAATTTTGGGTGCTGCTTTTATCACAAGGATAAGAGTTTTGGTGGCTGTGAAAAGTTTTAGCAACGACTTAATTGACACCGCGAACAAAAGCTCGCTGATGCCTTTTAGATGTTAGGCCCGGCGAGACTGGAGGGAGGCGGGGGCAGGGGAGAGAGTGGGGCGCCTAATGCATTCCTGGTGACTGGCTTTGTTAAGCAGGCACACTCTTCTTGGGGAAGAAGGAAAAAAAAACAATTCTTGCGGCTTCCTCGAAGCAGCTGTTTCCAAAAGTTCAAGTTGTCAGACCTATTTACGGAGTAGCACAATTGTTTATTCGGCTTCGTTACACTACTGCAAGTAATGCACTGTCTATTCTGGGTAGCGTTTTGATAAATTATCTGAATATCCACCTTGCACCAAGACTTGGGCTTTTTCCTTCCTCCACCTCCTCTTCCCTTCCCCTTCCTCCTCCTCTGCCTCCGCTTCTAGTGTCTTTAATATCGTCACGAAAATGGGCTGAACTGCATGCATCGTGGACACTTTATTGGCAAAGGGCCAGGGTTTTTTTGAATAAAAGGATTGTTTAATGTCGATTATTTTCCTGGGTTCGCTTGTTGAAACCCAAAATTAAATAAAGCATCAACGAATAAATTCAATTACCCAATAAGACTCTTGCCGATCGAGGAGCACGGAGAAGAGATTGGGATAAACAGTTCGACTGTAGAGTTTTAGAGGTTAGATTCTACACACCCACAAATTTTTTCAACTTTTTGACGGATTTTTGAGCTGCACCTTTACTTCTGCCCCTCACTTCTGAATGTGACCGCTGTAAAAGGGAGTTTCTGTGCTACTTTAGCAAGTTAGAACTACTTTCTTTTCCTTTTACAGTTCGTCCAAATTCACACCTTTATCTCTCCTAGTTTCATGTTCCTTTGGTAAACTTCAGCAGTAAACAGAAAATCTTTGTCTGAATACGGCTAACGGTATACTCTCGTGTATTTTCAAGCACACTTCTTTGTCTCCCTTGAAGGTGGTCAGCGTCAGAAGTGCCTCCCATCGACGGGCGTCATTTACGTTCCCGTCGGCTCCACGGACGTTGCACAGGTGGCTATTCAAACAAACAGTCCAGCCGCCGTCTCTCCCCGCACCGGATCAGCCGTATCAACACCTACTTCCACTCTGATCGCCACCACAAGGTCGCCGGTCCGTCCGTCCAATGGGAGTGGTCCGAGCGACAGTAAAAGTGCCGCGTCTTCCTAGGTCCCCCTTCCCCTCCTTCAAAGCCCCGTCCCTTCTTCCCTTTGTCTCCCTTGCGTTTCCTGCACACTTGATTGCACTCCACTACTGCATTCCTCACTGCACACCGCGTTATCAGTTCACGATTATGTAAAAAATGAGAGAGTTGAATAGAATCTACCAAGGTTACGCGCGCGCTGTAATGTCGGCGCTTGTCATTCTGTGGGCGAACCCACAAAGCCTTGTCTGAACGGAGCAAGATTTTGCCTCCACTTTAAAGAAGGCGTCCATAGGAGACAGGCACTAGTCAGCTATTTCCCTCTCGGCTGTCATTCAATATTACCCCTTATGGCGATGAAATGGTGAATTTATTTTTCTTCAACAAGATGTTTTAGGGGCATCGTGTATGCCTACATCCTCCCTGTCGGCTGCAAATGCGTGTATGTTAGCCTCCGTGATAAATGGGGAACGAAATGCATTGCATCCACCGAAGTGGTGGAGTTCAAAGTTAGCAACGCACGCATATTTGCCTCTTGGCTGAAGCAAATTTGTCTTGCCTTTTTTGCTCCTAAAAAGGATACATCTGGAAGTCATTAAAAGGTAATAATATATCTATGGGGGAAAAGGATTCACGACTTGTGTTAAATCTGGACCTCTAAAGGGAATCGGAGGCTGCTGTGCGCGATTCGGAACCAACGCCATTAAGGAGAGGGTCCCATTTAGGTGAGAAGTTTTCATGAGCAACTTTTAAGCTCCTCTCTTTTATATTGGTTAATTTCATGACTAAAAACACTTGACGTCTTTCATGGCATCAAAATAAATGCATTCAGCTTGCGCTTTGGTAAAAGGGACACCGTGAGTCTCCGCTGTTGTACTCCCACCCAATGAGTTGGCCTCCAAGTCATGTCAGTTTCCTTACCTTAGCCATTCTGTATGCAAAATTCCTGCATTCTGCCGCCAAAGAGGTCTCTAAATCGCTACTTAAAAGTACCCCAATGGGTCCTAGAGCCATAGATCAAACAAATGCCGTGATCTGGAGGATAGGGAGAAGCTTTCACTTACCTTTGAGCATTTTTCTAAGGGAGTCAAATTACAAAGTTCTAATTTAGTGGGGTACATTTGAATGTTGGCAAAGCACCGCGCTAGACTGACCGTTTCTTTTCTCCATCTCAGCTGGCAGTCGTCCTGGAAGGTAAAAAGGGATGAGAGTAGGATTTCCTTCATTCTAGACGATCACAGCACATTTCGTCCTCTTCCCACTCCCTTTCCATCATTACGCTCATTCAACACAGAAATGTGACCACCAGACTCCATCACTTGTGCAGTTGGTGGCAATGACAGACACGTTGACAAGGCGTGTCACCCTGTGCATGATGCTGCAAAGACTTCGTCTCCTGTCTGAGGCAATATCTCACTCCAGCTAATCATGAGAGGCTATCCAACTGCCACGCAATGCAAGTAGAGGAGGTGGACAATGAGACGGACACTTCACCTCCACTCCCAAAAGCGGCTTCTTCAAACAGCGATGCAAGCTGTGTTGGAACGATGGAGTCATGCTACAGTATGTTCAGCACCGTGACATTTCAGACGGCGAACAGTGGAGACTGGATTGCGCAATTTCCCCTCCTCAAACTCTCTCACCAAGGTCCCGCTTCAACCTCAATGACATCCGTTCAGCCCGCCAACATCGAAGGCAATCAAGTGAAGGTGGAGGAAGAGGGATCCCTCCAATGCAGACATCCCTCACCAATTCGACTAGGCCAACTACTGGCTGACGTTTGGCATTAAAAACCGTCCAGCCAACTCTCCTCTGTGGCACGCCATCTACTGGTCACGATTCTGCAATGCTCACAGACCATCAGAAACGTGACCACTTTTTCCCATCCCCCTCCCTCCCCTCCCCTCCCCTCCCCTCCCACTCCCCTCCCACCCGCCTTCCACCCTCCTCCTCTCCTTTGATGTCTGCAGTTCTCCAAGGATTGCAGGACGCCGATTTTGTGCACACAATCGTGCATGCAAAAGTGCAGTGGTGACGTTTCACACTCTCACCTTCTGGCCCTGTCTATCCAACCCTCCCACCGCTTCGACCGGTGGGTGTGGAGAGGGATTCACACTACGACCACATTCTCCACCAGTTTACCACGTCTTCCTCATTTGTGAGAAGAAAGAAATCACCCAACATTGCTGCACTTACTTGGAAAGCATTCCAAAAGCGCGGAATGAAACAGCTTTCGGACAGGTGGTCAGTTATCGTCCAGACTACGGGGCAACCCACAATGCTAGTCGTGGCAAAGACCACTTCGTCATCCTCATTTCACAAGCAGGTAGCTAACTTAGCCCTGTGCCTGTGTGTCAAGTGCAGCCAGATACCAGGATGAAGGATAGAAATACCAAAGTAGTCATTTGGGAGGAAGTTGTGATGAAGAAGCGTGACAGGAGAAATCGCATTGCCATTGTAAGCCTCCGTGCAAATGAAGCGGGGACGATTGTCCTGTTGTCACTCTTGATGGTGTGCCTCGATTTCGAGGTGTCTCCTCTGCGACTTGGAGGTATCGTGGTTAAGCAAGAGGATCCACGAGTCGACACGTCTTGGGCTCACTGAATCTGTGGAGTAGCTGGGATGAAATAGCGAATCTGATGACGAGCTACCATGTGACATTCAAAGTTTTTTAACTCTGTCAAGTCATTTTACCAACTCCAAGATTTGTACCATTTTTTTGAAAGCTTTGCATTGCTCACTCCTTTCCTCAATCGCAGTTGAATAACTATGAAATACCAATGTAAACCATTTGAAAGAGAAGGCTAACTCTCAGTAACCGACACAGAAATTTGAGTCTCGTGAGACATCACTGAGACATACTGGCATCAGGCAATCAATTTTAGTGACAGGGACATTTTGCGTGCGCCTAACTTTAATCGAATAGGACTGGTACTTTCCGATCGCCGAAGAAGGCATTACCTTGTCCACACAGTACGCTTTATCTATGTAATTGTGACAACAGTATGCGTGTGTGAGTCTTGGAGGCTACGATGAAGTAATCGTGAACCTTTGTTTCCGCCAACGCAGTCAAGACTGTCACCTGCTCTACACCACCCCTCCCAATGAACTGAGGTCCGTGTTGAATCGAGGTCATTTCCACTTGCATTGACAAAAACTACCATTTGTGTCGTTGTCTCTCCTGCCGACAAATTCATGGCACTCACCGCCTTCACTTTTCTTCTACTCATCGTTCTCCACATCCACAGTCACTTCAGCAGACTTTCTCCATCTCAACTTCCTGGTCTCGAACCTACAGAGTGTAAGAATTAATTGGCAGAAACAGCAAACCACACCACGCACCATGTGCCACTCGACGCTGACATTCACCAGCACCTTTCTCCACCAACTTCCTCAGTTGCACCATTCACGCAGACCTTTGCACTTCCGTGTTCCCTCCTCACACACAGCCTTCCCGGAGGCATGACAACCGAAACAGTCCACTTGAAAGCAAAGCCTGTGCCTCAACAAACGAGGTGGAATTGCGGCGGCTCCTGTTAGGCATCACTGCAACACTGCATCACTGGAATGCAGTCATGCCACCGGTGATGATGGGTTGAGTTTGCGTGTGTCTGGCCACAACCATGCATTCCTGACACTACCGTACCGCAGGGAGTGGATCACTCTGTCCATCCAAAGTTCGTATCGCATGTTGCTATGGTAGCTGCTTTGCTTGTGGTAAGATTAGAGGTTGCAGTGAAGTGATCACGGACCTTGTTCACGTCAATGCGGAATAGACTACCACTGACCCTACACCATCCATCCATCCAAGTAGACTGGCTCCCGTGTTGCATCGACATCGTTTCGTCCCTCATTTTCACGTGCTCTGATACTAACAGTCAGATGCAGAGAGCATACAAGGTTCAGGGGATGGTAGCGTCATGGAAGCACACACACCTTCCACTGCTTGTGTTCCCGACGACCTAATTGATGCTTCCATACCACGCACCTCCTTCTCTTCCCCTTCTGCTCAACCGCTATTAGGTTGTTCTGAGCTTCTCACACCTCTCACCACGTTGCGTGGTGACATTTCCGTTGTGAGGTCTTCAGGTGAGCCTGATACCACACATTATGTGTGGTACGAGCCAATTCTTCCCTTCCTTCCACTTCCAACGTCTTCTAATACTGCAAGCAAACTTAGCACAGAAGACCAGTTGGTTTATTTCCACCTCCACAGAGAGGCAACTTCAGTCGAAGCAAGTGTTTTGAGTGTTATTTCTTTTGTAAGAGAGGTAAGAAGCAGGGGATCGTTCTTGAACAATCGAGTCACTTGGATAGACAATCAGCCCTTCACCTCCGTGACGAAGGCATCCAAAGCGGTGGAGGTGTGTTTGGGGGGATACCTAGGTGGCCTCCTCATTTTGGCTGTAGTGCTCTCTTTTTAAATGTTGAAATATGCAAGGATCTTTATTTCAACTGGAGTAAAGATTGAAAATGCTTCTAATTTTTGTAATCTTTCATCCAGCGCTTCGGTAGTGCCTCATTTCCTTACCTAAATGTGCAAGTTTATTTAAATGTCTACCTGTCCTTGTGTACAAAAAAAAGTCCGTCTCGACTCTCGAAAACGCCCATATGGGCAGAGAGGAAAAAGAGGAAGGCAGGAGGGAAGGCAAACTTCCATATTTCGTATGCTTTTCTCACTTGGAAGAGATTTGCAGCCAACTTTTTGAATGATACTGTCCAATAACTGGAAGGACCTTCTTCTTTTTCCCTCCTTCGCCTGGTGCATGCACCTCTCCCGGCTAGCATTCCATGCAAATTCCTTCCGTTTTTCTCCTCGTTCTCCCAAATGCCATATTGCTGTGTGTGTCTAATAGGCCTGCTGTTGTTGCCGTTGCTGCCTTACAGTTCCTAAGGAGTGAGTTACCGTATCGCCACATCTGTTGCCCCTTTCGAAGCCGTGGTTTTGTTGAATCCATTTTGAAAGAAAAAATACCAAAGTTGGTCTTGCGCATTCCCACACGGATCCAGGTATTTGGGCTGGCTTAACGGCACCCACCTCCCGCCTTTCCACCACCACCGCATTTGCTAGAGGTAACTAATGTGTATCAGAATGCAGTAGTTGGTAGCAAGAATATTTAAAACAAGAAGCTCGCATGTCCTGGGGGTCGCTGTTCTTTGCATCTGTGGGAAATTTTGTGGAGTTTGCTTAATTTGGAAGCAAAATTGCATGTTGCAATGCGAGTTAGTAAAAAAGGTGTCGTTTGGATGAGGGGCGTGAAGAGCGGATGCCGTTGGTTAGCTTTTCATTCTTGAGATTAAGAAGTTCCATGACACGTTCTTAGAATCCCTACCTTAGTATTCCCTCAAACACGCCTCCATCACTTTGGACGCCTTCGTCACGGAGGTGAAGGGCTGATTGTCTATCCAAGTGACTCGATTGTTCAAGAACGATCCCCTGCTTCTTACCTCTCTTACAAAAGAAATAACACTCAAAACACTTGCTTCGACTGAAGTTGCCTCTCTGTGGAGGTGGAAATAAACCAACTGGTCTTCTGTGCTAAGTTTGCTTGCAGTATTAGAAGACGTTGGAAGTGGAAGGAAGGGAAGAATTGGCTCGTACCACACATAATGTGTGGTATCAGGCTCACCTGAAGACCTCACAACGGAAATGTCACCACGCAACGTGGTGAGAGGTGTGAGAAGCTCAGAACAACCTAATAGCGGTTGAGCAGAAGGGGAAGAGAAGGAGGTGCGTGGTATGGAAGCATCAATTAGGTCGTCGGGAACACAAGCAGTGGAAGGTGTGTGTGCTTCCATGACGCTACCATCCCCTGAACCTTGTATGCTCTCTGCATCTGACTGTTAGTATCAGAGCACGTGAAAATGAGGGACGAAACGATGTCGATGCAACACGGGAGCCAGTCTACTTGGATGGATGGATGGTGTAGGGTCAGTGGTAGTCTATTCCGCATTGACGTGAACAAGGTCCGTGATCACTTCACTGCAACCTCTAATCTTACCACAAGCAAAGCAGCTACCATAGCAACATGCGATACGAACTTTGGATGGACAGAGTGATCCACTCCCTGCGGTACGGTAGTGTCAGGAATGCATGGTTGTGGCCAGACACACGCAAACTCAACCCATCATCACCGGTGGCATGACTGCATTCCAGTGATGCAGTGTTGCAGTGATGCCTAACAGGAGCCGCCGCAATTCCACCTCGTTTGTTGAGGCACAGGCTTTGCTTTCAAGTGGACTGTTTCGGTTGTCATGCCTCCGGGAAGGCTGTGTGTGAGGAGGGAACACGGAAGTGCAAAGGTCTGCGTGAATGGTGCAACTGAGGAAGTTGGTGGAGAAAGGTGCTGGTGAATGTCAGCGTCGAGTGGCACATGGTGCGTGGTGTGGTTTGCTGTTCCTGCCAATTAATTCTTACACTCTGTAGGTTCGAGACTAGGAAGTTGAGATGGAGAAAGTCTGCTGAAGTGACTGTGGATGTGGAGAACGATGAGTAGAAGGAAAGTGAGGGAGGTGGATAGCATGGGTGTATCATTGAGGACCTCAAAATCGCAAGCTGTGTACAATGGCTTTGATACAATGCTTCCACGATTCCATTATCCCTTAAATGTTGTTTGCTGGCTGTAAATGGTAGTTCACAGTTCTGCAAGTGAAACAGCCTCGATGCAACGCGGGTCTCAGTCTTCGCTGCATTGATGCAAACAACGCTTAAATAATGACAAAAGAACATGCAGGTCAAGTACCAATTGGGCAAAGTGACCCGATTCACCCAACCCAAGCTATACGCACGCAAATCGGATCCGTTATCCGTAAAAGTACTTCGTTTCTGTGAGTTGCAGTGATACTCATCAAGACCCAGTACTCCATTTCATCTGGTAAGGCAAGGATTGGCCTCCAAATTTTGGTTTTGTTTCATAAAACTCCCGACTACGAATAAGAAGTCAGCACTATAATGTCGATGTTGGTTAGCCTCAAATGGCACATGGTGGTGCACGGTCTGATTTGATGTTTCCTCTCAACTACTTCACCGATCTTATAGATTTAACGTGTTTTAATGCCTGGACCATTTCACCTGACCAAGAAGTTGTCAAGTCGTAGAGGAGACACCTCGAAATCGAGGCACACCATCAAGAGTGACAACAAGACAATCGTCCCCGCTTCATTTGCACGGAGGCTTACAATGGCAATGCAATTTCTCCTGTCACGCTTCTTCATCACAACTTCCTCCCAAATGACTACTTTGGTATTTCTATCCTTCATCCTGGTATCTGGCTGCACTTGACACACAGGCACAGGGCTAAGTTAGCTACCTGCTTGTGAAATGAGGATGACGAAGTGGTCTTTGCCACGACTAGCATTGTGGGTTGCCCCGTAGTCTGGACGATAACTGACCACCTGTCCGAAAGCTGTTTCATTCCACGCTTTTGGAATGCTTTCCGAGTAAGTGCAGCAATGTTGGGTGATTTCCTTCTTCTCACAAATGAGGAAGACGTGGTAAACTGGTGGAGAATGTGGTCGTAGTGTGAATCCCTCTCCACACCCACCGGTCGAAGCGGTGGGAGGGTTGGATAGACAGGGCCAGAAGGTGAGAGTGTGAAACGTCACCACTGCACTTTCGCATGCACGATTGTGTGCACAAAATCGGCGTCCTGCAATCCTTGGAGAACTGCAGACATCAAAGGAGAGGAGGAGGGTGGAAGGCGGGTGGGAGGGGAGTGGGAGGGGAGGGGAGGGGAGGGGAGGGAGGGGGATGGGAAAAGTGGTCACGTTTCCGATGGTCTGTGAGCATTGCAGAATCGTGACCAGTAGATGGCGTGCCACAGAGGAGAGTTGGCTGGACGGTTTTTAATGCCAAACGTCAGCCAGTAGTTGGCCTAGTCGAATTGGTGAGGGATGTCTGCATTGGAGGGATCCCTCTTCCTCCACCTTCACTTGATTGCCTTCGATGTTGGCGGGCTGAACGGATGTCATTGAGGTTGAAGCGGGACCTTGGTGAGAGAGTTTGAGGAGGGGAAATTGCGCAATCCAGTCTCCACTGTTCGCCGTCTGAAATGTCACGGTGCTGAACATACTGTAGCATGACTCCATCGTTCCAACACAGCTTGCATCGCTGTTTGAAGAAGCCGCTTTTGGGAGTGGAGGTGAAGTGTCCGTCTCATTGTCCACCTCCTCTACTTGCATTGCGTGGCAGTTGGATAGCCTCTCATGATTAGCTGGAGTGAGATATTGCCTCAGACAGGAGACGAAGTCTTTGCAGCATCATGCACAGAGTGACACGCCTTGTCAACGTGTCTGTCATTGCCACCAACTGCACAAGTGATGGAGTCTAGTGGTCACATTTCTGTGTTGAATGAGCGTAATGATGGAAAGGGAGTGGGAAGAGGACGAAATGTGCTGTGATCGTCTAGAATGAAGGAAATCCTACTCTCATCCCTTTTTACCTTCCAGGACGGCTGCCAGCTGAGGTGGAGGAGAGTGTCGGTCAGACTAGTGCAGTGCCTCACCAACATGGCTAGATCATGGTTGTGCTAAGACCGTGTGAATATTTTTGCCAACAAATTTCGGCATACCGATGCATAATTCATGTCTCCACTTTGTCCCTTCTTGTTTTCCTCTCTACCCCTTCTCCTAACTCTTCTTCTCCTTCTTTTAAAGAATTTTTTTGTCCCTTCTTGAATTTGAAATCGGCTCTAAAACAGATTTGATTTACAAGCTACTCTACTTTGAATTCATTTCTCCTGAAGGTTACACAATCATTTTCTTGTCGTTGATTGTGTTGGACACACTAAGCATTGGCTGAGGCGAGCTTGATTTGACATTTTATTTACAACTGACAGTTGCAAGTGTTGTTAGCATTTGAATTGCACTGTCTTCGCTCTCCCAACTAGGCGCTTGCTTGTCTTGTTTTAGATTGGAGCAAGTACTATACTTGCCAGTGGATGAAAGCTTCTAATATTCCTCTAGTCCGCCTGACACCTTTGAGGAGCTGATGTGTCAAAGAGGTGCAAATCAAGGAGAAAATAAAATGCGACTAGAAAAGGTGAGGATGGAGCTTACTATTCGATTAGGTTTGAAATCCTGATCACGGCAAGGTTGAATGCATATAGCTCCCTAGCCATTCATATCAATTGCCGCGAAACTTTTCTGAAGGTGATGGAAGACAGAGCATATCTCGTTGATGTACAGAAGGACTGGGCGCTGCAGGAATGGCCCGACGACCATGCAATCCGGCGGAGGTGCGCTAATGAGCCCTTGATGTCGCGAAAAACATATTGAGGAGCTAAACAAAAGTCCTCCTTAGCTCTATCCTTGGCTTTACATCCTTGTAGGCCCTCACAATGTAGTCGACGCTGTAAGAAAGACATTTACGAATCAAACGTAAGCATTGTCAATGGTCGCATGTGTCAATTCTGCGCTGGCAGCCTCGAGTGTTCATGGGTAGTTGTAAGAACGCTGGCCCAAAAGTCGAGTTATTCAATAAAGGTTTTGCGTCTGCTCCTCCAGCCACAGCTGGACGGGGTACCTCGAGTCTACCACATTGACGCCTTCATCCAGATGCCGAAGACAGCTCCGAGACGAATATTTCCAAACTTTTCACAGCTACCGTCACATCATTAAATGTAATGATTCCTGAAGAACATGAAACTGAGCTTAGTTGTCGGGAGTAGACATCATTTTCAGTTCTTTTGTTAAGGTTCGTCATAGATTCTCCCTATCCCGGCACAAGTCCTTCTTCCATTACATTAAGGTTCAGGAGTCGGCAATAGAAATTAGGGTTGCTAGTAGTCTGAATGAAAAGTGAATTTCTATCGGATTCCTCAACCGTATCCACCTCATCTTCGTTTTACAAACTAAGCGTTTTTTGTCACCCCTCGGAGCCTTTGGGCGCGCCTCTTTTGATTCATCCAAATTATGTCGCGAAGAGAAGTTTCTAAGTGGCTGTTTACTTTCTCTCTCCATGATCCTTCCTTAATTTCCCCTGACTCTCTCGTAAACCTCTTCCACGCTGTCACAGCAAATGAACTCTCATAGTCCTTGGTGACCACCTAAGTAGTAGAATTGAGCTCTCCACTGAGGCCACCTGTGTATTTACTAAGTAAAAAGGAGCTAAAAAGGAACAAAAAGCCGTTCGGTTGTTTAAAAAATGCACACGAATCAGTTAATCAGGTCCAATGGGACTTAAAACACAAGATTTGACAATTGGAAAGCATTTCCCCTCGCATTTGGTGTGCAAAATGTACTTGCAGGAGAAGAGTTTACAGCTCCAACTAAATTTTCTTGCAGGAACTTTGATGGACGATATTACAACGAACTCCGCGAGATGCCTCACTTCTTCTGTGTACCGGAAGCGTGTAGAACTATGTCTAGAACCACTGCACCGTCTTTTTTACATACTTTTTAAAAAATTTGTGATACTTTCTCTACTTCGTTGCTGCTTCCAAGAGAGGGGGGAGGGAGTCGTATTCCTCTTCTTTCCCTTCTATGCCGTTCTGCTGAGGTTATTTACAGATTCCTACGTCCACACCACAGTAAAGCGAAGGTCGTGGCAAACAATGAACTTCTCGCATCAAATAAAGTAGCCAATTGAAAGTCGGGTGTCGGCATCCATCTCACTTGGGTGCTCCGCCATTCTACCTTTACCAGGTGAACTGGCTCCCAGGACGTTCGCCTTCAGGCAGGAGGTGATAGTAGCGGAAACCGATGTCTATCGTAAAGAGCAAATGTCCCGACTTCTACCACTGGGTAATAAACCTCAGCAGGGTGGAAGACGTGCACGTGATATTGATGGGAGGATCGGTGATGACGCCTACCAGAACAGCTGTAACTGAAGTCAATCGTGGTCTGCAGTGATGCTATTAACAACAGCAGCGACAATTTTGTGAACCACCTGGAATTGCTCGTTGCGGAGCTGTCCAAGGCACCTATATGGAGATGTCAATAAAGTGGAAGCGCAATATCTCCCCTACCTCTCTACTAGCTGGATAGAATTAAGGTCAACATGATCAGGTAGCATTGGAGGGAGAAATAAATGGCAAGGGGGAACGGACGCAAAACCAACTTTTTATTAAATCGTTTTAAACAACATACTTGGTTGCACGGCTCTGTTTCCTAGGCCAGTGCCCTCACGACTGGATGACTAGCACAATTTCCTTTCACCCAATATCGTTTACAAGCAAGACGGAACTCCAGATCCTGTAGAATCGCCAGGAAGTATTAGTGACCATGCGGTCCAGCATCAACTCAGTTGTATGGAAGTTCGATGAGTGGACGTAGACGGTTCTCAAGTGTTACTCCTTACAGCATCAACTACGTTGTGATAGCTGACGCGGAAGGTTGACTTGGAGGAGCGATGGGGACGATGCCTAAAAAAGAGAGAGGCTCTTGATGATCCACCTTTGTACTTTCGTATTCGGGCCATGCTAGTACCCCTCCAGTATTATACCTTCTTCCCTCTTCAAGGCGGTCTCAAAATGCTATAGGATAAGTGCCATTATCAGCCTCGGGATGCAAACTTCCACCATGCTTGATTCAACGTAATAATTCGACCATAGCATTGTCTATTTTCATCAAGGAGTACTTCTCACTAGCTGCAATCTCTCTACTCCTAGAGGTTTGTTGGCAAAAGTCTCAGTTAACATGCTTATTGTCAAACTTGTCCTCCCTGACTTACTGGGAATGTACCGAGGTTGAAAGAGACTCGTATTTGACGTCAGGCAAGACTTGGGAGAGTCATACGACACCGGCGCTAAGGGCTCAAAATTGGCGGATGAGGCATCGTTCAGGTCTTCGTGGTGTGGATTGGTGCGTTGGCGAGGAGCGTCAATGACTAAGTAAGACTTGGACGTTTATAGAAGACTGTAAACACCTGTTTCCTTGTTTAAGTAATTGCAAGAACCTTCTGCATGGAAGGATTTGGCAGCGGAGCAGACCTTCCGTAGAACAGGATGCATCAGGTGGGTGACAGTACTCACTGTTCCTGCAGCAGCGCTTAGGGTCCGTCAGACGTTACGGGTGCTAAAAGTCTACACTGAAATGTTGGCCTTGAAAGGACCACTATCGTAGTGGGTTTGAAGACTTCTGGCGATGCAAGTACTCACGAGACTCTAGTCGAAAAGAGATTCCATCAGATGCGCCCATGAGAACTGGTTTTCAATGACTGTTTGAAGCTAAAGCCCCAGTTTGATTTGTGCATGCAAGTGTGGCCGCGCCATCAGTGGGAGAACGATTCTGAACGCATCCACAGAACTGTCCTAGCAGTCGAGAAAGGAGGCTGAGTGGTATTTAGTCACCATAATCCTATCTCAAGGGATTTGTCCCAACAAAACCATAAACAGACTTCTCTTCTGTGCATCTAGCGATGGACTTAGCGGTTCTAGAGATTTCTACGCGACTTTTCTAGTGAGAATAGTCTATTTGCATCTGGAATGACTGGTACAGCGTTTGTGTAGAGATTTTCATGGACTGGAAGCAGTTCGTGCTGACAGCCGATGCCGCCTTGATATGACACCAAAAAAACCTCAGGATAAATTTACAAAGCAAAAAGGGGCAAGCAGCATGATGAAAAGGTAAGGATAAAAAGCTTGAACGTTTCTTTTTTTTTGCTGAATCTGGTGGAAGCTGTTTTTGTGCCATCTTCTTTGACTCGCGGTGCGGCATTCGTGGCAGTGGAAAACGAACTCTACTACTACCCAGATTTCTTTAGTTAAAGGATAAATTTTTGAGGACGGAAGAGATACATCAACTGCAGGAGGGAGAATCAGTGCTTGCCTTTAACAGGAGGGCTGAAAGTGACGCCTATCTTCGGCAACTGCCCTTGTCCCTACTGTAGCAAGAGCTACTAGCCATGATCCACCTAAGCTGGGTCGTTATAAAGCTGTTCACAGGATTTTAACGGCGTCAATGAATTAAGCATGCGATGCCTCCTCCTCCACCCGTCTGCTAGCTGGATAGAGCTCGAGTTAATACGCTTGGACAGCGTTGGAGTGACGGCAAGGCGGCACTGAGGAGCGGACTATTTTCAAACCCATCTTATATCAGCCGACTCTGCTTTTGAATCAGTGTTTGCAAAGTATAAGAAATGGGCTAAGTATTGTTTCAGATTGAAAAAAATGCATTTGGTCTTCATATTCTCCTTCTTGCCGCTAGAGGTAATAGGTGGGAGATTACCGGTTCCGAAGACCATCTATTACATCAGGCGACGCCTTATCGCCCGCCTGCCTGACTCACCGACCTTGACAGGCGATATATGACCTACGTCCACCATAAAACCGCAAAGTTATGACACGCAAAAGGAGTTTGCAGATCTTCCAAAGCAGTTTGCCACTTACCTAACTATATGATACCCATATAGTCGTTGTGCTTTCTTGGTGTCAACTTGCGGCTTCCTTAGGGCTAAACTGAACTTCACACTCGGGCGGACTGTGTATTATCCACGTATAAGAGAGTTTGAGAGGGTAATTGTAATGCTTTGTTTGTTTGGACCGTCGGTTTCGGTCACTTGGGTGGCCATATTGTACTAGCTAGTTGGCTGGCCTCCAGGCCATGTCAGCAGTCCCAATCCCTCTATTTATAGGATATGTACATACCTTCTTTTAGCCTAAAGGGGGTCTCGCGGCGCTACAGTGCTAGCAGCGGAAAGCAGACCCAGCTTGAATGGATTTCTATCCTGATCTGTACCGAATGTGGCAAACTTTGGCGGTGTAAAAGAAGTGCGTGTGCTACGAATGGGAGAACCTCTGACATCCCATAACAGAAGGACTGAGATTGACACCCATCTTCGGCACCTTACCTGCCCTCGTGTTCAACAAAAAAGCTATTAACAACTAAAGCGACACTAGCCGTGATCTCTACTACAAAGGCGATCTCAATCAAATATACAAACCGATTCCCCCATCTGGAAAGCACCGTAAATTTCATTATCCTTGGAGTAGAGACCCCTTCTGTACAGCGAAGATTCTCTCCCCTACGAAGTAACACTTCTGGAATGCAGAACTCCGTACCTAACCAATAGCCGTCCATCATAACAAGATTCGACTTTACAAAAGTACGCCGTCGGTCGGTTATGAGGATGAAGCTTACGTAAGTGTTGAAGAAATACAACCACCCGACGACATAACTAAAGGCAACCAACGAGAGTAGCACCTGAGACGGCGCTCAAAAATCGAGGGGGCTGTGTAATAATTATTTTATTTAAATGTGCTTTGTAGGCCAGAGGCGGGAGGACAATTTTGCCCTAGTCACTGTCGCTCGTGGTTCCTCTCAGGAGTCTGAGGCTCCCTTGTCGTAAAAACTTCACTCTCACACTTCTCCGCCTCTATCATAATAAATATGTTTCGTACCACCCAGCCTTCTAATAGCAGGAATGGAAGAAGGGAAGGGGAGAAAAAGGAAGATTTCTCTACAGTAATGGTGTGGCCAAGAATGTATGCTGCCCAGCGGAAGTAACAAAGAGGAGCCATAAGTACCCTTGAAACCAGAGCTTTGCTAGGGTGGAACTGTTTAATTTTACAGGCTTGAGAGACATACAGTCCACTGCATTTACTTTCACGGTGAAGATACGATATGCAAGAAAAATGTGTTATTTTGCAAGGTCAGGTGAAAACCATTACTGCTGTGGCGAGAGAGAGTTCTGCAGAACTTCATGCTAAATGTCAATTCAAATGATATTTTATTCATTCAAGCTCTGCCTTCCTTGTCAAATATCAACGCCATAATATCAACCAATCCCAACCCCTCTAGTATTTACAAACGAAACACGTTTTATAAGCAAATACTTATTACGCCCTTCCTACTTGCATGAATGATTGAATAAAATAAAACTACATTTGTTTAATTGAGTGCTTGCCCAGAGAATGTTACTAACGCAGCAGTGTTTGAAGTAGGAAATGTCACAGTACTGCTGTCATTTCTATCAATTTTACAAGTCATTACGCGGAAACGAATTTGAACTGTTATCGTTATGCAAAATCTGTTTGGTTTACTGCACTTTGTTGGGTGAAAGCCGCCCAGTTTGCCAAACTTACTGATTGTGCCGATGCAGTCTTCCCGAAACAGGCTTCATCATGGCTTAAAAATTTATCCGGTACTTGCTTGGCAACAGTTCATGGTTCGCTCAGCTGTGTACAAAGTTCCATTTTAGTACTTCGCGAAAGAGGATCATGTGGAACATCTAGGTTAAAGGATATCCAATCATTTGGCAGCAAGCAGTAGTATTGAAATGTCTAACATTGTTTCTGCTAAGCCTCACCTCCTTTTCACACTGTTTTGGGAAATACTCTACACTTTTTGGCAATCGGGTGGTCATAAAAGTCTACTCGACCGTATCGTAGCTGTGAATTTTAACATGGCCATCGAATTAAAATGTGTGCTTTTAGCACTAAATAAAGCTACTTTTTGAGATCAAAAGTAACTTGACTTAATAGGGGAAGTTTTAACTCGATTTCTCCATCCGCTACTGACTCGTTCACCTACGGTTTCAATCGATTTCGTCCTGGCTTTCTGCCTAACACGTGCATTGCGAGCTTTAGTCCTGCAATCTGATTAAGTATTTTGATTTAAATAACATTATTTTATTTAATTTTTGAAACATTTGGTCCCAAGATTTTCTTGTTTTAGTGCACCTCTTCGCGGCTGCCTGATTCCACTTGGGTTCGAGATGGATTCGTCGCCGGAGATGGATAAGTTTGGGATTTCAGAGCAGGATTATGAGTACATGTTTGATCCCCTCAAGCGCCGAAGCTTTACTTCTAAAAAGCAGCAGATATATGGTGTCTTCGCCTCGGATTCTGACTCTGAAACTGAAGAGAGTGGCATGAGCTCTATGGCCTCTATTCGCAAGCGTAAGGGTTCAAACTATTCTGGACCCATCACTTTTGTCAGTGGTGGAATTAAGGTATCTTATCATTAATGTATTCCTTTGGGGCATTTGGCTCAGGCGAAAGTCCCAAATGGGGCATACCTATTCATCAAAGCTGTCTCATTATCCATTCCATGCCGCTAAGAATTTCGTGTTGCTGAAGACTTTCGTTTAGTTAGTTAAGTGGGATCGTGCGTGAGCTGCAGCTAGCGCATCGTCTTTTTCACTCTAGGAGGGTTCCAAAACTGCGGAGTCTGTGGTGAACGAGGAGGACCTGGATGTCGGAATATCAGATGAGGAAGAGGACAAGCGCTTGTTTTCTGTAGATACCCACGCGAAGGAACATGCGCCGAAACAGCACGCTTTTGCCAAGTCTGCGCCATTCCGATCACGCAAACCCATGCCTTCGTCTACTACCCAGAGTTTTGGTTCATGGGAGCGGCACACCAAAGGCATTGGAATGAAATTGTTGCAGAAGATGGGTTTTAAAGCTGGAGAGGGTCTCGGCAAAGCTGGGCAGGGTATCGCTACTCCAGTGGAAGCAGTCAAGCGTGTTGGAAAAGGTGCAGTCGGTTCGATGGGTCCTGAAGTTGCTCCTGCCCCTCGCAAAGGAAATGAGCCAGCCCCGTTGTCTGAAGAGCGTCAGGGTGATAGTAGTAAGCAGCAGCGAGTCTCCCCACTTCATTCCGTGCGTATGACTTAATCTGTTTGCAATGTTTTTGCTTTAGCTGGCCTTCCTAGGTACAAGAAAAAGTCGATTGTAAATGGCGACTCGAGCTCGGAAAAGCGTTTTCACAAGGCGATTTATATGTCGGCTGATGAACTTATTGCTAGCGTTAGCCCAGCTACACCTGCTGCAGCGATCAAATTGCATGGTCCTTTTATCCAAAACAGGTAATTTATACACGGGCAATCTTTTCGCTTTATTCCTCCTCTTTCTTTTGTTATAGTGAGTTGAGCAAAGTGAAGGTGATTGATATGACGCAGAGGGAGCAACGTGTGTATGAGGGCTACGAGGCTGCGTTGTCTAGTTCTTCGCGCTATGGCCGACGTGTTGATGAGGGTGATGATGATGCTGTGGATGCAGAATCGCGTAAGCGTGAGCGACGTATTGAGGGCCACTTCTTCGAGGTGCCTGTGCTCTGCCACAATATCGACCTCGTTATCAAGTCAACTGAGGATGAGATCAGGCGTCTGGATCGTGGTGCGCGCTATGAGGAGGATAGGACTGCTGGACTACAGCATGAAATCGATCGTCTCAGTCGGGTCTGGTCTTGCTTTTCGTTTCTGTTTTTAACTCCCATATCTCCACATTTCTGTACATTGATCCTCAATGGACATGGTCTTATCATTTATTCGATGCTAATCCTCCTACTAGCAATTGGTTAGATACCATTGCACCAGGAAATTGCTTAAGTTCTAGAAAATTTTTAGCTCTATCTGGTCGGAGTTGATATTTGCGATTTTATGAGGTATAGAAGTCTGAAAATGGCCTTTTATTAGCGTTTAAAGGGACTGATAGTCTGGTCGCATGGGTAATAGGGGCAGAGCTTAACAGCACTCTCGCGGCGGTTGAATAGGACATTCACTCATGCAGTTTAAGCAAGTATCGTTCTGAGATGACGCGTTTTTGGACTCTGGTCGGATTTAATGACGCATGGCAAACTAAGAGAACATTAGTACTTTCTGAGCTTACTGCATAGCTATTTGATGATAAAGTGAGACTTAATGCTTTTAGTTGGCCCTCTGCTTCAAGCTGTTCTTTCACTGGTAAAATCGCAGCCATTGCTTTTCAGACGCTATTTCTCCTCATTCCCTTTATTTAACGGACTAAGGTAGTCTTTATGCTTTAAAGGTTGGAATCGTCAAAAATATTTTTGTGTAACTTATCGGGAAACTGCTCTCGTCTCTTACTGTGCTGCCTGGTCTGGGACTTGTCTATCTCATACGAGTTATTGCTTTTCACTTTCACAATCCACAAGTGTGCTTGTTACTTGACCTCCCATTTTACTTGTAACGACAGGTGGTGGAAAAGGCAGCGTTTGATGTAGACGAGTTGACAGCAGCCCTGGACCTCATCGGTCAGTTCGAATGCGCCCTGAAAAGAGGCGAGTGTGGGTCTAGCCCCGAGGCCTGTTCCTCCTGGCTCACACGGATTCGGCGGGAGTGCGCTGATCTTTTCGAACTGCCTGCCCTCCTCGCTGCCGTGGCGCGGCCTCTTTTGGACAGCATGCTGATTAATTGGAAACCCCTCGTTGTGAGTTTTCTCAAGCGTTTGTCTCTTCTAACTATCTGAATCTCTATACGTCAAATTGGTGTGAGCAACTTCCGATCCTTTGAATAAACTTCAATAAAAAGGATTTTATAATCAGTATTACTGTGGTCGAGTTTATTTGAATTGCATGGCGGTGGGGCACGTGATCTTCAGTGGTGCTTCTATCCATTGTCTACAATCCAGCTGGTTTCGCAATTATTCGACTCTGATCTTAAACTCACCAGCGATTTTATTTGAGGTTTGGGCCTTTTTTGGCATTTGAATGCACTTCTGACATAACTATCAGTAAATTTGTGTTGCCAGATTATCAAGGCGCAGCTCTGCTTTCTAGGCTGTGGAGTTCATGAAGTTTCAGCAAGAAATTATGCTTTCTCTACTTATAATAGTTCCAAGTTATTGTGGTAAAAACAGTTGAATGTTCACTACGTGATCCCTGAGCTAAATTTGAGGCGTACGGCAGTAATCTGCAACTGAACTACCAGAACTCAGGGCATCCGTCGCGAATCCTGTTTACCCCCACCCACTTTTCGCATTCAGAAGTTATTGGTACTTTTTCCTGGTAAAAGCATGCTTTGTCGTCCGAGTCCAAGCATTCACTTAGGCCTGGCGTTTTAATTTTTAACACCTAGTATATCCTCTTCATTTAGTCTTCAAATATGCCTTTTTCCTGCCCACTAGAATCCAAGCTACGGCGTTGCTGTGTTGTCGGAGTGGCGTAGCGCCCTGGATGACGCGGGTGCATTCGAGATTCTCCTACGGACGAGTTGGTTGCCGCCAGCGCGGCGCTGCATCACTACAGAGTGGGATCCGCATGATTGCGAACGTCTGCTCGCTGTCTTCGAGGCCTGGCAATCCATCCTGCCCGAAGACCTTCTTCAACACGACCTCCTTGATGGATTGGTGCTGCCCCGTCTTCGGGTACGTCTCACACATTGCAACTCCTTGTGATTTGAATGTCAACTGATCAATATTGGTGGCACCGCTAAGCTCTCCCCTCTTCTCTGAACTCCAGACGGCAGTAGACGCGTGGAACCCGCTGACCGATACGGTGCCCATCCACACGTGGCTGCATCCCTGGCTGCCGTGGTTCGGTGGGGCCTCTCGCCTCGCCACTGTGCACGAGGTGGTGTTGCACAAACTAGCCCTTTGCCTCACCAACTGGCATCCCTCCGACGCCTCTGCCAGCTCAGTCCTCCTGCCCTGGCGTAATGTCATCCCCATGACCCAAATGACTATCTTCCTAAGTCGCAATGTCGTACCTAAGCTGGCTCTGGTCATGCAAACTTTCCAGGCAAGTTTCTCCTTCCCTTTATCTCACTTACTAGTGAGTCTTCACTCAATTGCTCAATGGTGATAGCCAATTCACATTAGCATTACTTTCCGGAATTCATTTAGCTTTGTATTTGCTTGGTTAATCTCTTTGCCAGTGGTCTTAACCTTCTTCATACCGACTTTCCAGGCAAGGCAAATACCCTTTTCTTGAACTCATCCTTACTGGGTGTGTTGGTGTCGGTACGATTTTATGAATCAAGGGATTAATTAATAGTAGAAATTTATGTCAACAGCTAGGTAAATAAAGGGTAATGTTGACTTTTTCATACAGGCATAAGTTTTTTTCGTTGCTGGTACTTGGTTCTTCAACTCCTTTACCGGTGGCGTTTTCTGTGCATTAAGTTGTTGTTTGTAACTCTGGGAGATGTTTTGTGTAACGCACTTGGCAACAGTTCTACTTTTCTGCACACTGAGTAGTCGAGGCTATTTGCATAAGTGATATTACGATCACCAAGCAAGTCTCTCCTATTTCACACCAGGGATTCTTCAACTAGCCTCCCTTAATGAATGCTGAGGGAGTTGTTTGTGCACCTCTTGGCTGGCTTGCTGAATACCTCCAACAGTGTATTCATACCCCTGCTTCATTCGTCTCCCTTGCATTGCCACCTGTCTCAGTACTAGGGTATCGAAACGTTCAAGCCTTCATCATACAAGCTAATCGAAAGGTCGTCATAGCTAGTGTCAATGCGATTTAATGGACCCAAAGGCAGTCCAAATGCCAGGTACTGGATGGTTTAGCATTTAGAATCCACTAAGAACCCGTTTTTACAGTAGAAAGTCTTGCATTTTTAGTTCCCCGTTCTTGCTCGACTTACCAGACCATCTCTTTGATGGTGATTGTGGCGCGCTAATATTTGTGCAAGGTTGGACCTAGTAATTATTTAGTTGGAGGAAAAGAAATGGCTTTCACCTGAAAGTTTGGAATAACGCTCCATGACCGTGCGCTGCACTAAATTTATGCGTTCGCCTGGAGCCAATCAAAGACTAGATGCCGAAACAAAATTTCAAGGGTCGACAGAACTTGGCATTCACAACACGCGTGCAAACACAGTTGCCGCTTTGTACCGAAGCGAGAGCAATCCTACCCAGCCAGTACTTGGGGATGTCGATTTTTAAACATGATGGAGGATTCTAATTATTACCCCTCTCATCATTAGATAAATCCTGCGGACCAGAACATGGAACCCTGGAATTGGGTCATGCGTTGGCTAGAAATTGTCGATCCTGCGGTAATAGCCGACCTTCTGGAGCGCTTCTTCCTGCCACGTTGGCTCCATTGTCTCTCCGAGTGGCTCACCCAGGCTGTAGATTCGCGCAACCGTCACGCCCCCTCCACTGGTCAGATATTCAGCGAAATTGGCGCCTGGTACTCTGGCTGGAAGGGCCAAATTCCCCCCGAGTTGACGGACTATCCAAGTATTAAGGACGCGCTCACGAAGGCTCTCAGTTTCATGGAATGCGCGATGCGCGGAATAGCCCCAGTTAGTGTTTTTCACTTGTTTCCCTTTACCAAGAGTTGGTGTGGCCTCTTTGAACATGGTCATTATCTTGCCATTTCAGGACGCCCTGTCGTACGGAAGAGCACCGAATTCCCAAATGGCCCCAGGTCCTCCCAACAGTGGTGCTGCACGTCGTCCCCCGTTTGTGCCTTTGGCACAACTCCCACCGACAAATCTGAGGGAACAGGTGGAACAGACGGCAGCTCAGAGAGGCTTCCTCTTTCTTCCCATTGCGAATCGCTTCCACGAGGGCAAACAGATATATCGCCTAGAGGCACAGCAGGTCTTTTTCGACCGCAATGTTGCCTTCTGCTACAACTCATATGACTCGGGTTGGCATCCCGTCTCCTTCAACGAACTCATGGCGCTGGCCGAGTAGAAGAGGTTATGTTTGTCTACCTATGTACAGCCTCCTTGACTTGTAAAATTCATTCACCTTGTTTTACTCTTTTTCCATTTTACAGTTACTAAAATATCAGTCGCCTGTTCACTTGACTAGTACCATAGATTTAACAGTCGCCAAACAATCCGGGCTACTCGTGTTCCGATGTTCATTAATCTAGCGGGTCAAACAAAGTGGCATTTTCTCCCGTGATTTGGCCTTCTCTTTCACAGTAATATTTAGGATGAATTGGAGGGGGGGGGACATGTTCATCCTTAGTGCGACAATAAGCTTGCTGTGGCATTTCAACTGACTGACTGATGAGCTGTATTGGATGCTAAGGTCTTATCCAACGTTGAGGCGTTGCCGTTGAACATGAACACGGCAGTGTTATGTTTACGTTCCACCATCTGCGCCCAAATACGGCCGAAAAGGCGGATGACAAGTAGAGAAACGATAATAAATTGGAAAGCGACTAACACATTGGGATCACCTCGATTGAGAATGTATGCCAGCGAGATAGAAGGGACGGGTGAGGGTGTGCGACTGCTGGGTGATTTGTTTAAACTCACGCTCCTGCGATTCCTCCACTAGACGGCGATTAACTTCGGTCAGCAGGTCGAGCACATGGAGAGAGCTGGCGTACTTGCGAAACACATCGACGAGAATTTGGATGAACCAGCTTCCAGCCTTCTCCGAGCGCCAGGACACGAAGCCTGGCAGGGTGGAGTAGGCGATTATGTAGTCACTCATATAGGGCAGACACTTCCACAATGTCTTGTGTACCCTAGCGTCCACGCTTTCCAATGGGGATGCAACGAAGCTTGCATCATCGGGTTCGAATATGCATCCTCGGTCCTTCTCCTCTCCTCTGCAAGCTTGAAAAAGAATAAACTTGGGTTTGCCGGCTAGAGCTGGGAAAGATTTGTTGGTAAAGGCTTCGAGGATGTCATTAATGGCAAAGAGTTTTCCGTCGGCAGTGTAGATGTAGTCCTGCACTCCGTGGGACATTACAATGAGACCACCGGCGTCAACCTCATAGTGACTGGGACTTTTTATAAAAGCGCTGAGACTAGACTCCAAGGCAGTGGCGGTGGGATCTAGAAGTACTTCGACAAAGTAACCAAGGTCGGTGAAGAGAGACTTTAAAGCAACGACATCTTCTGATGAACCGATTCGGTTGCTGAGACCCGAGCCCGCTTCGAAGTTTGAGATGTTTATTAGGAGGATGTAGCCGTGGGGAGCAGAGTTGACGGGATATGCGGCAATCGATTGTGTGGGGTGCTCCGTAACATGAGCTTGCGTCTTGGAGGGAGGTGAGACTGGATGTACCGGTCGGGGACTTATGCTTAAATTGGCCATCTTTTCGACAAAAGAAGACTGATTTGTTTCGGAAAGGGCGGATACGAAGGTATCGTAGGCGTTGGGACCACAGCGAACTAGCACATTGAGGAGGGTTCGAACTTGGTCGGCGACTACGGGACCGGAGGAGAGGATTTTCTCTGCCTGAGTCCGCGAAAGAATTTCATGACAAAGGAGATAATCAGTGATCTCCTCGATATCACGCAGTCCCTTCACAAAATCAACCTGCATCCGACTCAGCCGTTGTCTTTGTTCAGCATTCATTTCCAGGGATCTGACATTAACAGCTACCTTAATGTTATGACTTCTAAAGATTAGTTATCAAGTTTAATTAGTATCTGAAAGTAACGAAATGGAGCAAAAGCATATGCACTGTACTCATGCAAGAAGTGCACTGAAGGAAATCGCTCCGATTATTTACTCTAGGCAAAGTAGAATCGTAGCCATTCGAAAATCATAGGTTGAGTTACTATTCTTCAAAAAAAGAGCATAAATATACTATTCGGAAAGAATATGAGCACACTGAAAGGTTGGGATGAATCAAACCCAAAAAAGCTGGAGGATCAAGTCCACTTTAACGACTAAGTTGCGGAATAGCAACACACCATCTCTGCGAGAACCATCCACTAAAACCGACTACGTGAGACCCCCAGGACCAATCAAAAGTCACTAAAATGCTCGCCAAGGTCTCTCGGATAAATGCATATCAGTACATTCAAATCATTTTAAAAGTAACAACATCAGAATCCATGCGCAATAGCTTGATGCATTCTTTTAACTGGAGCTACACTCTCACTGCGTATAGCCAAAAAGTGCCCCAGTATAATACGCAGTGTGCGTGACGGTGCAGATATTGTGCGGAACATAATGCTAAGGTATGTAACGCTTACGTAGTGCATCCTTGGTTTTCACAAAAGCATTGTATGCAGAATAAGTTTTCAAATGGCTTGCAAATTTTTGAAAAACCCTGTTGAATTATTCTGGATACGACCGATGTAATACTTTGTTTGTTCGAACTACCGATTTAGGTCACTTGGGTGGCCATCTTGTTCTAGCTGGTCGGTCGGCCTCCGGGCCGTACCAACAGTCCCCAAGTCCCCTGTTTCCGGAATATATATATATTCTGCCCTAGTACTGCGCCTTCTTTTACCTTAAGGGGAGCCTCGGGACGCTACAACCGAGATTTGAAGTGATTTAGGCAATTTTTGAAAAACATTCTTATGCCTTGGTAGAAATTATTCAATGTTTGGCGAAATCTTGGCGCCACGACTCCCTCTGAGGTTTTAAGGAGGTATATTGCTAGCACACAGGAGGGGTAAGAAGCTACTGACACAACCTCGAGGTAATACTCGTGAATAAAATTCAACTACCAAAGACCGGGGCTACACAGCATTGTTGGAACAAATGCCGGTTCCAGTTAGGGTGGCTTGGGTGGCCATATTATCTGGATCGTGTGGGCCGGTCTCTGAGGCATGCCAGAGACCGCAATTCCTTCCAGTTTGCTGGAACTTTGTGTTCAGCCTAAATATTATGCCTTGTTTTGCCTTCAGGAAAGTCTTGGGACGGTGCATATGCGTCTAGATAATTAAAGTTTGAGTTAAACTAGCCGCTCGAGCATTGCGGGGGTATTTTATTATGGTGACCTCATTACTGGCCCTGAACGTAGCTTTCTTCATGCAAGATGGCAACTTAATGCTGAAAACAAACCAAATTTCATTTTAAATCCGTTAGACGAGTTTGGATTCTCAGAAAATATTGCAAGAATTTCTTCCATTAAGAGAAACGAGTCCTCGACTGCAAGTTTGAGGCCCTTTACGAAGTTGTAAGAAGGAGGTGCAGCGTGACCGAAAGCGTACTACCGATACACGGAAGGTTCGAGAAGCTGCTGAGATAACCAAGAGAAAGCCACAAAATTAACTGTTTTACTGCATCGCAGACGTGAGATTTCATTCTAAAAGCCTGATAGTGCAGTAAAATTCCATACGCATAGATGGACAGCTAATTTGGCGTTACAGGCGTTTATTCAACTTTCCATTGTTCATGTAACTGTTTTCCGAGTGACTTCCTGTACCTATCTGTCCTAATTGGACAAGTTTAGTCATTTTAAGCCTTGGTATTTCATCGTCAATAATATCGGTAAATAAGCATACGATTAGATCAAAATTACCCGCAGTCTTCACCGCTATGCCACTAAACAGGCGTGGCAGCTGGTCCGCCGCTCTAGTGCACTCTCGCCATTTTACGTGCTTCTCGTTTTTGCGGGTTGTTAGTGATGCATTCGTCGATCGTTCCTCCTGGCAAAACTCTTCCAAGGGTAGGCTGCGTTTATTTTTCTTACAATAGGCCGATGCGCGTATTCCTAAGCCCCCGAAACCTCCAGAGAAACCATTGATGCCATATATGCGGTACAGCAGAAAGGTAGTGAGCATTCACTGTGCTGAATCTGCAGGTGTGGGAGAGAGTGAAGAATGAAAATCCGCAGCTGAAATTGTGGGAGGTCGGTCGCATTATTGGGCAGATGTGGCGTGAGTTGCCTGATGAAGAAAAAAACATTTACATTGAAGAATACGAGGCCGAAAAGCAACGCTACAATGATACCCTTCGGCAGTACCACAGTTCTCCTGCTTACCAAGCGTGGGTTGTTGCCAAAGAAAGAGGTATATTGCGTCCCCATACTTCTTACTCATGTGCTTCTGTTTCCTGAATTCTATTTTTTTAGCCGAAAAAGTCATTGAGGAGGAAGAGCGTCGGAGCGCTGCACGATCTCGTGAAAAGCATGAACCACCAGTCGATTTACGGGAGTCTTATGTTCTGGAGGATAATGAAGAAGATCCTGATGAGCAGTTCACTGTAAAACATGTGGCAGCGGCTCGCTTTCAACGCAATCATCGTCTCATGCACGAAATTCTTAATGACACGAAGCTACCTGATCCTGGCCAGCTAATTACTGAGACTCGTATACAAACCCTACAGATGCAGGTTAAACAATTGAAGAGCCACAAAAAGAATCTATGCAGTGAAATCGAGAACTGTGAGCTACGACACCAGGCTAAGATGCACCGCATCCAAGACGAGTCGGCTGCGTTTTACACAGAATACCGCAAATTAATGGCCCAAACTCCTCGCATCTCCGAATCTCAGTTTGCTGACATGATTGTCAAGGCGAAACAGGATCTGGATCGTGAGGAGGAGAAGAAGCGCGAACGCCAAGCTGCAGAGAATGAAGCTCGTAAACAGCGCGCTCAGCAAAGAGAGGCCGAAATTGCAGAGGCTGAGAGGCGTCGTCAAGCTCAGCTTCTCCAACAGCAGCAACAACAACAACAACAAATGCAGGCTGCTCCCCAGATCCCGCACGCACCTAATGTATGATTTGGCCTTTTTGTTTCTACTGTTTTTTTATTTTAAAAGCCATACGTTATTTTCTGTAGCAAGGGCCTCCAGTGGAGGATCCTGGCTACGCCCAAGCGCAGCAGCAGGCCCAATACAATCGAAAAACTTATCCTTGTCCCCCTCCCCCGGGATCGCAAGCGTATCCACCTCCACCTCACTATGCTCCTGCGTCAACACAGCCCCCACCATCCACGGAGGGAGTGATGGAGGTAGAGAGAAATAACAGTGCACTTGTTGAAGAGTCTATCAAGAAGGACGCTTCTGCCTCCGAGCCGGGTCCAGAAGTGGATGATCCCAACTCCAAAATGGCTCAAGACCAACAGCAGTCGGTGGCTCAGAGTTCATCAACTGTGATGGGTGGTGGTGGCTCACAGCCACCTCCCCCTAACTACACGATGCCGTCAAATCAGCAAGCGCCGCAACCACCACTACCTGAGTATCAATACCACCAACAACAGCAACAGCCACAACAGCAGCCGATTCCACAACCGCCTCCGATCCAGGGTCGTTATCCTCCCAATTACTATCCTCAAAGTGGGAGACCTCCCTACTCGGGTTACCCCACTCCGCAGCCTCAGCAGGCACCTCCGCCACCGCCACCGAGTTATCCGGCCTCGCAACCGCAGCAGATGTACCCATCGTGGCAGGGGCAGTATCAACAACAGCAACAATCAGGGTACCCAGGTGGAGGCATGGTGCCGCCGCAAAGGTATCCTCCGCCACCACACGGCTACCAGCGCCCACCTTACTCAGAGGTTCAGGCTCCTCCTGTGCCTCCACCCTACCAACAACAGCAAGCGCCGGTAATGCACCATCCCCATCAGCAGAGCTATTGGCAGCAACAACAACAGCAGCCTCCACCACCACAACAATCCGACATGTCTCAGCAGCCGCCGCCCTCCGGACACTACCCAGTCTCATCAGCCTCTGCTGACCCGCAGATGGGAATGATCCCTCAGAATCAACCACCACTACCTTCGCAACAGGCCGCGGCTCCGTCCGCTGGATACTATCAGAGTAAGTAATTTTGGCCCTGTTTGATAATGCATTATGTGGTTAGATGTGTGGGATTGGTGCAAGACCTAACGGCAGCATTTTTTAAATTGTTTGAGGACTGGCATCCGTACGGTTTTCTCGAACTTGTTGCAATTTCAACCGTAAGTTAATCCTGCTCACGTTCAGTAAACCATTGCTGTTGGCTCGCAGCTGCAAGCTTATTACACTACTTCAGGTCCTTGTCCATCCACACCAATTGAATTCATTCCCAAATTGGTAGGAGTAAATCGGCTGTATTAAATTCTGCTGGACGATTAACTCGGACCTACTCCGGAAATTGGGTTTACTTTTCGGCGCTTTGACACCACATATAGCTCTCCTAAGGTGTCCAACCTTTCTCATTCTTAGATTGCACCCACGGTGTTTATTTGTGGTCCATTGAATATTTTAGGCTATGGCGGAGCCCCACCACCGGGCTATGGGGTTCCATCCTCTCAAAGCGGGGTCTACTTTAACGGTCCCCCACCACAACAGCAGCAACCAATGCCACCGGGTGGTGGTTATGGGCATCAGCCCTACATGCAGCCACAACAGCAGCATTGGTCTCAACAATACCCACCGACAGGTTATCCATCCTCACAGGCACCGCAGAGACCCTCAATGGCCCCGCAGTCTGGTCCTCCTCAACCTCAGTCCACTGCGCAGGCACCACATCCACAACAACCGCCACCACAGCAACAGCAGCAACACTCAATGGGCGCGCCTGCGACTTCTGGGGGTGCTGGTGGCAGTGGCGGCGGTGTGGCATCGCCAGCAGACCCATCGGCTATACGGAGACCCTCGCCTAGTCTTCAGCACCCTTCTGCTACCCCAACCCCACCAGCTCCTGGTCAGTAATTAACGCTAACCCCTCTCGCATTTATACTTTACCCCTGACTGTCTCTTTGTCCACGTGTTCGTCTTTTTATGTACCTCATTTAATTAATATGTGGTGGCTCCATTCTTTTGGGGTCCAACACTTTCAAGATCAGGTTACAAAATTTCCTTAAAATGGGGTTTTCGAGCGTGTTATTAGTGCCATCTGTCAGACCTGTGTCTGTTTTAAAGGCGCCCGTATCGAGTACACTGATAACTACATTGAATAACCGAACCTACACAAGTGTAAAAGCATTCAAAACTGCAAAGGAAAGCAAAGTCTGCCTCCAAATATTCACCTATGGTGAAATCTACCCGATGCGTTTCACACCGCGTGCGTGAATGCCTCAAAACCTGCTTGTTTCAGATTTCTCCACGCAAAAATTACTTTATCCTCGTTGTAAATCGAGATTTCACATTTTTCATTCTTATCTTAAATCTGTTCCTTGAAGCGGCAGTGCTTTTGTTGTAGTCGCCACCTCATGTTCAGATGTGCAAGCAACTCTTTTTCAAGACACTAACTCGGATAGCTTAAAAAGATCACCATTTTTTATTTACTCTGAAAAAATCAGAAAATGCAAAACAGATAGCTCAGAAGGTTAGTGAACTGTAGTAGGTTCGGAGGGGAGCCTTAGATACCTACAGTGACAATCACAGTCGGGCACCGGACAGACCACGTTTGCACCATCGCCACGCCGTCGCATACACCATGCGGCCATGTGTTCCATGTGGCCGCCGTGGTGACACAGTGGACAGGCCACGATCACGCCACGGGCTGTGATGTTGCACACCGCACAATGCAGCAGGCCACCGCCTGCACTAGCGGTCGTGGTTTTGGCAGCTGGAGTGGGAGTAAAGCCCGCGAGACCCGTGGGACCGACCACCTCTGTCTGCACGGCTGGAAGGCTGAGCAGGTGAGTTAGCACGGGTGGCATATGTTCGGCTCGCCATTCACTGGGGGAGAGGAGAATTTGGCTCTGACGATCGAGGGGTTCGGCTAACCCGAGGTTATAGAAATCGAGACGTGAGCGGACGTGAAGCCACGTCAGGACTTTATGCCACTGGGCGGAGAAGTTGGCGCGGGGCATTATGAGATCCCACGCAGAGAGAAGGTTGATGTAGACGCTGAGAAAGTGTGTGTACTGGAGTACGTGTTTGAACGGTAGCAGCCTTGGTAAGGAACACAGTAAAGTCGTCAGTGTAACCACCACTAGGTAGACTAACTCTCACACCATCGAGCTCACCACACATGGGAGGTGTAAGGCGCGTCATTTTGCGGCTCCTCTCCAGTAACTCCACCAACATCCATCAGCACTTGTCCGCAGAAGTGCTGCTGAAGCAGAGCGATGTTAGCTATTTCTTCGGAGCTTTGACGACTTCGAGAATCCACAGACTCGGCGACATTGGTCCCAACAGAGATCTTGTAGCATGGAGTAGCACTAGGGGAAGGAGGATGAGGTGACTCCATAGGGTCCGGGGTTATGCTCTCGACTGAAGTTGAAGGGTTGACCGAGTAACTGCTCGATCGCGTCCTTGTGCACGAGGGGACACTGACTCCGCTCTCGGATGTAGACTGCTCGGTAGGACTTTTGCCACCTAGAAGTAGTGGGGCAATCGAAAATCACTTGACACCCCCGCTTTGTGAATGCTGTGAAATCATTAAAGTGAGGCATACATTTGAAAGTCGGTGCTTGACGTGACGTCCGGGTGGATGTGGAGTCCTCCGTGGTGGATTTCAAAGGCTCCCTTATCGTAGACGGAGCAGTGGTTTGTGATTCCTGAAATGCAAGGAAATGCCACGCTTGAAGAAGGTTACGTGAGCTTTTCAGTATCCTCTCACTACAATGAATGATAGACTGCAATTGTTTACACACAATGTCGGAGGCCGCTATGTGTACCCCTCGGCTGGCTTTTATCGTGTCAATAGAGCCTCATGTGATGTGAGCCTGTTTAGGTGATGAAACGAGGTTGGCTCGGTCACAAACCGGAAGAAGGCTTTCGTTGGGCTTTTTGCATAGCATTTTCGGAGGATGTAGTGGCCAAGCACACAACCCAGTGATAATATGGCGGTGAATTGCCTGATTGCCATCACTTCGCGGCTCAGAGCATCTCCTGCTTGTTTATAAGGAAAGGGTGATTAAAATTAGTCGAGACTAACGAGGCACATCAATTGGGTTCCATCGGCATGTACCTGACAGACGACAAAGGAGCCTCAAAGCCGGTTGACTCGGTCGCCTTTGTACGGTGTAGAGTCCTGCGGTTTTAATGTGTTTACTGACTTGCGACGATAAATATCGTCAGGGGAACACACACTGTCAATGTTGATGATCCTCCAACGTTCCACTACCCATCCCATCCCACCCCCTTCCCCTCCCTCCCCCAAGGCACCACTTCATCCGCCAAAGATTAGGCTGGCTTTGTGTGGGTATGAACTCCGGACGCAAGCCCTCACCAGTCGTAGCCGAAACAACAGCTATGACTAAGATTTACCTATCCGACACAACAACTGTAAAGCCTCGCCTTCAGAAGGAGCTAGGACCAGTCAGAACAGTCGGAGGAAAGTCTCGCCTCCGCAGGACAATGCGAAACCCGTCAACGCACGTAAGTTTTTCGCTTTATAATAAGGGAGAGAGGAAAGGGGATTAGCGGCCCATTCGCGTCCCTCCATAGCTCATAGTAGTTACTATCACCTTGGCTTAGTTTTTACTTGGCTTCTAGGGCACAGAAATAGGAGAAGGTGCAAAAAACTTCAGTGATAATGGATCTACAAATCCTCCTCTTACAGAAGGCTAAAGGAGAGAATTTGGCAAGGCAAGGAGAGGAGATAGAACTTAACAGAGCTGAAACCGAGCCTCAGACAAGGAAGTGTCATGTGTACATGCAACCGGAGGAGAAGGTCGCTTCAAAACCTATTTACCTTGTGCAGTATAGAGGAGCTGCTAGACACAATGCTGGTCATATCAAGCTACATCGTTTGTGGAGTCACGACTCGCAATTGTGTCCTTTAATAACTGTTAAGTTTCTCTTTAAACTTAGACGGCATCTCTGACTAAATTAACATCAAAGTACTCCTTCCTCAACTAGCCCGGATGTGAACGCATGCATGAATCTGAAGATGTTGGCGCCTGCTGAAAGCAAAGCTTGTGTTGGAGTTACGAGTTATTCAACGGTGTCACATCAACTTCTTCCCTTTAGTACTCTAAAACAGGTTAATAAGACCGTAACAAACTCGGAACACGGTCGTCAGTAAAGTGTCAAAGGAGAAAGGCGCTCCTTCTAGTAATGGTATCAACTCAAATTAGCTTTCTTGACCGATCCCAACTGCTACTCAAAAAGTAAAATGTGATTGTTCTAAGACCAATCTCGACCCACCATCCACTCTGCCCCTATGGCCCCAACTGACCCGTCTGGTTGAGCATGAGACTGGAAAAACAAACAAGTATTGAAGAACGGCAGGAACTTTCGGTCAGCCGTGGTGGGGAAGGGACTCATGCCACACCTACATCAACTAGGATTGGAAAATTGTGCCGGTAGATGGGTGAATGACTTCCACCGGCACGCCAAGGGAACAAATAACGTCACTGGTGATCCTCCATCAATCCGCTATCCATTCCACACCTCCAAGGTACTCCTTTGCGCCCAAGAGACTGGGTTTGCTTTGCAGGTGATGGAGTCTAGACGCAATCTCTCACTAATAAATTCGATGCTGAAAGCCAACCAGTACCCAAGAATAAGATCCTTCTACTCAACACGACAAACCCAAAGTCAGTGTGTAAAACCTCGCCTTCAGAAAGAGACAAACTGGCCAAACAGTCGTAGGAAAGCCCCATCCTCGCGACACAGTACGGAGCCCATGAACGCCCCTGAGATTTGCGCCTTATGGTGAGGGGAATTAACTCCCTATCCTCCTTCCCCCCACAAGTGAGGGAGCAATGAAAGTGACAACGGCTGCTTTTAACCTGACTTCTGGAAGGAAACTCATGCCACATCAGATACAGAACCAGTAACAGTGAATCTACAAGTTCCCTTTGTCGGAAAGGCGAGCCGGGAACATTTGGAGAAGCAAAAGAAGTGGTTGAAACAGAACCTAACACAGCTGGGACTGAGCCTCAGCACACATACACACACACACTTCAGCACTTCATTACTTGATTCTCTAGCCACAGGAGTTGGCGACGATAAAGGGAGCCGTTAGACATAATGCTGATCAAACCAAACAACACCGTTTGTGAAGTCACAACTTGAAATCCTGTCAAGTTTCCCTTCAAGCCTAGGCGGCACTTCTGCCTCAACTAACCCCAGGGAGTTCGCTCTTCAACTAGCCCGGACGCGAACACAGGAATGAAACCGAAGCTATCAAAAGCCTGAAACGACCGACCTGGAGCACTTTTTCCAGTGAGAAACAAGCTACCCGTAGGTAAAAGGTCACTCCTTCCATGAACATGCAAATTTATTGCCGCTGGTAGCAATCATCAGTGATGCATCATCTTGAAAATTTCTGGTTTTACTTTGAGTACTCTGGAAACAAAAAGTATTGTCGACAGACGCTCAATTGCCAGTTCTCGGACGTCTACAACCTCATCTTTTTTTTTCACTTACCATTCCCTTTGGAACGAATTGACATCGCCTGAGTTGCATAAACAGGCACGCACTGCAATAAAACTGTACTGGGGTAGGAAACAGTTCAACGCAAACACCATCAACAGTTAGTCAACAACGTCGACGAACTCCTATTTTAGACGCTGCGCAAAAAGAAAGCTACACCATCAGAGCCGCTTCAATGCAAAGGCAAATCCGACGTGGCTGAACTGCCTGATGGGCCGAAAGCGCACCGCAGTGGGTTTACAAGACCGTTTATGCAAGGAGGAGGAGGCAACACATTGGGAAATCTATGCGTTTGCGTTGCTACACGAAGTACTCGTGCTCCCCAAGTTTGCGGAATACGATCACAGCACAACTTGAACACATAGCCTTCAGCAGAGGCGCTTGTCCTAACACAACATAAACTTTAACTCAAGAAGTCACAGATGAACAATTTTGAAGCAAGACCGTACCGACATCTACTCTGCCCCTGTGGCCTCAACCAGTCCATCTGTGACACGGAGTCAGTGAAGCCGACTAGCATGAAT
This sequence comes from Taenia multiceps, assembly GCA_001923025.3. Taxonomy (NCBI): domain Eukaryota; kingdom Metazoa; phylum Platyhelminthes; class Cestoda; order Cyclophyllidea; family Taeniidae; genus Taenia; species Taenia multiceps. Next base: position 59,120,202 of record CM010311.1, on the reverse strand, counting down.
AAACACTGTTGTCATATCAAAGGACAGGTTAAGCAATAAAAGCCCGTTAAAAAAGATCAAGCAAAGCATTCACTACAAGTAATTGATGACCCACGCATGCGATTTTAATTGGTATGCAAAGAAAGGTGTACTACAAAACGAAGACTTTGATGTTGGTATTTAAATCAGCTATTAAGGCTCAACTTGAAAGAAGCTATTTTGAGCATAGGTGGAGACCGATTAGTGAGATTAGGAGGATAGACCTCTCCAGTACAACTTGCGCCCTTAAAAGGCTGTGGAAAATGACCCGTCGCCTAACCGGGAAGATGATGATCAAGAGAGGCTGATTTGGATTGCCAGGAAAAGCATGCAAATTGACTATTCAAATCGCACCTCGTCTGTCCTCTCCACAGGCGTCAAGGCGTGCAGTTGATGAGCGTCCAGCAGAGCTAAATTGGGCAGCACTACGGTCGACCTCGATCTTCGTGATATTTGCATCGCGGCAGTGGACTGAGACACCTGTTGAAATGTACACCGAATGGGGCTCTTTTGTGGTTCAAGGGGATAAGGTCGGAAGCAGGTGAATGAGGCGCGTTGTGGTTGTTTCAAAGCCATAGCGGCGGCTTTCAGTGGCGCAGTGAGGAGGAGGGCCGGTGGACTGGATTGCGCGTCGATTGCGGCCATCACGAAACCCATCATTGTCAGGCTCTGGACGTCTCCGAGGGAGAGAAAGTGAGAGAGCCTAGAGAAGGACCGGAAATTCGAAGAATTTCCACCTTGATACGTCTTTTAACAGTGCATCATGCATGTGTTGCCCAGGTTCTCTTGCCTAAGCCCGCTCGTCACACATAGGTGACATGATGAATTGAAAATGAATTAGATTAAAAAGAAGATCAGGATTAAAAGGTTGGAGTCAGATTGGACCAATACGAACCGAGTCTCCAGGGATCCGGTAATGAATTCAGCTCGGCTTAGCCTTTCCGACTACCTTCTCAAAAATCGAGCATAAAATTCCATGAGCGTGTCAACTTCAATTAGACCTGTGATTTGCCTTTCACGCCTCAAAGGGAGGAGGAGGAGGGTTAACGACTTTGAAATTAACTCACCAAGTATTAAAAAAGGATCGACCAATAGATTGACTGGCGTAGGGCGGAACGATGGCGGGAAAGGGAGGCTGTCTCAACTTGGCACCAGCCAATGATGCCACAAAGCTCCAAAACTAGGGAAAATTAAACAAATTAGCTAGCTACACGCAATCTGGCAGCTCTTAAAAGCCCACAAAAGAGAATGACTGGGCCGATTACAGGATGAAGGAAACACAAAATGAATGATAAGCACAAGGAAACAAATACGTTTAGCCTATCATCACTCAAACAGACTTGAATGAGGGCTGGAGTCTAATGAGGCGGGGAGTTTGTGCCCAGCGCCGGGTGTGTGTGTCCGTGACGTTCAACTAACCTGAATCAGATCCAGCCGACCAGTTGTGCGAGCGACCTTCAGGTTTTGTGAGCACATACGCCTCGGATCCGCAATATCAAGCCTGAAGGAATGGCAAAGAAGGGAGAGCGGATGAGATATGCATTGATTCAGGCAAGCCCCGGCTAGACCATGCCCAGTTGACAACATTTCAAAGTCTCGTAAGAAGTCTTTTTAGACACACGGAAGGGTTGAAGGGCTACCGCCACGGGCCCTACACCACACCACCCAGCTAAGGCCTTCAGGGCCCGCGTAACGGAAGTGAATGGGTAGGCAAATAACCAAATTATTGCATTATAAGCAAAAATTTTGTTTTTCCCCTACTTACGAGACCAAGGCAGAAAATTAAGGCAATTCCTTCACTTCCAATCATCCGCACGACATGAAGGCAGTAAAAGCGTCTAGTGGAAAGTCTAGACAAACTGAATTGCCAAATAAACAAATGTAAAAAAACCGAGCCACTTTTATTGTTTCAAGGCATAAAAGTACGGCTCTCAGGTATTGCAATTTAGGAGCAAAAAAGCCTCCAAGTAACTTACGAGTAGTTGTTGGCAAGGTACCTTGACATGGGGATCAACGATGAAAGGTCGCTGACAATGGCCCGAGGTGAACCTATGCAGGGCACAGAAAACAAGGGTATATCGTCAAGCAAGGGGTGGTAGATAAGTGAAACACTCTCCATTACAATCCATAGACAGTGAAGAGTGAAAAAACAGCCTTAATTGCATAATCCATTGGTTTGGTGGTGAAATAGAATTAAATGGTGTCCTGCGTATTTTGAATGCCCTCCTACGGATATGATGAATATGCCAAATTGTCAAGACTCACCGTTGGAACGAGGTCGATCAAATGAAGTCTTTCGAACAGAAGTCGAGGCAGGGAATGAAGTGATACGAATGGCGTAGGACGCTCTCCGCGTCCGCGTTCGTTGGTGCACCGCGGTGGGCTGTTCGGTCCCTACAACTACTGCCTTTCTAGTTGAGGTAGTGGATGCCTGAAAGAAAACAAAGTGCACATTTGGAAGCTTTACCCATTGCAGCGATGAAATCTGCTACACAGGTAGCACGAACAGCTCACCTTTCCAGTTTCAGTAGAGGTCTTTCCCGAATAATAACGTCTTCGATTAGCATTTTTGGGCGATCCAAATACCACTAAAGAGGTGCTGGAGGTACCTTGTGTTGCCTCTCCAACACCACTACCACTACCACCACAGACAGCCTCTGCACTCAGCGATCTTCTCAAAAGAATACGAGTACCACCCACCATCTGATCTACAGTCTGGGATAACCTTGCCTGTTGCTTGGCCAAAGAACTGTCCGCAGCCTTGCAAAAGAGGTGCTCTTTACCCTCTGTGAGCTGAAGGTAGTCGTGGAAGGAGCGAGGTGTACGAGTGGATCCTAGAGGCACTGGACTAGCGGCTTGAACAATTTCTACAAGAGGCTGATGCAGCCCAAAGGTCACCATTAGGCCTGAGGGTGAGATACGAACCCCAGAGGTGCGTGGAAAGGGAACAAACACGTCCTGAGAGGGCGGTTGTGAGGCGGCGCCGGTTTCTGCACCGGTGGTGGAAGCCTGAAAATCGGGATGCTCTTGAGCAAAGCCGACGTAGGGATCGGATGAAGCCAGGGCGGTCTCATTATCACCTATCTTCTACAGAAGAAAGAAGATCAAAAGGATTAATTTACAAAGGAATGGTGAATGACCTAAATTACGAACGGTAAGGCCAATCTCAACTTACGGACTCCTCGTCAGAAGAAAATGACAAAATGGTCGAGTTGAGATGCTTAAAGACTTTTCGAATGCACGGCTCCAGACACCCACGGGAAGCAGACACCGTCTTTTCGGCTGTACGTTGAATGTCCTACAATGGAGGTGAGGAGGAGATGATAACAAGTTTTAACCGCAAGACCACCAGTGGCTTTGGACAATTCGTCACTTCACTTCAGGAAGATCCACAAGGCATTCAGATTTTCAAATTAGAATTTAAACAAATTTGAGAAACTTTCCATGCCCTTTCATAGCTGATATTGTGCAATGCATGGCGGCTGAACTCACAAAGCGACTTTTGAAGTGTACACAAGTTCACTCGGAGAGCCCCCAGCCCCCACCTCAAGTTCTATCTGCGAGTCATGTGTGTGATTTTCAGATGAACCATAGATGCTGTACTAGATGTGGGGTGCTGGAATACGGCCTGGATCACAACAAAGCAGTAGTACACATCAAGGTGGATCACCTGATTGCTACACAAAAAGTAATGATCAAGAATGACAGGTGAAGTGAAGGATTGCAATAGAATAAAAGCCGGAGAATGAACTTTTCACACTTGACCTACTCAAAGATCTCTAATAAGGCAGGAGGTTGGTTGTCTCAAGATTAACAATACCATCATAGCGGTTAAATGGTACCACAAAGAGCTGCGAGAGGAACAGTCAGAAGCTACAAGGACAGGTAGAGGTGCTCAGAAGCGGTCCAATGCAAACAGGTCGTTGCATAAAAATTGCTACGTAAGAGAAACGACAAATTCTATCAGACCATTCTCATTCTTGCATACCAATCCATTGCATGGTGTACTACCGTGCACGTCAAATCACATCTCAAGTGGCTCATAGAATTACAAGACTAATCGGATATACCTTGAGCATATGCATGAGTGTTGATTCATGCACGAGGGGATTGGAGGCGATAAAAGCGAAAGTGGGAGGACAGTTGGGTGCAGGATAGGCGGGAGGAAATCGAGCCAGGAGGGTTACGTTGCCAGCACTGGGAAGGGACTCAAGAGTCCTTCCAGCCTTCGCCACAGCCAATGATTTTGGTCTCGTTGAATTATTAGGAGTGGTGGTGGTATTGGTGGTGGTGGACTGGAAGAGCGCGTCCAGATCGGTTAGTGGAAGAGAGTCAGAACGATTGCGTGACTTAGCTGCTTCATTGCCTGTATCGAACCCGCACACTGTGCGATGGTGATAGTGATTACGACGGCAGTAATAGAGCGTCAGTCGAACTGTGCAGTCGACTTCATTGCGATCGACATCGTCGATTCGGTACTAACAGGAGGAGGAACAGACAGATGAAGTCGTCGCTTGCCTCGCCGAGGAGAAATTTGCCTGCTTACCTGGCCAATGGAAGAGCTAAGAAGAGAGAGTTCTTGCGTGACAAACTGGAAGGCAAGAGGGTCGGTTTTGGTGGATTGAGAAGCTAAACAAAGAACGAGAGAGAGAGAGGGTTGTTAATGAGTCACTGAGACATTTTAATGTTGCACAGGCGTATAATTAACCTGTCTGTTCCGGGGAGATGTGCCTACTTGAGCTACCGATGCCATCTTCGGTCTGGAACATTAAAATAAAAGTGAAAAGATACCGTATACGAAATGAAAGAGAGAAGGAGGGTTATTATACAGGAAGAGTAGTTTCAGGATCCTTTGCAGCAGGTACTGAAGACGCTGGACGTGGGGGACTACGGTAAGATAATGGCTTCACTCCATCGACGTGCAAGAAAGCAGCCGGTAGATTGTGAATCCTCAACTGGCGATCACGAGACCAGGAGACAAGATTGGCTGGTTGAACTGTGGGCGATAAAGGCGCCACGTTATAATTAGGGCAAAAAATAAAAAAACCGAATTGTTTCAAGGATTAAAAATGAGTTGCGCCTTAGGGGAGAACAAGCGGATTCGGTCCGAAATTCAGAGTGAGAAACGTATGCTTTGTACATTCAGGGAATGACTAGCTCAGACACCCAAAGGTGCATGGAAAAGTCCTCGGAGTGAGTACGCCCACCAACCGACTTTCCAATGCCAGATGCGACAGCACAGACTGGCCCCACGGTCCGCCACACAGATGCATGATGCATGATCACATGGATATAAGTAACCTCGTGGTAAATTTTTGGCGCCAGAAAAATGTAGTGCTTACCACCGGGGCAGATTAGAACCGTTATCAACAAGAAGCATACTCATATCCCGTAGATTTTCCTTATTCTCCAAATCGAAAGTGGTCTCATTGAAGAAGGCGGCGGGAGGAAGATCAGGCCTACACCATCCAAAGCCGAGGACACAGCTCTCTTCACTGATGATGCTCGATCCCGACGGGTAGCCCACACCTGCTCCCTCGTCGTCCCCGTTCAGAGCGGGAACCAGACGCATAGGGGAGAGGGTGTCTGACCTCCAGAGTATCAAACCCGCACTTGTCCAACGTGTCTGTTGTGGCAAGCTGACAATCCCAGCCCCTTTGGGCTAAAATCAGAACAAGGAGGGGAGCTGTTATCGCCATAGTAATGTCCGACGCCCTGGGTTAAGTCAATAATTGTAGAAAAGGGATTGTCCAGTGATTCTAGCCATCAATTAGGTAACCCACAACTTTTAATTTTCTGGCTCAAAAACGAGATGCAATTATGGCAATACGACACTAAGAAATTAGTGGTAAGGGTAGTTGTTGGTTCACACGGCGCAAGCCTGTCCAGAAGAAGGGTGGAAGGGACTTGGAGTAGGATACTTATACCTGCTGAGGCCCTCAAGCACGCTTCAGTAAGGAATCATTCAGCCGCTCAGCAGCATAGCATTTCAAAGGCAGCCGTAGGTCCGTTGGCTTTAATCCCGCCCCCGGCGGTTCAGCCTTCGGCAAACACACAAGAAGCCCTTTGATAAGGGTGGAATTTTCAAAATCGCACCATCACATGACACGGAATCCATTTAGATTTCTAAAAGAGTGTTTTGGAGGTCAGCACCTTAGCATTGATAGCAAAGTGAAGGAGGCTGGTGTAAAAAGAGTCAATCTGACTGACGGATTCGTTACTTGCTTCTGCAAGTTACCCTTTTGATTTTAAAATCCCTCGTACAAGGAAGAGAAGTAATGATACTGGTAGTACGTGACGCCTGTCATAATTCCAGCGTAACCGCAGGCCATCTTACCGTGTAGCGTAGATGGAACATTGGAACCTTCTTGTAGTTGCCGACAAGCAGAGCGTTGTCGAAGTCGTCAAGGTGCCAGACACGTAGACTGCCATCCTTGGTGGCGAGGACGAACTCCCCACTGCGGACGGGCGACCAAGCCATTGAAAGAACCCGCGACGACTGCATTGAAAGGTGGCGCTCGGGTGTGTTGGTCTACCGTAGAGAGGCAACAGGGGGGGGAGGAGTAAAGTGTGAAGAAGATACCTACTTCAAGCATGGATGTGTTCACAACCACTAGGGGAACAGGAAAATTGCCCTGAGTATATCTGAAGAGGGTTCGCAAAGAACCTGGGGAGTCGAATTAAATCCAAACAACTGAAAACCGTCAAACGATAAGCCAAAACACCTTTCAGCCTCTATTTTCTGCCATTAAAAGCTGATTATAGCACCTTAGCGATCCAGGTTTTACTATAGCCATCATAACTTTGCAAGAGTTAAACAATTTTAGCGGGTAGATGTCAACAATGGTCAGATGGACAAAATTATATAGGGATAGGGCCACTTTCTTGTCGGACGATATTCGCGCATGCTGTCCTACTAGGCCTGAAAAAGGTCACCGGTGGACCTCAAGCCAAAAGGCAGCTACTCGACCACTCTCTGGAAGAAAGTGCGTTCGACAGTCGACGACAATCCGATTTGTTTACTGTTCAGACAGACATATGCACGCACTGCTTCTTGATGAGACAATGTGGAGTGATATAGGTTTTAAATTTGAAGTTGAACTAGGCAAGTACGAAAGTGAATTAAAATGTGTTGAAAAGAGACGTACTCGGAGATCCCAAAATTGGACCATGAAGTTCCCTCCACTGGCAAAATTGTACTCCCGGAATGGATCCCAACAGAGCAGACTTGTGGAGGCTGTAGAAGTCGAGAGAATTCACCCCAATGGGGGGTCAAAAAAAGTTGACGCAACAAGGAGGAGGATGAGGAAAACTAGAGACGTACAGAACAATTCAATATTTTTCACCAATTTGGCAGGATCCCTCAGATCCCACACAGTGATTGAACGAAACTGTTCATTAGAGGCTGTGGCCAGAATATTGGGTTGCGTGGGGCACCAATCCACAGCGTTGATTGGACGGATGAAGCCCTGAAGTGGTGTCACCAGAGCCAGTCTACTTTCATTGGACGACCAGGAGTACACCTCACACACATTTCTCCGCTGAAATTGGATTTTCCCAAAAATAAGCACCAAAATCACACAACACAGGTCCAGGGAGAGGAAGATGTACAGGGAGAGGGTTTAACAGACAGGAATCCTTCCAACTGGCTATTGCATGAATCATAATAACCACTTCCAACGTGTCAGTCTCAAAGACTGACAGGAGACAGACGTTATTTTGGACGTCAATCATTATCGTATTGCATGCAAATGGGTATAAAAATGCGTACAACAAGAGCCAGCTGCGATCCGTCATTTGGATGACACTGCAGAATTGACGGTTCGAGGGCATCAATCTTTTCAAAGCAGACCTTGTCGTGAGGAGACTCAAGATCAATGACAGCTAGCTCTTTAGAGCTAAACAAAAATGAGAAGCAGAATAGGTGCGATTAAGATTTATCCACAGAAAATGATCAAAATTGCAAGAAACAATGAGGAGGATCACGTACCTAGCTAAAAAAGCAAAACGCCCAGTGTAGTCGACATCAAGCACAGAAGCCTAGTGCAAGAGACGCGTATGAGCGCTATGCGGATGGATGGAAAAGGGAGGAAAAAAAAAAAACGTACCTGCAAGTCGGGATGAGAAAATTCCCCAATTAGGTGGCTTCCCTGTAAACAAAATGAAGTACACTTTCAGCCCCCGGACCACGCGTTTTCACAGACCACTCAAAAGCCCCAGCCCACAGTACTACCCACTAGTCCCACTTTTGAAGTCCCAATCCCCCTATCCAATGTCACATTGACACACATCCAGAACAGAATCAGAGACGACAACCAGGTAGGGAATCGGAGGCACAGTCAACGGTACCATCGTTTCGCTAGAAATCCCGCCTCTTAAGCCCTTTTTACCGTCGAAGAAAGAGCAGCAAAGCATCAAAGACAGTAGTGAAAAGACGGTCCTCAAGCAGGCAGTGGAAAAAGTGGCACATGGTACGCTTCCACAGCAAGTTTATTGATCCAAACAACCATTCCCTCAACATAGCGAACGGACAGATACATATGGAGATAGGTAGAGGAGAGCGAAGAAGGCACGAATCCAGTGACGACTGTACACATAAAAGATGTGGTAGGAACGGGGAGATCTGAGCGGGAGAGGTGATCCGCCTACATAACATATATATACACGGAAAGAGGGGAGAGAAAGGGTGCGTGTCTAGGTGGATGCACTGGCCGTGGACATCTCCAGTGCCACAGCACCGCAACTGTCGGTCATGGGGGCGGTGGACTCCGTGTTTATTGGAGAGGTCAGATCGGAAGAAGAAGTGACCTCCACGGAAGCAGTGGCGGATGAAGTGGCGATCTTCCGCCGCTTATAGGAACGAGGAGCGCTTGTTACACGGTAGAGAGAAGCGCGAGCTATCCGACTGGCTTGTCGACTGCGCGACGCCACAGCAGAGGAGCCGGTACTGCTACGCAGAGATCGTGAATTATTGGTAGAGGTATCACTCCGCAGCCGACGTTTGCGTCGCTTCCTTCGAGAAGATACAGTCATTGCAGTCACCAAACTCTCCACCGGAGCTTCAGTCACCTCCGATTTTGGCGCAATCAAGGGAGAGGTGAGGCTAGCGCCATTAAGACCCTCTTCATCAGAGTGGGGTTCTTTAACGTCTAAATGGTCTTTTGCCTTCCGTTCTTCCACTTCCTCCTCGTTGGATATGGCGTTAGAATCGTTCAAGGGAGTTGACGTGGGATGGTCACCACTAGCAACACCTGTAGAGGACGGCGACGTTGGGAGATGGTTGGCGGTTGGATTGTCAGGATGGGAAGTGTTTTCGACTTTTGCTGCACCAGTTCCTAATGGAATGCTTGTGGAGCCCTTGAGAGAAGTGAATGAGAAAAAACGCTTTTAATTACATATCAAATTAGAATTGAGGCTGCCGATGGTTCTGATAATAATGACTACCCTTCTAGCCTTACTTCCCGCACATGCATTCAGGCGCAACTTGGAAACGGACATTCTTTTAAGCTTACTGAACCTGACGACTCCATGTTAGGTGTTGAAGCAAAAGCAATAGTCTTCCATGGACCTTATTTTCCCCCCAAACAAAAATATGATTCTAAGAAATTATACCAATGCTATGTAGAAAATAGTTCGAGAGCTAAAAATAACATCCCCAAGGATGAAGAGCACTAGACTTCAATAAGTGATTAAAGTTAGACCAAAGCGCTATCGAAGATGAGATTTGTGATCAAACGGTGGGTCCGTGATGACTTATCTTCTGAGTGACTTCATTCATTAGGTTTGAAATGATCCAGATTTTACAAATTACTTATCTGTAGACTCAGAAATCAGACTATGGTGAAGCATCAAAGACAAGGCCTTGACGTACTACAAGCGATGCGGGAGTGGAAAGAGCAGGGCTATTGGACAATGAAGACACCTGTTTGCTACCACCTGGCGTTGTAGCAGGGGAGGATGCTTTGGGATAATATTCCGTAATAACCACACTGAATCCGTTAGCGAATACCTCAAAATGTTGCGGACATGATCGATCGACATTACGAAGAGATCTGCAATCGCAAAGGATCGAAAGTGATTTTAAAAAATCACTACATGGCGCATTGAGTTCGACAAAAAAACGCATCACAGGTCTCAAAAAATCTCCCTACCCGGGGCGTAGTAATGCAATATGTTTTAGCGCTGAGACAGAGGCCGATGCACTACCGTTATTGTTTAAATGTCGATGATACTTCCGACGGTGGGGCGCATTAGATTCCGTGCCGCCAGTTGTGGCACCACTCTCTTCTTGGCGTTCCTTAATAATGGCCCGAGCAATGAGATTCTGCTCCTCCACAATTTGTCTATTCAGCTTTGGTTTGCGGGTCGAAGTGCCTTTGCGTGTCTGGCACATTTCACAACGAAAGGCCTCGGCGGAGTTCTTGTAAGTACACACCGTGCAATCCCAAAACTCCTCCTCGCCGCCAGCCACCAATGCAGAGGAAAAACGATGTTTTCGTCTTCTAGAAACATGAAAAGGAGCAAACATTAAATGCAGCTTACCATGCGAGGTTAGGGGCTTGACACTATATGTTAAGTCAAAATACCAATGCGTACAATTAAAGGTTGTTTTTCTATATCTACAGAATGCCAGGTAAGAGTTCAATGACGAAATGAACTAGAAGTATATGACATCATTTCAACCGGCAAAATTCTGAACAGCATAATCGAAATAAAGTTACGAAAAACAGCACACAAATCCAAAATACCTAAAAACAGAAAGGGAGATGACATTTGACATGAGACAACATTTTAGCATGGTCCTTATAACAATAGAACCGAGGAGTGGGGTTATGCGCCCACTCTGACCATCAATCGTGTACATTTCGAGCAGTAGACCAAAAAATAGGGTAAATTATAGTTAGAGTTTGTGAACTGCAGTTAAGGTTCGGCATTTTTATAAATGACAGACGAAATACGGTTCTTTAAATCTTCCCAACACTAAAATAGAAGAAACACATAGCAAGAGGAAGTTAAAAAACAAAGCCCTCACCTTCCTTTCCTCGCTGACCTTACAGAAAAAGATTAAAAAACAATGAAAATAAGAAGTGAGACAGCAGCCAATGTGACTGCTTAAATAATCAAAGCACACACAAATAGTGAGGAAGACCAGAATTTTGCACAGGCAATATGGGCCTCATAAGTCACTTCACCTCCAGGCAAAAATCATTCACAGAACATGGGAAGACAAAACAAAGCTAACTACCTTAATGAATCAGTGTGACGCGAATCCATCCCTAAATTAAAAGCATAACGTTTGTTCTCCAGAAAGGGGGATTTGCACACCCCGCTGTACCTGATGACTTATATAAACGCAAGCCTCTATTCTAACAATATTGCTTATCTTGCACCCTTGGCAAAATAAAACAAAAAATCTTGCTTTATTAAATTAAATGGCTTTGCAGTAATGTTTAAAAAAGATTTTTGGCAATTTTATTTTTGTGCACATTGAGCCCCAAACTATTTTGAACAAAATTTAAACGGAACCTTTTTAAGGGGTGATTTACAATTGACCTGTTAACTTAAAATCGACAACGTTTGCTTCTACCGTAGGAAACTTCCTAATTATATAGCCTAAACCTGTGCTTTGATAGGCAAACTCATTTCAGCTCATTCCTTATTTTTGAGTAAATTCGAAAAATTTTTAGATGATTAAGGATACACGGAGTGTAATCCTCTAAAATATTGTTTGCTTGGTCAGCGCGTACTTTGACAGATTAAGCTCGTTTCGTGACCTTGCTGGCTAGCTCGTGGTGGCGTCCTCGATATGTTTCGCGAGTATTTGGAGAAGGGGAAGTTATGGGTTGATAAAATGTGGGTATATGCTGTTTCTAATGTCACACTTTAGAACTTCGGCTGTTATGAACTACACGGAACTCGAGAATAAAGTTCGTGAGGCAACAAACGATGAACCCTGGGGACCACATGGAAAGATCCTGAATGACCTTGCACGTGAAACATACGATGCCGAAGGTCTTTTGGAAATTATGACTATGCTGCTGAGCCGAATTTTTCCTGAAAATTCTAGCAACTGGCGTCGCATATATAAGGTACTTTTGCTGTCTTATCCGTATCCTACTATCTCGTATTTTACTCAACCCATTACAAGCACTGATATGTAACCTTTGCACTTTCTGGATTATAGTTTTGTCTCTACTTGTTGCTGAATTAAGTCTAGGACCTTTCAGGCCCAAATGCTAGGATATGTCCTCATTTGTATAGAACATGTTTTCTTTTTATTTCTTGGTCCCTCGCATTATGACGTCAATTAATTTCTGCACAAAATTCCGTAATATGTTTTAGGGCCTAACCGTTCTTGCATATTTATTGAGAAACGGATCTGAGCGCGTGTGTGATATTGCTCTTGACAACGTCTACAACCTCCGTTCTCTGGAAAATTACCAATGCGTTGATGAGCGAGGACGTGATCAGGGTTCCTCTGGTACAGTTTTTACAATCTTAACAGTACTTTCTAGTACGAATCAAAGCTCATGAGGTTGCGGAACTCCTCCAAGATGCTGAACTTCTTCAGGCCGAGCGGCAGAAAGCCCTAACCACCCAGAAGGTCTATGCGGGCATTGGAAACAGTCATGTCATGGGATCTAACTACTCTAGCAATTATGGAATGTAAGCCGCCTTTATTTACACTACTCTCCATATTTTTGTCTGAATTTCTGCGATTTATATAAATACTGTCTTTTTTCTGCCTCTCTTTACCCTCCATTCTCTCCTACTATTCGTCCTCTAACCACGCGCTGCTTAACTTGTACGTGTGTGTATGTGTAAATGCGTGGTCTGTCATCGCAACGCACTCTAATCCTCTAATGAAAGGTCTGATAATGGCAACAGTGCCGATGATTGGAGTTCTAGTGACTCCTATCGCTTTCCTTCTCGTACCGCACCGCAGGCTGAGATGCCGTGGCGCGAGAGAGGAGGAAGCAATGAGAGGTGCGCCAGCTTTTCCCCCGACCGCCTGGGTAGTTTTGATTCCTGGAAGTTGGCCCACGAACGCACTATCGTTGACGATGTCGCTGACAAGTTCTCAGATGTGCTAAGAGCTGCTAAAGTCGTCACGAATGACCTTCTTGGCAGGCCTAGAGTCCCACCGCCTTCAATGTAAGCGCTCTCGGTATTCTCTAGTTGTAGCGCATTACCTACCTTTAGAAGGATTTCTCTTTTGCAGTGGTGACAGTGCGCTAGTTCCTGCATCTTGCTTTAATGAACAAGATCAGGAAAGGAGCTTTTCGTACCATCTCAAATTTGTTCCATTTGAAATCATGATAGGTCAAGTTAAGCGGCTTTTCTTTGAGGTCCTAGCATACCTTGAATTTGATCGGTTGTGACAAACAGAATACTCGGCATGTTTACTTTCACACTGTAGCATTACTTAATTGCCATAGCTTGATAAGCATTGGTGCCTGTACGTGCATAGTGTGGAGGATGCAGCACGCATGCATTCACATTGATTTGGTTTTTCCACATTCTTTGCCTAATGCAAATGAGCAGTTGCGGTGCCTTCTTGCTTCCTAATTAAACAAACACTCTTGTCCTCTGCGAATTTGGTTTCTTCCGCACCATTAGCTTCTTTTACCTTATTTGAGCATACAAAGTGGAGTACTGTGATGAAATTAAGCCCTTCCCCTATCCTTGGTGTGTCCGCATCAAACACAAACACCTAAACTTGTTCAAACGGTTGCAATAGGCTTGAATGGTTTTACGTCATGGTGAGAAACCATGGAAACCAGTGTATGGGCTTTCAATCTGGAGCTATTTTGAATTCAAGTGTTTGTTTAAATAGAATGGTACTGTCGTTACAGGGACATAAATTAACCACTGCCACGGTTCCTCATCATTTTGGTAACTTTGTTCAGGGCGAACCGTGCATCTACCACCACATTCATGGTGCAGTCATTAAAACGTAGGAAACAATAGTGCCAGGTGTTGCTTAGGCACCGGGAACTTGTGCTCTGCATCGCCTATTTTTGTGTTTCTAGTTCACGATTCCCAGTTTTTTGTACACATGGTTCTCTCTTCTATGTCCTCCCTGGTGTCGTATTATGGTTACTTTCACCCGCTATTAGTTTTTCCGATGAAACTGCCTTGTTGCCTCGCTCTCCCCGCTCCTCCACTCGAATGTGAGTTTCGGTTATCGCACATCGCTTTCGACTCCCACAGCGGTGCTGTCACACACACACACACACATGCACACAGTGTTTCGTTTTACTGGGGCAAAAGCGGCCGGCTATCGTTTGCCTATGTGTGCATGCATGCTCCCTACTTATCACTACACTAAAACACCAGAAATGTGATTTAATTCACCGTTTTTAGCTGGCTGAGAAATGTCGTTGTTCTGATTTTGCCGCGTACAATCGCTTGTACACCCGGGATGCTGCCTAAGTGACTCCACTGCCATTGACTTTTACTGTTTGGTCAGTGCCCGTGAATTTGGAGCCATAATTCCGTTTACTCGCCACGTCTATGTGCGCGGCCTTACGTGATACAATTTCATCAATGAGGTCACACTGTTGCCCTTTTTAATCCGTAGCATCTTCGCATTGAACATACGCGTGGCCTTTTTGTACTTTGGACTTTGTGTGTGTTTGCCGTGCATTTATGTCAGTGTGCGAGTGTTTTCGTGTTTTTGAGTGTTTACTTACCCGAATATTTGGCTCTGTATAGTGTGCCATCACTCCTTCTCCCATCTCACACGTCCATTATCACCCTACAACGAACTTCATGCCCCTCCGCTCTAGTGCAGTGGGCTCAGGGTGTGTTGTGATTGAATTCGTGGAAATCTTGCAAGGCATGTTGGGTGTAAGAATGGCAAGTCGGACCTTGTCAAACACTCAGCTATCGTGCGCTAGGTGTCTGGCGGTTAGGTCCGAAATAGTGGCTCCGTTCTTAATGGGTCTCAGAGATTTGCTGTGGATTTGCTAAATAAAATTCATCATTCCAGTGATACTTGGCCTTTTATCCAATCAGGAGTGGAACAACCATCAGTTTGTAAGCACAATGGGTCTGACGACACTTAAGGCGAATGGCTGGCGAATAATGAGACACAAACATCCTCGTTGACTCCGGTGTTCCTCACGAGGATGAGAAGACATGTGACTAGCAAATCGCCTTCAACAGCATCCAATACAATGCACTTTGCTAATAAGTACTACAGCCGCAACACTTCTGTTGCTCCGCTCCTTACTTTCTTTCTCGCAAGGTTCACACTCGAATCCCCCAAACTCGCTTTCTCCACGTGCATACTCGCCAATTCTGAGTGGATTGAACTTCCTCCGCCCTCATTCTTTAACTTTTTAATACGAGTTATCACTATCATTCCCTATTTCACGCATTCTGTGTTTGTGTATGGTTGCTAGGTGACCACTAATGTCTGAGGCACACCTACATTAAGCCTGATTACGAGGGCACCTGTAATCATACAACTCGGCGTTGCGTCGAGTGCCTTTTTGGGCATTTCTGTTGTGCGGGTTGGTGTGTACCCTCTCTCTTTCTCTCGACCTCAAACAAGGACTGCTGGTTGTGAACAGGGTTTCGTGACTCCGGCACAGTAGGCGTTCGCAATTGCCTTGCAAGACTCAATTTGTGCTTTCTGCTTTTTGAATTGAAAACGCCTTGATTGATTGTCGCTTATTTGAAGTAGGTGGTGCTGCCTCCTCGCATTAAAAGCGCCTCATTCACTCACCTTGTAGGTACGAGGAGGACCCGCATAAAGTTTCAGAGGAGGTATTCAGCTTTCCCGATGCCAAAATTGATCAACCGGAAGAGGAGGAGTGCAATTCCTATCGGCGGACCTCCAGCACCCCTAAATTCCCACCACCCACCCAAACTGGTCGCAAATCGTTGCCAACAGCGGCTCCGGCTACCCTGATCGACTTTGATTTTCCTTCGGCTGGTTCTGGTGTCACGGTGCGTCACTTTATTCCCTTGAAGCGGGTCTCTGTAATGGACTTGTAAGCTAACCTTCTGATTTAATCCGCGTTGGGCTCTGGGATTTACACTTATGCATCCATTAATGACTAATTGAACGAGTGCTCTTCTGGGTGATTATTTTGCTCTACCTACTCACAATGCAGATATTCGTTTCCATCCATCAAAGTAAAAAGTGTTTTTGTGGTAGGAAGCAACTATAAGGGCTAGGAACGCTTTTAACATGCAAAAGTGCCACTGGAAGGTGGTAGATTAAGATAAAGTCATGATGTAACAATGGAAAAACACAGCTATCACGTGAGGTAATAAGCGCTTTCATCAAACCGAACCATTACCTGCTCTCCGAGGGCTCGAAAAGGAGCCTTACAAAAGTCAGGCCTATTCGGTGTGGGCGAATCGTCTTTGGTGATTGAAGCGCCCACCTTCTTGTAGAACCCAACAAGACTCCCCAGACCCCCCTCGACGGAAATGCTGGCGTCACCGCCGAAGAATAGGCAGAACGAGGACAACGTTGACTTCTTTGCCGAGTTGGACAAGCATCAAGCTAAACTACCACAGAATACTTCAACTGCTGCTACCACCGAGTGAGCTCATCAGTTTATTTATTTGGCGCTTTTTGGAAGCATTGTCAAGTGCTAGTAAAAACAAGGTCTCTGTGATGTTAGTCATAGACTGCAACAAAGTCAAGCCTTGTCTTGACCTCTGACGAACTTTTGCTATGCTTGCTTTTATTATCTGCTTGTTCACCCGTATCAAAGGTGTGAATTGGTAGGGTCACTGTTGTTGGGATTGCATTGGTAAACGTGTGTGGCTGTGCATACATACATATGTGTGTGGGTGTGTATCTCACCAAAAGCGCCTATCACCTTAGCGTTGATTCATCGCCTAACAGCATCGTTTCCCCATGGAATTAGTTACTAGCTTCAAAGTTGGGATTGATGTTGTTGTTCGCGGTGCTGTGCCCACACGGCTGCTACTTCCAAAACTGTTTACCCCTAGAAGTGTTCCACCCTTCTGTTTCAAAGGAGTACAGTGTACTAAAAAAAAAGTGCTAAATAGAGGAGTGGAGGCCCAAAATACCTAAATATAGTGCCACACTGCGGTGGTAGTTATGGCCCAAAAAGGACTCACCATTGTTAGACAAAATTGCTATTTCCACATGCCAGCCATGATCGCTCGCCATTGTATTGATGAATTTTTGAGAGCATTGAAGACGCAAGGCGATCATGACCGGCTCAAAAGGTCTTACATACAATCATGACTAAAGAAAATGGAGAACTTGAGGGAGGAGAGTTACTAAACTAACTGGCAACTGTCTTAGCCTGTTCGCGAACTTCAATGCCATGAATCCACCCGTCACCGCGCAGACCACTTCGACAGCTGCTTCCTCGGGAGCCGCGGATTTCGGTGATTTTGCAAGTTTTCAAGCCGCTCCTGGCCCCGAGACGTTGGCAAAAACTGTCACCGCCACCATTCCCCAGTCGACTAAGCAGTCTGTGGATCCCCTTTTCGACGAATTCACGTCGCCGCCTCCTCCTCCCTCCGCATGTGCTGCCATGACAACGGTGCTCACTCCCTCACAAACCCCAGTAAGCCAAATTGTTTTAAATATTCATCCACGTGCTCCATAGCCCCACGACCGTGTGTTTCATTACGTGTATGTAGATGGTTTTATGTCAGGACCCTAATGGCTTGCTTGCTTGTGATAATGGAGATTGAAGAACCCTCATAGTTATATTGCAATCAAGAGTGGATCAGTTGCATATCCTCCCTGTTCTTCAAACCTCTCGAAACTCTTAATGATCACCCTCCCACGTAGTCGGCACTTCAAAAACCAACCACGAGCCATCACACCTAAAGTTACCATCAAGCTGAAAAGATACTTTCATGTCTTCGAGTTCTGTGAAGCCGGTTGAGTTGCATTTTGGGGATCTGGTGGCTTTATACGTCTCCACGTGCGATGACGCTTGGCATCTCATATGCTAATTGCTGTCGGCACAAGCATTTGCATTCTTCCTTGCCACTTCGCCTTGGTTTTAATTCTGTCTAGTCGCCTAGCTAAATTGCCTTTACCTTGAAGGTGCAGTTCTCTAAAATTGGAGCGCCTTCCCGTAGGCTTCCTTGACAGCTCCATGACAGACGTTTAATAGCGTAACTTTAGCTGTCATTGGTTGCAAAATGGCCTCAATAGCTCTTCCTGTATGTTTCCACACTAATCCACCGTGTGTGGAATTCTTTCTTGTTCTTACGCCTGGCATACTCTACCTGCCACTCAACAGCTGACGATTGTATTGAAAGTGGCAAATCAATGAGACACTTTTTTTTCTGTGTATGCGTCTGTTGTAACACTGTCACTCATCGACACCCACCGTGGGGCTTGATAAACCCACTACATTCGATCTCGGTGTCTCGTATCAACCCTCCTCAGAAGACTCTCCGCCATGAAAGAAGTGGAGAATTTGCCTTTCAAAGATAGCATCAACTTCAAAGCACAGCCTAAACCTCACCCGCTTTGAAGCAGCAAAATTACCGAGTTGGGTGCAACAAATTGTCTTACACTGATAGCAAGCACATGTCACAGCTATGCTTCGCATCGAGCCCGCATGAGCAAGTGATGAGGTCACGCATTCCTGATGCTCACAGCGATTGTCTCCGGCTTCATTGTTTATCGCACAACTCCAACTCATCTCGTTTTACTGACAAGGAAGAATGCTGCTTCCATCAGTCTCTGCTAGGCCTAAATGCTTCACCTTCTTTGTCACATTCCAAGTACTGCCGGTCTTGATTACACATGGGTATGTCGAGCCGGTGGGTGGTGGAGGGGGGCGAGAGAGCGTGCACGCACACCAAAGTAATCAAATTCGTTTACCTGCGAGTTTGTAGTAAATGTAGGCACAAATGTGCTGTGCTCTTCACCACGCCAAATTGGAACTGTCAAATGGAGTGTGCGTGTGTGTGTGTGTGTGTGTGTGTGTGTGTGTGTGTACATGGCACACATTGACGCTGGCATTTGTTTGCGCTTGTGTGCGTGGGTGCGTGCGTGCATAACCTACCTACGATCAATCTCTTGCCCCACTTCGGTGGCTATCCCGCGCCTCTCCTTTCCTCTCTCCATGGGCGTTATTTTTCTCAGCCTTCTTCCCCTCCTTTCCTCTCCTTATCTCCACTGCATCAGCGCTGAGCTGCACACACACACCGCAGTAGACGAATCTGTTGTTCTATTTTAAACATTCTTCTGTTTTTTAAGAGAAAACTTGTAGTGTTATGTGATTAATCGTCAGCCAAAATGGAAGAAGTCCTCCTAGGTCTTGATATGCATGATTCGGGCTCTTTCTCCACTGTTGAACCGTCAAGACACTTTACTGACAGCTTTATAAGTGTTCTGTTGCTAAATTTTAGGCACCGCGTTAGTGTAAACTTTAACGATCCCTGCTTACTCTTGTCAGTCATGTGTACCAAGTTGAATTACAGCATTCCTTGTTGCAGTTGCAACCCCAACAGCCCTCATCGGGTGCTGTGAATTCCACCTCTGATCAGCAGATGAGTAGCAAAGTAACAAGTGTCTCCTCCAATGTCGGCAAGACGTGGAGCGGTTTGGGCGCCTTCAATCTTGACATCGACTTTAAGACGGCCGCGGTCGGTGTCACAAAACCCGCGGCCCCAAGTCTCAGTCAATTGCAGAGCCTCAAGCAGAATGCATCGGTAGCGCAGCCAGTGCCACCTCAAACGAGCTTATGTGGTGAGAGATCATTTTTCGTCAACCACTATTGAAATAGGAGGTGGAATGGTGGAAACCCTGTGATTGGGTGGCTAATTGCGGATTAGGAGATTGAAAGAATTAGCTCTTTCTTTACTCCTTCGTTTCTTCATTCCACGCTGAGGTGCAAAGCTCCAACCATTTATGTCTATGCTCGTTTGGCATTTCAGGTGCCGCGTTTGGCTCGGGATCATCAGGCAGCTCAAAGATGAATGACTTTTCAAATTTTGCGGTTTTCAAATAGCGCTGTCGCCAAAGCAGACCCACCCGTCAAGGTTATTATAAAAAATGTCTTTCATCTAATCTAATATGCTAAGAGTTTGCGTCTCCATGTCTGGCTCCCTGTAATGCATGGCGCATTGGGTGAAATGACAACTAGGTTGGATGGCAGAAGGTGCAGTAGGCATGAGGGACCGCAACAGGCAAGCGGACACAAGGTGGGATGAGGCAGGACATGGGTGTAGTAGGCCGAGACGTCAGTGCAAGCGGTAGTGGAAATGAGGGAGGAGTGGACGTGGGCGAAAGATTGAAATGGGGCAGAGCAGAGCCCTCCGTCGTTAAGGCTATTGACTGCGCACCAGTAGGCCTGTTAAGGGCATCAATGGGGACGCAGTCATGGGAAGGGCGAAAGCGAGCAATGAGAAGAGAATAGGAGTGCAGAATTGTCGGAAGGTCCTCAATTAAGCGTAGATCCAACTCTGGAGAGGCGATTTTGTTTAAGTGGTTCGCGGGAGGGATGAGTTGCTCTTCACTGGACTGGGTTAGTGGGTGTCTACTGATGTTATAAAAGTAGCGTTTGATGGTGTGTGTGGTTGGTAGTGTCATAGTGGCTTAGTATGTTAAGGGGGGAGGTAAGCCAGGTAGGATGCTTGAGGGAGTAATGAGCAGTAGTAAAAGCTGTGGCAGGCATTTTGAGGCATTGGAAGGGGACGAGTTGAAGGAGATGGCAGATGAGGGGTGGAAGAGGAGAAAGCCAAAGCCATTCAAGACGGTGGGATGTGTGGCGGCATCACTTCTCAACTCCCAGAGCTATGATCACCTGCAATATCTGTTTTTTTTTTGTAATGTAACTTTTGTAATGGCTCCTAGTTTGAGATCATTAAAGTTGATCCTAATTCTTACTAACTGGGATGGATGCTGTAAGCTTGCTCAACCCCGTCCACGGGTCAGCCTTGCATTGCATTACCTCGAGGGCTGGTCCACTTATAAATTCAAAATTGGGTGGCAGCTTACGTGGGGTTGTAAGGATGGTGTCCCCTCTTATTTGTTTCTTGCACATTGTGAATGGTGGTGGAGAAAGGGATGGGGCGATTCAACCTTCCCCAATCTACAGGAGATAACCCTTCAGATTGAGCCAATTGTAAGTGACAAATGTGGAGTGGATCACTCATCGGAGAAGGCCTTAACGATGACTTGGAAGCAACTTTGAGGTTCCAACTGCATCAAAGCACTCATTCCATTTTAATGGTCGTCTTTGATCAAGCACACCGGCTCGACTGCAGCCACCTAATGACACGCATTGGTGGGGGACTAACCTCGCAAATCCATTGATGCATTCTAGAGACCTAACTGTTCCTGCTCATGAGAAAATGTGAGCGACCCAAAAGTGCGATCATCCCACATCCAGACCTTTCACTTTGGACGAAGCAATGAGAAATCAAAAAAACGACCAGTATGACATTATCTAATCCTCCTCCTCTGGTAGTACTTGACCTGGCGTTTCATTGAAAAGAAGAAGCAATGATAAAGAATTTTAATTTTTAAGAAGCGTAGAAGGATAAAAAATGTAATTAACTTGGGCATCAGGAAACGTGTTTGTTAAATAAATTACACTGACTTAGAGCGGGCACTCCTTGTCCACATTGACAACTTGGCGCTCGCTGACAAACTGGCCGTAGGGCTCAGTTACGCCCTTCGGTAGCGTTGCAAGGTAGACCGGGGTGTCGGCGCCTAAACGCACAAGTCATGTCAACGTGATTAATGGAATACACTCATTCATTTTCCATACTTCACCCTGACTTGAAGGCTTGAAACTAGCTGGACCAATATCATGGCACTCTTCTATAAGCGATATTCAAACGTACCTTCCAAGATGGTCTTGTAACCCTTGTGGCTTGTCAGGTCCGTGTCAACGTAGCCGGGACAGCACTTGGGAAGTGAAAACAAGGATGATCACTTCATTTTCAACTTTGCATCAGATTGCGTGACTCCACAAAGGCATACCGAGTTGATGAGGATGTGACGTGGATCGGATTTTAATTCTTCGGCCAGAATGCCAGTGGCTTTCCATACGCCAATCTCCGCCATGCCGTACGCGAAGCCGGAAAAGCCCACCTTTTCATGATCTCCCGCTTCCGCGTGCCTTAAGGTAGTAAAAGCGATTATGCATAATTCTTGGCCTTGGATTGAGTTTGAAGCATCGTTACCACCTCAGCTAAACACAACAAATTGTCCTTCTTTATAAAACCATGAAGTGAAGAAGCGAACTAAACAGCACCACAACGTGACGTACTTGATGAAGGACGCCATGAGTTCATCCAGCTCCTGGAGAGACAGTTGACCCTTGAACTTCGCCGCCATCTCCTTCGACATTGCTCGCAGCGACATCATGGCGGCCATGCTGGCGACATTGACAAGTCTGGTAAAGGATAATCTTGGGGTTACTTGTCTTGGCATACCTTGAATCCTTTCCCATCAATGGCAAGAATTCGATACACATTTTCATAGTGGCCATGTAATTTGTGGCGATAGTGACTCGGGCTTGCTCGCCAAGGGAGGCTGTCGAGTCGTGCTAAGGATCGGTGTGATAAAGTGTGTGCGTGCCCACCTTGAATGCAATTCCAGCATTGTTCACCAGGATATCTATCCCATCCGGATACTTGTCTTTGATGAACTCGGCCAGTTTGTGTCGACTATCGGCATCTGTGATGTCAAGTTGGTGGAATTTGACGATGAGACCCTTCTCCTCAAGCGCCTTCACGGCCTCCAAACCCAGCTTCTCGTTCCGTGCTGTCAGGTAGATGTGCCAATCGGAAACTGGCTCCAAACTTCGAGCAAGCAGCTCCACGATTCCATTCCCGATACCTCTGTTTGCCCCTGTAACCTATAACGGAAAGGGTTCATGAAGGTAGCACGGGAATGAGGCGTTTGGCGTTCAAATTTGACCACCGAAGTGCCTACAATCAGTGCCTATTTCTACCTTCTTTCAACCGCAAGTAAATCAAAATTTCAATAAAAAATTACACAAATCGAATACTGGAGCTTTGAAATAAGCTCTCCTAAAGGACTCAAAGTAGGGGATGGTAGGACGAAACAAACCTACAATAGCGACATGCATGGTCGTCTATGGCGTAAAGACAGTGCTGTGGAGAGCGGTTCCAGTACTGTGCTTACACACTGTCACGACCTTGACTGTTAATTAAAGGCTGCACCTGATTGGCTGATTGGCGATTCGAGTCATTCACAAGTCAAACTGGTTGCTGGGTTACAGGCGTAACTGCTACGTGGGTGAAAATACTGCCAACGACGCCTCATAGGAGGTAGCCTGCACATGAGGCAACACTACGGTCAAGCGGTTGTTGGGGAAATTTTATAGCTCCTAACACTCTACAGGATCAAGAGTTTGGGCAATCAGGGAATGATTGAAGAAAGTAGACTCAATCGCTCTCTTTCCCACTGGTTATGTCGCTTAATTGACCTCTCTGGATTTTGTGAGAGTTAATGCTCTTGTTAGTGTTGAGAGCATTCGAGAGATGCCAACACGTATTTGTCTCAACTACTTTCTGTGCTCTAAACTAACTTAGTGGACTCCATCACCTAAAAGTTACAAACCCATGTTTTACACAAAAATTGTTATTACACTATCCACGATTAACGCACAGAGTCAGTAAGTGGAATCAAGAATTACGGAAATACAGAAGGCAGGAAGGAAGGGAGAAGGGATTAAGTAACTTTTTCAGAGGAGACTCTCGACGGATAATTATGAAGTGGTGTAATGATTGACCAACTTGCGTGATCTCCAACCTAGCTGATAGTCAAGTCTGGAAAGTCTTGAGAGTTAGTCTCTATCTTCTGGCTTTCGGTTGCTGCGTAATGATGGAACGTCGATGAACTCTGTCGGTTTGGGTGATGATACTCTTACCGGCATGCACGAATTCTCTCCCCTCTAAGAATTGCTTTCTCATCCCTCAGCACTACTGCTGCAAGCAAGGATCCCAGTACTGTCTACTACCTGTATCTGGGGTACAGGACCCTCCTCCAACTTGGAACGACGTTGTACACAGACTGGAATGGGATCACACTCCGATATCGCGTTGCTTTGCTCCAACGGGTCTTAATTATTTCTCTATGGTACACAAATATCATCATAAGCCCACTAAGTGGTAACTTTTGGAACCAAAAATGTGTTGTTTAATGGCCATACACAAAAGAAGCTCCAATGACCCACCCCACCACCTCCAACCTGGACACAGCTTTAACAGGCACTGTAAATACTCCTTTAGCTGCCCTTCTCTCACAGAAAATGACCACTTCCAGAGAGTCCCTTACTAAGGACGCTGGAAGTTGTAGGCATAGTAGAAGACGCCAACGTCAACTTTTTTCTCTGGATTGTAGGATCACCTATGTTTAGCTTTTTGCCCCTTATCCACCTCCTTCCACGGTCGGAACACCTTCCTCCTTTTATCACCCAAAAGGCAATAAAAACTGCTTTGTTCACAGAGCCTACTGCCTGAATAGCACAACTTGTCCTTTGATGGAATAGAATGCAAGGTCTCTGTCGATAAACGTGGCCCTGCTTCCTTTGATACGTCAAAATGGATTACACGGAGGCGAATAAAACAAACCTCTAATTCAAAATCTGGCTGTGATAAGGTGAAAGTCACGTATTGTTCGGATTGATGGTGGCTTAGCGGTGATAGGCCACTGGCGAACCACTTGAGTCAGTCCTCTTTGGACTCACGTCGAGGAGGACGGGAGGGTCCACGTGACAGTCCGACTTTTCATTCGTGAAAGTATAAAGGAAAAGACGTCAGTAGCATATCAATACACATCTCACACTTGTGGATTGCTGGTTCCCCGTAGTTGATGGGTACGCCATCCCTTAGCTCCACTCATACGCATCTCAGTGTGCCGAGGTGGAGTCCTGGATTCCCCTCACTGATTGCAGCTTACTGCACTGGCGGTGCCATTTTCTAGATGCAGAAAGGCTAAGTTGAAGGGACCTCGGTCAGCAAAGGAGAAGTATTAGCTCCTCCAGTAATCATATCAATTAACCAATCAAAGTGGGAGGCGCTCGATGGATGCGGACGAGCCTGCTAGCTAGCAGTGGCTGCCGACAGATACTACACGAGTACTCGTTTGCATCTCGGAGCACTTCCTCCTC
This sequence comes from Taenia multiceps, assembly GCA_001923025.3. Lineage (NCBI taxonomy): Eukaryota > Metazoa > Platyhelminthes > Cestoda > Cyclophyllidea > Taeniidae > Taenia > Taenia multiceps. The sequence continues at coordinate 59,095,063 of CM010311.1, read as the reverse complement.
CTTAAAGAGTGCCATACTAGCCCACAGAACAGAACAGCGACTAGAGGGTTTCACAAGCTATTTCGTTAGCTGGATAATCGCACCGAAATTATACTAAGCGGAGATTAAAATCAGTGGTTCTAATTCAGCATTCATTTTCCCAGGCTTGAGTACAGCCAGAAGGCACGCGTGAGTGCTCTCATGACGAACTGATCGTGGAGCACCGGAGACATCTGCAAGGAAACAAATGCCATGGTGAAGTCCTGCCATAACAAACTCACTTGAGTCGTTGACACTTCCGTCTAGAGGACCTCTTGCTATTCCATGCGCCTTATGGAAGCACAGGAGTCAGGACTGCTGTATTGTTGGCGTAGATATGATAGCTGCAGAGAAATGCAATCATGAAGCCGTTGCCATTGGAGTAGTGACGGCTGATTGGACACCTCGGAGTGATTCGGTAGGTTCAGCATTGAGGTCGCCTGCAGAAGCACCACCACACAAATGTGCTTAGTTTGTACTATCAATGGGACGATTAAACTGTCACGCGTCAGGGGGTTAGGTACGATGTGGAGGTCACCGAGTAGCAGGCACCAACAATATCATGCAGATCTAATTCACTGACCTGCAGACACAAAAAGAAGTCAAGGGAGGTATAAGCTCGGGTTTTCTAACTTGAAATTATTTGCTTTCAAATTTATCCACTGCCTAGACTTCATTTACCAATGGAAAGGAATTGTCAATTGCTCGCCTTTATGAGATTGGAGCCCACAGTTGGCATGCGCTCAACATGAAAATGCCATCAGAATCCGTGTTTTGAGGTCAAGATGCTTGTTGACTTGCCTTCGAGGCTGAGTTATGACAATGGAGAGGGGAAGGGAGGCAAAACTTTAACTTATTCGTCACGAAGCGTCCGCGATCTGACTTTTAGCAAATGGAGTGGGATTTATGCAAGTAAGTGAAGGGAGTTGGATTTGTGAAGGGATAGACACATTGAGCTAGACATCAATACAGGTGGTTCGGGCCATGGAAGTCGCTTAGGCTTCTTTTGCATCCACTAGGAAATGCCACAGTCGTGTGTCCCTCTATACAGCCCTGTTGCATGTCCGTGGGCACCACTCAACAACAATTGGAGTTTACATTCACTTATTCACCTCCCTTATTCAAAAATGACCTTACCAAGCTGCGAAGAGCGCGACAGTTGTTTGAATACACCTTAGTAGTGTTGAAACGTGATGTTTGTGGAGGCGAAGAACAAGCCTCTACCATCCGTGGATTGAATTTACTTATGCTCGCCCAAAACACTGGTTTTAGGGTCATAAGATGTGTATACATTTTGGCCACGCCTCTTGTCTCCTCCGCATTCCTCTGGTCATGTCAGCGTGACAGGTGCTGCGTCATTCGTGCTCGAGACAAGAGTTCGCATTTCAACCATCGGATCCCCGACTAGCTGAACGGTTGAACGGCTAGAACAGTCGACTAGATTTGCCGGCTGGATCCAGGACTAGCAGAATCCAGTGTAAATCACCATTCACTGGCTCATTTACATCCCTCGTTATCACGCTAACCTGACCAAGTTGTGAGCTTTGAAATAAAACAAATGTCTTTCAGGTATGGCTTTTGTAAGTAGGTAAAATACACCCTCCAACTTTGATGTCGTCAGGTATTTGGACCGTAGTACGGTGCGGGTGGTTGAATTACTTTCTTGTTAAGGAACCACCATGGATAGCGGAGGTCCACCCACCTTGTTTTTGACAAGAAGAAACTTCAGTAGAAACAGCGACTACTTGCCAGCTAGTTGGAAGGAGGTCCCTTTCCAACAGAACAGCAGGAAAACTCATGCTTCAAACACAAACCGTAGGAAGATTTGCCCCTAAACTGAGGCGGCAAGAGGTTGGAGCGAGGCGGAGGCGTCGCCTCACTCTCCGCATACTCCTTCACTTTTTTCTTGGCCTCCTATAGTATCATGTGGCATAGGCAAGTGGAGATGGTGATGGCGGAGACATATTTACGAGATTGTTGTCTCCATGAAGAAATTGCATAAGCCTAATTTCCCCACCTCCCATCGTTCCATGCAGTGCGTTGATTGCTTAACTCCCTGTTTTGGTAAACAACCACTTCGGTGCTTCGGCACCGTAAATCAGTTTGGCCTCCAGACCACGGCAGTAAACCCGAGCCCTACTGATTTTGAACATCCACATACTCCACCCGACTATAACTTCTTCTTACTTCCCCAGAGAAGTCCCAAGCAGCTGCAGTGGTGGCAACAGAAATCAAATCCGATCTCAGAGAGCGTTGGCCCCTATTTCTACTTCCAGGTGATAGATCCCATTGTCGATGAGGTGAACGCACTAGTCCTCCTCGTCCACTTCAATTGTATGATGGATAGAATCCTGATACATAGGCATGGCCGGGCAGCCAAAATCTCCTCCTTCGGTACATGATTCTGCTCCCAAATAGGCTGAGACTCCAGATCAAGCAGTCTTGTTAAAAGGGATTGGTGACATCGCGGTTGGCGGTTAGCTCTCGGTACCGGTGAAAGCATTACTTCGTGTCCCGCTCATTGCACCTTTCCAGCCCCACAGTGGGTCCACCGTACATACTACTCAGAGAATCATGTCTTCTTTCGCCTTCAGGAGGCCTCGAGGCACTGCGCTTATACAAATACATGAATGGGACTTCAATGACCAGCACAGCCATGTAAGAATGCAGGTCATATTCAAGGTATTGCATCAAAGAATATTCTTTCACGCCACTTCCTCACATGGCAAAGTATTGAATGTCAATTCCAAATGGTGGAATAGACGATTCTATTAGTCCTGTGTGTGATACACCCTTCCAGTCCATTCCTTTTACTCTCTCCCATTAAAGTCCCTGGCTTGTCAACAGACCTGGTAGAATCATGCGCAAACAAACTGGTTCTGATGTCCGTCCATCTCTAAAAGGTCTATTTTACCCAGTGATTGCGCTAATTTTGAAGACCAGCTAACACTGGTAGTGGGTTGACATTTCACGTCAGTATACCTTCACTCTGTTTCAAGGGAGATGTATTTGAAGAACCGCACCAACGAAAGCGGCAGTAGATGAGTGATCTTGGAGTGTTTGCCATTGGAGAACTTTCCTTCGTTGGCGTTGAATGAGGAAATATGGTGCATTTAATTGGGTAGCTGCTTCTCTCACCATCACGCCAAGTGAAACAGCTAAAGTTAGACTTCAAAGATGAGGGTCTGCTTGACGAGATGTTTATTTGCTCACCTTGTCCTACAGCCAGAGTGACCTGTCGGTCCGCTTAAAAGCCAGAAGGAAGAAACCGGACTCCTACAGTCACTAAATCAGAGGAGGTACAGGTAATAATGCAACGAAAGGTACAAAATGACTAATGAGAGATCGGGTGGGTAGCATATCATGTGATGGTAGGGCCTCGTGATAAAAATCGTGAATCATCTCTGCTCTTAACAATGGTGCCGACTTAGAAGGGTCTCAAAAGTACTTTGCAAGCATACAATTAGCCGCTCCTGTTCCTTTCCTCTCTCTGTTAATGACACAACCCCTTCAACTCCTCTAGTGCAGATGACTTGCATTTCGTTCCACATTTCCCTCATCCGAGTTCCATCGTCTCAACGTTTACCTCACTACGAAGCCGTCCACTTCACTAAGTCACAACTAACAGCTTTTTTTGTAACTCTAATCAATCCCTGCTTACCTACACCTGCGAGCAGTGAAATGACAGAGTGCTCATTGGGCATCAATCATTATCACTACTACTTGCGCCCAATTGGGTGCCTCGCAAGTCCAGTGGAAGGCGATACGCTGGGTGTAGGGCGCCTTAAAATGACTGCTCTTCGTTCATTCTCCCTTTGTCGGTTCCGGAGCACCATAACGCTATACAAGACACAGCTTTTGCAAGGTGTGGGCACGATTACACGTCTGAGATCCCGGTGGCAAATGTGGCTGTTGCATTTGTATCGAGCAAACTATTGCTACTCCAGTTCCGCCCATAAGCCGGGAACAGGTCATAATATCGCACTGCTCTCGTAGTCCATCTTTGTCTTTAAATTCCCTTACCTACCTGAACCTTCTGCCATGCCTTTAGATCCTTTAAGGCACTGCTAGACAATCGGTCATTTTGAGAGCTCGTGGAATACCCATTAGTTAATGGTTGCAAACAGCCAATCAGCCAACAGAGGACGTTAGCCAATCAGCAGTCAAGGTCGCGCGGGTGGAAAATCGCAACAAGGATGCATGGTAGTACATCGGTTCCAGTGTAGACAGCCATGCGTGTTGCTATTGTAGGCTTATTTTATCGTATGAAATTCATTTTGGCTGCCATTCAAGGAATATCTTGCCAATAAAGCGCTTAATATTTGTTCCCGCCTTATTGCTAAGCTTATGTAAAATAAGCCTGTCACAAAAGCTAAAATGTTGCATACATTGTATTTGAGGAGGTTACTGCGGTAAATAATTTCATTATGACTACGGTGGAACTTGAAATGCATTTGCGCACCCTCTGAAGCTGGTAGGCAAATAAATGACGCCAATTATTCTAGGTAAAGAATTCAAGTCCAGTAGCCTCCTTCATTTCTCTTTCAGGTTACAGATGCTAACAAGGGCGTTGGGAACGGAATTGTGGAGCTGCTGGCTCGAAGTTTGAAGCCGGTTTCAGACCATCACATCTACCTGACAGCACGGAACGAGAAGCTGGGTTTGGAGGCCGTGAAGGCGCTTGAGGAGAAGGGTCTCATCGTCAAATTCCACCAACTTGACATCACAGATGCCGATAGTCGACACAAACTGGCCAAGTTCATCAAAGACAAGTACCCGGATGGGATAGATATCCTGGTGAACAATGCTGGAATTGCATTCAAGGTGGGCATGCACACAGTTTCTAACACTGACCCTTAGCACGACTCGACAGCCTCCCTTGGCGAGCAAGCCCGAGTCACTATCGCCACGAATTACACGGTCACTGTGAAAATGTGTATCGAATTCTTGCCATTGATGGGGGAGGATTAAAGGTATGCTGAAGCAAGTAACCTCAATGTTTATCTCTTACAGACTTGTCAAAATCGCTGTAGCGTCCCGAGACTCCCTTTAAGGTAAAAGAAGGTATAGTACTGGGGCAGAATACATATTCTGGAAGCAGAGGGCTTGGGAGCTGTTGGCACGGCCCGGAGGCCGGCCAACCGGCTGGTACAATATGGCCACCCAAGTGACCGAAACCGGCACTTTGAACAAACAAAGTATTACACAGCCCCTCTCTTCTTTTGAGCGTCGTCCCCGACGCTCCCCTTGGTCAGCCTCCCGTGTCAGTCATCACAACGTAATCAGTGCTGCGAGAAGCACCCACGAGCTAACCGTCCCACTCGTCAAGATTCCAACGCAGTGTGTTCCCGTAGTGCCATCCATTCCGCGTAGCACTCAGTGCAGCAAATGCGCGCTTCTTGGCTGTCCTCTCCCACGACAATGTGGTCCAATGAAAGATGGAGGTACGAATCCAAGTTTTCGAATGGGTCGAGACACACACAACACATATTGCGATTCCAGGCTTAATTGATGCCGTAGAAGAAACGCAAGGGCATCGTAGAAACCTGAGCAAATGTGGCGGTCGGGCCTCATAGGAACAAAATGCATGCGATCCAAGTGGGCAAAGCATAAAACGATGCTATCCAATGGAATCCTGCACATTCTACATCTGAGAACAGGAGAGAGAGCTTACGGAGGATGCTTGATCACAACGTCGTAGGTCTCTCTTGGCAGTTGCACTGGACTTGGAGTTCACGGCTAGTGTCGCTTCAGTTGTTAATAGCTTCCCTGTCGAACACGAGGACGAGGGAGGTGCCGAAGATGAACGTCGATCTCAACCCTTCTGTTACGAGATACCAAAGGTTCTCCCCTCCGTAGCACATGTACTTCTTTCACAACGCCGACGTTTGCCAGAAGCGGCATGGAGCAGGATAAAATCCATCAAAGTCGGGTCCGCTTTCAGCTGCCACCAATGTAGCGTTCCGAGACTCCCATTAAGGTAAAAGAAGGCACAGTACTAGGGCAGAGGCCGGCCAACCCCTAGTACAATATGGCCACCCAAGTGACCGAAACCGGCAATTCGAACAAGCAGAGTACTGCAATCACTGGTACGATGGCTGTCAGGTCTCTGCATGCCATGTCGAAGGAGATGGTGGCCAAGTTCAAGGGTCAATAGACTCTGCAGGAAGTTGATGAACTCGTGGCGTCTTTCATCAAGTACGTCGCATTTTAGTGTAGTTTTTTTTCATTCCAAACATTTGCGCCCTAAATGCAAATGATAATTTATTGCGTCCACTTGGGATAGACGCTGAGCCTCAAAACTTACTGGCATCGATGATTGTGCATGATCGCTTTTGTTGCCTTAAGGCACGCGGAAGTAGGCGATCGTGAAAAGGTGGGCTTTTCTAACTCCTCATACGGTATTTTGAAGATAGGCGTGTGGAAGGCTACAGCCATTCTGGCTGAGTAATTCAAAGCTGTTCCCCGTCACATTCTAATCAACTCGGTAGGCCTTTGTGAAATCACTCAACCTGATAAAAAGTTGAAGTTGAAATTATCACACCTGTTTTCAATTCTCCAGTGCTGTCCCGGCTATGTTGACACAGGTCTGACAAGTCACAAGGGCCACAAGACCATCCTGGAAGGTATGCTTGGAACATGCTCTCTCTTGTCGGCCACTAACGCTGGATTTTATTTTTACAACATCATTGTACCACTTGTTCACCTAATTTACCTCTTCTAAAATGACTTATAAATGTCATGCCATCTTAGGGGAGACTGATCTCTAATTTAACCACCAGTAAACGAGCTTTACAATAACTCATGAATTAGTTTTAAGCCACAGGATCAGGCTGAAAAGGAGCGCACCAGTGGACAGTCCCTACCACTGATGTTGATTCCGCTTTTTTGCATTTAGGTGCCGACACCCTGGTCTACCTTGCAACGCTACCGAAGGGTACGACCGAGCCCTACGGCCAGTTTGTCAGTGAACGGCAGATTGTCGATGTGGATCAGGAGTTTCCTCCGCTGAGCCAATCCAATCCAGTCAAGAAGAGCCGGTCCTAATGCTAATTTGGCTTGTATTTTTGTTCTCTTGACTTTCTTAAAAACTAGATTTCCTACTCTTCGCCTCCTCTTTTCGGTGAAAAACCAGTCCAGTCATGCGTCTGGCGTGGTACATAGTGCCGTACTGGCCGCACATTCCCCGACCACAAAGTAGCGATGGTGTGCGCAGTCAATGTTTGTTTATTGTTTGGCCTTCACTGCGCCGGACGTGGAAGGCCTAGCTTTGATGTCCTTCTATCAAGTATACTCGACTAGTTATCATCGACACGAATATTTGACACAAGGTGGTCTGCTTATCGGGTAATCCATGTCAAGAAGTGATTGTTCTTTTTTTTTGTCTCCTGACTCCAAAACCTCCACCGGTGAGGCATTCAAATTCACATTTGCTGGGTAACTGTGCCTTGTTCTCATCGCTGGGAGTAGCCCGGAAGTTGCATGTACTATTTCGCCGCATGATTACCCTTCCTCAACCCCTGCCCCTGCAATTTGTTCAATCCGACGGTTTTTTCCACCTCTCATCAAACAGTAGGTCTATGAAATACAGCCCCACATCGCACTTCGGCAAGGATGTGGACATAAATCACCGCAACTCGCATTTGCAGCCTGGTTTGAGCGGTGGCTTGTAAACGCTCCTCCGTTCAATCGCATTTGTGTTTCCATTGCTGACGTCTGGGGCCTAGTCTGAGGCGTTTTGCATCATCTCAGTGGTAGAGGCATTGCTTCTACTCCACGGTTCATTCACAGTCCCACAACCACAATCGAGTGGCAAGGATCTGGGTGAAAAAAATAGTGGACGATCGCGTATATTTTATGGAAGAGGTAGGTGAATCCAAACTACATTGATCATCACTTGGAATAGTAAATACGGTTAGAGAAGACGCACACTTCCGGAACTGCTTGAGCGGAGGTGCTAGGTGGGACTGCAAGACCTAGAATAGAATGGAAAGGCAGACATGCCATCCAAGTCTTCCAATATCAGGACACGCTCACATTCGGCTACCATCGCCTTGAAGCCTCCACCAGAGAGAATAGATTACGAGATTCTGCTGCTATCTTACCACTAATTTCACGACTGTGGTGGTGATTGGAGGCCAATCCCGCGAAATCTACCAATGCTTACTAGAAACCCAACTCCTTCTCTCTACGGACTAACATGAGAAGACCAAACTTGTGGTCGCAACTCATCCAGGGCTTCCGCAGTCGATGGAGTGATTAGTAAACAATCAACAAACATTGGCCACGCTCAACACCACTTTTTTTATGGTCAGGACCAACAAGCGTGTCTACGACCAGTACGGTATTAACAGGTGGCCGTGTCGTAGCATTCTCCTCTTCATAGGCATTTGGTCTGCCTTTTCATAGAAAAAAAAAGGAGACAATTACTATCTATTCGAATGTGTAAAAGAGGGAAGAGATGGGGACAGCCTCAAACTAAGCATAAAATTGTTCCATGACTTGATCAGGTCAGATTGATTTAGGGGGGACACTCCTTGTCCACATCGACAACTTTGCGTTCGCTGACCAACTGACCGTAGGGCTCAGTCGTACCCTTTGGTAGTGTTGCAAGGTAGACCGGAGTGTCGGCGCCTAAACGTACAAACGGAACTCACATCAATGGTAAGGTATGGCCATTCATGGGCTCTGGTCACCCAGACCCAATATTGTGACATTCTTCCACCAGTTATCAAGGCAGTAATCAGTCTTTACTAAGATAATACAACATTCAAAGGCTACTTCACACGAAGACAAATTGAGTGACAATGTGAGGTTCTATTGATCAACGTTGACTTCAAATGACTTCGCTTCAATGTACTTGAGTTCCAGCAGTTCACAAGAGCATGCGCAGTTCAAACTTACCTTCTAAGATGGTTTTAGTCCCCTTGTGACTTGACATATCCGTTTTAACGTAGCCGGGACAACACTAAGGAATGAAAAAAAACAGGTTTGCTCACTTCAACGTCGATTTGGTACAAGAATGCGTGACTCCACAAAGGCCTACCGAGTTGATGAGAATGTGACGAGGATCTGACTTGAATTGTTCGGCCAAAATGGCAGTGGCTTTCCATAAGCCCACTTTTGACATCCCATACGCGGAATTAGCAAAGCCTGCCTTCGCATGATCTCCCGCCTCTGCATGCCTTTACGTAATAAAAGCAAGCATACACAATCATCAGCGTATAGTGGCTGTACCAAATGAACGCAACAAATTATCCCTTTTTATGAGAGCATGAGTGGAGGAGATAAAGTAAGCTACATGGCAAAACAACCTACTTAATGAAAGATGCTAGGAGGTCATCCACTTCCTGGAGAGACAGTTGACCCTTGAACTTGGCCGCCATCTCCTTCGACATTGCACGCAGCGACATCATAGCAGCCATGCTAGCCACATTAACAAGTCTGCGAAGGTAAATATCGAGTCTAATAGTGTTGACATACCTTGAATCCTTCCCCATTAGTGGCAAAAACTCGGTACACATTTGCACGGTAGCCGTGTAATTCGTGGCAATAGTGACTCGGGCTTGCTCACCAAAGGGAGCTGTGGAATTAACCTACATGCAAATGAGAGAAGCAATGCGTGTACCCACCTTGTATGCTATTCCAGCATTGTTCACCAGGATATCTATCCCATCCGGATAGTTGTCTTTGATGAACTTGGCCAGCTTGTGTCGACTATCGGCATCTGTGATGTCCAGTTGGTGGAACTTGACACTGAGGCCTTTCTCCTCAAGCACCTTCACGGCCTCCAAACCCAGCTTCTCGTTTCGAGCTGTCAGATAGACGTGCCAGTCGGAAATTGGCTTTAGACCTCGGGCCAGTAGCTCCACAATTCCATTTCCAACGCCCTTGTTAGCACCTGTAACCTGCGACAGGTACCAGGAACAAAGTAGAATTACTGGCCTTTATGGAAGTAACTTAAGGATGAGGTATGAAGATCTGTCCTAAGAATTTTGATTCAGAATAATCAGCGTTTTTATCTATTATTAATATCAGCGTCACAGTTGGGCATTAATTAACTTTAACATCTATGCATACATCCAGCAGTGGGACGTTACGATAGCCCATTCTAACCACGGCGAAGCATTTTGGAATGCAATGCATGTAATATATTAGCATCTGTGCTAGGACTTTATTCTGAGTAGGTTTGACACTAGTCTGAGAGCAATTGGTGAGCACTTTAGTTATTGTTTCATTTTGTTCGAAAAATCAATTGGCTTTAAGCTTAGCACGACGAAACAAACCTACAATGGCGACACGCATGGTCATCCACGGCGCAACGAAAGTACCGTTGTGCCATCCGAACCTATTTTATACACCCGCACGACCTTGATCGCTAATTGGGCGATGTGTCGTGCCAATTGATTGGCAGTTGGAAAATCTTGCTTTATGAGTCTTTCATGAGGTCGTTAAAAGTGTCATCGGTTTTGGAGACTACCGTTTTTAGACTATCCAAGTAGCCAAGCTAATATACAGTCAAAGGAGCCTATGTAGCGTCTCGACACTCCCTTTAAGGTAAAAGAAGGCATAGTACTGGTGGTAGAATACATGTTTTCTGGAAACAGAGGGCTTGGGGACTGTTGGCACGGCCCAAGGGCCGACCAACCGCCTCAGTACAATATGGCCACCCAAGTGCCCGAAACCGGCAGTTCAAACAAACAAACTATTACAGCCTACGCCTGCATTTCAGTAATGGGATGGCTTAACTTGATGCCGGGTTGTAGGCATAACTGCGCTGACAGCGTTATTTCACTTATAGTCTACATTAGGAGGGAGCAGAAGAGGCAACGACAAATCATACTGGATGGCGAACTGACCTTTTACCTTAAAGGCAGCCTCGGGACGCTACAACTGTATTGTCTTCGAAGGTGATGCGCTCTTTATGCTGCGAATTGGTCTCATACGACTCCGGTAAGAAATAGCAGTGATGCAAAGCATATGGAAGCATTCATTAAACAAAATTAGCTACAACTCGTTGGACTGGACGAAAGATAGTCCCCCGAGGCTGCCATCGGGGCAGTTGAAGATATAATACCCAGTGTGAATCTATGCATATCTACTCGAAATATGTATGCCTTGGTGTTAATGGCAGAGCTCGACGGCCAGCCCATCTGACAAAGGTTTAACCGAGGGTAAAACAAAAGGAAAGTGGATGTCAGGACAGCTTCAAAAACAAGGTAAGATGTGGCAGTTTGCATGTAAGTGCTGGCATTTGCCTCTTTACGCATTTATGTCCTAGTTATCAAAGAATCAGGCAAGGACTTAGCAATTTTGCTATCTCAACTTAAAATTCACAGTTTAGGAGCCAAACTAATATGTTAGCCATTTAAAGACCACTTGCATCCACTTTTGTAATACTTTGTTTGTTAGGACCACCGGTTTTGGTTACTTGAGTGGCCTTGTTGTACTATCGGGTCGGCTGACCTCCGGATCATGCCAGCAGCCCCCAATCTCCCTGTTTTTTGGAACATATTTATTCCTCCCTAGTACTGTGTCTTCTTATACCTCCCAGGAAGTCTTGGGATTCCACAACTTGCATTAAAATGCATTGAGGCTCTATTTTTTGCTGCGCTTTAATCAAAAGAGCGCTAAGTATTTTTATTGTCATGCTGTTGCCTGACATCCCGACACCCGAAATTGACCTTGGCGGGTTTTCCAATGTTCTCGAGTGTGGTGTTCCTCTAGCGCTTCACGTCCTAATTTGTCGATCCGTAAGGTTGGTAGTTTTAGTTATAACATTTATACCTTATTTTTACTCAGATCTAAGGACTCATATAGTTGGCGGTTAATGTGGGGTCTTCGAAAGCAAAACACTATGCTGTTTCATACGTCGGTGTATTAATGAGGTCTTTTGCCGGTGAAAGTATTTTTGTACATGTACTTCCTTAACTTATGCGTAGCAATATCTTTTTGTGTTTCAGATACAATGAGCTTTTCAACTGCACTTAAGATTGCCGACGTTGATGACTATATTTCACCATCACTTGTAAGTTACGCAATTTCCGTAGCTATCTCAATATTTCCCAAAGTCATCTTCAAATATTTTTTTCTTGGTTGATCTACCTGTATTGAAGTATTACCACTGTTTGTTCGAATATATTCGAGTTTTTTCTGTAGCTTCGTACTTTTAATACCGTTCCTTTTTGTAATTTGTCAGACTGTCTGACCATTAATGTATGCCTCGTTCTGCATCACTTAAAGTACTGCGGTAATAGCCCCATTTCTTGGACCTCTCTTCCGTACTTGAGCTGATTTGTTGGCAATCATTGCCGTCTAGTTATACTGGTTGTTATTAATCCCATCATTTTCTTTGGTTCTAGGAATGTATAAAGCCAGTAAAGATACCTCAGTTCGTTGGCAAAACCGAGTCGATCACCATCGGTGAGGATGGTACGTATGTGGCTACAAACAACTCCGGTGAGAAATACACCCTTGCAAAGGCCAAAATTGATCTCAATGATTGCCTCTCCTGCAGTGGATGTATAACCACCGCAGAGACTGTCCTCGTCTCTCAGCACAGTGTGGACACTTTTCTCAACTTACTTAAGGTATTGGTGGACTCAAATTGTTTGCGTTTTTGGGGCATGGAAAGTTTTTATTGAATCATTATGTCTACTCATGTTAGCGTTATTCGTTGACTAACCATGTGGTGATGTGCGTGAATCTGACACTATTCAAGTGAAGCGCCATCCTGAAAGATCTCTCCACTCAGCAGAAGGCCCTTCTTAATCAGACGAGTGTTTTACTTTGTTTCATTAGTATTCTTTGGGACTGATTGTATGGAAGGCTTCCTCGTCAAGCTGTTTTTACTGTTCATATCCGACCTTACAATTGATTCGCTACTTAATGTTTCTTTTTGGGATGAGCCTTTTTTGTGAATCCAACCCAAAAACATATCCGGTCTGTAGATTAAAGGGACCATAATGCGGACTTGGATTGTGAATCATGTGCACGAAGCACTCCAAATCGTTACTTTTGAATGTCAGCAGAAACTTATTGCATCAGTTTGTGCTGCAACGTGTAGGAACGGGAGAAGTACGAGATCTTGGTGGCACTGTCGCCACAGTCGCTGGCAAGTCTAACAGCTTCTCTTCAAGGAGGCAGCGGGTCATCATTGCCACAGGGGGTGGTAGAGGCTTTTGCCAAGGTGAGCGAGGGAAGCAGACCAACGATGCAAAGTGTGAGGGCGTTCTGTGCACACCTTTTGCACTCCCACGGCGTTGTCTCGCAACCCCTCCTTGACACTACGTGGAGTCGGGATGTAACACTCGTTGCCACCGCCGAGGAATTTGTTAGCGCGTTCGCTGATCACGCCGACGCACCGAAACTCCCCATACTTACTGGAATCTGCCCTGGTAAGAATGGTGACAGGTGAATGTGTAATTAGTTCCTTCGTAGTCAGCATAATGCCGAGGGGTTTTGTCGTCCAACGAATAATATACCCTTGACCTCTCATGATTTCTACAACTGAATGATGACTTATTTGTCCTCTGTTGTCAAATTTTCTTACCAAGAAGACTTTTGATTGATCATTCTTAACCTGAAAGGTCATGTATCTTCAGGAGGCCTTTCTGTCAATTATCAGCCAGTTCTTGATGGACAATTTCAATGTTTATTTTGCACAAGGGCATATTTTCCAGCGAATCTAGATGTGACCTCGACATGACCTTAACGGCTCGGTGCAATTGGACTTTTCTGGACCTCTAAATGCTTTTTTTGAATAATGAAGGTTGGGTGTGCTACGCGGAGAAGACTCACTTCAAAGTGCCATCAAAGTCCACAAGTGGTGACGTTGGTGGCGACAACAACAGGGAGGAGCCCTTCCTCCTCCAACACATCTCACGGGTGCGTTCACCGCAGCAGCTGCTGGCTGGTGTGTTGAAACAAGCGGCGAGTGGAACCAGCGAACGTCGTCTCTTCCTTGTCTTTGTTATGCCTTGCTACGACAAGAAATTGGAGGCCTCTCGTAGCCAGTTCCTCCTTCATGGTGAGGATGGAGTGGCAGAGAAGGAGGCTGATTTAGTCCTTGGCACCAATGAATTCGTTGCCGTGCTAGACGCTATCCGAGAGAAACCAGCTGCAGCCTCCGTTGACACGACGCCGGATGAAAACCCGCTGGATCAGAGGTGAGTGGTGGAATTCGTTGAATCACTTCTGCGTCTCTCATAATCGCTCGCTTGCGCACAGCTCCTGACAATGAATTTAGCCACCATTGTAAAATAACTTTGGAAATGACGTTGACTCTATCTGCCTTATATTTGTTTCTCACATGTTAACGTCCCTCCCTCTAGACTATTCCAACTGCTGGGACGAGAGTGGAGGGAAGGTGCGGAGGGGAAAGACAAAGACCCTTGCATTTATCGTCACGCAGGCTCAGGGTCGGGCGGCTACGCGTTCGCTGTTCTCCGTCACGCCGCTGAACAGCTCTTCCACCTCCACTTGCCTCTAGATGTCACTGAGGACCCGCGAGTACTCACTCGTCATCTTGGCAATAGTGATTTGCAGGTGTGGAATGCTGAACCATTCCTAAATTCGCGTTTATAGACCGAAAGGTTTGGACACTGGTAAAGTGGGTACTTCAAGGGTGACCACGAATGCCTCGGGTTAATATTCCTCGCAAAAGTTGGCAACTTTAAAATCTCTTGCGTTCCCGTAGGAAATTCTACTCTTTGACAGCGTGGAGGATTGTGAAGCGGCTACCAGGAGCGCACCAGTGGGGCGCACGCCCTACCGCCACACTGAGGCGACGCCTACACCCCTCTTGGCCTTTTTAGTGGCCAACGGCTTCCGCAACATCCAGACTGTGGTGCAACAACTTAAACGCGCACACACTAGGGCGCATTTGCGTCACTCAACGGTCCGAGCTGAGGCGCCATTCGACTTTGTCGAGATTATGGCCTGTCCTAACGGTGAGTGACGCCACCAGAAGATTGCCTTTCAACTTTCTTGGTTAAGTCAAAATTTTTGGGCTATTTAAAGTCAAGTCAGAAATACACTTTGGCGCTGTCTGTGGGGAGTGTGGTAGAGTTGGAGCCTTTCAAATTAGCTACGCCCTAACCATATCCTGACCCAATGATGGATAGTAATTGGATATACCAGGACGGACTTCGAATTAGATGCTGTCTCCACTTTTCTGTGAGAAGTGTGATGCGGTGGAACATTCCCCAACCGACTAGGCTGGAGCCACAGTCCACCTCTCGATGACGAGGGATACCATGGCAGGGGATTCCGGGCCCCTTAAAAACAGGACCAGTACTGCACGCTATCATTGCATTTCTATGAGGGAACCTTCAAAATGAAATATACCTGCCAAGTAAAGATTAACGACCCATCTCAAGAGAGTCACAAGTGGGCGGTGAGAGTATCTACTTCCTCGATGTTATTCGACCTCGATGAGTGATATATGGGTAGGAACTGCAGTCAGAAGTGCGCACTACTGTCACCAAGGCGGTGCCCTCATAAGTCTCCAAGTACCGCACTCGATTCCAAAAAAATTTGAGGAGGGCTTCTCACATCAAGTAAACACTGACCTACCTGAGGGCTTAATTTCAGGTTGTCTCAACGGAGGCGCACAGTTGAAGACGGCTATAGCCGACGTCTCTCAGGCCTACTTCTCTTTGGGGCAGAAGGACGTTCTCAAAAGTGAAGTAGCGCAGCAACTGCTCGCAAGTCTCGACCACGCCAACAAGCAACGAACCTGCTACACCACCTACCAAGCCGTTCCCAAGGTGGAGATTACAAATCCCTCTGTACTTAAATGGTGACAGCAGAGGACCCGTCTTTTATTTTTGCTTTGTATTTTATGCAGAAAAAGGACAATTTTCACAAGTTAGATAAGATGTCATTAGTAATGGTTGAAAATGTTAGATGTGACGCAAGGCGCAACCTGAGGCCAGGACAAGAGATACGCAGAGGTAGGGGGTAATCTACATACGTATCCACCATGTCTGATCACGAATGCGGTTGTAATCCGGCAGCGACTCAACTGGCCCTAAAAAATGAAAGAGAGAAGGGCATAAAGTACATTTTGCGCTGCTGTAGAGTTGGTCAAAAGTTATCTAACCGATAGAGGCGACAGCCGGGCACCGGTCGTACAAGTACTTTGAGCAAACTTCACGGAGCCTTTCAGCATCGATAGCCTGTAGAAAAAAGCAACGTATCAGCGATGGGACAGGTGGGAAAAAGGACAGAATGATCACCAGCTGAAACAACTTACATCAATTCTTGCGAGCATTTCGTTAATGGGAACGCGACGTCCGTAGACGAGCATCTGTCGGCCAATGTCCTCACAGATGGGGGTAGTGCCGTCCAACTGGAGCATTAGATGGGTTTTAAGCTGGTTCCTGGCTCGTGCAACCTCGTGCTCCGTGATTTGTGAGCACATGCGAACCATCTCCTTGGTGAATGCAGCGACCGCTTCGTCTAAGCCTATTTTTTCGCCTGTGAAGTATACACCCCTGGTGGAGGAAAGCGACAGGTAAAATAGGGTCACCAATAACCGGAACCAGGACTTTATGTGAACTCACCAGAGGGAGGTGTCATGATAGCAAGTGCAGAAGTGTTGATAGCTGTGAACGTTGCCTTTTTCGAAAAACTTGCTGGCTAGAGGGCTAGCGACGTTGGAGCCACCTCCGTGAGTTCGATCCCAAGCGCCATTAACGCTACTCCCTACCATGAGAGCGAGAGTATCTGGATTGGCCCAGCCAGGACCCTCAAAAGCAATAGCGATGTGAGCCAACGGCATCGCATCGTCGCGGTCACGGATCTCCGATCCAGTATATCTGCAGGGCTCAAGTTTGGTAGTCCCACTGTCAAAGGTGGCCGAAATGTCACCAAAGTACTTTTCGCCAAGCTCCTTTAGTTCCTCATGATCGATACCTCAAATAAAATGAGAGAGAGGAAAGAGTTCCAAACCTCCAGCTGCAGTGAGAACCATTCTCGGGGCTTTGTAATTAGTTTTTATAAAGTTACGCAGATCACGAGGCTGCAGAGACTTAACATTCTCAACCGGTCCCAAAATTGTGCGACCGAGGGGAGTGCCCTGGTAAGCCGTGGCGTGCAGGTAATCGAATACAACTTCCTGGTAGTTACTTTCAACCTCCTCCATCTCTCTCAGAATAACGCCACGTTCACGTTCAACCTGATGTTGGTCAAGCTTACTATTTTTGATGATGTCAGAAATAAGTTCACAGGCTTAAGGGATTAGTAAGTCAGAAACAAGTACCCCAATGCAGGTCACTAGAAAAGCACTTTGCATAATACACGGTCATTTCTCTTGAAGTATAGGCGTTTAGATGGGCTCCTTTGTTTTCGACCTCTGCCTCCAGAGATTGCTGAGTTCTTTTATCGGTGCCCTTAAACGCCATGTGCTCCAGAAAATGTGCAACACCATTGTTGGTTTCAGTCTCAAAGCGGCTTCCAACATCAATCCACAGACCAACCTGAAAACATGTAAGTAAAGTAACACTTACGGTGCACGTGGGCATATTCCAATTTTCGGAAGCGATGCGGAACCCATTTTTCAACGTACTAACTTCGGTTTTTGGTATATGTGCCGATTCAATAGCTGGAACATAATTTGTAGCGGTTCCAATACTGTATGGTCGAGTAAACTACACAAAAAATAAACTGGCAGATTATCAAAAAACCTTATTCAAATGAGGCAAGAGCGACGATAACCGACGGGATGCCATCGGGAGCCAAAGAGAACCTCCCGCCCCTCCATAGAGATACTAAAACAATTGTATAAGTTGTTTATTGATCCCGTAATGCTCAATCCTCGAAAAGCGTGCACGTAGCGTTTTACAACCCCTTAATTGTTAAGGTCACATTTAGGAAAATGCATAAACAGATACTGCTCGAAAAATTCTTTTGCATCACAGTATGTGCAGCAGACGTGAAAAGTTATTCTAAAAGGCTTTGCACCGAAGTACTGGCGTTGATTTAACACAGTTGCAATGGTAAGAATATTTTGCTTCCTTTGTGTTTAATTGTGCGGAAGCCTGACTGTCGGTAATTACAGGCTGTTCACCAATGATTCCAGCAGTTTTTAACAATCTGACTTTTCTCTGTGCATTAGAAAACACCTCACTTTGAAACTTATTCCTCCTAAGCGCTCTGCGAGAAGGGTGCCAGCAACCTAAGCGATATGGGATTTAAATTAGTCAGGCTAGTCCATGTTTGAATTGTCTACGGCAATCGTAGGATCGGAAAATGTAACCCCATCACTACGTATATGTCTGATTAAAACAGGTTAGGCGGGTAGATAGTATGGCAACTGAAATGGAACTAAAGTAGTAACAAAATGGAAAGTTGAAATCGATGAAAATAACTCCTACATAATATTTTTGTAAGTGATTTCGCTTTTGGTTAAATGTCTAGAACTTATGTTCAGCACATCAGCTGTTCGCACTGTGAGGCGTGGACTGGTTCCATATGGCAAAAGACTGTGAGCTTTACTCTTTCAGTAAGGTTCAAAATAGGAAAATACTATGGTCTTTCACTATGCGCCTTTACATATGAAAGTAACTTCAGTGATGGCTGTTCTTGATATTTATGAATTGTGTTTCTTAAGCAGCATTTTTTAGGCGAGTTTTGAGAAAAAAGTGGAACCTCTTTATTGGCGAGGAGGTCATTTGCGCTGACGCGGAGTTAAGCTCTCCTTCCAGCCCCGTGCATGGACATTATCAGTTTGTGATATCAGATGTAGTAAAAATAACTATTGGTGATGACACTTTTGGTTCAAGAATGATAGTAAGGAGAAGAGAAGAATAAAAAGGTATCGCTATGAGACTGTTACAACGAATATAGGAGGTGAGGAAAACTGACAGAAAAGCGCAGCTACGCAATGTTTTGACTTATTGCCTAAGCATGATTTATCTTCTTTAATACTGTAATACTTTGTTTGTTCGAACTGCCGGTTCCGGTCACTTGGGTGGCCACATTGTACTTAGCCGGTTGATCGGCCTTTAGGCCGTGCCAACGGCTCCCAAGCCCTCTGTTTCCAGAATACATGGATTCCACCCCAGTACTATGCCTTCTTTTGCCTTAAAGGGAGTCTCGAAACGCTACAGATACTTTGACTCTAACAACCATGCTGAAATTTTTTCAATATTTGCAATAATCTGTTTTTTTCTGGCTTCCGGATTCTATTTCGAACACTTAAATGGCCATGCTGCCCTATTTGTGTAAGGCTGGTCTCCAGGCCGTGCCAACAGCCCCTAAGTCCTCTCTTTCCAGAATATATATATTCTGCTCTAGTACTGCGCCTTCTTTTACCTTAAGGGGAGCCTCGGGACGCTACATTGGTGGCAGCGGAAAGCGAACCCGACTTTGATGGATTCTATCCTGCTCCATGCCACTTCTGGCAAACGTCGACGTTGTGAAAGAAGTACACTGTGCTACAGAGGGGAGAACCTTTGGTATCTCGTAACAGAAGGGTCGAGATCGACGTTCATCTTCGACATCTCCCTTGCCCTCGTGTTCGACAGGAAAGCTATTAACAACTGAAGCGACACTAGCCGTGGACTCCAAGCCCAGAGGAGGGCCAAGAAGCACGCATTTGCTGCACTGAGTGCTACGCGGAATGGATGGCACTGCAGGAACACATGCGTTCGAACCTCGACGAGTGGGACGGTTAGCTCGTGGGTGCTTCTCGCAGCACTGATTACGTTGTGATGACTGACACGGGAGGACGACACTCGAAAGAAGAGAGGGGCTGTGTAGTACTTTGTTTGTTCGAACTACCGGTTTAGGTCACTTGGGTAGCCATCTTGTTCTAGCCGGTTGGTCGTCCTCCGGGCCGTGCCAACAGCCCCGAAGCCCTCTGTTACCGAAATATATATATTCTGCCCTAGTACTGCGCCTTCTTTTACCTTAAGGGGAGCCTCGAGACGCTGCATTACAATGCCATCTTTTGCCTTAAAGTAATTTTCGAGGCGCCGCACATACGTTACGGTTAAAGCCACAAAAATCTCATTCAAAAACTTAACTGGGGACGCTTTTGCTCAACAAGCTACTTTAGCCTAAGTACCAATTTAACTATTTCCTTGCATTTGCATCACAGCTAAAGATGTCCAATTCTGCGTATTTTCATTTAATTACTATACATAGATGTGTTCAAAAACTAGATAACACAATTTTGAGCTTTGTTTAGACAAATCTTTGAATTTAAAAGTTTAAATTCCTACTTGCTTTCATAACTGATGCTCTGTGCTTTATGCAATGAGTTTGTTTATCTTTGCTATCCGCCACGTGACGAATTTGGCGCCCTTGCTATCTCAGGTTGTGGTGGGCCGTGCACTTTTCTGTTCATGCCTTTACCGGTCGGTAGTTGTTCGAACATGTCTACCTCTGGAAAACTCTACACCCCTCCGGACTATCACAAAGCCCTCAGGGCCCAGTTGGCCGCCGCATACACTGGTGTCCCTTTGGAGCTTGTTGAGTATTGTCCCGGAGTATCTGCTCTGCCCGACGAAGCGAAATCCTGCCCTCCTGAGGCTGCTCCCATATTCCACAGCAAAGATGGCATAACTCTGTTTGATGCAAATGCTATTGCCTATTTTTTGGGCAATAAGCAACTTCGCGGTACTTTGCAATATTAGACATCTATTTGTGTAGGTGGCGAACATGAGTACTATGTTACCCAATGGGCCAACTTCACTGACCACATTTTAATGCCTTCAATCGCAGCATGGCTATATCCCATCATTGGAGCAGTCAACTATAACATGAACCAAGTTAACAAGGGTCAGGAGAATGTTAAAAAGGCGCTCACCTTCATGAACGACTTTCTCGCGTCAAGGTGAGCTGTCTTTAAACTTCTTAACAATTACGTTCTGCAGGACCTACTTTGTTGGCGAGCATATCACACAAGCTGACTTAACTCTCTTTTCGGCTCTGAAACTGCCTTTTGAGAAACTTCTTGACGAGGCTGCTCGCGGGGCCTATCCTCATCTTGTTCGTTGGTATACCACTATTGCCAACCAACCGGAAGTTAAGTCGGTCGTTGGGGAAATGAACCTCTGTGAGAAGCCAGTCGTATTCGACCCCAAGAATGCGCCTAAACATGAGAAGCAGAAGAAGGTTAAGAACCAGGAGAAACAGCATGAGAAGAAACCACAGCCAAAGAAGGAGGCACCAAAAGCACCCGAAAGTGATTTAGATGAGGAAGAGGAGGAGAAACCTGCGCCTGAGTCTCGTAACAACCCACTTGCACAACTTCCTGCAGGGACCTTTGATTATAACAACTTCAAGAGGGTCTTCAGTAACGAAGACTGTACGACGGTTACGATTCCATTCTTCTGGGAAACATTTGATCCAACCACTGATTCCATTTGGTACTGTGAGTACAACTATCCCGAAGAGCTTAAATTTACCTTCATGTCCGCTAACCTTCTTAGGGGAATGTTTCAACGTCTGGAAAAGTGGGTTTGCCTTCGACTGCCTTTTTTCAAAACAAGGCTGTTATCTAATCAATCCTTTTTTTGTTTGCAGAATGCAAAGATTTAGCTTTGCTATAATGCACGTCTATGGGGAGAATAACAAGAGCACTATCGGTGGAATCTGGGTCTGGCGTGGAACCGGTTTAATTTTCGATCTCAGTTCAGATTTACAAACCGATTACGAGTCGTACACTTGGACCAAGCTTGATCCTGACTCTCCTGAGACTAAGGCAAAGATCGCCGATTTCTTTGCCCTTGGTGAGGTGTGTGACGGGAAGCCTGTCGCCGAAACCTGTGTTTTCAAGTAAACTTTGTCATTGTGTGTAGTAAAGCTATTTGCTCTGACGGTTTCAATCGGATTTTTTTTTTCTCGTCTATAATTCGTGTCAATTTGCGAATTGCGGGTGGTACATGGTGCAGGTCATAAAACTGGATCAGCTTAGGCCTTCGAGTCTGCTGCAACCCAGGTTTATGCTCCATGTCGCGGGTTTTGGTAGCACCGACCCTGTATTTTGAATGTACAGCCGGTCAAAGAATGAATGTTTCTGCGGGTGTTGGACCAGGTAAATTTGTCGGCAGGCGTCGTCGTATTTTTTGTCATCCGAGTTTATTATCGGAGAGACGACCGAGCGTCCTTCATTACTTGGAGGGTATTTTGCTGCATGGGTGGTGTGTGCTTTTGGTTCGGAAGTGTTGGATAGAAAGTTTCTTGGGTGACCTATCAGCATAGATGGATTTGATGACGAGTGGATACTCTTTGTCCCTCTACTCATTTCTCGTTCCGGGTGTGAAAGCTCTCGACGGCGTGGTGGCGTTGCATACACTAGGAATTCATTCATCGAAGCTCACAATAAAACTCGATCTGTGGGAGCTGGAGGCTGGAATAGTGGGGGGGGAATCGTTGGGAGGATTTTTGTTCATCCATTCTTGGGGTTTGCAGACTGCAGGCGGGGTTGGAATGCGAAATGTAGGCTTTCGCCAAGGTCCAGTAGATCGGGACTTGGGCTGATCGTATCGGAATTGACCAACTGAATGCAATGAAGTGGAGAAATAGGAATTTCGGTGAATTGGAATTGTAAAAAAAACTCCCGATTCGTTATACATTAGCACACTGAGGGTGCCTAAGTGTTCAAAAATATTTTTTCAAATTACAAGAACAATTATCTACTTATATATTAATAGTAGCACCTAGATCCAGATATAGATGAAAGTAAAATATTAAATACATAAATAAACACCGAACACAAACCAGAATTTTCTGTGGCGCTTTGCACCTCCTCTGGGTGAGAGCCTTCAGGTCACGCCATTAGCCCTTCGTTCAAGTATTATACCTTTCTTCATCCTTAGGGAAGTCCTGGGGTGCTACACTTCCGACGGTGCCCATCGAAGGGTTGT
This sequence comes from Taenia multiceps, assembly GCA_001923025.3. Lineage (NCBI taxonomy): Eukaryota > Metazoa > Platyhelminthes > Cestoda > Cyclophyllidea > Taeniidae > Taenia > Taenia multiceps. Next base: position 59,072,165 of record CM010311.1, on the reverse strand, counting down.
TTCAGGTGTGCAAGAGATCGTGCTGGTTATGCCACATTCATTTGGCCCCTCAATATTTACTTCACTAGTGCCAAAAAGTATTTGTCTGTGTGAGTACCACTGCTTGGAATGTTTATTTCATCAATGTCCTTTATCCGCACCAATGCAATATATGTACCGGTTATGGAATGATACCTCTGTTTTTTATTTGTGTCGAAGACAAAGGTAAAACACGAGAGACACCAAACCCATCCTTTCCCTGCCTCCAGTCAATTGCAGCCGTTTTGACTAGTCCGTAGGCATTGCTCTGCCTATGACTTTAATGGAGATAAATGGCTCAATTAGGATGAAAAGCATGGCGTAGAATTTTATTGTGACTCTCCAACCACCAATCCTGTAGATCATATGCCACACTGCAGTAACCGAAAGTACATCGAGCTTTTTGGGCGTGGTGCCTCACTCTCTAAGGAGGCTCTAAAAATGACGATTAAGCAGCGATGACGACCATAAAGCAGTGCAGTTACCCAGTCGCATGTCAACTCGAGCCTCAAGCTCTGTAGGCGCACTGTTGGAGAGCACCTGTGAGAACGCCTGTGAAAAGTTCTAATGAGGTGCAAATTCTCCATTTTTAAGGCAAAAATCTTGATTTTATCATTGCTTGAAGTCAGCAAACTGACTGGATTCGATGGTATTCACAGTGATTCTCAAGGGACTCTACAGTACCGTGAATGACACGCCATACACATAAGTATCGTATGGGCCTTGATGAAAGCAAAGCAGCGTCGCCAGGTCTGATTACTTAAGAGGAGTAGTAAATTGAGCAACCAATAGATCTGAGTGATAGTGAGAAGGATGTAGGTCTGAGCTGAACATCCTCACTGTCGTTCACCTCCTAGACCTTCACAAACGGCCGTCAACAATGCTGGACTGTCACACGATTGTCAAGTCATTTCAAGTGCTCTTCCAGCTAACCTTCGCCTTTTAGCCGACTCTTGAAATAAAACAGGAATAATCTTAACACTAAATAGGGCCTCCATTTGAAGGGTTAAACTTCAAAGCACGGAGGACGGAGATTGCTAGGTGTTGAGAAACGCTTCAGAACTGGCGGTAGTGGAAGTGCATGGATTTTAGTGAGTGAGAGAGTGAGTGAGTGAGTGAGTGAGTGAGTGGGAGTTTGTAATAATTGCATATTACCAGTGGCTACCTCCACACAAATGACTTGATAATGATCCTGAGACTAATGAAGTTCTCACAATGAAGCACTCAAACCTCCAATCCATAGCGCCTATCAAGCTAATTCAAAATGCCCTTCGAATCACTGTGCACCACCAACAATTAGCCTTCCTCGATGCTACTTGGTGTCGCCCAAAAAGAGTGGATTTTTTGTGAGTCTGATGGGTCACCTGAAGGTCCTCGTTTCGTGTGGAACCCATGGCTGACGTAGATATTCATTTACTCGGGAAGTTAGTACAGAGTATGTTTATTCAATAAAATGATGCCTCAGTTTTTTGCACCCGAAACGGAATAGCGATTGGTTCTTTCGGTTAATTCGCAAGTTTGGTAGTGGACCACTTGGGAGATCCGCCGTTGCACGTCTACCAGGCGGATCGGTCTTCGAGCCATTCCACTAGCCCGTTCCACCTTCCAAGACCTTCAGGACATCCTCTTTCAATCCCACATAAAATAAGAAAACCCAAAAGTAGGGGAACTATTTTAAAAATACGCTATTTGGTTTCCTGGTATGTTTTGTTTGCCTTGTCTGGATCGAATGAACGCCACCATCCAGTCCGATTCGACCCTCCACATTACCGCCATTCTAACTGCACAAGTGTTGGCGACTAAAAAGATGACAATAAGAAAGGAAATATTCTAGGAACCGCCTAGAATCGACGCTAATGACAGGCTCTGCATTGAGTGCAGTGCCACACCTTGCCAGCCATCGACTCCATCAACAGCACAAGGCAAGGTGTTTACGGCGTCGGGGAATATGACAGCAATGAGCACTACCGTAAGGCAATAAAAAGGCAATCATTTGTTTTTCGCTAGGAGGCTGGGAAAAAATGCACTCATTTTATAGCAGTTATAGCCTCCAAGAGGCATAATTACGTCTCTGTCAAATGCATTACCAACAGCGATTGAAGAAAGTGCAATGTGACAGGAAAGGAATGGGTGGGAAAATATTGCCAATGTGGCTTGCACAATAAATTTACTTGTGGAAAAATTTTTGTACTGAGTGATAAATGGCTCTGGTGGAGGAAATTTCTTGCCACCTTGGGTGGTGGAAAGGCAACATTCGATACTGATGGATTGAGGTGAAATCCTTTCGCATCTTTGTGAAAGGGCGGTTTATGGCCCTCCTTTGAGCGTCTTCGGGACGAGGGTCTGGGACTTGGTCCTGACTCCACAGCTCTTCTCCATGTCCACAGCCAATCAGCCTCTCTGCATTATGATAATACCCGTCTATACCATCATTTAACCTCTTAAAATGGAAAGATACTTTGCGAGGCCGCCGTGGAACAAAGGCATCCGGTGAGCAAAATCAGACTTCTTGCCGAAAACTAGAACTAAAAATCTTTGTTTATCGTTTGAACAGTCCGATTATTTTATCTTTTTGCGGTCCTAATCACACATAGAGGTAACTGCTCCCTCCTGTTTGGACCGTATTGGCAAGGGGCAGGGTTAACAAAAAGTAAGAGATAATCACATTCAGTGCCCCAATCTTCAAGGAATGTTTGCTAATTTACAGCTAAAATGGTTAAATGCTTGGTCAGAATGTGGCAAATGTTCTTGTCCTCAATGCTTTTGCCAAGTTAATTCGTGTCACACATGTGTGACATGTGTGACAAATGCTGATGACATGGAAGTTCATCCAAAGTTTTAATGCGGTAGTAAAAATTAAATGGTATCATACGAAACGGGGATAAAAGAAGGCTTCACAAATTAAAGAGAATGTTACTCCGAGAGCACTCAAAACCAGTCAACAGGAAGTGTCAATTTCACCTCCAACTCAACCATCACAGACTACAGGGAATCAGTATCAAAGAGCAAATCAACTGAATTAATAGCCCGATACAGGTGTGCTTTCACTGTCCTCCTATTTCTAACTGAGGCGACATTCATGAAGGCACACCACCTTAGCCACTTCAAGTCAAGGCTTGGTTCACATCACACCAAAGTGTGCTTACGTGTGTGCAAGAGCTCCTATGGCAGGATAATCCGGATTGCCTTTCATCGAGGGTTCAAAAAGTCCCACAAGTAGGCATTGCTACTACTACCGATCCATTTCATCGAGAGGCCGCGACTCTACATCTAGAGGTGTGTGGCTTCCCTCTAGCACCAATAAACGAGCCGGCAATTCGTATGGAGGGACAGTAAGGTGAATGAGATGGAGTTACGCAAGGCAGAGGATTATTACTTTAGGTCAAACTAAAGGGTAGAATAAGAGCTAGGCGGAAATGGCCTTCCAACCGCGTCCATGGCCTCGCAGGTCGTCTGTACTTTACAAATGAATAATCGTCCGGAATAACTTCAGGCATAACTGCAATGTGGAAGACGTTGCCTGCAGATGGTCTAGCTCCTAGCATCTCAAAGCAGAAGAGTTAGTAAAGTAGTCGCGTCCACTTTGAGCAGGCACTTATTTTCCAGTCTTCCCACTGAGACAGTAGACTGTGAGAAAGGAAGAGGTTCGATCACTCCAGCGAGCAGCATTGTGTGCAGACTTGAAAGAGTGATGCATGCCCTCGACTGGAGTACATCGGGTGGTTCCGTCGCCATACAGATTGGTGGCTTGGTACAGGAGGGCGCTCAAGAGCTGTAGTCGATCATCGCGAAGTGTAGGTCGATCAGGAACGGAAGCAGGGCATCAGCCCCATTAAAAGGGTTCAGATTTTCTTTGTATTATGAATTTAGAGTTCCGCAAAAGTCGAAGTGTCAAGAATCTTGGAATGGAAGTCTACTGTTGAGTTGAAAACAGCCCTGGCATATGTATGTAGAAGGTAGAGGTGGAATCGGTCCTCAATCATGGAAGGTAGAACTGCTAGTCAGTTTGTAGCTCAAGTGTTGACGGCTCGAGTTCTATCCACTCAGCTTGGCACAACATCGAGACCATCTGTGAATGACTGATGGATTTTATGGCTTCGACGTTACAAAGACGTTGTCAAGGTCGGTAATTGGTAGGTCCATCTAGTGGTTAGCGATCTGATTATGCCATAAAATCTGTGAGACTGCAAGACACATCTTTCATCGCACTTTATTACATGGAGCAAATGCTTGTACTCAGTCACGAATGAGGTTGGCGATCACTTGACGCATGCTGAGATCGCAAAATCGGGATCGCAATTGGTCACCCTTAAAGTCTCTGACTAGAGGCCACTAGAAGCCGCTCATCTTGGTGTCGAAATGCGATCTTGCAGTCAGCTTTCAAGACACGACTAGTGGTAAACGGTAAGATCTTATTTGACCTACGTTAGGCACTAGGACCGATCGCTCTAGCAGCAACATACCACGGCCCCCTGCGGACCCTGTTCCACCAACGGCTAGGGTGGCTCAGCCCTCCAGTCACCCATCTCGCCTGTCAAAATAGTAATTCTGTAGGGGATTAGGGTGATGAGGCTGTTAACAACCTTGTTCTCAAGGTTAGGGTTAGCACTATCAAGGACATGGGTTGTGATCCAATCCAAACATCATTTAGTTTAAATGAAAGCATCAAACTCAAAGAGATCCACTCGTACCTACACAGAATTGCAAGTACACCACGGCGATGATGCCATTGAATCATTCAACTGTTAAAAGGCTGTAGTGGATCCTAACCCAAAGCAAATATTCGTCAGGCCACTCTCAGACGCAACAAACAATCGCCTCACTGACGACCCTCTTGAGGCGCCAGCATTCATTCAATACAAAGTTGTTCCTCCATTTTACCGACTTCAAAGTCCCACATCAACCTGTAGGCTTGGCAATTTTAAATAACCAAACAACAGAACTTAAAATAGATAAAAAGTAAACACAGAAACCAATTGCATGCATGGATAATTATTAGAAAACTCTGCGTTTTGTTGGTTTCGGGAGGAGCATCAGAGAAGACAGGTCGAAGGAGGGTGAAGGAGGAGAGGAATGAAGGCAAAAATAAAGAGAAACAGAATAAGACAGTGAAAAAGAGAGAGAGAGAGAGAGAGTAAGAGGGAGAGACCAGGATCATACAAAAGAGTACCGCAGTAGGCCGGAGGAGGAAGAGGAGAGGGTAACACGCCTCTATAAATCGCGTGGAATAGACATGATGGTGACTTCAGCAGGCTCGCTGGAGTCTACGTCATCACAGGACTGCTTGGTGTTAGTAGTGGAATCGGGATCCTTCGGAGAATCGTTTGAAGGCTAAAAATAAAAACACTCCAAAATAAATGGTCAATTGGGCTATATCGCCTGACAACCACTTAGTCGTATGATTGACGTGTGGAGTGAGAGGCTCATAGTGTTGATCTGGCAAATGAAAAGAAAGCTCTGCAAAATGAGGCTTGACAACCAAACCCTCCAAATGACAATTTGGTAAAAGCAGCCTTTAACAAAGAAGGTGTGTTAAAAGATGAATGAAAAAAGGCACAAATTAGATAGACTGCAGTAAGCACCAGCGCAGTTTCACCTTGCCATCACACCAAACTGCATGTAAGAAGTGTCTCGAAGCGGCTGGAGGCTATCTTTCATCCCGACTGTGCAACTGTAAATTATGTCTCCAGTTTTGATTGAAAAATGTCACATCTCTTGGGCAACCCAGCTCTTGAAACAGAGATCAAGTGCATGAGTAGTAGTGTCGAAGTAGAGGCGTTGAACACGCAGATCTCCTGACCCTATTCCACCTTCAACAATGATGGGGTGCACAAAACAGAAGAGAGGAACTAAGGATATGAGTGGATCAGTCACCCCGTGATTTGAAGGCATGCGTAAACCCACACTCGCATCCAAATGCCTATGAAGAGGGGAAATAAAGGAATAGGGTGGGATGATAGAATGACTGAGAGAGATGGAGTGGTCAAGGCATCTCACCAAAAGTTGCAAACTTAGCAGTCGACCCGGTTCCTGAGCAATCAGCACGCCCTGAATGGTGACTGGTGGTCGGCTTTTATCTGATCAGGGGAGAGAAAGCACTGAAAGGGTTAATTTCGGACTCGATTAAAACAACTCAAGCCTCAGTTTGCTTTGAAATGCCACAAACTTGCTGGGGTAATAAAGCAGACGATTTGCGATTTTTATCCCAAATCAGAAGGGCCTTTTGACCCCCCTATGATTCAGGAGTAGCCTGACCTTGACCATAAGCGCACCTTAAGATCCCATTTTTATAACTTTCACTACCTAGAACGGCAAGCAAGGGTGGAGAGTGAATAGCCTTAACAAAATTTGTTTCAACACCGTTAATCCTAGGGAGAAAAGGATAAAGCAAGTGTTGATTGATGTGATAGTTGCCCTGAAGGAGGATTATTGTAAGGACGTAGCACCGGAGTGACAGTAAAATGATGCACGAGAGTAATATCCCTGTCACGCTATTAATCACAAGCTTAGACAGTCATTGAATCTGGAGGTTGTAAAGATGGATAAATTTTAGGGGATGGTGAGAGAACTTGACACCTCCTCGCGCCATACAACACAACAACCGGGCAATTCACTTGTGACCGAGTCCACTCGCAAGCTCTCCAATGTGAGGTAACAAGGAGCGCGATTCTTCAGTATTCAAGTAAGCAGAATTGTATATAAAAGCCTAAAATTAGATCACACAAGATTCAGTGATTGACAGTAATACAGCAACTTCAAGTAAGGCAGTCAGTCCTCCACCACGCAGTGTATTTCCTCAAAAGCTCAAATTGTAGGTCCAAATGTTACTAATTAAGTTAAAATAATTCCTAATTTTTACAATTAAAAAGCTGTTTATGACCTCGACTAAAGTGGAATACTCAAATTTTATTAGGACTGCGCAAAAAATGCAAAACACTTGGTTTGAATCTTGTTGAATTTTCGGTTCAGTAGAGAGGAGGCATAGTGCTTACCACATAGGCGAAATCCCTTTTTTAATGACTCGCCAAGCAAGGAGCCTGTTTCTCTCCTGGATTAAAACGCTTCGGTAAAAGAAAAAGAGACGACCAGAATCGCTGCTTTTTTTAAATTAGAGAGGAAGAGGAGTGATGGTAGCCTTCCAAGTCGACAAAATGGGATTTTGAGGGAGGAGGAGTGGAGGGAGGGGGGGAGGGGAGGAACTTTCCATCCATCGTCCAGGAATATGTAAGAATTAGAAAAGTGCTTAAAGATGCTATGTCATTCTTAACATTCAGGCTCTGAGTGATGATCGTTGCCTATGTTGCGGTACTAGACGGTTAGACAGTTGGAAAGACAAAGTAGCACAGAAACGGAGGTGGCTAGGGCGAGGTTTCAGGTGAAACAACCAAAAATCTGTGTCTCATTTAGAGCAAGGATTACACATTGTAATAATGATGGAAGAGTTTATAAACCACTGAAAAGTTGTTTGCATCACTGTCAAATTTCGAGGAGAAATAAATCCCCACGCCTTGTCGAGGTTATGGGCAAAATTGAAGGGCTCTTAAAATACCCATTAAAGATGGAAGAGGGGATGGAGGAGTAAGTCGAGGTGCATAATCTTCATTCCACTAAGGAGAATGGGGTTCTCTAGGGTAAACAAGGCCGTAAAAATGCTTTTCCTCACATTTTGCTGCCTTGACGCTGTTCTAACAAGGTGGGATGTAGGTACTTAACTTATGACTTACAATTGTCTTGCGCAACTGAGTGTGTCAGACGAGAAGAAAAAAAAAAGCGTGATTCGATTTAAGGCGCTTGGTTGACAGCTTTGACTACTCTCTCTGTCTCTCTCTCTCTCTCTCTGTGGGAGGATGAAATAATTACTACAAATACGTCAATCCAAAACGACATGAACATGCGGCTGTCAGTGGTCACGCCCCTGGTAACCTGTTCTGTGTGTGTGTGTGTGGCAATACGTTTAGACTTAAAGTCTTTTCCCCAAAGATTTGCGTTACCTCGCCTGCGGAACCAAACAGCATGACGCAACGCAGTCATCCCTGTCTATCACCAACAGCGATGAAGGCGCACGGAGAGGTCCAGCCATTGCTACTACAATCGCTGTGGCTGACAAGACCACGTCGATCATTTCTTACTCAGCCTCTCAGCATACGTCAGGCTGGAACACGAATTCAAGCATCACATTGTTGTCATTGACTCTCTACTTTCGCCAACACTGAGACGCCTACTGCAGGAGAAGCCAGTAGCCAGGAGACCTTGATGTGACTACCGAGTTCCCAATGCTGCAACGATGCATGACAGGCATATGGACTCAAGTAAAGTAATTAAAAGTGTTAATGCAAATTCCAGACATTATGGAATGCTTCTAGCTGACGCCCTATCACCTTATTGTAGTACAAAATTGAAGGTTTGGACAAGGTCCTTCCCCCTCTTCGCCTACCGGTGTAAGAATACCGAAATAGCAAAATTTTTTTTTCGGAAAACTGTCCAAATACAAAGCGCCATCCTTCACTTCACCCACATAGACACCTATAAGTCTACGAAAGGCTTAACTCTTGAGTCGAGATTGGAGTGATAACCGCCCTACATCCGATCGACTGTAAGTTTTAAGACTTCCGTGACAATAACTCATTTTTTGTCGGAAAAAACAACAAAGACCGTGAAGATGAGCTTTCATGCTAAAGATTTAGACAAGAGACAGATTAACACTTGGAGGTTTTCTAAGTAATGCACTAGGCGATCAAACAAGTTGAAACTGATTTCTGGTGATCTTCGGAAACTTGTAAGGATTCATAAAACAAGGCAGTTTGTCAGCTTTGTAAAGCATAAATATGCATTAGCTTATTAGTACACTTGGCTTAGTTCTCAAGTACTTTCCGCCCATTTTGAACGCCACCTCATCAAACGTCAGTTGAAACTGTTGATGAGCATAATTTAAGCCGACAAGAGGTTGGAGGAGCTGCAGGACGACAGAATCTAACCGCTATCAGATTTTTGCATGCCGTAGGAGGAGGAGGAGGAGGAGGAGGAGGAGAAAAAGGGGCTGAAGAGGTTATGCTCTGAAATCCACAAACCCAGATGGCACAGAATGAATCAAATCCACATCAGTTGATGGGCCGGAGTATTACCCTGAAGCAGAATTACTCCTTTGACCTTCTTTGGGGAAAAGAAGGCAACGACTCCGTACAATGGCGTGATGTCCCACCAGAGTGAAGATACAAATCATTGAAACTGTGAAATGTGTGGATGGGAAGACTGAGTGGACAGAGTGAGTTTAAGAAAAGGTGGAAAGGGGCTGCGACAGTCAATTAATTTTACCTGTGACTGTGTGTGCCTGAATCTAAAAGTCAGATCCATTCAGTCTAGACAGCGAAGGCTATAAAGGTGGACGTTCACACCAAAGCCTTGGGCGAGACAGGTCGCAATGACCTTGGGAATTTGTAAGGATTCATGGAATAAGGTCGTTTGCCACATAGTGGAGCAGACACACACATTAGTCTACAAGCACATTTTGCTGTACTCTCGAATACTTGTCTCCTGCGCTTCTTACTCAACTACTCACCATCTGTCATGTCAGAACACGATTTCGCGCATCTTTCCGTCGCCATTGACCCTCTAGCTGTAGCAACATCGAGGCACCAGGGTCCCAGGGAAGCTGGAGACTGTTGAACACTTACCAGATAAGTAGCCCCATACCCAACCCTTCCAGTAGCTATGCTCCGTGCGTGGATCCAGATGAAGTAATTAAGAGGGACAAGAATTGAGGTTTTGTGTTGCAATGAGAGACTCCACCATTGGTAAGCACAAATGGTTAAGCTTTAGACATTCTGAAGTACTCCTAGCAGAGTTGAAGCCTCAGAAGGTGCCCGCCCTACCTCCTTTTGTAGTGCCAACTCTGAGAGAAGTGAAGTTAAGGCTATCAGAGCTATCGAATAGTCACTAAGTTCCACCCTCCACTGTATCCGCACAACTGCCTGAGGCTAAGGATTTGGACGAAACAAATCAGTACTTTGAGACTTTCAAGGCATTGCATCAAGTGGCCGAAAAATTTGGCTCAATTTTTGATAAAGTATAGTATGGTGATAGCTAGGAGTCCACTTGACTGGACTGTCAAATACTTTCATCCTATTTTGAAAGCCGCTGTCGATGGATGTAATTCAAGATCAACTCGACTGTAGGAAGGCAGAAATGACCTCGTCTCAAACTTGTTGCATGACACTTCGAAGTAGGTAAGTTTATTAACCAAGAAGGTGAGAAGAGAAGGATGATGAGGAGGGTGACGCATAAATCCAGGTAGGAAGCAGCTACAACACTATCTCTTCCAACTTCCATGATCCCAGGGAGCAAAGACTAAAGCGAGCGTTGATTGGTGGGAATGTTGACCTGCAGGGGGAGGAGAGTTCACTGGAGGGCCGAGGCACCATCTTTGGCCTTTGCCTGAGGTAAAAGAAAGGCGTGATCGAGCACACTGAGCTAATGCGATGTACAGAAAATTATATCTCTCCTCCGTCTGAGTGGATGAGAAAATCATCGAAAGTGTGAGATGTGTGGATGAGGAAATTTTAGACTTATGAGCTTTTAATGAAAAGTGACTGAATCCAGCGAGGCTAAGATTAGGCGGAACACTTTATCCCTAGCGCCATCAAAAGGCAAGTCGAGAGATCGGGTGTACTCAAAACCCATTCAGTCCAGGCAACAAAGGTTACAGAGGTGGATATGGACGAGACAGATGAACACTTTGAACCTGAACATGCTTTGCCTCATTGAATGTCAATTGAAAGGACCGATGGTAGTGATTTAAGCAATCCAAGTTTAAATCAGCTGCAGGATCCACACAAACAGACTCCCTTCTAATTCATTACACAACATATTGAGGAGGCGAGGTGAGAGAACAAACCACACAGCATCAAATGACTTCAACTATTCAATCCTGGTGACGACTGCCTCTAGACTTGATGCAGTATCTGCCATCATCACGAAGAATTACGCGTTCCCATTACTTGGAATTATTCCGAGCCCACGTGTCACCAGCATCCTCCGTCATCCATTTGACCTTTGCACCAACTGAATAGGCCAAGCGGTGGTGGTGGTGAAAGCCATCAATTTGCAAGCAAAGGAGCACACCATTGGTCACCGTCCATGCCAAGTCCCTGAAGCTGCATTTTCTGCCTCGGAGGACTGATAGATACTTCCAAAGACAATAGAGCCTTTTACTGGCAGTTGTATCGTTGGAAAGGACCTACAGTAATTGGCATTTTAAGAATTAAGGTTTTTAGAGGATCTTGTAGGTACTGTTTAATTTTTACCTTTAAGTGCATAGAAATTGTTTTATTGTTAAAACTTTAATGGGCCGAATGGCATATCTGCCCCATTTTCAACGCCTCAGTTGCATCTGTCTGTATTTCTCACTTGAAAGTGCCCTTTTACTCTACTCAAGCGTATGTAGAGGGTAGTAAAAGTGGGTGATTCACCACCTGAAGTTGGATCGCCGACTCCAGGTGGAAGGGTGAAGAGGTAAGCGCTGCCTGCTGCCTACCCGTCACCCACCAATGGGAATGAAATGGGATAGAAAAAGAGGGCAACAAAAGGGAGGCGGAGGGAGGGGAAGGAAAGGGGTGGAAATGGTACACTCCACCATTAAACAGGAGCAGGAACTACCACTTGGAGTTCAGCCATCTCACAAGGGACTGTAAAGCACCCACCAACGGTTGCGGCTGGGACCAACGATCGTGGAGTTTTCAATCTCTGCGTTGACGTGCATACATTATCAAGTGAGCATAGAATTATTTCATTGAAGAACAGTTAGAAAGTTGTGCAAATTCTGAGTCATGCAACACTCACATAGGTGAGAGCACAGGATGCACTAGAAGGAGCAATGTGTCAACATTACTAACCCCGTGGAATTATGGCTATTCAAGGCACAAGATGCGTCATTTGCTTTTCATTGGAGAGAAGTGAATGAATCTCTATAACAGAGGGTTCAAAGAAGACCTCGCTGTGCCCCTCATTGTGATCTTCCTTCCAGAGGCGGGGTCAGGCCGGTTGCAGGACTGCAGAGACCGACTTCCTTCAAGTCAGCTATCTGGCATATGAAGGAGGCGTGGTAACAATGCGTACCACACAGCATCAGATGATTTAATTCACTTGATTCTACTGCCACTTCACCGTAGGAGAGATGGACAGGTAAATATTGCATCTGTCATTTTAGGGAGACGCCCTTTTTTACTTTAAAATGAAGAAGTACACATCGTTATTGCTTGGAATAACTTGTGATCTATGCTTTAATAGCCACCACTGACGGTGGAACAGGTAGTACACATTTCCATTAGCTGAGAGGGAGGGTTTTATCGCGATGGAAGATGAGCAAATGTGCAGCTGGTAATGGTCTTGAAAGACTAATAAATCGGTTGAGCTACTGAAGGCACGTTGTCAGTAGTTTGTTGAATGACTGACTGGCCAACTTCTAAAGGCAATCACCACCCTCCTCTAGAGGGCTTGGCCTTACAAGAGTATGTTGTGAATGAAGATTCAGTGCAGTTGCTTACTTGCTGAAGGCATGGCAATCATGTCACGTATTCACGGTGGAAAAGGAAGTCTCTTTAGCGAAAAATAGATGTCGCAAGATTGGTTCTTCGGAGTTTCGATGGAAGACGAGTAATGCCCTGCCATTCTCACCTTTAGGCCGCAGGCGGTGACAGCCACAGCACTAGACATTGATATTTGGGGGGGGATAAGGGTGAGGTTGAAACAGAAGTGGCTAGGAGGCTCGTGTCAACCATATGTCCTGTTAAAAAAGGATCTTGTATAGGACGTATAGGTGATTAAGGAGCTTTCTGTAGTTTTTTTAGTGCCAATTATAAGGTCGTACAAATGCATTTGATTACCCTGTATTTTAAAAAGGTCACTGAACCTCCAGGGAGATGAAGGATTGATGGGTTATTTTGCTAAGGACAATCACGCATCTTTACGCCTTCAAAAGGAACACCCACTGAGTGTTCGTGACTGGATATAAATCAGTCCGTTAGTCAGTCACTTTTTGTGGGGTACATCGCCACACTGATCAAGAAGATAATAAGAGCCATCTTTTTTATCCACCTTAAGGCACTCATTAGACAAGTCATAAGATTACGCAACCCAAATGAATCATGAAGATGGCTGGAGAGGAAAAATATGACAGCCGATTCTACTTTAAAATGTGCAGACTGAAATCTTGGTTGTGAAATTAGGCACGACCTTCATGTTTTCACGGTGACGATAGGGGAGGAGACCGCAAGGCCACATCAGGGTCAAGGTTCGTGACCTTCCAAGGAGCAAGTGGTCAGACAGTGGAGAATAGTTGTCCGAAGGGAAGAAAAACCCAACTGGCATGAAAATAGAATGCAATACATACTCTTAAAGGAACCGTGGCATCAAGAGGTGTTTTTAGATTGAAAATAGGCAATACTTGGTGGAATTCACGTGATATCTTGAGAATAAGGTAGTCTTTCGTCAGAACTGGATGCGATGGACGGTGCACTCTCATCTACACACCTTCAGAGCTCAATTGAGAGAGAAGCTCCTCTAAAAGCCTTTGAACCATCCTACAATCGACGTTTGAGCACTCTTAAAGTCGGAATTCTATGTATCATTGAAAGAGCGGTGGGAAAAAACTGGTGTCTCACTTTACTTTGCTAGTTAAGATTTGTGGAGAGGCCCTTGTTTAAACATGAGCTCTGAATTAAGTGTGTTAATCATTTGCACCTCTGTGGGGCTTTAAAGTGGAGAGGAGGGGACAAGAAAACCTCTGATGTAGGGTAGATGGTACGGGGTAGATTGCTCTCTCCCTCTTGCTCCATGTCTTCGTGTTGTATCAGCTAACAAGGTCTGGTGCAGTGGTGAAAGCTCGAGGTATTGACTCAACTCTTTTCAAGAACAACAACAACTGGCATTCGTGGACTTGAAAGTAGCATCACGCCAAGCAGTCGGCAGAAGGCGGACTAACATTCACGTGCGTGATGCCGTCTTGCCGTGGAGATGACCACCAACACCTCTACTTTCTCGTGACTAAAAAAATTTAGTAAACAGGAGATGGATCAAATTAACCTCCAAACGCCACGAATTCAACAGTTAGCAACGAGTGTTCAACACATCTTCCACACCATTATCAACTACTCCAGCTCAAGAACCGCATATTTTTAAGGAATTTCAGTCTTTCCAACGCACAGTATAATCACAGCGATTGCAGAATTGGTGTAATCGAGTCCCGTGGTGCTTAGTGCACGATAGGCAGACTAGCGTCACAGACTACTTGTAGACAGAAAGCAAAGACGATTGAGCTCATGATGTCTCCTAACCTAATTAGAGAATATTACCTTGCTTCATGAAAATCTACTCGAGCAAATGCATTAATTTGGCAGTCAAAGAGAGCATGTGCCTGCCCCACGAAGACCAGCCACGCAGGCTGTCGTCGAGCGTAACCAGACAAATGTAGCGTTTGTGCAAGTAAATTGTCCCCGAAAGCAAAAAAATGGTTTTTTTGTGGAGAGAGGGGGTGGGGAAAAATCTTGAAAGAGATCAGAGTGTAATCAAGCCTAACTAATGGTGAATGGATTGGAACCACCGATGACGTCAATGCACAAGCAGATACGACTCGAGCAGCAAACTTGATAGAACAGAAACCTACGGGTTATGCAAGGCTAGGGTGTGGCAATAATTCAATTGAACATATAAAAAAGGCGAATTGTGATGCTGACGATTGTGCTTTCGCTTTTGATTCCAGCTTGACCCATCCACTAATGGGTGGGACGCCTTGACTGTTACGAGGCGAGGAATGCGGTCATCTTGTGATCAAAGATGGCGCGAGTTGGATGCATTGTTGAAAATATGACTGCGGTTTGCATCATACCTAGTCACTATGTTGGCCTATCGAAAGCCGTGCTCAATTACGTACATAGCATGGAATAAACCTGAACTCTGCTCTGTTTACTAATTCTTAATTAATAAGTAGTAAGGTAAACATGTTATAGCTTGCAACTCAAACACTAATTGCATGGATAAACGAGATACGCGGTGCGGAAAAAAAAAGACGCTGAGTACTGAAGTCAATTAGCGCATGGTAGTTGACGGTGCTGGCAAACACAGGGCGTGGATGTTGGACAAACCGGAACCTGAGCGTCGGGACGGAAATCTACACCGAAAACAAAGGCCTCAGAGTTAAATATGAATCCACTACGACAGGAACAAGAACACCTAAATGAGAGGTTTGAATTAGAGTGCATCTGAGGTGCTTTAAGAGACAGGTGAGGGCAGAATGGAGAGAGGTTATGAGCTACAACATACGCAACGTACACCAAGACACTAATTGATCACAGAATTACCGTGAGGGGATGTGAGTCATGTGTTGGAGAGAGAGAGAGAGAGAGAGACTTAAGAAGGGCTACGCTATGGGTCGAGTGTGCAAAAAGGAGCTCCGCTCCTTTTAATGCAGCTCTAATTGACAGAACCTAGAATAATAACACAACAGAAGCCGACTGCTTTTTGTTTACATGCGCCTTCGAGGGGAGCGGGGGAGGCGGATGGATAGATGGCATCAGAGAGATGCCTTATAATTCTACCGAAGGCGTTTCTTTATTAACTATACGTCAACTCATTGACTTGACCTATTCAAAGTAGAAAGAACACACCATTATCGGCATTATTAAAGGTCATTTTAAGCAAAAGAGCACCTTAATGATAATCTTCCCCAAAACTACTATGAACTGCGCACTTTAAGGAGGCTGAACAGCACTTCAATATACGCAGTGTGTATTACACTGGGATAAATGATTGAAAATACAAGCAGAGAATTTCTGGTAATTCTTTGATACTTCATGAAATCATAAGGCTTACTTCAGTCGGGTAAACGCAAGGGGATAATCGAAAACCCGCCTCATCAGGAAAATGGGTAGCTGGTCTTGAATATGTGAGAGTTATGCAAAGAATGGGGAAAAATTGACTACTAGAAAAAATGGCGCTCACATTAGGCGGAGTTGAGTCAAAATTATAATTTTTTCAGTTTTACAAATAATTATGCATAACTTACTATCACTTTTCGAGGGCTTCACTAAAACTGAAGTGTGGTTGAATGTGTCGGATCGTTTGTTGGAACTGTTCCTCTCGATGGTTCTCTTGCTGACGCCAACATCATCGTTGTTCTTACTGCTCTTATGGTTCCGAGAGGAGTGGCTCGAATACTTCTGCTGATGCACCGCCGAGTCTTTGAGAGTGCTTGAGGATGTGGTAGAGGCAGTGGATCCAGTAAATACGATCCTATTTTCGTTCATCCTACTGACGTCGACGAAGTCATACTCCTCTGGTTCGTCAAAAGTTGACGAAGAGTCCGAGTCTGAGTCCAATGCCGATCGATGTCGTTCAAGGCTGCTCAGATCATCGTAGCCATCTTCAGGGGGGTAGTTATATCTGGTAATCAATTCTTTATCATCCTTAAAGGTAAGCCTCTTTTTGCTCTGTAAAATAATTGACACAAAGACACATTATTTCTCGCACACTAATTGAGCTGTTTAAAAATTTGTAAAAGGCAAACCTCAATTCCTAACGAAGGACGACTCTTTTTCAAAATGGATCGAATGCTGGAGTTTGTAAAACTAGGAACCGAGTTTCCTGTGCTGCTACACACCGATGGACTTCGCGAATGCTGTAACGGTAATCCGTTTAGCGTCGTCTTTCCACCGGCTTCATTCGCACCTTTCTTTAACTTATTCAAGGCAATTTCTTGCTGCCTGTCAGCTTGGTCTTGCACCCAGCGCTCGGTAAAATCATAGGCGGATTTGTCCACCTTGAGACCGAATTGCTTCTCCAGCGCCTCATCGTATTTGCAGTGCGTACGCACAACATCATTGCCGTAACCACTCAGTACGGACTTCGGTTTCTTGGGAACAGGTGGGGGTTTTTTAAAGGGATTTCGTGAGGAGCTGGCCACAGACAATGGCGCTGCGCTATCATTTCTTTCTCTGTTTACTTTGTCGCCAAAATCGTTTTCTGTCAATGTTGGGTGTTTTGGTCCCAGTTCAGTTGAAGAAATAGGCAATCTCGAAGAAGAACCATTTTTTTCCTTTGTTCCATTAGCAGCCTCGGTCCCAAATACGGAAGATCCTGTTACAGAGCCACTTCCTATTTTTTCATGGTCATTGGAATTTTTGTACTTTTCTGATGAATCCGGATGATTAGTGGGAGCTGTTTTGCAAATAACATGGGGTTTGGGTTTAACTTTTGGAGGAGTGTGTTTGTTTTTCGATTGTTCTCCCAAAGCCTGATCTGTGTGCGATCGTTCGTTTGCAGTACCATAGGATAAAACACTGCTTGCATAGCTGCTCTGATTAGTAGCATTTTTTGAAGAATTGGTATGTATGCTGGAACCACGAGACATTCCTTTATGAAGGCTATCGTGATTGTTTATAAAGGATCCTGACTCCGAATTCCCACCGTTCTCAAATAGTCTCTTCATGGCTTCTACAGTCCCAGTTGCAGCCGTTGCCATTTTCGGAGATACGATAGCCAAAAAAAACAACCATGTAGTGCGGGGCTTGCAGTAAGCCTAAACAAAATCAGGTACATGGTACGTAAATAGTTTATGTTGGGTTTTCGCTCCGCTTAAGTCTAATATTATAAAACAGTCTTTTAATTTTTACGCGTTACTAACATTTGAAGATAACGACTCTGGATGTCCGACAATTATGGGTATAAGGAGCCCGCATTTGTAAATTATAAATAGACGTTAAATGAATTTTCAAACAAAATCCTTACTAAATTTTTGCACAAATACTTTGCCGTTTTAAATATAAATCTCTCATACTAGCCTTTTATGCTGTTAACCCTTCATTTTCAAGCCTTCCTTGAAGCCATTCTAAATAGATAAGTTTAAGTCAATTTTTCCACTCAGTGCAGCTTTCAACTGCACTTGTAGCGTCCCGAGGCTCCCTTAAGGTAAAAGAAGGCGCAGTACTAGGGCAGAATATATATATTCCGGGAACAGAGGACGTGGGGGCTGTTGGCACGGCCCGGAGGCCGGCCAACCGGCTGGTACAATATGGCCACCCAAGTGACCGAAACCGGCACTTTGAACAAACAAAGTATTACACAGCCCCTCTCTTCTTTTGAGCGTCGTCCCCGACGCTCCCCTTGGTCAGCCTCCCGTGTCAGTCATCACAACGTAATCAGTGCTGCGAGAAGCACCCACGAGCTAACCGTCCCACTCGTCGAGGTTCGAACGCATGTGTTCCTGCAGTGCCATCCATTCCGCGTAGCACTCAGTGCAGCAAATGCGTGCTTCTTGGCCCTCCTCTGGGCTTGGAGTCCACGGCTAATGTCGCTTCAGTTGTTAACAGCTTTCCTGTCGAACACGAGGGAGAGGGAGATGTCGAAGATGAACGTCGATCTCAACCCTTCTGTTACGAGATACCAAAGGTTCTCCCCTCTGTAGCACAGTGTACTTCTTTCACAACGTCGACGTTTGCCAGAAGTGGCATGGAGCAGGATAGAATCCATCAAAGTCGGGTTCGCTTTCCGCTGCCACCAATGTAGCGTCCCGAGGCTCCCCTTAAGGTAAAAGAAGGCGCAGTACTAGAGCAGAATATATATATTCTGGAAAGAGAGGGCTTGGGGGCTGTTGGCACGGCCCGGAGGCCGACCAACCGGCTGGAACAAGATGGCCACCCAAGTGACCTAAACCGGTAGTTCGAAGAAACAAAGTATTACAGCACTGGCCTTCAAGACATGCGAGCAGATTGCCAGTGCTTCCACGTTTTATTAAGATGCGTTCTTCCATAACAACTGGGGTGAGCATCACTTCAAAACAGGTTTCTGGAATTACAATTGCAGTTTATTCGTTTTGTTGATAACGCCGAGTCAGGCGCACTTTATTAGGAGTGGAATGCTGTCTGAAAACCTTTTATTGTTTCCTCCTAATGGAACAGGAGTTACTTTATCGAACTTCACTTATCGAGAAAATGACTTAATTACCTCCTAAACTCTTTGCAAACTGCCTCACCGAAAACGTTTTTTTTTGCCAAGTCGTTGGACGAAGTCACATTAATTAAAATGGAAGGCATAATTTTCGCAAAGGACGTCGTTTTGCAACTTTTTGGAATTGTCAGAAATTTGTTTTATGATCTATTGGGAAGGATTTTGGCAAAGCCTTAGAAGTCAATAAATACAGCACTTCATATTCATTTCCCACATACCCAAGGCTTCACTAAAGGTACTTTCTCACAGGATCCACACTTCAGTTTGCCCTCCACGTTTTCATACCATCAAAATTTAAATGCCTTTTCTTTCCATGAGGGACTTAATTAAGCCCGAGATCTTTACCAACTAAACTGCCACTCAAATTATGAAAAGCTATAATTGCTCTAGAAATAAGAGTGTATCACATCTAAACTATGGCTGTGAAGCCAGAAAATTGGCAACATTATTTTATGCAATCGGTTGTAATCAGTCGATAAATGCTGCTTGCCAAACTTGTGACCGGTGATCTGGGCATGACTATCAAGCCGTCAGATCAGGTGACAGAAGTGCTGATTAAGTGTCATGTTTTCCATTTATAAGTCTTTGAAACTACGCCCCTCAGTGTACAAACGCACTCTCGATGCTAGAAGGCAGGTAAGATCAAGAAAAATCACGTTTGCATATTATTGCGCTAGATATTACACAGCTTTCTTTCCTTCAGTGTAAACTAAATGACAGAGCGAGAGGCAGAGAGATGTAGAAAGGCGAGACACAAAAGGCACGCTCTCTACCCTGTGTACAGGTTACTTGATTCCCTTCTTTTCAAATTCCTGCACAACGACAGCGAACACCTCGTCAATGGTATGTGAAGCGTCAATCTAAAAATCAAGAAGTGAGGCTTAACTTGGGAACTGTTAGGGCTCACATCATTGCCTATGCTGTTCAGGCAACTACTAACTCAGGTAATTAGTAGTATCGAACATTTTTACATCGGAAGGCTAGACGTGGTACAATTTAAAAAAAAAAATCGTCTGTAAATCTGCCTCAGAGCCAAAAAACCTAGTTCTAATCTGATTAAGAGGGACACCACCATTGTTCCAGTGCTGAAACTGTTCAAGAAACATGAGATCTCTAGCATAATCATCGAGGTCATATCACACCATTAAAGAAATAGTTCCATACTCTGTTCTTTAAAGGCAAGAAAGTAGTCGGAATAATGTTTAAATCAGTCAAACTCTAAGCCTTGCTACCTAGACAGATGACCTGACCAATGGGGATGAAAGATGGGGAGAAAGGAGGCGAAGAACTGACCTTGATGACTTTGCCCTTTTGAGTGTAATGCTTAATGACAGGTTCAGTCTTCTCCTCGAAGGTCTTCAGACGCTGCACAATGGTGGCCTCGTTGTCGTCGGCACGACCGCTCGTCTCACCGCGTTTGAGAAGACGTTGTTTCATCACCTCCTCACTCACCTCAAAGTATAGCACTGCAAAGCATTGGGCGACCTGTTGGAACGATCAAGAGGCAACACTTATGTTAAACCTCACCCGTAATGGCACATGAAAGAAAAGGCCTGGCCTTTTGCATGATAAGCTAGTCATTCATCCCCGAGCATAAAAGATTAACAATTAGGGCCTTTCAAGCTGTTTTTGTTATTTTTATTACCCCCTGTCATCTCATTACATTCGTCACGATGAAGGTGGGACAAAATGACTTTATGTATTAGAAATATGGCATTAATAACATTTCGAAAGGAGTGTTGAGCTTCTCGCATCACCACTCGAAATTGCGATTAGGATTTAAAGGAAATTTTTTGCCTGTAAAACAGTTAACGAATTGTTGTTGAAAATGCCAGCGCTCAAGATCTGATTTTCAACTTCTCATCGCTCATCACTGTTTCCTGAGATCTGATTGGACAGCTGGAGTGAGTAGGCACCTCTTGAATTTGATTGGCGGACAAGCCGATGGAGAAACCAGTCGTTTGACCTTAGGGACTGACCAATAATATTGCGGGATAATGCCCGCTCGCTCGTCTAAGGCTGGCGCGTCCATCTTCGAGCGTTTTTAGGGGGAAAAAAACAAATATCACGAATTTACAGTACTCCTTGTCGGCTTAATTGCCATAAGCTGTGAGAAATGAACGTTAACTGCTAGGAGTGCGACGATTATGTAGGCCAGCAGAAGTCTGTTATTTACAGAAATAGTTGCCCGATCTGAATCGGGCGCTACCTACTCAACAAATTTAAATCCATTGGTAATCGACTCAAATATCTGAAGTCTTTGCCCTCAGAATTACGCTCTAGGTACGTTTAAATGTTTTAGAAAATTAGAAGTAACAGGCGAGGTGTAATGATAGTGTGAAACACTTGAGCTCTGTTTAATGTCATATTGCTCGTATTTCACTTCAGTGGTTTTTTCACTCCCACAAACGCGGTAATTCGTTCTCATTTGTTGCTAAGATAGATTGGAAAGGATACCACATTTATATTAGAAAATCATTTAGGTGCATAAGACTCCACAGTTAAGATTATTCTTGTTGACTGCTACTAGTTTTGGTGCATTCTCCCACACTGATAGATTCGCCTTTGATGTAGTCTATTCTGCTTAACTCAAAATTCTTGCTCGTCGCATTCAAGGCCTTAAAGCAGTTGCCACTTCAAATTAATATCAGAGACAATTCAGCTGTTTAGCTTACATCCTTTTCGAAGCGAGTTCCTTGTTCGAGTTCACGCGGATACCCATCAATGAGGAAGTAGGGACTTTTGTCGATGAGCTTCAGCATTGCATCCTTGATGAGCGCAAGGACGATTTCCTGGGAGGTACAACGAGTGACAACATGGAACATTCAGACAAAGCACTTGACCAAATGGGTTCGTGGCATTGGTGAGAAGTGGTGGGATAGAGGAGTTGGTCTATTTGAAGTCCAATTCCAGGCCAAATTGTCATCATTCGGTCTCTCTTTTGCAATGATATAAGGGTTAAAAATAATGTCTTTTCAAACAAGCAACTACTTTGATAGGAAATTCGTGTCTAAAGTGGCCAAAGCCTCAAACTTGAGCTGTTCTGCGTCGAAACTCTGCCTCGTCAAACCCCTCACTGCTGTCATTTTTGAACAAATGTACTCTCTTTCGCCATCCCTCTTAGACATGGCAGGGCTGTGAAAACTGGAGAAAGAAATTCTTTACCGTTAAGAAATGAAATTAGTACTTTGAAAGAGCTCCACCAGAGTTGGGTAAGGACTGCCATTATTCTGTTCTCATAGAAGATCTCTAGTAACTTACTATCCACGTTGAACATTAAAACCATAAGTGATGGTTAAAATGTCCTCAAGAAAGTCAGACTTGCAAAGGGACACCGATAAATTACTTGATGTGGGCTACCTCCTATATGTTGTTCAAATGTTGGCTGGGCTTATTCCATGGAGCATCTAGACGAATGCTGAATACCTACTTGTGTCGAGCCTGAAAAACGACATATCAGGTCCTCATCAACAGGCACCGAAACTCAGGTTTCAGGTATCACTTCTTTCAGTCGTGAAGAAGTAGAATTGGCTGTCAACTAAACGGCAGCATCTTCCCTGGGCTAGCTTCATTAAATGCGTCAACAGTTTTACCTCGATAGCAAAAATTTTATTTGAAAAGGCCGTAAAGTACCATTTGGGTGCCTTGTAACGTTATTGCTGCCAAAAAGGCACACTTATGCGAGTAAAAGGAAGCGCGAAACCAAGAATGCAAATAAGGTTGACCAGAGAGAAACAGTACACCAATTTGTCTTGTCATTTAGAAATGACGCAAAACAAATAAAATTCGGCAATCACTACCATACCCATGCATCAAGCCCTTGGATAAACACTATGGGATCTCGGGTCCGCTTCCACTGTGAACAACTCTCGCATATTTGGGCATCTAAGCGATAGATGGGTTGCTTATTACCATGTGATACTAATAGGTGGGTTTGCCCAGAACCTACCAACGCATGCAGAAGGGGAGAAATCGAGGTGCACGTTGAGGTGGAGGGCGACCCACGCCCTCAGCCAATAGCATTGCGGGAATACGTCTACGTGGACTGTAGAAAGGGCCCATTAATAGGGAGTGGCACAACGGCACACCGATGCCTCTACCACCTAAGCCTGGTCGATAGACGCGCCAAACGTGGCCAGATTTTGGGTAAGTTTGCCATCTCATAAAAGGCTCGTCCGAACAGCCCCTGAATGGATGGGTGTCCGATCAAAACAGTGATTGCCACAACGGAAGGGAGTGCTGCTTAGCTAGTAAATAATGTAATTCAAATATCCGTATCGGCCTACACGTCACAGAAGGTAGCTGGAAGAGGAGCTGAGTAAAAGTGGTAAATTACCTTTCCTAGGAAATATTCAATTTTCAATCACGTTATCAATGAATGGTTCTATGGTCTATAAAAGAGGTCACAAGAGTACCACAATCGAGTGTTTTGTTTTTATCAGTGCGTGTTGAAATGAATGTTGCACATTAAACGAGGGAGACTATCTCCATTGTTGGTTGACTGACAGCTGATATTAATTTAAATGAGTGAGTATTAGTCCTGTCTCCAGTGCTAGTTCAGAGAGCAATTTAAGTACCACCACCGATAGATAATGGCATTTTCGTACTTTTGAGCAGATTCAAACAGTGAAGTTGTTTATTCATTTGCCTTTGTGACTTTCAGAGGAGTGTCGTTAAACTAGATCCACTGAGTGCTTCGAGAAAGACTGAAAAAAAGCATTCAGTTATTTTCAGCAGCTAGTTGACGAATGACTTAATTTTTTGGTTCATAAATCGCTTTCAATAGGCTGTTTTATAGTAGTAAACACCCCGTTTCCTCCATGATGGTGTAAGTGATAAAATACGAAGCACTTACACACAACTTGAACATCAATCTAAATGCATAGCAATTTTACCTGGATAAAGCAAACATTCTGGATATAGGGTTGTGTAACTTTCACTGCTGATGACTGAGTACGCTAACTTTATAAGGGCACGTATAAAGATCATTTATCTGGGAAGCTCGGGAAACCAGCACCCCTTAAATCTAAATCAAAACTGGATAATCCAAAAACGAAGGCATCAGTTCATTTAAACAGCAGTCATAAGAATTATTTGAAACTTATTAATTAGCTATCCAAAGAATTTTGGGCTTGAAATCATTAAAAAAAACTAGGCAAAATCACGTCCATTTGCAAAATTACGCTGCGTTTGTTGCGCATCATACGAATAAGCACGACCTTAAGGTGGGACTTCTCTAAAAAGTGGCCTAATAAAAAATTAAATAATTGGCAGTCTTTTTGGTTTGCTTTGGTAAACGGTGCAAAAGAGTTTGAACTAAGCATTGTTTTAATCACCGTCAAGGTTTTCCCCACATTGAATTGGCTGATTCTGCCTTGACGGCTAGTTTTCTTAGTAGTACTTGTTATTCTAGCTATGCGTTTTCAATACTCAATGTGTCTACTCCATGTTGATAGTCGACTTGGTTCCGACTGGACATCTCAGACTGCCGACAAAGGACACAGACAACGCGTGGGAGGTTAGAAGTGGTGCCCAATAATTGATGCAAGGTGATGGGAATGAAATCTCTCGATCTAGGCTTTTACCTGATCCTAGTTGAGGTGGAGGGAGTTAGATTGGGAACAAAATACTAGCTGATTTTATTGGGTAACCTGTAGTGCTACTAATTGTTAGTTGAAATGTTTCTCTCTGGCTGCAAGATTAACAAATGGATGTATCTGCTCAAATTTTGCACACTCTTAATTGACTAGGCACAACTAATCCTTGTATGATAGAGCTTCCTCTCCCAACACACCATAATGGTGCAATGAATTTGCTCAGCAAATCTAAACGAATTTATGCCTACTAAAGAGACGAGTTCTCCCTTCTCCATGATAGCTTGTAACTCCTTGCCACGAGGCGAGCCCGATTGAACTTCATCGCGAAGGAGGTCACCGCTTGAGAGGTGGTTGAAACCGTACTTGGCCACTATCTTCTCGCATTGTGTGCCCTTTCCACTTCCCGGTCCGCCTACACAAATTAAAGCGCAGTAATAAGTGAAAGTAGTCAACGATCGGTTATAACTTTTGCCTAATCGCCTCACGCAGGGGATACAGCAGAGCGCTGACTGGCGCTTGGATAGACCTTTAATTACTCATTCCGTGGAATCCATGTCGGAGTATACGCGATAGCAGTCACGAAGGAGGCACTTCTCACTTTGCCCTTGAACGTTTTCACGCATACATGAGACTCGGAGTTTCGTACCACTTTTATGACAAATGGGTGCATTAAATCGTACCACAACCCGAGGTCTCGGCTGTAAAGTACTGGCAGATCTGTAGTGTCTCGAATCCGTGGATAATTCCACCTTCCAGTTTTCGATCAGCACCTTAGTGTGCCCTGTCTTGCCAACCTCTCGGCCTTTAGGTCTTCAAAGAAGGCATGAGATTGCGTATACGCGCCCACCCAAGTGGAGGGCGTGTCCTCGCAATTTTCCAACAATTAAACTACACGAGATGTTGGAAAGTTGAGGCGGGCTATTGATGCTTAGTCGAAGTTGGACATCCTCACCACCTTTCATGCCGCGTTTTGGTGTGTATATGCAAAACTGAGCCCTTTTTTATTGAATAATATCAAAGTACACGAGGCCAACTTATGGATGTGGGTCCAGAGAGCGTGGTGTTGTGTTTCCTTGCATACGTTACATCTAGCTGACTAATTTATGCAAGGCCAGGGAACACGAGGAGTGGGAGGAAATAAATAGCGTGTGAGAAATTGTTGCACGATTTAAGACGATGCTATAAAATGAACAAACATTACTAGCCCTCTTGAATGCAGCAGGGTATGTGACTCACTTATCCCTCTCATTAAACCTGGCACCCGGGTGGAATGGCATGATGACTTGGTCCCAAGTAAACTAAGCACTCGGTATGATGTCTGAACTCATAGTTGACCCTCGAGTAGATTTAGGGTCATGTGGGCTGTTCTTCGGTTTGTTTTACTCACCCGAATTGACAGACCAGTAGGACCCTCAAAAGTCATTCAACATACCATTAGCTTAAATCAAGAAGTTTGGAAATTATGGAAGGTAGTACCTTTCTGATTGGAGTAGGCTAGTCTCGAATCTCTTTCATTTAACAAAAAATCGTTTGAGTGTTAACCTTGAAGCATCAAATATCGCGATTCCCTCTTCACACAGACATAAAAGGACCGCTGGAGAAGCACTAACCTACAGGCGAGCTTTGCAATGCTCAAAGCCATATGAATTGCCTTCTAATTACTTTGTACTTGGTAAACTGCCTGATTAACATTCGATTTTGGTAACGTGTCACTGAGAGCCTCCACCAATGTACCCCCACCAGGCGGCCTGGTCCGCGGGTCATGCTAGTAGCCTACCAAGCCCCTTCGCACGTCCACAATGCATATTATGCCCCAGTATTGTGTAGTCTTGAGGCTTAACGAATATGTCGAGATGCTAGAATTTATCCTGTTCGGTTGTCAATCAATAAGATCAAAAAGTAACGACACAATTGCCAACCAATGGGATGTCTGCATGATTGTATTGCATAGTTTTGCCAGCAAAGGTCAGTTAAAAAACTATGTTTGGCAGAAAAAAATTAAAGATGACCTTTCTTAATGTGTTCAGCCTCACAAGAGAGGTTATAGTACTCTAGTAATTATCCTGCCTTTTTTACGTGAACAGGAAATCCACCTTCCAGCACTCATACATAGTCATTCTAACCTGCAGCTCAGTGGTCCAAATTTAAAAAAAATGGCTTCAATCTAGATGCTAATCTTTCTTTAATTTTGCTTACGCATATTACACGGGAAAAGAAAATTATTTTAGGCATTTTTTAAACAATAAAGCATGTTCAAAACTGACACAAAATATCAGCCAATAACAAAAACCCTCAACTTCTCAACAAAAAAAGTAGTAAATTTTTTTAACTAAGGACTTATTGTTGCATTGGGCAATGACGGCACTGGAGATGAGAAAGATGAGAAAAGAAGGGGTGAAGAGGGAGGAGAGGTCGCACTCACCAAGAACAAAGATAACTTTCGCGCTCTTGAGCTTCTCGTCCACCATATCGCCTCCAAAGCCTTTACTGCAAAGCCCCCCTATGTTGAAGCCGGGCAAAATTTAAATTTAGCAATGTGACGGTGCGCGTGTGTCTGTGGGGTTGAATAAGACTGACAAACGCGCTTTCGCCTTGATTTGCACCAATCACACGCCTCTGCTCTCCTCTGCCGTGCGTACGTGCAACCAGGCTATCGACTTTTGCCGCCTTGACCAATCAGAGCGCGGCTTTCTTGCACCTGCCATAGGTTGAACGCAGGGAGGCCGGTTTCGTACTGGCCTATTACAAGCTTAGGTCCTGTCCACTGCTGTCTGCGTGTGTGCGTGTGTGTGTATCTTTACACTTACTACTGTCCCACCTTTAGAGGGAGCAGGACTAATCTCCCTTTCTAGGGTCTTTTATGGAAATTCAGGAAATTAGTCTAAGGTTGGGGATCCAAGGGCTTGAGGCTAGAGGTATTACCAAACAGGCGTGAAGGCAAGGAGACTACTATTAGTGTATTAACTGTCACGAGACTTGAGCGATGTCATGGGCCTCCTAACACAGATCCCACCCCTACAATATCACCTAAGTTTAAGTTTTATCATCACTGAATCTTCCTTGAAGACGAAGGAAGACATAATACTCTGAAAAAAATATGTACCATTGGCATGTCGAGGGGCTGGGAGAGACTGCTGGTATGATCCAGGGGTCAGACTGCAGGGTGAACATGCAATGATGGCGCCTCCAAGTGGTCCGCCATCAAAACCGACGGTCAAACGAGCAATTAGCTTGCAGCATTTAATTAACAGTCTTAACTATGTTCAAAGCTCCCTGTCTTGTCCGCATAATTCAAAATTTGATGCCATTCAAGAAGGCATTACGATCGATAATTTCAAAAGCACCTGACCTATTGATTTAATTCGAAAATTTGCATGACATTAGCTTGTTTCTGCGCATGCGGTGAATGAAACAAGGCATGGGGTCGAAAACGTCGAAACCAACATCTAAGGAGGGTATCGCGCACAGGTCAGACCACGGCAACAACTGCAATGCCGCTCCGACGGCGACGTGTGTACAGACGGAGCCAGTAAAAATGTACGCAGGCACAGACTTAATCGAACAAGGTGTACAGACTGAGCCAGTTCTGATTCGACCGATATTACCACAAAAGATTTATGCCTCCGTGGCTAAGGACAATGGTGACGTCGACGATGTCTCGGTATTTTCAGACGTCACTTCTCTGTCAGCTGATGTCTCCTTCTCTAGTGAGATGCAAATGTCGAATGGGGCTAAGGAAGCCAACGACCCCTGTGCCATGTCTCCAGACTCTGGCTGTTACACGGTCAACACTTGTGTCGAGGACACACAGCGGACGAAGGACACGGCATTTGAAGGAGCAGAAGCACCAGTTCCTACCAAACGACATCGCCGTGTGCCCGAGTCTCAGGAGGCCCTACCGAATTTGGATGCGGCCAAATTTGAGTGCTGTATGTGGGTACCAACAGAGGAGGTGGCGAGAATCTTCGCGACGTCGAAGGACCGCCGAATAGAGGCGATTGCACGCACCTGCAACTGCCAATTCCTACTCACCGACACTGAACGGGTGAACAAGAATTTGGGCTGCCAAAAACTTGTCTACATTCTCTCCAACACACGAGCAGATCTGGAGAAGTGTAGAGGCATTCTTGACGACAAATTTCCCGCCTTCTACGCCAAATCCTCGGAAGTGGTCCACCGACAAGCGCCAACGTAGCTTCAACCCTTCCGTGGGCAAGGCGAGACTGTACATAACTCGGGACAACCTCATGCATCTATGCCACATTTTGCTATTCAAATAACACTATTAAATGCACTAATCCAATCACAATTTAAGGTGCTTCCTGGCTAGGTAAGCTATTTCTCAACCCTCCAGTTTGTACGGATCCAAGTAGGGGGTATCAGTCAAGGGGCCCTCGCGGCCCAATTGGTGGGAGTTATCGCTGCCCCACCGAGGCCGATCTTACGAACTGTGTGATTGCTTAAGGCACGGTTGCAAATAACACCTCTTTTTTTGGTGTCACAGCACAATCCGTTTATTATGCAAATGAACAATCTGATGTATGCAAATGGGTGATTTCTTCTAGTGCGTTTGTGCCGCCTCATTACCAAGATCAGAGGAGGAGTAGAATGGGTGGCAGGGAGGCAGAGATGAACCCTTACCCGATATAATCCATTTTGAAGGATACATCATTCCATTTTGGAATTAGATTTGATGGTATTGGGTAGCCTTCTAAGACATGCTGCCAGTGTTGTCCCAGTTCTGCTTGGAATCGTTGTGGCTGTGATCGACATCTACTGTGTTGAGTGATGTCATCGGTAGACTCGTCTTCGTCCCGACCCCCCTCCCAAGCGTGGTTCTCGAGGTCATTCTGACAGGGCGTCCGCTGTCAATGTCAACTTTTTACATCCGACTCCCTCAAATTGGCTTTTACAAGTTCACAAATGCTTTTATAGTGAGTAGCACTGGACTCGCAACAAATTAGAGGGATTCATGACCTTGACACAAAGGTCTCGAGCGGTTGGGATGTCGGAGATCCCCCTCTAGATGGGTTTGATCGTACACCGATATAGTTCATTCTGAAGGATACGCCATTTCCCTTTAAACGTTTTCAATTAGCCTTTTGGGACATACTATTCCTTCTACTCTCATTTTTTTGGGGTGGAGTCAGTCAGTCATTTTTGACGATCCATTCTCTGATCTGATTCACCTGACATTTATCTTCTCCTCAAAAAATACTGAAAAGCCAGAAAAAAGCCTACTCTCGCAGCTCCAGTAGGCCGAAAGCTGCAGACGTAGTTTCAGCCGAGGTTTTACTACTTTTAGCCACTGAAAGCCTTGGACAAACGGACAATTCGAATCATGATCCCAACTCCAACCCCTAAGGGTGAAAGACAAGGTGTCTGGGGTACTGCTAGCCTACTACTGCCAGCCATCATTTTTTTTCCTGATATGATATCATGGCAGTAAGATGGCCGAAACCACGAGAGCTTTGCAACACGTTGTCATCAGACTGCATCCGTTTGGGACTTTTTGCCCCATTCGGTCGCTAGTTTCCCCTGTGAGGCTGAAGACTAACACAGTGCAATGCTATTTCACTGCCTGGAACCACTATGGAGTTCTTGGGTGACCAGACGGTACATCCAACTTACAGGGCTTTCTCGGCAAGGCCGAGCCCGTCAGAATGGATGGCAATGGGTCATGGTGTTTGCGTGACACAGTGACCCCTTGACCTTTGGGAGTGGACCTAAGCGCTTTAAATGCTTGCATCAAAAGTGACACCTGTTATAATCCGTTTCCAATTTCACAATCTTCCCCTATGTTAAAATTAATTTTTCATTTATAAAAATCCAAGCTAGAAGAAAGTCTGGTTCGGTCTCATAAATTCGCCCAAGATCTCATAAACCACCTTCGGCATGAGTCACACTTCGTTTGCTGTTTGAAGCATGAAACTGAAAAATGATGTGGCTGTTGAATGTGTTGGTCATCTTGTTTCTCCCATCCCAAGCTATATAAACAGCAGAGGTCCTTGTTCCATCCCCTTTGCCTGTGCCCTAACATGTCCACTCACTTAAGCGCAAGCCGTGAGTAGGGCACATTCTTCTAGCCATTTCCATTAATACAATACCAGAGTTATTTCCGAGGATATTAGAGGCCATACAGGTCCTTAAGTGGGAAGAAACACTGATAGACAGGTAGTGCAAGGGATGTAGGTAAAGCTTTATGCCGTCAACGCAAAGTTCGGATCCCGGCCACCACCAAAACCGTTAGGTGTTTTGAATGCACATATAACAAACAAAAAACTTTTCTCGGGTAGTACATTTATTATGTACGAAAAGGAAGAGCTTGCGATGAATACCCAGGGCTCGTCAGGACTGAGGTACCTTTACACTTGCTAAAGGGCTGAGTAAATTGACGCGCACAACCATTCACTAGTCACCTTAGGTGGAATGTGGAAGCTTTCCAATCCACCTTAGCTAAAATACAAAGTTCAACACACTTTTCATTGAGGTGGTGGATAGATGGGACGTTTCAATGTCGCATGTCCCTGCGGTGGGAGCTGAAGTTCACATTTTTAATACGAATCACAGGTCAAACGGAAGTTCATTGTGCATATAATTTCTCTCAAAACGATGAATGCTAGCCACCCTATGATGAAAAGAAAAACACATCGCCCTACCCAATCTCAGGTGTTGAGGCATCCTTCTGGTTCTAATTTCCAAGACATACTACTGACAACTGGAATTCAGTAGCTAGAACTTTCAGCAAATCCGTTTGAACCGTTAAGATCGGGTCCACTTTTCACCACCACCAATGCAGCGCTCCCCACATACTTTCTTAAATTCGAAGTACAGAAGAGCTGAAGCCCACTGGGACGGCTCAAGTACCGTGCTGTCCAAGGGAAGTACAATCGCCAAGCCTCAAGAGGCCGCGAAACCAAAGGGAAAAGTTAAACAAATAGTCAAAGCATTACACAGGGATATTTGACGAGATAATGCAAATTCAAGCAGTTTGTCACCTTAAATATGCTCACAGTCAATGGAATAGGGTGCAAATTTGAGGTATCTTTAAGAGCTTCCCTTGTAAGCGTTAAAGTCATGACTTGATTGGTAGAAAAGCTTTTTTGGTAGCCGCATGACTTCACCAGCCAAGGAGCACAGGCGTCTCCAGTCCTTAATACACAACACGCAGTGGTCATACGTAGGACTGTGTACTGGCACAATTAAATCAGAGCTCCAACATCCTAACCAAAGGTGCCGGTAACCGCTTTACTACACTCGAGATCTTTGTGTCAAGGTCAGTGTCAAAAAGGATTGGAAGATATCATTAATCCTTTCCTCAAATTGGCCTTTACAAATTCATAGATGCTTTTACAGCAAGTAACACTGGAATCGCAACAAATCAGAGGGAGTTGGATGTAAAAAAAGTTGACATTGACAGCGGACGCCGTGTCAGAATAACCTCAAGAACCACGCTCGGGAGGGAGGTCGGGACGAAGACGAGTTTCAACACCAACTCACAGGACGGGAGTGCAGTACCGTCCATTCAACAGTCTACTAATGACATCATTCAATACAGACGATGTTGAGATAATGACAGCTCAACGACTTGGGAATCCAGACCCTTGGGCTTTGGATTGTGTTGAGGAAGGCACGCGAACCATCCTGACGAAGTCAAGTTGTATGAACCCAAGGCAATCTCAAATCTTGTTACCAGAAACACACGATCATCTAGCGTTTCACCCCTTGAAGTCCCAATTAAGGCGCGAAGGAGGACTTCCCGCCACCTCGGCGAACCTGATATGGATGCCACTAGAAGATCATCAGGGAGGAGAAAAAGTTGTGTAGGTCAACTAGAAGTCCTTCCGTCAAACTCCAACACCATGGAGGAATACAAAAGTCGAAATTACCTCTGCCCCTCTTCCCCCCTTTCTATATCGTGACGCCTTACCGATCTGCCTGCCTTTCAAGATCAAACGAGAAAGCGATCGAGTATGATTGTCTCCTTCGTACAAAATAACAAGAAAATCAAATCACTCAGTGCTAGGCATTAGTGGCGATGGTGGCAGTGATAGTAGTGGTGGCACTGCTGTTTGCTGGGAGGGAGTAGAGACGTAGACAGATCGACTTGAAGGGAGCAAAGAAACGCACCCAACTTCGCTGAAACGATGACGACCTTAAGGGAGGAGAAAAAGTGTCGTGACAACAACTTTCTGTACCTTCAAAACTGCAAATCAACACACAGTGGAAGGTGGTGCTGGGTTCAACAATCAGCACGATGCATGAACAACTGTTTGCGCAAAAAATTTTCGAGTCAAATAATACAAGCTACCCAACTTCTGGTGCATTCAAAGTAGACATGGGAGGATTTGTAAGGAAGGATTGGAAGCTACGTACTTTGCCGGAGGTAGAATTCGTAGGGTTTCATCAAAGGCAGTGAGGAAACTGGAAAACTCCTGGTAGGTCCACTGGGCACCCACCACAATCTCGATGACCTGAAGGTGTGGAATTGAAAGAACAAAAAAGAGTGGAGAAAATCGACACAGAAGGGAGCGGGGGAGAAGGGAATCATTACAAACCTTCTCCATAATGTCCAAGAAGAGGTCTCGCACCTCCTTTGCGTGCGACAATCCCGTCGCGATAGTTGTGATGGCCTTGGAGAGAGTCTGTGATGCAGTGTGGAAGGATTATGCCTAAGAATGGGACAAAAGTAATGCCAAAGGGATAGTCGAAGACGCACCTTAAAGTTTAGCTCGATCCACTTCAGGCAGGACTCCGAGACCGTAGAGGAGATCTGACGAATGACGAGGCTAAAAAGAACGAATGCATTTATTACTTGGAAATCGAATAACAGGCCCCGACCCATTCCCCTTGACAGTTTAGTATGCATGCATCGAATAAGTGTCAGTTACCTCCTGTGCCGCTCAAAATAGGTCTGCTTCTCCGTCAGCAACTTGAGGACCTTCAATTCAGTACAGAAGCCAAAATCGAATTCCAGATCCACTGGAGAGTCCAATCTGTTCTCCAGATTGTCTGCGACCGTCCAGTAGGTCATCAGTTGCTCCGCGCAATACGTAAAGTCAGCGAAGGTGGCGCCCAAGAAGCAGCGCTTTGAAGTCTCGAAACTATGGAATGGAAAAGGGCAGTCACTTGGAGTTTTCCGGATACTTGGGCACTTGTTCTCGAGCAGAGACTTCAAATGTAGTGTATGGTTTCAAGTGTACCACAGATCCCTTCGGTCTCCTTGCGTATGTTGGTGAAAAGTTGCTTCCGGACTCACATGGCTTGCAGTATCTTTAGAAATAACTTAAACGAGGCGGTTAGGAAGATGGCAAGCAAAATATCTCAAAGAGAATGAACATCACGTTTAAAGAACAGAGGAGAACATCTGCTGTGGATTAATGACAGACCTAATTTGGAGTCTTGCCTCAGACAGGCGACTGAGCGGCAGCAAAACGGTAGAATGAACGGAAAGGGCGATTCATTAAAGCCACGTAAATTTTCCAAAACGGTTCCGCCCTGAAGAAAATATTCCCACACAAAGAGCACCTGTTGTAGCAGAGTGACCTATCTTCAACAAGAACACGATAAATGAATGGGGATGCGGTGGGTTAACCCATCAAAGGCAATTTCAGTTTGTGGGAGGTCCATTCTGTAAAAAGGCATTTATTTGTCCACAAAATGGACAATTTTCTCCTATTTGTTTATTAAGCATTCACTTGGACGCGTGAAGCTGTCAACGACATGTGACTGTCACAGCGATCCTGTAAGAAAATCATCGACCATGGAACCTCAGTAAATGCTGCGTTATAAGACGAGATTCGACAAAAAAACTACTTATTGGTGAAAAGAAAGATGAAAGTTACTTTTTCCCTTTTGCTTTCATAGCAATCCGAACGTATTACCCTACAAGACTAGAGCAGTATCTGCTTCCATGAAAAAGTCAGAGTAGAACCATCATGCGAAAAGGACGAACGTTGTTAAAAGAATTTGAAAGTGAGGTGCTAGAAATAGGTTAACTAGTTGAAACAGACAAGGTTAACATAATTATTCGGGTGTAGCAGAGATGCCAGGCAAGAACCTAGAAACAAAGAGCATCTTCAAATTAAAAACGAAGACGCATGTGATTTGCCGCCTCAGAGGTGCAATTTCTTCAAGAGGACAGCGTGTTTTTAAGTATCAAAGTGATACAGACATTGGCTGCTGTAAAATTGTGCTCGGTGGCAACAGTTTTAACCGGCTTTAGGAGTGACAGTAGGGGAAGATGACTAGAGCTTGAGACTCCCTTCCCTGCATTTCGAGACCCACCAAAAGACAGAAAAAGCCATGGTGAAAGCCATCACCAGTAAAATACAGAAAAAAAACAGCAGTCGGAAATGCTACCTAATGGACTGGTGTGATTTTAATTTATCAATTAAACGGGCGGAAAGTTGTCTGAACCGATACTAACGGCAATGAAGCGAAACCTATCAAAAAACAGCTAGGAGGCAAGACAACTCTCACATAATACGCACATTCAACTAATGCACGAAGCAGGTCACTAGTGAATACCCATTTGATAATAATGACCCAGAGGTAGACAACTCACGACAACCAACGCTACCCCAACTCCCTCTCTACACAGCTTACTTCCCTTGCCAATTTCCACATTAACCCTCATCCTCCACGCCTCACCACTGCACAAAGTAACCTGCCAAACGCATACCTAGAATATATGGAGAAATTCATCCTCCACAGGAGGCAACACCCTGTTAAATACTGCTTCCGCATTGACATGGAGATGTGCACGAAAGTGTGGACGAAAAGGAGGATGGGACACGAAAGTGGTACATGTAATGTGGGTGAAGGTATGGCGCATGGCCACGACTGCGTTCCCTGTCACAATTACTCAAAAACTCATGATGGGAAAAGGCAGGAGAACACATCACTAGACCAAAGGGCAATGCAAAACAGCTTATCCACTGCAATCACACCAAGTGAATTGGTTAGACAACCCAAAACTACGCGTGGAGTGACATTAATCCCCATTGCACTCAACGATGTGGGCAAATCACTCTTCCTCATTCTCAGACAGTCTTTCAAAACTGCAGTGACAACTTCCATCAAGAAGTCGGTCGTTAATGACCTTCACAATGAAGCTCGAGTAACGCACCAACTGTTTCCTCTTTGTAGACCTTAAATAAAAACTTGCCAGCATTTGTTTTGCTGACTAAAACAGCCCATGCAAATGACAGTCCGTTTCTTTTTGCAGAAAACAGTACATAGGCTAAGCTGCACGGACTGTGAACATACAGCAAACTGGGTGCCAATTCACTACCGTCACAAGGACCTAAAACTACGGCAATCTTAACAGTGCTGATGCAAACTTAGCAAACGACTCTCCAAACCTAAGCAGACTATGCGCATTTAGGATTGTGACACGATGAGCAAGAAAAGGCGACGGTGAAATCAACTTGCGACTACGCAACTATGCACACCACAGTCTTTACGAAATGCCGTGATGAGGCAACTAAACGCACCGATTTACCGAGAGAAAGATCATCGCGGCATAGAGTTCAGCCAGAGGAGCAGGTAGAGCAAACGAACGGCGGATTATGTCACACAGATGACCCGGCGTATCCTCCACCAGTCTCGCAACACGCCGCAGATTCTCATACTGACGACGACAACTGCGCAGACGAAGACCGCACCGCTCCGCTATGTCGGCTAGATCACGACGGAAGCGCGCTGACAGTTTGCTACCAAGAAGTTCCCGACACAGCGCGTCCTCCAAAGAGTAGTAGCTGCGGATAGAGTCAGGCGATTTCTCCACCTTCACAGAGACCAACTACCAAGACGCATGCGGCAAGGCAACTCACCGTTCAATCAGCTTTCTACGCAGCTTCCACTCGCCAAAGCAGGTGCAGCGATCTGTCAGGAATACGTCAGGTCGAGCCAGCAGTGACTCAAGGAGAGCAAACTGAGCATACTGGTCAGCGACAAAGGTCATCAAGAGGTCGAACGAGAGACCAAACACCTCCACATCTGCCTGTGACTGCAAATTTCGTGCGGTCTCCTCCACTTAGACAGGTGTACGCCCAAGTTAATAAACAATGATTGGAAAGTGGTGCTCATACTGTGCATCTTAACTCCTATATTTCGTACTGCATTACATCTTATTTAAGCTCCATTTAGTCTGCATTTGTTTTAGTAGGAGACTATAATGACAACAACACAAATTGCATCAAAGCAGAAAGCGCCTTCGGCTAAGAAGCATAAGAAAGCATAGAACTAAGGGAAATAGGAAACTATTCAAACAGTAGGGAAGTGTAAACATTAAAATTGCTGATGCACAAATCAAACACAAAAACAAGTATCGACAAAATAAACAGGTCAGACAGGTAAACGAATAAAAACGCAAGTGCTACCTGCTAGGCCATCTATCCACAACTCAAAAACGTCCTCGTTAAAGACAAAGGGATTGCTGCAAACGACATCAAACAATTCCAGTCCCATTTTACACACCACAACAATTAACCCGCTGCTGCAACAAGCTGAAATTAGACTATTATAATGAGAGATTGACAATAAAGTTAGGAAAAACTCAGCATGTAAATGATCAGGAAGTGGCATTAGTCTTCACTGTAGCAATTCGGAGCACAAGTCAAAAGAAACACTTACCAATGGACGCCCCTGAACCAAACCTTAATTCCAGATGAGAGGCGACACATGAGGACGACCTTGCGCAAATCCACAGAGACCAGAGCTACGACCTCTCGTCACGCCATCCAGCTGTCTTTTGTCAAGCCTGCGCTGTGCTGGCCTCTGCCAGAAAAGGGCTATTACCTACCCATCCTCTCATCCACTCGCCATTTGCGGCCACACACACACACACTGCCAGCCAACTGCTGAGCTTAAGGCAGGCTTTGAGCCTAGTGTCCTATGTGTCAAGTGTCGCCTTCCTCTCTGTATAGTTTAAAGGGTACAGAATCTAAAACCGGTAAATATTTGGGGTGTGTTTGCAAAATTGCTATGAGAAGAGCCACATCTCCTTTCACTCTTCTTTGCATTGAAGATTGACACGCAGTAAACTTATTTGCATCCATCCGTATTAGAGCAATCTCGTTAAGGCAATTAATCTTTTTGTCGTGCTGCTGTTGATAGGTGGGAGATTTGGAGCTAACTTGATTAGCAAACTCCCCGCAAATTGATTGGTCCTAATCAAGTCGGTGCCTAATGCGTTCCTACGGCGAGCAAATGTTTACCATAAGTAGGAAGAAAAAGTACTCAGATAGTTAATAGCAATTCGTGCGTCTGTTTTGGTGAAAATAATGCCTATATTTTCGCATTCGACTAATGACCTTCATGCAGCCACTGTAAAGCAACCTTCCCCTCCCTCCTCCTTCGTTTCTCCAGTCCACTATTGGAAGGCCGAGTTTTGCGAGACACCTTTATTGCAAATCAGTCAGACAAGAGTGGCAGGCGCGTAGCCACGGTGACAGTGTCCCTGACTCCTGGGAGGAAGCACCTTCGCCCGCGACCAGGTTAAAATTGTCCTCCCGCCTCTCACCTGCAAAGCGCATTTAAACAATAATTTCCCAGGCTTCATCCTCATAACTAAGCGGCGGGGCTCCTTTGTACGTTTGCATCTTATTATGATGGACCGCTATTGTCTGGGTACGGAGTTCCCCATTTCGGACGAGGTAGTTCGCAGGAGAGAACTTCCACTACACGGAACGGTGTGTTTCAGGTGTGGGAATCAGCCTTTAGATTTGAACGAGATCTCCTTCGTGGTAGGTAGCGAGTCGACTGCGCTTGTCGTAGTGTTTCTTTTTCCTACCATAAGACGTTTGTAAGTGCCGCCGGGCCATAATGAACGTCTTTCTTACCCCTTCTTTTGGACGCAGTACGTATTCCGGGGCATTGTCGGTTGTCGCTTCCTTGCTCGGTAGAAAGATGTCGAAGGGGACTCTCATTTCGCGGCCCATGAGCAATTTCAACGAGAAAACACCAGTTGACGCGTGGACTGTGGCTCTATGCGCTAGAATGGCGCGTCCTAGGCTTAAATCTCAGTCTTCAGACTGTGCCACTTTGCCACAAGCTTTCAGCAGTCCTACCAGAGTGCGATTCGACCTTTCTACCTCTCCATTGCCCTGTGGGTGCCCTGATGTCGTGCGTGCCTTCTTTTCTAACAACATCGCCCGAATGTTGGGTAGTACACCATCCTGCGCGACGATCACACCGCCCAACAACTTGTTCACCTCCTCACTTGAAGTTCTTTTTCGCCTACTTCTCTGTTGGTTTGTGTAGAGGACTGGCGATCTTGGCGAAGCCTTTCACGGAACGTTTATAGTAGTTGGCTAAACCAGGAAAACTGCAAATCTCCGTCTAGATGGTTAGTGTCGGCCAAGTTCTCACTTGCTTTGTACGATCTTCGGTGACCGCCATCCCGCCTAACGAGACTGTATGCCCCAGAAAAGCGGCCAAACGTGGAAGAAAGTGGCATTTCTTCGAATCCAAGGTCAATCCTGCATCTCGAAGACGATCCAGCACATGTTTTTACCAAAGACAAGAGTGCCATCGAGGTAGATTATGCAACGTTTTAGAATAAGCCCCATTAGTGCCGTCTGCATCAGGTGCTGGAAGGTAGCTGCAGAATTACAGTCCGTTTGGCTCTAGGAAAGCTGCCTTCTCGCTGTCTCTCTCCGCCACTTCCACTTACCAGTATCCGGACGTTAAGTCCAGAGTGCAAAATCACTCTGACCCGAGCAGGTAATCCAATGAGTCATTGAAATGAGGCAATGGGAAAGTGTCCTTCCTAGTTACGGCATTTAGTTTCCTGCAGTCGATACACAGCCGTTGGCTACCGTCACTCTTCTTTACCAGTGCGATCGAGGAGGCCCACAGTGACTTGGACCGCCTCATAACTTCGTCTTTGCTTATCTTGTCCACTAAACGGTATGCGTCTCAGAGGTTGCTATATGGGCCTAGCTTCACCCGTATGAAATGGAATGTTTAACGATGTTTGTCCGTCCGGGTTTTAGTTCCTTGCCAAGCGAACATACTTGAACACCTACTCAGCAATGAGTGCAGTTCCTTCCTTCCTTTCACTATCAGTGATTTGCGTCAACCGTAAGCAAAGCACATCTAGATTGTTAACGGCAACGCTCACAGCCTCGAAAAGAGCACTGCGAATTTCGGCAGCGTCCTTCTCCGGGGGTGAAACGACTGAATCTGTTTCTTTATGCTGCTAAGTCGTAAAAATACCTTATGCAAAATTCAGGACTGCTTTGGTCTTGCAAAGGAAATCAGCGCCGAGTATCACGTCCCATACTAAGTCTGACCGCATAATAAATTGTACCGTCCAGGTTTCTTTCCCCACTGAGGCATTCAACGACGTTTCCCCTTTCACCAGCATCTTCCTCCATTCTGCTGAGAGCACATTTATAGAGGAAGGGCCGATGCGAAAATTGCGGCGCAGCTTTGAGAAAGCTTGGAGATTCACTAAGGACTTGACTGCGGCCGAGTCAAGGAGAAAACGGCAGAAATATGCTTCCAGCTTACCGAGGACTCGTAAAAGTGGAGAAGCATTTAGAGGAAGGCGGGATAATGAATAGTAGAGCACGCCTGCTCTTCGGGTCCGGTGCAACGGAGTCAGACTAGGACGTGCTGGGTTTGGCCAGCGGCTGGATGTCTGGAACGTCGGTGTCAGGGGAGTTCCCGATGCTTCCTGGTCGTAGCCTCGACCAACTGATTGTTGGTCTTCACGGCGTGGAGCTTCGCAGCGATGGTTGGTGGCCTAACTCCCGCTCGGAATTGAACGGCCACTCAGTTGGTCACCCTGTTTGGAGGGGAACCTATGAAAGCTCGTTCCTCTAGGTGTTGCAGTTCCTAGAGTACTCTTCGTCATTTTCGCCCGCCTTTTAGTCTCAGCAAAAAAACTCTCTCGCCAGCGATTGTTGTAGCTGATCGGTGGCCATTTGGGAGAGCGTCTCGCAGCAATGGTCAATGTAGCAGTCGGCAGGAACTCCTGCTTTTATCGCTGCCAGGAATAGCTCTTGCAGAAGAGCTCCGAGTATCAGCGCGACTCTCTGCCGCTGGGTACAGCAATGGATATTATGCCTAACGATTTTCATCCAGTCTTCAAGGTTCACACCATCTTTAAGGTGAGAAAGGTCCGCCAAAACTGTCATAAGTGTAGAGTAACCTTCCACTTCCTCCTCCATTTCTCCAGACCTGCTATTGGAAGGCAGAGTGTTACAAGACATCTCTCTTGCAAATCAGTCGGACAATAGTGGTAGGCGTATATCGTCGGCGTTAATGTCTCCGATCCTGAGGTGGAAGCACATTCTTCAGCGACCAGGTTGAAATTGTCCTCCCGCCTCTAACCTGCAAAGCGCGGTTAAACAATATAATTATCACAATCACAAATTGAGCCACGGATCGTCGGCCTCACTAAGCGTAATGGCGATGTCTTGTAGCTTGCGGCTAAAAACTGAGAGATTACTACAAAATTGCTTAAACTACTTTCAGTTTAGGAGTTATTATGAATAAGAGTCAATGCGTGGGCATACTCTGCCCTCCATGTTGGTTCCACTTTCGCCTTTATGCAGGGGTGCGACTGAGCCTTCCTCTCATTGCGTCAGTAAACCCACTTTGCTGCTGCCTCTTCATTTCTTCGCCTTCCTCCTCCACAAGTAAATTGACACC
Source organism: Taenia multiceps (assembly GCA_001923025.3). Lineage (NCBI taxonomy): Eukaryota > Metazoa > Platyhelminthes > Cestoda > Cyclophyllidea > Taeniidae > Taenia > Taenia multiceps. The sequence goes on along the minus strand of CM010311.1, from coordinate 59,030,889 downwards.
ACTAGCACAGCATTGTCTGTAACCCGGCAACCAATTTAACTCTTGAAAAATCAAACCCACTATCAGCCAATGAGATGCAGACTTCAATTAACAGTGAAGGTGGTGCAGGTGGAGAACACAGCGACCGGAGCGCACAACACCACCTTCTCCTCTGCGTAGACAGCCATGCATGTCGCTATTGTATGTTTACTTCATCGTGCTAAGCTCCACTTCAATTCATTTTTGCAAAGAATTGCTGTTATTAAGGCGCTTGCTGTTTGTTCATGGACCGGAGTTAGACTTATGCAGAACAAAACACTTGCACAGAAGTTAAGACGCTGCATGCAATGTACTTCATTGTGTTGTTAAAATTACTTGTTCCATTGTGATTGGGATAGACTACTTCAAAGTCCCAGCATCGAATACGTGTATTTTTTGAGACCCGACTCATGCATGTTTGGTAGTAGGTAAGCATTGGCACTGATCAAAAATGGCGGATAGAACTCGTAAGTGTGACACTTGGGATGCCAACTGGGAGCCCTAAAGATCTAGCTCGATGTGTACATCGAGGTTGTCACGCGTCATTCATGCGTTACCTTTAAAAAAAGGTTTCACGAAATATTCGTCATTTCCATTGCAGGTTACAGGAGCTAACAAGGGCATTGGGAATGGCATCGTGGAGCTACTGGCTCGAGGTCTAAAGCCATCTTCTGATTGGCACATCTACCTGACGGCGCGAAATGAGAAGCTGGGTTTGGAAGCCGTGAAGGCGCTCGAGGAGAAGGGTCTAAGTGTCAAGTTCCACCAACTGGACATTACTGACGCCGATAGCCGACATAAACTGGCCAAATTCATCAAAGACAACTATTCAGAAGGGATCGACATTTTGGTCAACAATGCTGGGATCGCATACAATGTGAGCTCTCACATGCTTCCTTCCATTGCCATGTAGGCTGTTCCCACAGCTTCGTTTGGTGAGCAAGCCAGAGCCATCATTGCCACAAATTACACCGCCACCATGCAAATGTGCACTGAGTTCATGCCGCTAATGGCGAAGGATTCAAGGTATGTCAATACAAGCAACCTTGATGGTACCCTTTACAGACTTGTTAATGTGGCCAGCATGGCCGCAATGATGTCGCTGCGAGCAATGTCGAAGGAGATGGCAGCCAAATTTAAGGGTCAACTGTCAATGCAAGAAGTGGATGAACTCATGGCCTCTTTCATCAAGCACGTTGCATTATTGTGTATTTTATTCCGTTTCACCTTTTTTTTGCTCACATAAAGAAGAGTAGACTATTGTCGCCTTTTGTGTCAAAATCCACTTGTGGCAATGCTTGTGTATGATCGCTTATTACCTCAGACACGCCGAGGCGGGGGACCATGAGAAGGTGGGGTTTTCTAATCTCCCATACGGAATGTCAAAAATCGGCCTATGGAAAGCCACTGGCATTCTGGCCGAACAGTACAAATCCGATCCTCGCCATATTCTCATCAACTCGGTAGGCCTTTGTAGAGTCACACGTTCCAGCGCAAGTCTGACACTGAAGTTATCAAATTTCACCCTTCTTCTTCTTCTTCTTCTTCTTCTTCTTCTTCTTCAGTGTTGTCCTGGCTATGTCAACACGGACATGACAAGTCACAAGGGTCCTAAGACCATCTTGGAAGGTACGTTCAGACAGTGGTTACTCCTGTCAGCTAGTAGCATTTCATTTCCTTTTTCTAGCATCCTAATACCACTAAAGTGCCTTACACAACTGCTTGATTTGTCCTACCTTGAAATGGTCTTTGATCGCCACTTGAAAAGTGTCATATCAATGGACGATGTACTTTAGGGCGGTAAGGTCTGGGTGGAGCAGACCCCATGAGTGGACATAATTTATCAAAACTGTTGATTTCGTTTGTGCGTTTAGGCGCCGACACGCCGGTCTATCTCGCCACATTGCCAAAAGGTACTACTGAGCCCTACGGTCAGTTCATCCTTGAGCGTCAAGTTGTTGATGTTGACAAGGAGTGCCCACTCTGAGCCAGTCAAACCCACTCTACTCGGAAAACAACTGTTATGCCTAATTTAAGACAGCTCTACTTTATCTCCACCTCTTATTCAGTTAAAAGTTATTATCACTGCCTCTCCCTTTCTATGGGAAATCAGTTCAAGTCGTAGTATTCGACTGATCGTAGACATGTGTGCTGACTATGACCATGAAGTAGTGACGGTGAGTGCGTCCATCGTCTGGGGATTGTTTAAAGTGCTAAAAATAATAAGTCAACTAATTGAAACAGACAAGGTTAACAAACTTATTCGGGTGCTGCAAAGATGCAAGGCAAGAACCTAGAAAAAAAGAGCATCTTAAAGTTAAAAAAAGAAGTCACATGCGATTTGCCGCCTCAGAGGTGGTATTTCCTCAAAAAGACAGATAGATACGAACATCGGTTGCTGAAAAGTGGTGCTCGGTGACAGCAGTTTTAACCGGCATTAGGAATGACGGTGGGGGAAGATGACTAGAGCTTGAGGCTCCCTTCTCTCGTTTCCAAGATCCGCAAAAAGACAGAAGAATTCCCTTAGAAGGACAACGTGAAAGTCATCACCAATGAAGTGCAGAAAACCACAGCGATCAGTAATGCTAGCCGATAATCTCGCATTGCTTTAAGCCGTCAATATATTAAGCTATAAAACGGGCGAAAAATTGCTGGAGCCGGACTAAACGCTAAGCGAGGTGACGACGCAACGGTAATAATGCGAAACCTACCAAAAAAGAGCTGGAAGGCAAGACAACTCTCACATAATACGCACATTCAGATAATGCACGAAGCAGGTCACTAGTGAATACCCATTTGATAATAATGACCCAGAGGTAGACAACTCACGACAACCAACGCTACCCCAACTCCCTCTCTACACAGCTTACTTCCCTTGCCAATTTCCACATTAACCCTCATCCTCCACGCCTCACCACTGCACAAAGTAACCTGCCAAACGCATACCTAGAATATATGGAGAAATTCATCCTCCACAGGAGGCAACACCCTGTTAAATACTGCTTTCGCATTGACAAGGAGATGTGCACGAAAGTGTGGACGAAAAGGAGGATGGGACACGAAAGTGGTACATGTAATGTGGGTGAAGGTATGGCGCATGGCCACGACTGCGTTCCCTGTCACAATTACTCAAAAACTCATGATGGGAAAAGGCAAGAGAACACATCACTAGACCAAAGGGCGATGCAAAACAGCTTATCCACTGCAATCACACCAAGTGAATTGGTTAGACAACCCAAAACTACGCGTGGAGTGACATTAATCCCCATTGCACTCAACGATGTGGGCAAATCACTCTTCCTCATTCTCAGACAGTCTTTCAAAACTGCAGTGACAACTTCCATCAAGAAGTCGGTCGTTAATGACCTTCACAATGAAGCTCGAGTAACGCACCAACTGTTTCCTCTTTGTAGACCTTAAATAAAAACTTGCCAGCATTTGTTTTGCTGACTAAAACAGCCCATGCAAATGACAGTCCGTTTCTTTTTGCAGAAAACAGTACATAGGCTAAGCTGCACGGACTGTGAACATACAGCAAACTGGGTGCCAATTCACTACCGTCACAAGGACCTAAAACTACGGCAATCTTAACAGTGCTGATGCAAACTTAGCAAACGACTCTCCAAACCTAAGCAGACTATGCGCATTTAGGATTGTGACACGATGAGCAAGAAAAGGCGACGGTGAAATCAACTTGCGACTACGCAACTATGCACACCACAGTCTTTACGAAATGCCGTGATGAGGCAACTAAACGCACCGATTTACCGAGAGAAAGATCATCGCGGCATAGAGTTCAGCCAGAGGAGCAGGTAGAGCAAACGAACGGCGGATTATGTCACACAGATGACCCGGCGTATCCTCCACCAGTCTCGCAACACGCCGCAGATTCTCATACTGACGACGACAACTGCGCAGACGAAGACCGCACCGCTCCGCTATGTCGGCTAGATCACGACGGAAGCGCGCTGACAGTTTGCTACCAAGAAGTTCCCGACACAGCGCGTCCTCCAAAGAGTAGTAGCTGCGGATAGAGTCAGGCGATTTCTCCACCTTCACAGAGACCAACTACCAAGACGCATGCGGCAAGGCAACTCACCGTTCAATCAGCTTTCTACGCAGCTTCCACTCGCCAAAGCAGGTGCAGCGATCTGTCAGGAATACGTCAGGTCGAGCCAGCAGTGACTCAAGGAGAGCAAACTGAGCATACTGGTCAGCGACAAAGGTCATCAAGAGGTCGAACGAGAGACCAAACACCTCCACATCTGCCTGTGACTGCAAATTTCGTGCGGTGTCCTCCACTTAGACAGGTGTACGCTTAAGTTAATAAACAATGACTAGAAAATGTTGCTCATTCTGTGCATCTTAACTCCTATATTTCGTACTGCATTACATCTTATTTATGCTCCATTTAGTCTGCATTTGTTTCAGTAGGAGACCATAATGACAACAACACAAATTGCCTCGAAGCAGGAAGCGCCTCCGGCTAAGAAGCATAAGAAAGCATAGAACTAAGAGAAATAGAGAACTATTCAAACAGTAGGAAAGTGTAAACGTTAAATTTGCTTATGCATAAATCAAACGCAAAAAATAAGTATCGACAGAATAAACAGGTCAGACTGGTAAACGAATAAAAACGCAAGTGTTACCTGCTAGGCCATCTATCCACAACTCAAAAACGTCTTCGTTAAAGACAAAGGGATTGCTGCAAACGACATCAAACAATTCCAGTCCCATTTTACACACCACAACAATTAACCCGCTGCTGCATCAAGCTGAAATTAGACTATTATAATGAAGGTTTGGAAACAAAGTGAAGTAAAGTTCAGCACGTAAATGAGTGGGAAAAAGTATCTGGTCCTCACTGTTACAATACGGGGCACACATCGAAAGAAGTACATATGAGCAGACACTGGTGTACCAAATCGCAATACCAGATGAAATACGATATATGAGGACCACCTTACACAAATTTACAAAGACCAGTGCTAAGCCTTCTCGTCACGCCATCCAGCTGTCTTTTGTCATACCTAGATTGTGCTGGTCTCTACCAGAAAATAGCCATAACCTACCCATCCCCTCATCTACTCGCCATTTGCGGCCACACACACTGCCAGCCAACTGCTGAGCTTACGGTAGACTTTGAGCCTACTGTCCTATGTGCCAAGTGCCACCTTCCTCTCTGTGTTGTCTAAAGGGATAAAGGGTAAAAAACCGTTACTAATCGGGTTGATGTGTTTTTTAAATATGCTGCGAGAAGAGCCGCATCAACTTTCAATCTTCCTTACATTGAAGATTGATACGCAGTGGACTTATATGCACACATCCGCGTTACAGCTACCTGGATAAGAAATCTGCTATCTAAGTTACGCTACTGTCGATAGCAAAGTGATTTAGAGTTAAATCGCAAACTGACTGGTACTCATCAATTTGGTGCCTAATGCGTTCCGTATAACAAGCGAATATTTGCCATAAATAGGAAGAAAAAGTACTCAAGCGGTTGATATTGGCTCGCGCCCCCGTTTTGGCGAGAATAATGGCAATATTTTTGCATTCAACTCGTGACCTTCATGCAATCGAGACTTGCGTTTCAGGTCGTCGGCCTCACTAAGCGTAATGGCGATGTCATTTGTGGTTTGCGGCTAAAAACTGGGAGATTACTACAAAATTGCTTAAACTACTTTCAGTTTAGGAGTTATTATGAATAAGAGTCAATGCGTGGGCATACTCTGCCCTCCATGTTGGTTCCACTTTCGCCTTTATGCAGGGGTGCGACTGAGCCTTCCTCTCATTGCGTCAGTAAACCCACTTTGCTGCTGCCTCTTCATTTCTTCGCCTTCCTCCTCCACAAGTAAATTGACACCACTAGCACAGCATTGTCTGTAACCCGGCAACCAATTTAACTCTTGAAAAATCAAACCCACTATCAGCCAATGAGATGCAGACTTCAATTAACAGTGAAGGTGGTGCAGGTGGAGAACACAGCGACCGGAGTGCACAACACCACCTTCTCCTCTGCGTAGACAGCCATGCATGTCGCTATTGTATGTTTACTTCATCGTGCTAAGCTCCACTTCAATTCATTTTTGCAAAGAATTGCTGTTATTAAGGCGCTTGCTGTTTGTTCATGGACCGGAGTTAGACTTATGCAGAACAAAACACTTGCACAGAAGTTAAGACGCTGCATGCAATGTACTTCATTGTGTTGTTAAAATTACTTGTTCCATTGTGATTGGGATAGACTACTTCAAAGTCCCAGCATCGAATACGTGTATTTTTTGAGACCCGACTCATGCATGTTTGGTAGTAGGTAAGCATTGGCACTGATCAAAAATGGCGGATAGAACTCGTAAGTGTGACACTTGGGATGCCAACTGGGAGCCCTAAAGATCTAGCTCGATGTGTACATCGAGGTTGTCACGCGTCATTCATGCGTTACCTTTAAAAAAAGGTTTCACGAAATATTCGTCATTTCCATTGCAGGTTACAGGAGCTAACAAGGGCATTGGGAATGGCATCGTGGAGCTACTGGCTCGAGGTCTAAAGCCATCTTCTGATTGGCACATCTACCTGACGGCGCGAAATGAGAAGCTGGGTTTGGAAGCCGTGAAGGCGCTCGAGGAGAAGGGTCTAAGTGTCAAGTTCCACCAACTGGACATTACTGACGCCGATAGCCGACACAAACTGGCCAAATTCATCAAGGACAACTATCCAGAAGGGATCGACATTTTGGTGAACAATGCTGGGATCGCGTACAAGGTAAGCGCTCACACGGTTCCTCGCATTATCATGTAGCATGACTCCACAGCCCCCTTTGGCGAGCAAGCTCGAGTCACTATTGCTACGAATTACACGGCCAATGTACAAATGTGTGTCGAGTTCTTGCCACTAATGGCGAAGGATTCAAGGTATATCTTGACAAGTGACCTCAGCATTTACCTTTCATAGACTTGTTAATATCGCTAGTACAATGGCCATGGTGTCGCTGCGAGCAATGTCGAAGGAGATGGCAGCCAAATTTAAGGGTCAACTGTCAATGCAGGAAGTGGATGAACTCATGGCCTCTTTCATTAAGCACGTTTTTTATTTTTAGTGTTTTACTCATTTTGCTCTTAAATAATCTGTTGACTTCATTTGTATTAGTAACTACTTGCAGGTGATCGTGTTTGCTTGCTTTTATTACATTAAGGCACGCGGAAGCGGGGGATCATGAGAAGGTAGGCTTTTCCAATTCCGCGTACGGCATGTCAAAGGTTGGCTTGTGGAAAGCCACTGGCATTCTGGCCGAACAGTACAAATCCGATCCTCGTCACATTCTCATCAACTCGGTAGGCCTTTGTAGAGTCACGCTTTCTGGTACAAATTTCACATTAAATTGAACAAATTTCCCCCTTCTTCTTCAGTGTTGTCCTGGCTATGTTAACACGGACATGACAAGCCACAAGGGTCCTAAGACCATTTTTGAAGGTACGTTTAGAACAGGCTCACTATTGTCAACCATTAACATTTGATTTTCTTTTATATCATATTGTCGCTGAAGTGCATTGAAGTGAAGTCATACGAAGCCTACTTTGATCAAGAATACTTAGAATGAACTTTAAATTTGACCAGCCTCGAAATGACCCTTGAATGTTGTGTTATCGTAGCAGCGGTTGATCACTACTTGGACCACCAGTTGACGAAGGTTGCTATAGAGGATGAACCGGTTGTAAGCCATAGGGTCAGGTCGAAGCAGAGACCTTGCGTGGCCATACTTCACCACTGATTCTGGTTCTGCTTGTTTGTTTAGGCGCCGACACGCCGGTGTATCTCGCTACATTGCCGAAGGGTGCAACTGAGCCCTACGGCCAGTTCGTCAGCGAACGTCATGTTGTCGATGTGGACAAGGAGTGCCCATCCTGAACTAATTCAATTCGCTTCTTTCACCAAGCAGGTCTTAATACCAAATTTGAGAATGTTCTCACCTTTCAGCTTTTTTTAGAATTAAAATTGATAGTCGTTGAATCTTCTTTTCCATGGAACTGTCATACCGTGTGCCTTCAGAGGGGACAGTTGTGTCTACCAAATGGTTGTGGGCGTGTGTGGGTCTTGGGCATGAGATTGTGTTGGTGGGCGCAGTCAGCGTCTGTTGGTGGTTTACGAATCACTCCAACGGTCGTGGAAGGTCGAGAGGCGTGGCGACCGCTATTTCGGTCTCTTCAAGACGGTTCGTGGGGAGAAAATTTGGATCTCTGCGGAAGGTTGGTCGGCTGGCTATCACAGTTGTGATTGGTGTGATTTTGTGATCCAGGCTAACCACCGGCGTGGAATGAGTGCTTTGATGGTGTTGGAACCGCAAGACCGCTTCTAGATTGACTTCGAGACTTTCTCCAGTGAGTGACTCACCCTCACGATTGTCACTTCCAAGTGAATCAGCGTTGGCAGTGATGGGGTCAGGGAATGCTGACGTACGTCATCCTAATTCCTTTGCTATGTACGTAGGCTTACAGGTAGGACGGTAACTTCATCCCACTGGGCTGAGCGCAAGACGCAGACGGATCGCGGAGTTGGGCAACAAAACAGTCTTCATGGGGAACCACATTTAGCTCGTTTGTTGTGGCTCCTCAACAATGCAGTAAATGCACAGCCGACACTCGCTCGCAGAAGTAGTAACTCGGATGGAAGGCTAGTGGTGGACGTCAGGTATTTGTCCCAAGTGACCTGCGACCGCCTACTTCGCAAGAGCAGGATGAGGGCACAGGGCTCAATAACCACGCGTGAGAGAGTGGCATCAATTGCTACCAGCAACCCACAGGAGTAATAATGGCAGTCGACATCTCTTCCTGCAGGCCAGCGAACACCGGAAGTCCTCTTAAGCGGGGTTTGCAGCCTTTTCGCTCAAGTCGGTATTCACGGAAATGGGCGGTGAGTGTAAGATTGCCCCGACTTTGGATGAACTGCTGAATCGTAATTCCTTCCCAATGTCCTTCACTTCCCCTTTTCGCTCCCACTCGGTGTTGGTTCCCTTTTAAAATAATTATTTTAACTAAAAGGTCTTTGTGACCAGATAATCGAACCTCAGGGATCTAGTCACTTCCATCATTTCAGGAGGGCGAAAAATGGTGTTCGCTTCTAATTTTGGCTGTCGTACTCTGCCCATGGGATGGCTGAGATCATGCGGATGGATGAACAACGACACCTGTCACCTCATGACCAATCTTCTCCATCCTCTGCCCACAAAATCCTATTCACTATCAACACTGTTTTTCAAATTTTAACGAGTAGACCTAGACAAACTATCGCTGTGACTCTCATTTGCATCCCAATTCAGAAGGTGGTTAGTAAACGTGTCTACCTTCGCCAACATCCGTGTTCCAACACACACCCCAGCGTAGACGTTCGTACCCCAGCCCAAGCAGTTAGATTTGCATCTAGGCTATAATATTAGGTACAATAGGTATTGTTACTATTCCACACATTAAAAATTTGTGTCTCCTCCTCACTTTGGTCCTTCCTCCGTCCCACACACAACTGTGTGGTAAAAAGCATAGCGAAGGCACGGTCAAGGACGAATTTGTGGTGTCAATCAGTGTTTCTGAGGAGATTGGGGTGGTTCTGTCACGTCGATATTTTTCCTGATTGATCAGTGATTTGAAGTAGGGATGGAATTAATAGCAGCAGATGTCATCAGCATTATCACTATCAACATTAACAAGCTAGGGGTCCAGAGGCCTCCCTTTTTCCGACGCCCAACTCGCATGTGTCCAGTACTACTCAGCGCCCATACCATTATTTACTGGGAAAATTGCCATTCATTAATCATTTTAGAAAAATGGATTTTAAAAGTGTCACGTGAGCCGTTAATTTGTGATTGAGGCTTAAGGCTCTCTTCCATTTCAACAGTTTCCTGGTCCTTGGGGATCTGTGTGCTAGGGTTCAGTGACATCTTCCAGTCATTTAGCAGGGCAATAGGGAGGGCTAGCAGTTAAGATTGGAAGGAAAATTCACCCACTGATATGAGTGATCGGATCTGTTCCTCAATCTCAACCATTTCCTTGATGGCCAATGCGGCAGTCCCGACCTACTTAATATGATTTAAGTAGGGCAGTGGTAGAAGATGCCACCGTAAAGGTTTCGTCCCTCAGGTCACATTACGGGTCGGGAGAAGCATTGTGAGGCAAGTGAAAACCTCTCTTAAGCTGATTTGGATGGGTGATGGCTGACGAAGCCTCACTAAAAATAAGGAAACGAAGCAAATATGGCAGTCTCGAAAAGTAGGGCGCTTCGTAATTGAGACAGCCGTGATGTCTGAGGTAATCCCTTGCCTCAAAGGCTCCCCTGACCTGCGTGAATAAGTGGATAGCAATACAGGGGAATGCAAGAAGACCATAACATGGTGGTTTTAGTGTGTCATACTGTATGCTTTCTGGGAATCGCATTGAGATTTTAAGGAAACAATGCGGACGCGATTTGAACCACTCCAACCAAAGGGTGGTCGACCTCCACAGAACGATCTAAGCTATTCCATGGCACAGTTTTCGACCCAAAATTGATCCAAGTATCGTCTTTCATCTGCTGGAAGTAATGGAATTGAATACGTCTTCGGAATTTGTGCCTCTCACTTCCATAACAGTCATTCATTTCACAAATCATATTGAAGGCAACCGAACGTTACGTGAGCATCTTTAGTAGAGGGGAGGAAATGTTAGAAAGCAACAAGAGGTCGTTTACTCCTTCTAGAACTTAAGCACCCTCACACCCAGCCATCATTTCTTAAGACACCGAGTTGAGTAGAAAAGCCGCCACTGCAGTTAGGACAACTTCAATGTTCGCTAGGTAGTTGAAAGCGACTGCCATACAAAGAATTTGCATTTTGGGAGTTATTGAACCCCACTCTCCAGTGTTATCCTGATCGTAGACATGCGCGCATCCGTCGTCTGTGGATTGTTTGCTCATCGTTGCATAGGACGCGGGAAACCTAGCTGTGGCCCAGTCACAATTTTTTCCATTCCATTCAGTTCATAGGCAGGAAAAGTTAGGCCCCATTTTCTTCCCGCCATAGTCGTGAATAGTTGGCATGGCCGGGTCTAGTTGATCAAAGATAACATCCAAGTTGGGATTACTGTCATGGTAATGTCGGGACCCCGAAGTCTATCCTAAGCTACGTCCTAGACTTCCTCTGGTGGAGGTTTCAAGGTGTTGATAACTGAGTGCAAGATTGCCCTGACCTTGGAACGAGTTCATGTTGTCCTCTCCATTCTACTCTCTGTCTTGCAGTTTCGCTTGGCATTTCTGCTTAGGCAGTTCTAAAAGTGTTTGGTTAATATAGTTTGGATCCATCTACGTCGTTGTGTGGGGATCAACTCTCCTCATTTTCACCACTGATTCGTCTTTTATCGTTCTTTCACCCGAATTCTTGCTACACAAGTGTGGTTGTGTGACGGTGAATGAACTGCGGAGTAGGAGCAACACCTCTGCAAAGGAGTTGTTGTCATGGTCTAGCCTTAGTCCAGATAGCTTAGACTGGGCTCCAGGTGTCAACACGAGGATCAACATTGGAATACGGATGCAGGTGAGGGGAGAAGTGTTTACAAGCCACCTCCTGAACAGCTTGTGAACATGCTTTCGGGTTATTTACATCCACAACCGTATGGAAGTGTACTACGAGGTTGTAGTTGACATTTTATCAAGTCCTATCAATAGGAAGATGAAACCAAACTGTCCGAATGAATTGGATTTTTGAGGACAGGGGGTTTGGCCCCCTCCGAAACGGTGGAAGTGAAGAGATCTCCGAGAGTTGTTGTAAAGGGCATCCTTCACTGTCAGAACTTCTTAAACTGAAATGAAGGGCAGAATGCTGAAGGTATGAAGTCGTCCAGTTCTCACGGAGTCAGAGCACTCTCACTTCCAGCATCCATTTCCTTGTACATTGAGACAAGAGCAGAATGTGTAACCATACTTGTGCCGATTTTCAGCGTTTTTTCTAATTCGTTGGAAGATACTTTTGTTGCCAGTATTGTTGCAAATCACTAACAGTAGATAGCGTCTACGTCTGAGGAGTCACTGAGTACCACGCTCTCTTGCCACTGTTCAATTGGAACTGGTACCGGCTTCCTCAGGTTGTGTATCGCAAAGGTGCCATGACGAATGTGATGAGGACGAATTTCCACGCAGACTGTTCTCTTGCCCTATTTCGTGCCTAATCTGCGTCAAGTGTGTCGACTAAAGGGAATCAGTTAACCTCCTCAAACGTAGGACTTCGTGGATAATCAGGGGTCTTGGATCACTTCCGTCAGCACTGAAGAGATGGCAATCATCGCTCAGGGTAAATTTCACGGGAAATCCACCTATTGTAATGATAGCGGTGGTGATGTAGACATTCGTAGGATGGAAGCACCACCTTCCTTGAGGCCCCTGGCAAGCAGGTGTCACATGCCAGACGCTATGAGATTTGCAACTCGGGTGCCAAGGAACTTCTGGCAGCTCTAGCAGCTAAACTGCGAAAAGGCACTGCCGTTCAAATTCGCGTTGCTCTAAGTCTCAATTCTACCTTTGAGGCAGGGTGCGAAAAGAAATGCAGAATGCATAAAACCCTTCGGGCACCCTTACCAATGCCAGTCGGTGCGCTTCAGTGACTGAAAAATCATGCAAAGTTTAAGTAGGCATGAATAATGATGCCTATAATGCTATAATGATGCGGTATCCGAGATTATTTGCATCAGCTACCTACCTGCAGTCCTTCGACAAGGTGGATTCCGATCTTCCTAAAGATGGTCGGTTCTGGTCACTTGGGTGGCTATATCGTACTAGCTGCTTGGCTGGCCACTGGGCCACGCTAACAGCCCTCAATCCCTTTGTTTCCAGAATGTATGTATTCTGCCCTGACACTATGCGTTCTTTTACCTTCAAGAAAGTATCGGGACGCTATACAAACAATCAGTGTATTGGATGGCTTTTTAAATCCACTGTTGGGGGGACGTGCCCGAAATATCTGCTCGATGATGTTGGTCGGAGGAGTGAGGTACTGACCAACAATTTGTAGCCTCGGCGACGCCATCGAGGCGTAAGCCATGCGGTCGTGCTGGAAGACCTTTAACTCTTGCGTGTTGGAGAAGCCCTCCGTTATTACAGAGGCATTCAGAAGCAGGCGAGATTTTTTATGCACGCACTTGCGATTAGCCCAATCGTTCATATTTCCTAACGAGATTCCTTTCGTCACTATAGTCATATCAATAGACTTACCCACTTATTATATGTTAAAAGCATCAGCGGATCAATTGAAATATTTTTTTTAATCATTTTTCTCAAAAAGGGTGACTTCCATGTAAAACGGCCTCTGACGTAATGGGCTTCTAATTTATTAATATGAAACATTTATATTCTTCTATAACCTCTATCCCCAACCACCACCTTAGCAACACCCAGCAGCATAACTAGCGGTGATTTTAAGATGGGGCTGTATAGACAATTTGAGCACACAGTTAGGCTCAAATAAAGTGGTAAAGTCTAAACCACCTACCTTGCTTTTGAGATTATTGCGATTTACGTTAAGGCCTCCACCTAATGAAGGTATGGAATGATGATCGCCATCAGTCTTTCACTGATAGAAAGTTGAGAGAATTCACATTGTAATTGAGCAAAAACGATCGATTTATTCGGATTACTGTTTTGTTACCAGGCTGGCGTTATTTGCTCAAAAGGTTTTCATGAACCGTTGGGAGGAGGAATACCTTTTCGGAAAATGCGACTTATATCCCGCTTGGTGAATTAGATGAATTCTGCTTCAGAATACCCTTGTAGAAGTGCCAGTACAAGCAGTTTAATAGAGCTAGCCAGCGTACAACTTTTTACGCAGGATTTCAGCTACGCGCTTTGACGTCGCGACTCACAAGTAATTGAAAGTCTAGTAAAAGCAGTTCTATTATGCGATATTAATAAGCCTCCATAATAACATTCAGGTGGTTACTGATAACTCCTCATAGCATTCCACTGGATGATATAAAAACTGTAGTGGTCTGACATTCCTTTAGTGAGATATCCGCTCGTGAATTTCGTTCCCCATTAATATTTGCCTTCTGCCTACTGTTTCCACGCTACTTTCGTCCCCCAACCCTTTATTACCCTTCATGTTAGTATGGTGCCGAACAATTTGGTAACCACCTTGTTTGAGAAAATGTCATTAGAGTAATACGAAGGATGAGAAGTGGGCGCCAACTCCTCATGCAACCCATCGTTTCCACTACCTTGCAACTTAACTGGGCCCGGCGCGTGGATCAGACATGCTTGAACCACATTCATCAGGTTCAAGTAACAGTTTGCACGATGTGAAGGTCCTGTGATAGCGCTCATAAACAGCCGCACAAGTTTTACAAGTCCTAACATATTACGAGCCACTCTGATGACCTGCACTATAAGCTAGAATGCACTTTTGTGGTGGCCTGACGCACACACGGCTAAAATTTATTTGTGTACCGTTTCGCGTGGTTTATCCTCTTCCTGAGGTGATCGGGCAAAGATCACCATGTTGGAGAATTACACAGGTAACGCAAAGATTTGCGAAAGGATAGCCCAGCAATATGTTCAACCCACAGCTAAGCATATCGCTGTTGATGCGGTGAATGGGAAATAACCAACAAATTGCAGGTATAACTGCACTGGCAACATCCTTCCCCTCATAGACACCTGGTCTGTAGTTCCACAGAAAAAAAGAGGCGGTTTTAACTCTTAAGAATGGTGAGACATCCTCTCAATTGGCAGTAGAATATGTGTTCGTTAAAGGAATTGGATTGGCTCAGCCGACATCGATGACTTGGCGTTCGCTGACGAACTGTCCGTAGGGTTCAGTCGCACCCTTCGGCAGTGTAGCGAGATAGACCGGCGTGTCGGCGCCTAAACGAACAAGTGGAACCGAAATCAGTGATGAAGTATAGTAATACAAGGGCCCTGCTTCGACCTGATCCTATGGCTTACAACTAGTTCGTCCAATATCGTAATGCTCTTCAACTGGTGGTCAAAGTAGTGATCAGCTACCAGTAAAATAACGCGACATCCAAAGGCCATTTCAAGACGGAAAAAATTACGTGATTGTTTAAAGTTATGCTGATCAATATAGACTCCAAATGATCTTACTTCAATGGTATCACAGTACAAGAGACAAGAAATTAAGAACTAGTAGGGGACAAGAGCAAACGCTGTCCAAGCTTACCTTCCAAAATGGTCTTGGGGCCCTTGTGATTTGTCATGTCTGTGCTAACATAGCCCGGAGAGCACTGAAGGATAAAAAAAGATGCTTGTCCATCGCTATCCAACTTTGCATCAAAGTGCGCGGTTCCGCAAAGGCCTACCGAGTTGATGAGAATGTGGCGGGGATCGGATTTGAACTGCTCAGCCAGAATGGCAGTGGCTTTCCAGACGCCAACCTTTGACATGCCGTATGGGGAATTGGAAAAGCCCACCTTTTTATTATCTCCCACTTCCGCGTGCCTTATTAAAGTAATGAAAGCGATCATACACAATCATCACCCTCAGGTTGATTTTGGGACACAGTGACTACTTCAGGTGAACATGGCAAAAAATCTCCCCGTACGAGAGCATATATGGGTGAAATGACATAAAACACATCACATTACAACGTGCTTAACGAAAGACGCCATGAGTTCATCCAATTCCTTGAGAGAGAGTTGACTCTTGAACTTGGCCGCCATCTCCTTTGACATCGCGCGTAGCGACAGGAAATCAACCGTACTAGCAACATTAACAAGTCTTTAAGAGCAGTGAAAATGTTGCCTATCATGGCATACCTTGAATCCTTCGCCATCAGTGGCAAGAACTCGGTACACATTTTCACGGCGCCACCATAATTCGTGGCAACAGTGATCCTGGCTTGCTCACCAAAGGGAGCTTTTGAGTCAGCCTATGTGTCAGTTGGAGAAATCATGTAAGAACTCACTTTGTATGCGACTCCTGCATTGTTTACCAAAATATCCAGCCCTTCCGGATACTTTCCTTTGACGAACTTGGCCAGTATGTGCCGACTATCGGCATCTGTGATGTCCAGCTGGTGGAACTTGACGCAAAGGCCCTTCCCCTCAAGCACCTTCACGGCCTCTAAACCCCGCTTCTCGTTCCGCGCTGTGAGGTAAACATGCCATTCGGAAATAGGCCTCAAACTTCGAGCCAGTAACTCCACAATTCCATTTCCAATTCCCTTGTTGGCGCCTGTAACCTGCAACAGACATAACGGAAATGCAGTTAAGCTTTGCGTTCATGAAAGTAACAACAACGCCACATGATAGACCTGGTGCTAAATCACTCAGAATGCCTAATGCGCTTACTTAGCTGTCAAGCTTACCAAAGTTATCCCCTTTACCCAGAAAATTTTTCGCTTTTATTCAGCGCCAATGCCAGTTTTCTTTGGAGCACAACTCTAACAATGATGTTTATTTGGCGTCAAAACTATAGAATGTGCTAAAAAAAAAACCCATTGCTACTATATTCCAAAATACTAGCTTTTGTGTGAGAGATTTATTCTGCATAAATCTAGCATTAGTCATGAGTACGAAAGCTAAGTGCTTTGGTCACAACGTTTTTCGCCCAGAAAATCAGTGAAACAGGAATGTTGCGTGACTTAACAAACCTACAATAGCAATTCGCATGGTCATCCGTTACAGAAAAGAAACCCTACTGCGCATTTTGGTCGTGGCCTTCTGCACCAGCACGACCTTGACTGTTGATTGGAAGATTGACCCTGTTGGTTGATTGGCGATTTTAAACAGTAATTGTGTTAACCCTCCACGAGGTCGCAAGAGGTCCTATCTGCATGAAAGATTGGTCAATGGTGCTCAAAAGTCGCTGGAGTCATGGCGAAAGGTTCGCACAGCCAATGTGAGGTGTAGTCCCAGGGGGGGTTGCCGAAGGCGTGTCCGTCTAAAGGTGATCAGTGGGGCGGTTCAGGTGGCTTCTGGGATATGTCGTGGTCTCAGTGTCGCTTATAAGCCGACTTTGAGGTCTCTCCCAGTGGGGATTAAAAACTTCCCTTGGCAGTTAATACAAGGGTAAGAAGCTCTGACTTCCTTGCTATTTATGAAATCTTACATTTGGGACGATAAGTTCATCCAACCAACCTAGACGCATGACTTGGACAGATCGCGAAATCGTGTAGCGAACAATCTAGGTGAATAACCGCCTTTATTAGACTTGTCGTGGCTCATTATGATATGGAGTGCAACAGTGAACTCGTTGTATAGCCATGACCAAGCGATTTAGCGTTGATTGGGGTGAATATCAACCGATTATCTCCATGAACCGATAATCTCCACTTTTGCAATCTCATGACGTCAAGGTGGTCTTAATGCAGAGCTAGCGTTCGACTAGAAAACGGCCGAGACTTTTGCATAGTCATGTCACTGTAAAGCATAGGCATCACCATTCTCTAGCGTTTCGCAGAAAATTTCCTATTAAATTGCTTCACTAACCAAGCCCTTACTTTTTTACATGTGACAATTCCGATGCAGTACCATGAGTGTTAAATGGCAGTAGATGTCATGAAGTCTGGGGAGGAAACGAGCTCTAACATTTTACAACTCTGATTCCGAGTTCACTTGACACTATTTACCCAGTGAAAGATACCCCTCTTCGGCCCATCTCTGCTTCTCAGCAGTGTGAAAAATAAGGCGGAAGAAAATCCAAAACCACTGCATATCGTTACTACCACCTTCAGAAGTAGCGTTTCTAACTGCGCGCCAAACAATCTATTAATTTCATTAATGAGTCTGTGTGTTTGTTACCAAAGTCAGGAGTAGGACATCGGACTTATCAATGAAGAAAAATGCATGGTAATATCAGATTTCTTGCCTGATTGGATCAGAGAACTCGAACTGTGTGTAGAACCATGCAACCCCGTAAGGGCTGGGCTTTGTACTGTGGCAACTTTTATTTTAGCACATATGCACGCTGAATTCGCATTTCTGCTGATTGAAAATACATTGAAATTGCTGCTGAATGTAAGCAAGTGTTGTTAAAACTCAGCGGCACACCTTACGCGTCCTCCAGATGTGCAACTATGATTGGCTGTGCACTTTAGAGATAGGATAAACTAACCAATTGGAACACGGAGTGAAGGTCATGCACGATTGTTGCGACTGCATACAGGCTCTGCTGACTTCCTGCTGCAAGCAATGAAGGTCGCCATTGTACGTCATGCGCATCTTCCTTTGTATATATTTCGCATCAAGTTCCGTCTCGATATACGTATATTTTAGTGTTCTCTGTCCATTCGCGTACACATAACCCTCTGGAGTAGGCTGGAAGACCACATTTCTCTTTTACATCCTTAAATCTAACTAGTTTAATTTCATAAGTGGAAATCACCCACATTCTTGTGTAAATCTTTTAAGATCGGAGTCTTTTTATAAATTTAGTGAAAGGCATGCGCCCCAAGTTGTACCAAATCCTAACTTTGGCTGTGCTGGACAGCAAAATTAACCGCGATTGTATGAAAAGGCTCAGTTCAATAATGCAAATGATGCGACGAGAAATTTCCCCGTTTTCGGGCATTATTGACAGAATTTTTTACCCAAATTCTAGCTAGTAGCTTTGTGATGTGTTGGTTACTCTGGGTTGTTAACTCCTTCCCATTTGTTATCACCTATCGGAAACCATAGGCGTAACTTGGGGAAGTTCGAAAGGCCAATGCCTTGTGATGAAGCTAATACTGATGACCCAACAGGTTCTCATGCATTGTTGAGAGGAGGATTACCTCCTTGGAAAATACAATCCATTTGCCATTTGATGAACTTCGTAAAATTTTTGCCTTAAAATTGCCCCGTAGAAGCGTGTCAATCCAACAGATTTGACGGCTACTCCTCTCATAGTTGAAGGACACCGAGGTAATTGATGTGGAACTTCCTGTTTGAAATTCTATTTACATGCTCTCATGCAATCGTTCAGTAGTGATTGAATGTCGAATAAAAGTAACTCAATTAATACTAATAGGCATAGAGTTGTTTTGGACACGATTATCTAAACTGAGGATAGAGTGGGAGGTAATTTTCATGTAAATCCAAAAGGGGTGTCATAGCCGATCTTGGGTTGTAGGTTACAGGAGCCAATCGAGGGATCGGAAAGGGGCTGGTAGAACGCTTTGCTCGCGAACTCAAGCCCTCCTCCGACTGGCACATCTACTTGACAGCGCGAAACGAGAAGTTGGGTCTGGAGGCTGTTAAGTCGCTTGAGGAGAAAGGTCTCTCTGTCAAATTCCACCAACTAGACATCACCGACCCGGAGAGTCGCAAGCGACTGGCACAGTTCATTGAGAAGAACTATCCAGAGGGGATACACATCCTTGTCAACAATGCCGGTATCCTCAATGATGTAAGATGATAGAATAAAGCTGCTCAGCACTTTTTAGCTAACCGAATAAGGTTGCAAAATCGCAGACAACTCCTCAATGCTTCCACGACATTTGAACCTATCTTGACTCAGTTCACTAAGATGACAAGCTCGAATCACATCCATTAGGTTCACCCAACACTCCGTGAATTGTGGATTCAAAATTAGAGAGAAATAGAGTAATGTACTGATGGATTGGATCATTCTAGTACCTTATAGCAATGCCCGTATTGAAAATTAAATGCACTTTCTGGTGACCTGATGCATACACACAGCTGAAGAGGCTTTATTTCCTCCTTGCTTAGAGCGGGCCCTCCTCTACGTACGGTGATCGGGCAAAGGCCACCATGCTGGTGAACTACACAGGCAACGTAAACATGTGCAAGGAGTTTCTCCCCCTTATGGCGACCGATTCAAGGTAGTAGCAAGAGACGCTTGAGACTGTGGCTTTCATATACTTTGTCTTCCAGACTGGTGAACATGTGCACTGGTGATCTTGTGTGGGCATTCCAGGGTATAAGTAAGGAACTCTCGGACCGTTTTAGGCGCCCGATGACTTTGGAGGAACTTGATGAGATTATGGCGTCTTTTGTGAGGTAATCCTCCACCTATAATATGCCTTGTTGGTAAAAGCTGTCTACTCAATCAAATTAAATCGTGTCATTTAGTCATGCACAAAAAGGAGACCACAGGCAGGCCGGTTTTGTCCAATCGGCCTACGGCGTTTCGAAATTGGGCTTCTACAAAGCCACCGTTATTCTGGCCGAGCAGATGAAATCCGATCCCCGACACATTCTTATCAACTGCGTAGGTCTCATTTCGTTTTATTGGCTCGAAATTGTTCTACTTCAGTTTTGATGCATCCCCGAATCGGGATCATTCGGTTCCTAGGAGAGAGAGGCCTTATCTTTTTGCCAGGAGCACTTAAGGCTTTTGAGGTTAAAGTTCTGTTTGTTTCAGAATTCTTGCTTGCTCGTGTAGCCATCAATGTATCACTCCCTCCACAGTATGGTCACGTCAAATATATTTGCCATGAAGCCCTTCTGAGCATTCAGCTTCAACATTCAGTGACTAGTTCCGAACCTTCCAGCTAGCCTGTAACAGAGTAGCCACCATCATCACTAAAAAGAATCGAAGTTGTGGATTGGCGTAATTCTAAAGTTTTTTTCGACCCCCTAACGTCAGCATCATGACTTTTGGTAAGTTAGAAGAGCAATGAGGTCATCAGTTCGATGGCACTCCTAGACACCATCGAGTACTGCTCCTTCTCCCGACCTCAGCAAAAAATTGCGAATTGCAGGCATCCTTCACTACTCCAGTTCTTTACATCCTTGAATGGTTTAATCTTTCATTGTCCTTTTGGTCTCGCGTTTTCCGTTTCCACTTTAAGCTAACCCAAAATGTGGCTGTCTACCGAGTGTCGATTTGTGACGTTGGATGTGTCATTTGCCTAACCCACTTAATCTTTTTTCGCGTCGGTTGGTAATGGATTAATATGATGCTTCAATGTAGTAAGTACTCTTCTTCTTTAAAATAAATAACGGGACAGTGTCTCCGAGTTGTTTCAGAAATGGGTGGCCTTGCATGTGACACGTTGGTCTACTGAATATTAATGAGTAGCACGTGCAAATACTGATGGTTTTCGATGGCACGTAGTTGATGCAACTTATCTTAATGCACATTGGGCAAAGTCCGATACGAAGACTAAGCCATTTACTGCCAAATCTTGCACGATTGATCCAGTTGAAACTTGATTAACCTAAATTCTGCTGATCGCGGCACTGACGAATTTAAAGGTCCAGCATAAAAGGTGGCTGAGGTCAGATCATCTGAAAGTACTGGAATGATGTTGGAATTAAGTTTACACTAGTAAGAGGTCAGGCATAATCGCCAATCTTTTAATCTGTCGCCCAAATCGAGTTTGGTTGTTTGCACTACTTCCTGACTCCTGCACGATTCCAAATCACAAACCTTACGCTATCCTTGGTTAAAACAGATTGCTTGATTTCAAGGCGCATGAATAATAAATGAACGATCACCAAGCCACAGAGGTGGTCTTACAGGGAATCCTCTTCATGCCTTAATTACATTCATCTCCCAAAGCCAATTCGTCTATCTCCTATTTGGGGTTTGCTTACAGAGCAATGGCGGGTCGTTGCCTTTGGGGTACAACGATGCAAAATGAAGTATATGTGGTCCCTTAAAAGCCATTTCCACTGCTATCATGGTTAGACCTTGTCATAAAGCAGGCCTAACCGATAAACATAAGACCGTTGGGTAGCCCTTTCTAGTTTACAATAGAGAGTTCCACCGTTTCACAATTTATCTACTTTTAGTGCTGTCCTGGATACGTGAGGACTGACATGACTGGTTATTGCGGCAACAAGACAATCCCTGAGGGTTAGTTTCACTCCTTTTATCGCCTACTTCATGTGCTCTCCACTTCGATTCGCTCTCTGTCCTTCCCTTAATCCCAGCTCTTTGCACAAATCATAGTTGAAGAGGTACACCTCCGACCTGTAACCACAGGAACAAACATCGCAGCTTGGAAAAAAAGATTCTATTGGTGGCCAAAAGTGGCAGAAATAGAAGGTTAAAAAGTGACAAGACACGTGACATTGGCAGGTTGTGAATCTGGGCCTTTTTAAACGTGCACAGGTGTAGATGTTTGTGTGTAGGGTTTCAATTTCAATGCATTTCTTTCAAAGTCACAGTTAAGCTTTAATTTAAGAATGGCAATTTTGCATCTTTCGTAGCCAGAGTCAACATCGAAGTGATAGTGAAGGTGGTAGATTCAGAGGAGCAACAATTTGCTCATCCTTTCTCTGACCAGGGTGGAGACGAACTCTCAATTTGGGAGGAATTTATTCCATCTTTGAGTTCAGGATTTTCCCAACTATGAAAGAAGGTGTTCCGTCAGAAGAATTTTACAAACTATTGCAAATTTTCTTTACGATCCTGAGAAACAAGATGCAGTTAATCAGGGGGCATTGGGAACGTTCACATGGAGCTGTCATTTTAGAAAGCATCTTTGGCACACAATATAACTTGCTTATCAAAATTTTCTTCCCTAGAAGCACTTAACTAGGTTGTCTCCGTTCACATCGCGATTTACTTGAGCTTTGTATAGTCGTATTTACTGACTGGCGTTTAAGTAGTATGGTTGAGTTGCCTTTTCACTTTCGTATAGGTGTGGACACACCCTTCTACTTGGCCACCCTCCCAGTGGGTTGTACGGAGCCCTACGGTGAATTCATCAGTGAGCGCAAAGTCGTCGACCTCGATCAACCCTTCTACTTCTAGATCACGCCAACGCCAACAACTGACCTCCTTTCATGCATCCTGACCTAACTGATGAAATCTGGCACCGAATTGTCCTCTTTTTATTAGCTAAAACCCATTGATATGATATTTGTCTACTCATCAACGCGTTAGGGGATTTCGTTTTCAGCCTTACGCGTCGGGTGGGCTCCTTGTTCGGCGAAATCATCACTTCGTTAAGAAGTCTCGTTCTCATTTCTTTTGAAGACAGAGCTCTACAGTAATGCTTTTCCATCTATTTGTTTTTAGTTTGAGAAGTTCTTTTACTTTAGATGCAATTACAAATCTGATCCGGGAAGTCTTGAGCGCTGATGTCCTCTTTGCAGTCCCCTAACAGTTATCGCCCCAATGTTGATGTGAAGGAACGTCTGCTGCATTCATCACTGGTTCTGGTATTCTCTGAGCTCTAAAAGGGAATTTTTATCCTCAACATGAGGTCTTGATAAGTGCTTTTTTGGTAAATCTAGTCATTTGTGTCGTCAAGTTACCTTGGCAATGCTCGTTTTCTACTTGAGCTTGGATGTTTTTCTCCAGTGTTTCTCTTTTCGTCAATTGACTGTCTTAGACTTGGATGGAATTTCCTACACAGAAGTTAAATAAACTTGTCTTGGACCCAAGCTTCGCCATCAGGAGGTATCGGTACCCCTGACATTCCAGGTTGAGGGTGATGACTCCTGTTTGTTGGTCTACGTTCCATAATTGAGGTTGCTTTGAGTACACAGGCTGAATCTTTTTCTGCCAGGCTGAAGCCACTAAATTCCTGCCCTCAGGAGTCTTGAAGTCTACCAAAAATCCGTAGTGTGGAGGTCAAACAAGCAGTTGTCGCATCGCCACATCGATTGATTCAATTTTTCAAGCCTCTTCATTTAGGTTATAGTTTCTTTGCGGGCTCTTAATGCGACCCGACAGCCTGAGCAAATGGAAAGCAACTTCGAGGAGTGACGCGCCCACTTTTATTTTAGTTTTTCCTCTGAAACGGCCTGTGAATGCTGTTTTTCTTCTAGCTGGCGTAAACTCCATGTCTCCGCGTGTGAATGTGGTCTTCTTAGTGGCCGCCAGTCCCCACCACAGGCTGTTTTGTCCAATTCAGTCTAGTGATCTTCATTCCTATAACCAGACCCACGGGACCGCTGAAGTTTTGTACTTCGAGACCACCTTGCCTTGATGCAGTTGGTGTTGGAACTGGTTCTATGGGGCCGTAGTCCGCCTCAATGGTCACATAACACAACTAAACTTCCTACAATTATGCGTAAATAACTGGCCAAGACAAGAAAGCAGGGGCGTCACACGTATGTGACGCTGACAACGAATAGTCTCCACTTCTACTAGATAGATGGATTCTTCAAATGCAAATGTCTTCTCAGTTATGGTACGTCAATGCTCACTGGATGGATGCCTTGAATTCTTGAAATACTCAAAAGGATGGCCATTTAGCCGAATTCATTGGGCTTGATCATTACAAATCGCAGATGACCCACTGGCATTTCTTCAAAATGCTCTCTCATAATGGCTGCCTACTGTAAATGAGACATTATTAAATATTATTCGCTATAAGTTGAAGTGAATCCATCTTCTGAGTGCTGATAGCACCTAGTTCTCCAGTTGAGGGCGTAGTAACTCCTCCCGCAACCACATCCATGGCAGGTCTGAATGGGTATGGTAAAGGCGGCTCAAATCTACAGAAGCATTGACCCTGAGCAGTGCATACATCAGAAGTCAACTTAAAAGCGCTGGAGTCGCCTCTAAAATGCTTCGCTGACAAGGCTTCTCTAGAGTTCCGAGTCGCACCATGGGAAAGCAGCTCCTGCACTGTTGATTGGTTGGAGATCACGGCCCTGTAGCTTTCTGCCAGAAGGTGTTTGAAAGGCTAGGCTCCTTAAGACAGCTGGACAAACAATTGAAGGTTGACTGATCCAGGCTGAGAGTGGATTGTCTCAGGTTGACGCACCGAACTTTCCAGCCTGGAAGGCTCACTTGGTGCATAATCTTTCTAATCTGGAATACTTCCACTGAGGCTTCAAAGAGGATTATGTGTGACATTTTTTGATGGTTCCGGAAGTGTCTAAGGGCTTAAAATGACTACATTTTTTGATTGGTGGAATCGACAAGGTGTTTTTAATGGCAAAGATGACACTGATTTCCATAGGATTGGGATATTTCAATGTCATCTGTAGCGCCACGAGACTTTCCCAAAGACGATGGAGGTCCTAATGTTTGGACAGCATATGTATAATCGAGGTGGTGAAGGACTGAGCAGGACAATCGGCATGTTCCATAGGCTAGGCCGCTCGTCGATGACAATGACCGAAGCCTTCAGTGGCCCATTACCCAAACTGTGAGTCAAGCAAACAGTTAAAGATCATAAAATTTATAATAACAAAAGACTAAGCAAGGTCTAAAGTTCAAACTGACGCCTACTTCTCACTTCTAATATGGTGCACCAACTTTTATTTCGAAAGTCTCTTTCTCTATCCCCTCATACGTGTAGCACCCTTAGAAAGTAGTCAACCACCCGTTGAGTCTCTTTCTCGGCTTTCCAATAACTATTCTCCTCTTTCTGTACAAAATTGTCGGTTAAAAAAGCCTCACACTCGAATCGCTCCTCTCTCTATTGGGTGAAAAGGGGAGAGAAAAGGGTGAGAGCAGTTCCCTTTCTTCTCCCGTGAAAGCCGACGCCTCCCACAATCGCAATCGCAGCCGAAAATCGGCTTCAGCTTTGGATTGCTCCCTTTTTTAAAGAGAAAGAAGAGACAAAGTAGTAAAAGCCGATCACTGTGATGCTATTTCCAATCGTGGAGAAAGTTCATTTAACTCCTCTCTTCTCGTTCAAAAACAAACAAGCAAACAAGATGGCTATCAATGTTTCTTTATGATAAAATACAAAAAAATGATGCAATTTGTTCATCCTACATCCTCCAATGCACCGATTTACAATGTCTTGAGAGTATGAGGAGGGAAGAAAGAGCAGGTTAACTTTTGATCGAGCTATTTCCATTTAAAGGCACTGATGAGGATAGCGCAGTATCCGGTGGAGCGGTGGGTTCTGGTCGCACCTGAGGCTCGCCTCCGCCTCCCCGTTGTCGGTGGACTAATTTCCTCTTTCGTTTCAACTTGCCTGAAATCCGCAGAGACATGAAGAGACACAGAGCGATAGAAAGCACAAGTACTAAGGCAAGAATGGGCAGAAAGATGGAGATGAAGGAGGGAGAGCCGTTGCCTGACGATGTTGTCAGCAACACTGGAGTGGTCGCGGTCCAAGTCTTCCGAGGTCGATAAGTTCGGGACAACTTGAGGGCATAGCTGTGCCTACAGATGTGTTCGTCAGAGCACACGCCAGGTCGGCATTTGCCCAGAACGACAGAGTTTGTTGCCTGCGAGGAGTTCCACCAACTCTCGAAGGTCACAATTCCACCATGAGATGGTGGACCAGGCAGAATTCGAAGGACACTGATGTCAGGTCTTTGGGTGCACTGCGTACAGATGAATTGGAGGGGCCGTCCTAGGCAGCCAATCAGTCGAACACTCTTGAATGAAGGTCCAAAGGTGATGTATCGGTCGAAAGTAGAACCACAACTCAGAACAAGACTTTCCAGTTTGGACAGTCCTGCTAAGCTGCAGCCTTCAAGAGCTATCGGCGCTCTCCACGCGTGAAAAGTCTTCAAATCTGGCAGACCAGCGAAAGCCAAAGCATCAAGCAGTTTTGCTTGAAGTGGAAGATTCAACTGAAGCTTGACGACCTGACCTCCGAATTGAAGCTGGCTTAATCCATAAGGTTCTATGGCCATGCCAAGAACTCCTGCCTCTTCTCGGACCGCTGTCACACTGCTGGAGTCACCAATTCGGACAATATCCCCCATACGTTCGCAGAGCACTAGTCGGAACACCGATCGTGGCAGTTCAGTTGCTTCTGAAGCACATCGGAGGGTCACAACCATTCCAGAACGTCGGTAACCGCAGTAGCAGTTGGCTTCTGCGTATACGATGGCACAAAAAGCGGTGGCGATTGCCAGGCAATAGCCTGGCGTATTCAACACAGCGATGGACATTATGGGAGGAGGAGGGGAAGAAGGAGCATTGTTGGTTAATTTGGGATGCTGTCTGGTAAATAGGCTGTCTGGTCGGTGGACCGCATGTACAAATGACTCTCACGAGGTTGGATTCGGCGCCTGCCAATCACAGCTGAGCGATGGGACCTGCTCTCTGACCAACCCGGAGGCAGAGCCAATCAGGTGACTGGACACGAAGGCGGCTGGATGCATGCGTGTATGCGTTGTAGAATGGGCAAGGTGTGGGGGGTGGGAGAGGGCGTGGGCCCCAAACAATTGGTCATTGCCCTCTTCTTACCTCCTTATGATAGCTTCAGCCATGGTTTCGGGCAGTGGTTAGCAGTCATGCTGAAGCGATAATGCCTCGTTAGTCCGCTGCGCCAAATCAGCTACTCCAATTCAAATGTATTTTTGATGGAGTCGATGCCCCACAAGGCATCAGATGGTTTAAAAAATCTTGTGTACTTCTGAGAGTGATTACTTCTTCGTCAAAACTATGTTTAATTTGAATGAAATCGAAGTGCTTTATTTTTAACATCAACTTTAAGATAAGGCGATGATTATTTGGGAGCAGAAACTAACCACAAACGTAACTCACCTGTACTCAAGGATGGAATGACGAATACTACTTATGCACTCATTTGAGCGACCTGTACCTTTGAAAAACATGAATGGAACCAACTACCTACCCTCAAAAGGGGCTATTCATTTTCGCGGGGAAAATTTTCGCTCAGTCTCATTGGAGACAGGTATTTTTCCGGATTAAGTAAACCGCAAATAGTTTGTGACGTTTCAAAGTGCGACGGAGCACTTCCGGAGGATTATGTGTTTTGCAGCGGCTCTTATGTGGCACTCACGTTAGCCACTTTCCTGCCTCTCTGATGAGGTTACATAGCGACGAATAAAGGTCTTTTGGAGAAATATAAACTTGACAGGCAACGTTGATCTTAAACTGCCTCCTGATAGTTAAGAAAGCGCTATTTCTCATTTGCTCGGACTGACATTATCCGGCCACAGATGGTACAGCACCTGAGTCACTCATGAAAATGTCATGATGCTGACAAATTTGGGTCCAGTAGTAAAGTGATGAAACGGATGACATAGGCGAAAAGCCACACCATCAATGTAGCACTTCAATCGACGCGGACTGAAGGGTTTAGCAAGGTTTTATATACAAATTCATCAACCAAAGTTCTGCATTCATAACTCCCTAAGACGTAGGTTTTGCATAAATTAGGGCTTGGATTTTTTTTCTCACATGCTCTAGGATCGTGCATGCTGCAGGTAAGTAACAGTCCCTTATTCTTTTTGGCATTTTCCACTCACATTGTCATTTGTGGTGAAGTCGCTTTGACAGTATTTTTCATCCCCTGCAATGCTGATTTTGATGTTTCTCGAAAAAATAAAGTTGTTAGTCCGCATGGCACATAATCTTACATGGATTAAGTTAATGTGACCTCGGCCATGATTGTTTAAATGAACCATTTAATGGACCCTCAATCAACTACCGGAGGATGGATGGATTTTTAGCGTCATGGTCCACTTTCTCCGGAAAATGGTGATGTTTTTCATGCTTTTTCACTTTCCGTCCTCCTCCAGTAATATTGTATTGTCGAATGCTACCTTGATGTAGAAAACTATCAAAGTAAAGTCAATTTCGGGAGTAGTGGGAGAAATATTGGAGATTTTTACCAGTTTCCATTGCTGCTTGATTGTGGCAGCGGTTTATTAGTTTTTTGCTAACAAAAGCAGGGTTTTTTAGTTTGTGCCGATTATGAACTATGTTTTGGGCAAGTGAGCTTGTAAGTCTTGGATTGTCGTTAATACTGCTTAGTTCTAAAAATCGGGAAGATATTTGAAAGCTCTCGTTGTTCCCCATAAACTTTAAAAACAAATCCGCGTAGCAGTCGAATGGTGGATTCACTCAACGTTAGATCACTCGGCTTCTCCATGGAAGATGAGTGCTACCCTAGTGATCTGCCTACATTTTACAACCCTGGCTTGTGAAGCCAAGTGAGTGATGAGCTGTGTTGCCATTAACTTCGGAAGTGACGTGAAAAAAAGTGATTTGCCAAAGATCGGTTGCGTCTAAATATGCCATAAGAGCCCAAAGTATAGTGGGAAGGTTAAAACATAGGGCGATGTCAGACAACAGAGGTAAAATTGACTCTATATACTAGAGGCATTCAAAAATAGTGAAGATATGTTAAGTCACCGCAAGTACAACTCTCCAGCGTATATATATGTCCCTCATTGTAGTCTGCCCAAGTTTTCTGCTAGCCATCTTTGGATTGTCAATGAAAGTGAAAATATGTGATCGGCAGGTGGCTTTCCTGTAAACGTGTGGAGAACCTAGCAGTCTAGACAGCATCACCCTTCGATCTCTATGGTATCACAGTGGAGGTAGAAGAAGGTCCATGTAATTGTATACACACTTAGGGCAGGCAACACGGTACCATAGTCAGATATGTCCTCACGTGACTCACAACCAGGATAAACACTATGACATTCATTTAGTAGATATCTAACACACCATGGAATAACAATTTTCAACCATAGTTTATGTTATCTATTTTTCAAAGAAATGTCATGAAGGTCTTGGATTTTCGCCTTAATTGTGTCTGAAATTTCTCACCTGCAACCTAGAAATGTTAGCTAATCGGCTGTCGTGAGAGTTTTCATTGACAGTGTTGGCTCTGTAAGGGTTGGATACAGGATGTACAACGTGAGCAACAAATAAATTGACATGCTGAATTTTTGTGTAGGCAACAAGTTGGACCCTCGTGTCTTCACTTTTGCAACCCTCGATCACACAACATGGGTCTCAAAATCTAAAGGCAAACTTATTCGCCATTGGTCAACTCCAGATCATTAAAACCGATTTTTTAGGAGATAAGTAGCAATGGAACTGCTCAAGGATTACATCGCAAGGCGGAATTACAACTTGCAGAGACGAAATACCCACACAGATAAATGTAATATTACTACCTGCTTCATCCAGGCTTTGCCATAAGCGTTCCTCCTCGACACTGGGTTGCATCGGTCATCGCTACGTAGTCGACGCCTCAAAAACTGCCTGTAGAGCAGTCAATAACACATCCCGGTAGTTTATTAGTGTCTGCAATTTTGTTCTATTTGTAATGGAGGAGGGGAAGCCGCATCATCTTTGCATCCCTTGCAGCTGGACGATGCCCCACAGTGAGCAACTCCTACACTTCTTGGAGCTGTAGGGATATTGACCCAAAGACACGTATTCCTTCAATCTACTTTAAGTGCTCTTCAGTCGTCTATCTATCTGTCTACCTGGATTCCATTTACCTGGTTGAGATGCAGTGGAGGTATTGTTTGTTTACGCACCTACTCTCATCAGAGACAGCTCCATTATGAAACATCTAAACTGATTCAAGCCTAGTGTGCCTTAAGTGGACGACTGCCTTCCTGGAGAATACGGTACGGGTCGATTGCCAAAGGTAGAAAGTCTTCCCCTCCGTGCTTGTACCAGATGCGTCATTGAGGTTTAATAATCAAACATAGAACTCAGGGCAGTCGTCCTTTTGGATTGAATTCGCTTGCCCCTGCCACAAATGCAACACCTTGAGTCTCTCCTGCAGTTGTGACCATGCTATAGTGGTACAGAAGATTATACATTGCTGGAAAAGATAGAACGCTACTGAAATACCTCAAAGATCACGTCCAAAAGCAGAGGCACAACTTGCGGACCCCAGTAGCAAGCCCCTAGTCAAACAGAACACTAGACCACTTTGATCCGAACAGGATGGTATCAATAAGTGCGGGATGAAAATGTTGCAATGTGCACACAATTCCTCGCAGATGCGTTTAGAGTTTGTTACAGCCATTTGGGAAGGTGTTTAAACAGTGAATAATCCACCCAACATCTGGGACCTCATTCAAAGCAACAGTACGTATGCACATAGCCTCTTAATCCATTGCATAACTATACTGTGACGATTTCGGTGTGAGTTTTAGGTTCACACACAAACACACATAAACCAAAATCTTGATGGCATAGATATTTGTCCATAGTGATAAACTCCCGGTCTTTGTGCATGATGGTAAAAAGTCAGTTCTTTTGCTCTGTTATCCCGTAATACCACTTTGGGGATGACTCGGGAGGCTTGGCAACTACACTGACGCCTTTAAGAGCTTAATTGGAATTATTGCAGGTGAACTATAAAATTAGAAGATGAAAGAGTTTATGTATTCCCTTATTTATATGCTATAAAAAAGTTTGAGTCAAAATGAGTGAATGGTACAGTTGTGATGTCTCGAGTCTTCTCTGATGTTGAAGGGAGATGCAATAGATGGATAGAGGATGTATTGCAGACGCACAGAAGGACTGGGAGACTACTGGCATTGTCCAAAGGCCTTTTCGCCCAGTGAAGGTAAAAAGGCAGAGTAATTTGGCGCGAATAAAGGACGAAACAAAGAGTTAAAGTATTACAGCCCCTGTTGTTTGATAGTCGTCCTTGGCACTCCGCTTGATCACTCTCCCACGTCGACCATAGCAATATAGATGATGCTATATAAACAGAGACATTTACGAGCCAACCGTGCTGATGATTAAATTTGCGTGCATAAAAGATTGCATCCAGCCATATGTCCCTGATTCCTCTTGGCAATTCTTCCGAACCCAAATTTTTGTCCTTTATGAGAACTGGATTCGGGGACGTGGGAGAGTGCTGGCCACCACGCATGTCCATCGCTCGTCGTTGGAACACTGGCCCTAAAAATTAGGCCATTAAATGAAGGACAAAATTTTAAACCAGCCTCGTGAGGATATGATTTTACGCCCAACATTTCTTTCTACTTCGTCATTGCTTCAGTGCTGCCCACTCATATCCATATGGGAGGAGGTGTCAGGTGTTCATTTCATTGACATCTTCATGTGGATAGAGAAGGCAGCTCCGTAACGAACTCTCCTAGATGGTTTATGGTTACGGTTAGTGTAGGTTCACTTGTGAATGTCTTTCTAGGGTGGCTACGGGGGGTAGGCGTAGTCATTAACACTGCTGTTAGGGGATGTCACAGATGTTCCCATTCGCAGCCTCATTCCGGCTTCCTTCACGTCACGATGTGGTATCCAGCAGTATAAATCGAGATAGACGACTATAATGATTAAATTTTGTATTCAAGTCCTGTCAAAAGCCAAAAGAAGGCACAAGACCGGGACAGAGTATGTATTGCCGACCTATAGAAAGGCTAAAGGGGACCAGTGACATGACCCGGATGCCATACCCCCCAGCGGAGGAACAACAATAAATCCCTTCGAGTTAAGAAAATAGCCATAGTGCTGCACAAACCCCCTCAAATTCACTCAAAATGCCTTTTAGATCTGACTCTGATTATGGGAGGAGGGGAAGGGGGGGCTTTAGCACTTGCATTTGTGTCTCTTCATTGCTTGTGTTTTGAATTGGCGGAAATTCCAAGCATTCGGGAGAGCTTTGCACGAGCACTCACCCACATGTCTTGATCCAGGTATTAGGTGCAATGGCGATGCAAATTTTGGGGCATATTTAGTGCCAGAACTGCTATTACAAGCTTGTAGTGTCCATCGGGCACCCTTGTGGAAGTGGAAGTCTCGGCAGAGGGCTCACCAATTTAGGACCAAAAGTCTTACTACTCCATTTAAAGATCTGCTGCTTCTGTCCTCAGACTAGGAGCATTCAGCACTGCTGTTCTGTACTCAGCCTTGGAGGTCGTTCCTCAAGATTTTGCAAGACCAGTGTGGCGTCCCAAGACTTTTTGAAGACGGAAGAAGGCATGACACTGGCGTGGTCCAGAGGTCTGTTCACCTGGCGAGGGTACAATGGCCAACCAAGTGAAAATACACCGAAACCGAGGGTTGAACTAACAGGAGACACGGCCCAAAACGTGATGTTGGTATTGCATGCCTTAATGAAAGCGTCCAGAGGCTTCCCTGGGGACGAGTAAACTTGCAATACCCAGGTAGAATATGTACTGCCAGGGGGATCTTCAAAAAGGAAAACAAGGAAATCAAAGCATTACCTTTTGAGCTTCGTTTTCCAGTGCTCCCATTGGTCGACCTTCCAAGTCAGCCATCAGAGGCGTAAGGAAGTCAGACGGTCACTTATCCCTCTAGGAGCTTCAGCTGGATCTGAAGTTTCCTCCCGAGTGTCTATAGCTAGTTCTCGGAACATTGTCTTGAAAGTAGGATTACATAAAGGAGGTCGAGGAAGACACATCTCCTTGTCACTTTATTTCCACTTTTAGAACTCTATGGCTCTACCTATTTCAGTTCTATACAGCAAGAAGAGGAGGATGTGTCGTGTGTTCACCCGGTTAAAATCATGCAGGTACGGTGACCAGCTCTGTAATGCTCTCTCCTAGATAGTTCACGGCTAGCTTCGTTCCAGCTACTAATGGCTTTCCTGCATACCAAGAAACTGGGACAGATGCCGAAGGTGGAAGGCAATTTCAGCCCCACCGTTGGGAGTGGTCACCGATTCCCCCCTCCCTAACACATGCACCTCTTCTGACCTGCTAAGGCCTACCACCCAGCCGTAGAAATCGGGATAGATGACCTTTAGTGTGGTGATCCATGACCCCTACCATCAATCTAGCTCCTCGAGTCTTCCCTAAAGATTAAGTAATTCATAGCACTGTGATTGATTATGTATTGCCGATGTGCCGAAGGGCTACTGGAGCGCCCTGAAGGTCATGCCACCGATCGGCTGGAATTAGTGGGAACTTAAGTATCCGCGTTACCGAGCACAAAGTTGAAAAGGCTATCCAAATAACGATCCATGAATAAGCGTTGATGGCTCATTTCATTTTCGACAATTAAAATTGAACTGAATCGTTTGACATCCGTTTGTTTAAACACACTGTGCAGGAGGGACGTGGTCGGTTGACACGAGCCATGTGACTGAGTGGACAGCATTGCCGTCCGTGGAAGGGGGCGTGCGGACCCCAAATTGACATGACCCCACTCCTCTCTATCCTTGTTACAGAAATTTTTAATGAAGGATGGCCCCATAAACCCAATCTCCTCGTTCCAAGGTCACGAAGGCATACTCACACATTCCTGATGGTCTGATAGGCTGGATTAAAATTTGTCCCAAGAATCTCCTCCATTCGCCAAAATCCAATTTTCCCATTTCCTATTCCAGCCATTATTTCTGAACCGCTGTGGGAGTGTGGTCAAATGAAGACTTGTTTGTAATGGATGATGTGTGGAGGTGGATCCCCTTGCAACCTCGGATCAGTTTTTCAAGGCAGCGATGGACCGGTGCTGGGTTGGACACGAGAAAATGCTTAATCAAATGTAAAAATCTGCCAGCCCACAGTCAGTGCTCAATGTCACCTCTTCAGTGAAACTTTCTTGAAGTTTTGATCGAGGACTTGTGCTCTCCTTGACAGTGGTTAGTTAATCATCTTTGAAGCTTGCAGAGATATTGCAAAACTGGATGCTTGGAATGTAGCATTGACGACTTTGAAGTACTTCAGCCTCGAGAACTCATCGCGAGTTATGCATCAACCCAGTGGACATTCAGCAAGCATTTTTTAGAATCTGGTAGCCCAATCCTCTGCCCCTGTGAACCAAACTTTGTTTGTCGGTCACATCACCAAGTTTGCGAGGCATCCACGTTCCTAACATACTGTTCCTTCGTTTTGGTTCCGCGGGCATGGAAGGCGCTTCCTTTGTACTTCCGGCAGGTGACATGACCTCTGGGTCATGCTGGTAGGCGCCCCTCACCTCCGTCCCTCCAACACAGTCTGCAAGTTTTTTATCCTCTCCTCAAGAGGGAGGATAAAATAATTGCCTGAATCGCTGTGATTGAGGAATAACTTTTCAAGAATCCAACTCTTTTTAAAGGTCAAAGAATAATTCGCTAGAGAAGTCACCAATAGTCACTTTAAAATCTCAAGCACATTTTCTTGGTAAAAGAAAACCAAATCTCGATAGCACCTGACAAGAGTGCATTTGACAGCACATATTTTGATATTTTTAAACAGACAGTAAAAAGGATAATCAAATGTACAAGTGGAGGCAGATGTTTTGTCAGCCATCAAGAATGGAACCTATCTTTTCATAATCTTTACTTTATATTTAGAAATGATGACAAGGGACGATCCACTAGTTTACTTGCAACCGTGGCGCTCTAGGACTATCTTAGAGATTAAAGGTGGCTTAATACTTGGATGGAGCATGTACTGCCGACGCATGGAAGGGTCTTGGGACCACTAGCGTGGTTCGGAGGCCACACCACTCGATGGAAGTACAAATGTTGTGCCTCCAGTACCCATGAGTGCAGGTTTTACATGGCCTCCACGTCCACTGCCACTACGTAGTCGGTGCTACAAGGAGGAACACCCACGAACCAGCCCCACCAATCGTCCAGTTTGCGTTCAACTGGAACGATGTTGGACCGCAATGTCACTGTTCCACCTTGGCC
Source organism: Taenia multiceps (assembly GCA_001923025.3). Classification (NCBI taxonomy): domain Eukaryota; kingdom Metazoa; phylum Platyhelminthes; class Cestoda; order Cyclophyllidea; family Taeniidae; genus Taenia; species Taenia multiceps. The sequence goes on along the minus strand of CM010311.1, from coordinate 58,995,698 downwards.
GTTTCACTGTATCCAACGTCTTGTCCCGTATTGAGAGAAGGAGGATATGCTTGTATATCCATGGCCAGTCGTCGAAACATTGGTCTAGGAGCAGATTCCTTTAATAAAGGCAATGTTTAAAATAGCTTCGGTGCTGCCTAGCCATATCCCTCGAAGTTTTACCCAGCTAGTAAAGCGATGGAGGTAACGCAAGTTCATCCGTAATGAACTATTGCAGACGGTTCGCAGCTAATGTTACTCGTTTCAGTTTTTACTAGCATTCCTAGAGAGTACGGAATCAAGACTATTGCCCTTCTCTTAAGGTCTGTCACAGATTCCTTCAGTCCAAGCATCTGACCTTCCCCGGTCAAGTTAAGGTTATCTGCCAGTAGTAGTAGAAATTAGGACAGCTGTACCCTGGGACCGAGTTTCCTTTCCACTGTAATCAGTGTAGCCCTTCGAGACTTCCAAAACACGAAGGTGGAGCCACCAAACCCGGAAGCCTTCCATAAACGTACCGAAGAGTTAAACAATACATTGAATTATTACAAATCCGTGTGCATTTTACTACGCCTTTTCGGGCTATTTACCGACAGATTCGATGAACTGCATAATTCTGTTGTAGTTGTCCCTTCCTCAAGAGGGTACAAATAACGAACCTCATGTTTACAACACAGTGTTTCCCCTACAAATCGACCTCGTCGATTGGAGGCCTCAAGCAAACGATACTGGTGGCTCTCACTTACCCCAGACGTGCTAGGCTTCTGTCGAAATTGCATCACTCGTAGCAGTTTCAAGAAGCCTCACTCCACACCACTGGCACCTCTGCGATCCATGCTTGCGGGGTTCATGGGCGAAGAAGTGGATATAGACATCATGAACCCACTACCATCCACCAAGCGGAGAAATCTATGTATTCTGGTAGCCGAAGCGGAACCCTTGAAGTTGCAAGACGCTGATACGGTTGCATCAACCTTCTTCGAAAACCAACTCTTTACTGAACTATTGCAAGACCTTCGGAACCTAAAAGACCCCTGGACATCCACAGGACATTGAGCAGGTAGAAAGAACGAACCACACCCTCATAGGACTACAAAAGGCTTTTGCTAAGGAAGCAGAGCCTGAATATTGAAATTTTAGCCTAAGACGCGCATATAGGGCTACGGATGCTCAGAGACCGCGAAATGAGAGCCTCCTCCGATAATGACCCAGAGTGCGTACAGCGTCTAAAAGTGGGCATAAGAAGGACGTGGATCCAAATTCCACCGAGAGAAAAGGCCGAAGCTACACACATTCATTCATTCATGGTTCCAAATAATCAAACCACTTCCTTCGACAAGCCATAAGGCATTTGCCTTAGACCAGCCTTGTTGGAATGTCTGGGCGGATCATGGTAATGCACGTTAATTAACCTCCATCTCTACATCAATTCATCTGGAAAGGAAATGTGCCGAGAACATCTACAGCCGCATAAAAACATGCCTAGAAATTTCTTATCGAAAACTGAATCTCAGATCTTACAAAACACTTCCTTGTTAAATCCTCTTCATTGGTAAATGTCACGTGGGGACATGCAAGGTACTACCAGTAAATGCAAGGTAAAGGTCATTCAAAATGACCTGAATGTATAGGGTTGATGGCCATTGGAAAGAAGTTCACCAAATCAGCCGACAGGAATGTCGTACTGACAGAGTAATCACATTCAAGACCTCCATAATGAGGCCTCTATCTCAACGATTCTGGATGGGATCTTGGCTGTGCACAGAGCAGCCTATGACAACGTGGACTACAATTAAAACCAAATGCAGCCTTTTTATTGCCACCTAAGGCATCTGAGTGAAAAGAAACTGATCCCCACCCTTCTATCCCCTCCCATTCCTTCGCCATCAAACAAGGTTCCGCCTCCAGTCGTGCTTCTGTACCGTGTCGGAGAGGCAGTCTGTTTGCCATGAATAATTCACTCACTTCACAAGCATAAGACAGTTAATTGCTTTCACAAACTCCATTACTCTTATCTTTTCATGGCAGTCTTCTGAGGCAACACCCTGCGCACTTGAGTTGGTACCCTTCTCTAGCCTTATTAGAAAACAAAACTGGACAGCGCCAGAGCCTTCAACCGATATTTAAGGGGTAAATGCATCTGGTAGGCTATAAATTGTTCACCGTGGACTTCATGAAATGTCCCATATATGGCCTTCACAATCCTCGTCCCTTCATCAATGCGTGTACATCGCTTTGCTACTGATTCCCAAACTGTGATGACACATCGTGTCCCGTAAATCACACCGATTCAGGCCGGACCGTTAGCGGACAAGTAAATCTTCACACACACACACACACACGCACACACGGGATGGGTCGAAGCGGAGGTGGTGGCAAGTCACCCTCCACCTCCGCGTGTCTAAACGACTCTGTTGTGAGAGAATGCAAAGGTGGGATAGAAAAAAGATCATGACAAATGACCAACGAGATCCCAAAAAATATCCTCGGTCCTCTTCTCGCCTTCGCCCACCACCCCAGTACCCAATTCCTCCCTCCTGGTTGGATGGAATCCAGTGCAGACGTTTGTGTGCTAGGTGGACAAAGATTGCGTTTATGACACCTCCAGATTAGTCAAAGGAACCTAAGCATTCTCAAAATGCTGATTTCATATCATCCATTTCATTGATGCTACTTCAAAATCCAATTTCTCGGGTATTCCAGAACATGCCTTGATTGGGACGCGATTTTAGCCGTGGTTTAGCAAGGGGCGTTTAACCTGTCCACTCTAAAGTCTTCGCGGAGCTTTCGAACCTTTGGTTGAATGAGGAAACCCTTGGGTACGCCTCGACGGCTGAAATGTGCCACGTTAGGGCAGCTATTCATCCAGACACTAGAATAACACAAGCAATCATTCGGTTGGAATGCTTTTCAATGTTTCAGGGGTAAGTTCTTCCGAAATGAACGCTCTTGATGGCGAAGACGATGACCTGGAGACCATGAGAAGCATGGGAGTTGAGGAAAAAAGGGGAGCAAAGTTCTTCGGTTGACACAGAAAATGACTCTTACACTGTTTTTGTGGACCGCAAGCATTTCACTTTAAAGGACTGCAGTTAGACTTCGCCTTCAAAAAGCCGTCGGGGAGATAAAATGGCCTAACTGCGTCACTGCTGCTAAGATGAGGAGTTTTGTGGAACTGTCCCACCAGAGAGGGGGTTTCCGAAGACTTCTTCTAGACAAGAGACACATAATAGCCTAAGATGCTACTTCGCACTAGGAGGGTAAATTCCGGCCTGAGCAATTCAATCCAAATGGGCCCGCATGATCCATGGATGCTGATTGGTTCGATTGATGGTACTGGAAAGAATGTTTTTATGGTAAATTGTGCTTCGTCATTCATTGCACAATGCAACAATTGAGCGAATTAACAGAAGTCTCAGATGCACATTGACCGAAGCAACTCTGCAGTTTAGCTTCTTCGTTTGAGGTACCAACACTTCCACCATCAAACTGACCAATCCTGAGGCTGTTCAAGCCTAACGAGAAAAGTTATCCTAAGGCCAGGAACAACTTACGTCTAATTCACCAACTCACACCTCACGGATCCCTGTTTGCCATCCACTATTTGGTATCGCTAACTAAGATATACTGATAAAGGATAGGTGGCACGTATGTGTGACGTGTAGTTTAGGGAAGAAAATAGGAGAGTCTGGTGCATGCAATGATGATAGAGTTTGTAAATACTTATAACCGCGAGAGATAAGCATCACGACCTCTCTTTCATTTCTCTCTCAATGATGCCGACTTTCACACGGCTCTACATGCTCCATCATTATCATCATACCGAATCTACTTACAGGTTTTTGGGTCGTACGACATCACCAGGTCATGATCAGGCACACAGAGGTCTTCTAAAGCTGGTTGCGTCACTTCGAAGATAGAAAAATCAGTATGTAGCGCTGTTGGGTTGCATTGGCCTCCGTAAGCAGTCTGTCCGAGTATTGCCTTCTTTCGTCCTCAGAGAAGTCTCAAGACCCTCAGCAGAAGGTCTGGAAACGGTATCCGTCTTCTGCGACTACCTCAGTCTTGTGGTCTGCGAGCAAGCAACACTAACCGCAAACTATCTGGGAGAGTTTGCCATGAAGCTCCTTACCTTACCTGTAGGAAGGTGTCAGTGATGCAAACACGCGATACACCCTCCAATTCTCTACTTGCTGAATGGATAGAAACTAAATGGATATTGGCTAGGCGGTACTGAAGGGGAAACGAAATGGTAAGGGGGACTAGATGCCAATGGAAATGGGCAGTACGCTCCCCCTCCCCTCAATACAGTTCCCAAATAGAATGAAAATTCGGATCCATTAGGGGATCAGTGAGAGTGCGGTCAAGTAGATCCACAGTTGCACGCAAATTCGATGTCAATGCTAAGGGTTGACCAACAGGAGCGCCGAGGACTCCGGTTTCGGTAGAGGGGCTACTTATGGGGCTCTGCCATTGTACCCACGCCTGATGGCTGCACCTCCAGGTCATGTCAGCAGTCCTCAAGCCCTTCCGTAGATAGATAGTACCCATTCTGTCTGGGTAGTCAATCTTCTGCCGTCTTCAGGAAAATCCCACAGTGCATTTTATGCGAGTCTGAGAGGGCCCACCCACGACCTTCCTGCACGTGACCCCACCTAAAGCCATTGGCATGGAAAATGCGTTTGGTGGGGAACACCTCTGCAGCTTTTTTCTAAAAAACAAATCAAGACTGCTTTTTTCCATCGACCAATTTCTTTGCATACGAAAGCATTATTTATAAACAGCATTGTGCGAACCGTTCACCCACTTACGGCTCCTTCCACCTGTACCACCAAGGACTACAGCAGCGTTGTCTTTGATGGCGTTGCAATCAACAGTTGCTCCAACGTACCTGCCAGACGACAGGAGGTTTGTGAATACGACTGGACAGAAACCAACAGTCCTCCAGCTCTGCTTTGCCTTCCTAGAGCATGAAGGCAGAGGTGGGAGACAGGAACACTGAGCCTATTGCAGCGCCCTGGAAGGGACTTCAAATAATCTCTCCGCTGACCAAGTGGGTGCTGCGGACGTGAGCAGTACTTCGAAGCCCTGAAGGTGACGGTGGAGGAACTGCAGAGCGAAAGGATTTTCGTTTCACCTAAACAATCAAGGCTGTAATTATCACAGAGGCTTTAACAGATACAAATTTAGGAGTAATTATAGGCTTAGGTCAGTAGAACTGCTGTTGAACTGAGTTGTTGTTCCTTGTGGATAATTTGAGGCAGATCAAGTTCTGGCTCCATCGAAATCACTTCTTCCTCGAAAAGTGGACCCAATTGTACTGAGATACAAGAAATTGGGCTTTTGACTTAAAAAAGAACCCATCACTACAGTGTAGGCCCAAAATGGTAGCAAATGAATAGTGCGATCTGTAGAAGTGACAAGCTGACACCTGTCAGTGTCAGTAACGACCAGTGTCATGACAGCTGCCAGAAGATAAGGAAGCCGCTGAAGGTTTGCTATTTCCCCACGCACAGTGTGATGATGGATGCGAAAGAAATGCATATTCGAAATGCCATTACAAATTCAAGTAGAGTGCATGAAATTGGGCATTCAATTGAATGGATTACTGCAAGAATGAGTGGAAGGATTTGTTTTTTTTAGCCAGAAAAAAATGCTGTGAAAGAGTGGGACAATCGATTCTCTGTTTGGAAAATATGACCTCCTGTAATGCTCTGAGAGCCTTCTAACACCTGAAGAAGTCATAATACTGAGACGAGATATGATTTGCCTGCGTACTGAAGGATTAGATGGGAGCTACCGTGGAAGTACAATAGTGAAGCCTTCAATGCTCGCAAAACCAAAAGACAGGGCCACATAAACAATCTAAGCATTGCACAACCTCTTTTGCCTTTGGATCGCTGGCTCCGACGCCCTGCTAGGTCAGCCTTTCATGTCGGTGTTGTAAGTAGAGACACCAACGAAAAAACCGCGCCAGTAAACGAATTTGAGTGCGACTGAGAAGGTATCTGACCGCAACGTCACTGAATCCCCTTGATAAACCCACTGGATTCCGAATTTAACCCTGCTTGAGAGCTGCATTGAGGGAAGGGGAAAGTGTGTTGCCATCACCAACATCCACCACTAGTCATTGCTCCCTTGCCATAGCAATCAGGGTTCCATCCAGCTTGCAGAGAGATGGAGGAGGTGACATTGCATAGACAGCTTCAGAAGAAACATTCGTGAATGGTTCACGGCTAGTGCCACTTCAGTTGTTAACAGCTTTCCTGCAGAACACAAGAGCAAGATGGTTGCCGAATGTGGACGTCATCTTCAGGTCTCCTTTTCCATCGCCTTCAAGTTTAGGATCCAGTAATGGGAATCCGAGTAGCTCTCCCTTGGAATCGGGTTCGCTTTCCACTGTCCTTCATGCAATTCACCGACTGTTTCTTGAGGACGATGGAAGTTACAATGCCAGGCCAGATAATGTGCTGCTGACGTAGAGAAGAGGACTGGAAGGCTACTGGCATGGCCTGTAGGCCATTCTGCTCGGCGAAGGTCCAATGGTGGAACTCTAATTGCCTGCAAAACAAAACACAGAGTTAAGCAAACACAAATGTCGCCATGTTTCAGTTATTAAGCCATTTTGCCTTGCTGAAGACCTACCTTCTGTACATGCTTACGGGCATATTTAAACCGTTTTTTTAATGGATGTACTAGGTGGTGTTGCAACCACTCCGTAGTGCACAATAACATCTTACAGGGTCGTTAAAATGGGGGCCGAAAATGCCCTCCTGCTTCTCTCTAATGACCACAGTTATTTTGGTTCTTGAAACCACTTAAAAAAAAAGCAACGATAAGTGAATCTAAGAGTGCTTTTACCGTTCAAATGACATTCCTTCACTTCCCTTCTTAACGATGCACCAAACGGACGGAAGGAAGCATTTTTCAGTCCACAGACTCGGCTTGGAGACTTCCTTGAAGGCATAGTACTCGGACAGAATATGCATTGCCGACACGCAGAAAGACCAAAGGGATGGGAGCGGTTGCTTGCTTGGTCCGGAAGTTGGGGTATAAGGACAGAGTTCTTAAGCATACATCTTCCATACACCGCTCAATCCACTGAACTCCTAGATTTCAACCAGACGGCGCGCACTAAACTCTTGGACCCTTTCAAAATGAGACAGGCGGTGAGTCATTAAAGCTGCTGAATTCCAGGGTAAGCAAATCCTCGAATGTCACCAACAGGTAAGTAGGTCTGTAGCACTCGGGTCGAACAAGTGGTACACGGCTATTTCCAGGGATCGCAGTTGGACTTGGAGTGAAAAAGCGTCAACACAGGGAGAAAGAGAACCGCGTCTCTGGCAAGTGACAACAAGGTGGGCAGTTAAGTTGGCACAGAATTTGTAGACACAAAGAAAACCAGGGAATTGTGATGAATCAGTGGAGAGGGTGAATCAGTCTGTACAAAGGATAGGCCAGCCAAGTAAAATTCAGCTACCAAAACAAAACTTTTTGAATTACCTTATTCTTTGCAGTAAGACCCAAGTCCCAGCTCCACCATCGCGTTCTCGTGTGGTCGTGCAAAAGGGCGGTGATTAACTCCTTGAGAGACGTCGAAAAAGGAGTGCCAGAAGAAGGCTGCGCATCTCTCCCTCCGTTTTCGCCTCACTTCCGTCTCCAACTGTAAGTCTTCGCAAGAATCGGTTTTGCGGTGGGACGAGGTGTGTTGTCTTGTGTTGACTTGGAAGAGAAAAACCTTTGTGCTCTCTACCGATTCGCCAATTTGGACTGCTTTTCAGTTCTTGTCGAGTAGACAGATTGCAGTCGTAACTGCTGTTTAGCTTTTGGCCAGCGAGCAATTGCATCCGTACAGCTCCACGCGCCGACGCAAGGCAAGCGTAATGTTCCACCGATGGAGCAGTTCGTATCTTTGAAGTGTGGTCTGAGTAGTGGAAGGATTGTTTGAGGAGATTCAGAGCCTTGGAGCACTAAAGTCCCTTCTTATCTGAAGTCCATCAGCAAACATGAGGAGCCTCCTGCATCTTAGAGTTAGGTTCATGAAGCAGGAAACCTCCAATCAGTTCCACCAGGTTCAACCAACACTTCACAAAGCGAGGACACAAAATGAGGGGAAAATAGTAGAGAACAAAAAAGAAGACTGAGCTGACAGACTGATGAGCATCACAAACATGGTGAATGATAACAGCAGGTCGACATCATGTTGTTGTGCGACCGCATGTCATCTCACCATATGGAGCCTTTTCCTGGTAGGTGAATCACTCGGAACTGCGAAATTCCCACCTCCACCAAACGCGCACATTTTTACTTTTTTAGATCAGCTAGGCTATGCGAAACAATACGAATTTAAGTACTCACCTCAAGCTCCTCGGATATTTCAATGCCGCATTGGGGCGCCAACACGATGAAGGGACCGGCTCGACCCCTCTCTTTGCAGAAGACGAAAGACGACTGCGCGCGTGGGTCTCCTGCTTTGCTTGGAAGTGAGACCGTACACTGTGATTCAAACAAAAAGGTGGATAGCTATTCCAACGCACTATCTTTGTGTGTAACCTGTATTGACGAATGAATCATCAGGTGGATTGTGGATTGCCATAAACACTATGTATGAACTTCCTCCCAGCTGGAGGTAAACTTCCAAAACAGCAAGCACCACTGCTGCCAGTAAGAAAAAGGTTTCTCTTCCACAAAGCTGGTATTTCCTCAAAAGCAGTGCATCAGGCCCTTTTTTGCCATGTTTTGATTTACTGCAGCTGTCATCAGCAACAAACGCTCATGCAGTGAAAAACGTCCATCTTCCTTATGGGTTGATTCATTACTATACATGATGGACAGCACATGCGATCCGAGGCATTCAACAAACGAGTTATCAGAGATAAGTGGCAATAGCTGTTATTTAGGACAAAAATGTAACCACTTGGCACAATTAAATGCAAAATCTACGTTGATTTGAGAAACCCGATACACTAATAAACCAGCTCCATGCCTAAAGTAGACAAATAGGCCCAAGTGAGGAGCAAACAACCCCATGTCCAGATATCGCCTCAATTTCACGCATTGATGCCGTGTCAGACACACGAATTACCACTCGCCCACCCAGAAATGGAAGGAAACTACGGTAAAGCCCGGATTCCACTGCTTACCATTCCTAAAGTCTGGAAGTATTGATGAAAACGACCGACCCCGCAGGCGCTACTCAAATTTGAATAGTAACAGTAACAGTAACCAAACTGCAACAAGAGTTCCAAACTAAGGTTGGATAACAGGCAAGGCGATTGATTCAGAATTCAGTCTCAACCAACCCATGAAGATCCACGCAATAACAAAGCCCTAGCAATAAGAACAAGACCCAATGCGAGAACCTAAATTAAAAATAAAGGTGTTGCAGAACGTCCGGAGAGCAGAGATGCACACTATCTCAGAAGCACAAACGTTAGCAAAGTGGCTAACGGTACGAGCAACGTCAGCGCAGTGCAACTAGCTCACGGAAAGATGTCAATAGAAGCAAAACTCCGAGTATACATATCACGGAAGGGAACGACAGTCAAAATTAGCTAATTAGGTGTAAAAAGACTCGTTCATACAAATCTGGTTTAAATTCCACCAGTTTGTTGCAAAAAGAAGCGAAACGTCTGACAAAAAACCTTTATAGCACACTTATTTAGGCCATGACAGCAAACTGCCTTGTGGGGTATGACCGCATCTTGCGGAGCGTCTTCTCTGTGTGCTTGGAACGCTCTCTCTTAGAAAGGCGGCGTCGGATAGCGCGGGTTTTCTTCGGGCGCAAATCCTTGGGAACGTAGCGCTTCTTACGGTAGGCTTCCCGCTGACGAAGTTTAGCAGCCTGGTTCATAACAGTGTAGATGCGAGCAATAGACTTTCGGAGCACACGACTACAAAATTTAAGTAGAATCAGACCCGAAAAGTCACCACATTGGAGAAAAAAGGGTGATTTACATCTTCCTAAGCTTTGAGGCAGCACCACGAGTGATTCTGAAGAGGCGCTGATTTGCAAGCTCAGTTTTCAACTCCCCCAGCTGCTTCAGCAGTTCAGCCTCAGGCTTTGTACGTAAATCGGAGGCACGCACGTTAGACTGAAAATATGAAAGCAATGAAGAAAAATGCCAAATTAGAAAAACTGACTGCATTAATGACAAAATATATAGGCGCAAAGGCCAAGGAACATGAGAACTACAAGCAAATAGCTGAAATGCAAAAAGAAGTTGCCAAAAGCATGGGATGAGCACCAAGAATAGTCCTACTAATAATGGGAAATTCACTACAAAAACACACCATGCTGACAACAGTATTTCGAAGACACCCGACGGGCCTTCCAGCGCATTAAAACAGCCAACTTTTTAGTAGGCAATCAGCCTAGTTTAAGCCTAATTTGTAATATGAATTTAAAGTCAAAAAGTAACTCGAGCCTGTCGCTTTATCCAAAGACTTGTTTGTTTGCAATGTAGGTAAGATGCTATTCGGTTGCTTACAAACAATTGACCCACCAATAATGTATTACCCTCGATCTAATCTTGTCTGCAGGACAGCCCTAACTTATGTATCGCCTTGACGAAATATATACATATTCATGAGTAGATTGGAGGTGCTACAGCGAAGGAGTCCATGATTGAATTGCTTTTAGTGGCTTTTAATTTAGATTTACGAGACGTATGAAGTTATAAGCAATCGTAAGCCTTTAGTTTTCCTTTTATTTAAAAATGAAACGTTATATTGACTGATTAGCCTCAAAACATAGATCGCTATTTTGATTCGCTTAGAAGTCGTGACCGCCACTTTAACGACCCATATTCTTAAGTTCGTTGTGGTCATGCAGAATCTTCGGCATTTACCGGTCTTTTTTCCCCCGTAAGTTGGGATGTAGGCTATGCAATAGACGCTTGAAAGCTTTGTTATTGGGTTCTCTTTTTTACATAGCTACCATCCATAGCTTAACGAACGACTTTTTAGTTGGGTAGTTGCGCCTAGTCTTTTTATTTCACACCCCTCTGGTTATCCTTATCTATCGCTATTTTGCGGTGTTTCTAATTCGAGTTGTTTTGGTTCGAAATAAGAAGCATATGTTCAATCACCTCCTTATCAGGGTACAAGTGCGTAATATGGCGACGTTGAAGGACGTCGCGATGCAGCTGAAATCCATTACTAGCATCCAGAAAATTACGTCTTCCATGAAAATGGTTGCTTCAGCTAAGTTTGCCAAGGCTGAGCGTGAGTTGAGGTTGGCTATTCCCTACGGTACCAGTGCTTCTACCTTTTACGAGAAAACGGGCATCGTGGCGCAGCAGAAAGAGGATCAAACTCCCGTCAAAAACCATCTCGTGATCGCGGTCACTTCCGATCGTGGTCTTTGTGGAGCTGTCAATAGCACCATTGGAAAGGTAGTGTCTCTTTCCTTTTGATGTTCTTGGTTTTTGTCCAAGTGAACGTAAGAGAAGTTTATGTCCTTTAGCTTTTACGTGAAATGCTCTCACATCCTCCTGCCGGTGAAGACATAAAACTTGTTCTGATCGGTGACAAGGCTCGCGCCTTCCTTGCTCGTCAGTTCTCAGAGCACTTTCTCATGTCCTTCACCGAGGTCGGGAAGAGACCTCCAACTTTTGAAGACGCCTCACTGATCACACAAGCTCTTCTCGATTGCGACTTTAAGTTCGACAAGGCTACGTTATTCTACAACAGGTTTAAGTCAGTGGTTTCCTACACTCCCATCGACCAGCCCATCTTTAGTCTCGAACAACTCCAACAAGCTCCTTCGCTCGCACTCTACGATTCCGTGGATGATGAGGCTCTTCGTAGCTACAACGAATTTCTCCTCTCATCTTTCATCTTCTACGCTCTGAAAGAGGCCTCGGCAAGTGAGCACTCGTCTAGAATGACTGCAATGCAGTCGGCTACGGATAATGCCAGGGAAATGATCGATGAATTGACCCTCGCTTTGAACAGAACCCGCCAGGCTGTCATCACGAAGGAACTGATCGAAATCATCTCCGGTGCCGCCGCTGTCTAATGACTTTATCTCTTTTACCCAAGTCTGTAGTGACATGTTTGTGGGTTTGATCTATTTTGTGAAGTAAGTAGCACTAAAATCGAGTTAGTAAACACTTAGTGTTCTCGTCTGTGTGTGCACCCAGGACCATGTCGTTTGATCAGTTTCGTTTTATTATGTCTCCAGTTAGGAACGCTTTAATCAATCTGCTTATTCGTCTGAACTGGTGAAAACGGTCTCACTTCGTTTCGCACCGCTACCAATAACTAATCTTAAAAATGACAGGATGGCTACTTGGGAGTTTCTACGTATGTTAAAGCAGGTATTTCCCGCATCCTGCAAGAAGTGGTCGAACACCAGTGATTGTCAGGTGGGTACGGCAGGTCATCAACAGTTTTTAAGCCTAGCGCCGATCTGTGGCTCGTCAAATGACCGAAATAGTGGAGTGTATCAAGCATTCCTGGGTTGCCAAACGTACCATTGGTATTCTATCTGGTGGATCATCTTGGTGCCCCATTATTATGCTCCAAATGTGTATTTGATCATGCTGACCAAATGTCAGTAACCTGTTTCTCGTGTCAATCCTCATATTCATCAATCACGAAAAACGGATTAATCATTGTCTGCGAATTGCACTCAGTTACTTCTACTGACTGTAGCATTTACAAATCAAGTTTAAAAGAAGTCAGGTTGCACGAGTGAAAATGTTCTAATGCCTACAAAAATCAAATTGTAAGAAAGCTAGATGAGGAAAAGGGAGGGAGGACATGTATGGATTGGTTAATCGGAGGAAGCAATCGTCGTCTACCAAGCATTTCGGTGCACATCATCGATACAGATTCCAGTAAGTCCTAGTTCGGCAGCATGGCGCTTGAAAGCGGGAGTAGAGACGCAGGGACCAAAGGGGATGCAGGCAAGGTGGAAAGCGGCCATGCGATGAGCGAGGTCGGCGCCCTCTGCCGTTGTCGTTACGAACGGCTCGCCGGGAATCACCACCCCATCCATTCCAATCAGGCGCGCCCACTCAATCACCGCGGTTGTGTTACGATGCCTTGGATCTAGTGAATGCGGTGGCGGTGGCAGTCGCGTGGACGAACGCGGTGGAGGTATTGCTTCAATGTAGGCCGATAGCGGCTGCTCGCAGCCCGCACGAGAGATGAAGAGCACCGGGAAGGTGGTCTGCTTGAGACGGAGGGCGAGGCAGAGATCGGCATTGAATGTGCTCAACACAATCCCCCGTCCATTGCCCTGGGTCTGCAGGATCTATGGAACAGACGCACACCAATACGAGTCTGTCACCAGGAGGCATTGATAGGCATCGACAGACTGGCAGGCTTTATGATGCATTTATGCAAACAATCGCATGCATTGTATGAATTCTTTCATACCCGAATGACATTATCAGCGAACTGATTAATGGAGTAGAAGTATCGGCTAGGGTGTCCAAACTCCTCCAGAGCCTCTTTGTTTACGCCCACCTCGTGGACTAGTCTGAAGGCCATGTTTGGCGTGTCTTGAGGATACTTTAACTCCACATCCAGCGCCAATCGCGTTGGCACCGTAGCTAGCACCTCGGAAAAGAGAGGCAGGTACTGCGCTTGCTGAGTGCCGCGTTGTAGGGATATCGGACAATTGTTCACCACCTCTTCACCTTCGACCCTAGCCTTCGACTTCACCTCCTCTGCCTCGTGTTCGCGGGTTGCTTTTTCACATGTCTTGCTGTGCGAACCCCACTTCAAGTCCTGCAGCTCGTTCAAGGAGAAGGTAGGAATGAGATTAGGCATTGTTTTGTTGCAGATACCTGATTCTTAAATAAAAAGAGGAATAATTAGGAGTCTAAAAATTCGATCCAGACTGACAAGAAATCAGTCAGCCAGATAGGTGGGTGGACGGAGAAACACACAGGGACAGAAGGAGCTCACCTCCAAAGACATCAATCTCGTAGTCAGGGCAGCCACAGGGTCGGATGCGATTGCTACGCCTCGTGGCAACGTTGAAGCTGTGGTAGATCACGAGGTCATTGGAGTCACGCAGAGGCTGCACATCAAGCTCCACCATGGGTACATTGAGTTCGGCGGCTTTATTAAAGCTGAGGAGGGTGTTTTCCGGCCACTGCTCCTTGGCCGGCGTCTCCGCTCTCTCGGCACCCATCCCGCGGTGGCCTACGCACAGTAACGACGCTTCGTCCAACCCCGCATCAGGGTTCACTGGTCGCAGAGTGAAGCCGCGAGCCGAGTTGTTCTTGAGACTGTTGTCTCCACCCGTGTCCAAGGGCAGAGTTGGTCTTATCATCAGGTAGTAGACTGGAAGGCAAGACAGATGAAAGGAATGTTACATTCTATGTTACCAATCTCCAATTTGGTAAGGCTACCTCCACACGCTCTTCACTTTCCGCGGTTTTGCTTACCCGGTTTACGCTATGACATTCCGCTCCTATTCTTCTAAGCATTAAAGATGTACCTCATTATGTTTTGGGAACACTTCCAGTGCGTTAGAGACTTGGTAAAGCCAATGAACCGCTTCAGTGCTCTACTTAAAAGGATTTGAGTAGGTAGGGGACAAAGAAGCTAATACATTAATTTGGATACAAATGGGTTCTCGGCATGGGATTTCGATATTTGAGAATGACTCTCCACTACAAGATTATACAACTCCGGCATCAAAACGGGGTTTTAATGTGATGGACAGATTTAGACATTAAAAATGGAACTATAAACAAGGAAAAATGTCATAGCGGAACGACGTTGGATTCATCTAGCATAATCTACCTTTGTGTGTAAACGTTGCCTTTAATCATGGCAAAATTAATTCCTCCTTAAATTTCGTTTAGCCTCTAAGACAGTTTCAAAATCTTTGGACATAAACTGACTTTAAATGACGCCTACAAGCAAGGTCAATTCCTCCATAATTTCGGTCAGTAAGCATCGAAGCCTTCTCAATTGGCTGTTGTGTCTGTGAAAAGAACGTGTATGTTTAGGAGTAGCCTTGATTGACAGATGGATTAGGACATGAATGATGAAATCGGACCTCAGGCTTGGTGGGTAGCCCCCAATGGGGGTAGGTCTTGATGCCTGCATTTAGTGCTTCACATTCACCGCACTAAATGCCACCTTTGGGGCAAGTGTAGGGTGATAAAAATGGGCGTGATCCTTGGTTAAATAATGCTATGCTTCGTGTTTAACACATGAAAATGACGTTTTACCTTGCATCACTTATTGTCTTGGAGAAAAAGTTGAACACACTTTCATTCGCGTCATCTGGAACAAGCCAGACGGTATGGAAATGTGGAAGAAGAGGAGGAGGGCAAGAGTGAGCCCGTGCCTTCACCACTTCCATCCCAATCTTCAAATTGCTTCCAAAGCCAGGGCCTTCGTCTGATTGATTCACTGATCCCGGCTACTTCTTAAAATGGTTTTCCTTTGACACCTTTGAGGTGTGTTGGTCAAATTAGCCTCAGCTGTGATTGTCAAGTCACTAACATGCAAGAGTAACAGTGGGTCATTGCATCGAGCGATACCAAAGATCATGCGAGTTTTTTTGGTAATGTGATACACCGGTTTAGTAAAATTAGGCCAATTTCCTTCAAAAGCCGGGCAATGACAAGAGCGACGACATTGTTAGTCCAGCAGAGCATAGCAGGCCACTGTTTAATTTTTTTTCTATTTACTTGGCAACGCCCAATTTACTATCATGGTAACGTATGTAAACCTAACCTCGGTCTCGCAATTTGTCAACGCATTCGGCGATCTGGAGTTCAGTAAGAAGGTAAAGAAAATTCCATCAAAATCGACTGCGTTGTGTGCCATTGTAAGTGGAGTAGCGCAATACTGTGTACCTTTCAGATGAAAAGCATTTAGTGGACTTAAATTCCATAATGAATGAATTGTCAGGTTTTCTCAAGAAAAAAGGAGACTTCAGAAACCAGACATCTCTAAACCTGCACGCATCCCCCGCAACTATGACGAAACGATGCATACTTCTCAAAGGTCAGGGAAAAGATTTTAAAATAGGAACGCGCTACATAAGGACATGAGATGACCTCGAAAGAACAATAATGTTTAAACACTAATACATGAACTTGATTTCGGTTTTGTATAGCTATTTGAACTCGTAAAAGTCATTTCATGCGTTCACATGCTTGTCCTTAAGAATCGAAAATTATTCTAAGCCAACTTAAATCGCAGCATCTCAATGTTGTGTATTCACTGTCGTGTGACGTGTGGAAATTTTCTAAATGCACATCATGACTTGTGATTTTTCACTAAACCAATCGGGACATGCCACGCATTATCAGAGTTTCCAAAGTGAAAATTTTCCCAAAGGTGTGTGTTTATAGAAGGAATCCAAGCTACTTTGGCTGCCCATGCAAGCACACATGCACCTCGATCGGTGTTTTCTAGGGAATGATGAAATTATAATGTTCCCGTCGAAATAGACTCATGGCAATGTATTTTCAAGGTGGTACTGAACTTACTATCAAGTTCTCCACCATCAGAATCGATGTTGACAGTTTCGGAGCCCTCTTCAGTGGCTACGTTTGTGGGGCACTCAAATCTGGCAACCATAGGCGGTGCTACGCTGGATGGATCCGCCGTGAGGTTCACTTCAACTGCCTAAATGGAAGACGACTAAACATTTCCAGGGTTTTGTTGCAGTACGCAATGTCTCCTTGGGGATGTAGAGTAAGTTTTACTACTTCGGAGTTGATATAAAACTTAAGTGGGGACTTTTTTTAGAATGATTTACTGGTAGTGGGTTATGAACTAGTTACACACTGAAATGCATAGGCAAACAAAATAGCTGTCAACTTTATGAACCTCCCAAAGCCTTGTTAAAGAATTTCTACAAAAATGACGCATAAAATATCTTGTGGTTCCCGATATCACATAATCATTTGTTTTGGCGTAATTCCTTCCTTTGTAGGGAAATCGCCGCTGATTTACAGATACAAAACCAATTTCTGCTTATTTACTGCACAAAAAACTGTTGTCGTGGGTGTGGGAATCGTAGTTATATTTATGTTTCAATTGAACAAGCGCGACAAGTAAAATCTCAACTGTTGGGACTGTGAAGTCCACTACTTCAACACGCTTGCAATTAACAAGGAATCCATTGGCTTCACAAAATGACGTCAATGCTGCGAGCTACGTGCCTTTCAATCGTGGCGCAGTTCAACCACTCTCACAGCAGAAACAGAATTAGCCAAAAGCGCTGCTTTTGTATTGACCTGCTAAAGCTTGCTTTTAGTCATCATTGAAGGGTCGGTAGTTTATTTACTCTCAGGTTCTCGCCAAAATATGGAAGCAGTGTTCGAACCACTGGTGTAGCACACACCTATTAATCAGGCGCACCATGGGTGGAGCAATTCTACGCAGGTCTCTCATCAAGTGGCTTTCTCTCTTTAGATGTGATTGTATGTTTGCTTTTGCATCTAACATCCTGTAATGTGCCATCAATGGTATTCGAAGGGGGTTGTCCAACACAGTTCTATCAAAAAATTCTTTATCCTGTGTGATGTTCCACTGTGAGGTATTGGCGAGTCAATTTTAGTCAGTGTCTCTGATGACTCAACCGTATTGGACTTGATAATTAACAGGCATTTTGGACATGGCAGCCTATTTTCTTAAAAGCCAGGGAAATGCATCCGTGAGGACTTATTGCGCTTTCCAAGAGGGGTGCTTGTGAGAGCACGTCTCATCACTCGCTTTCACAAAAGAAATTTATCAGTTGTAAGGTATCTTTTTTATTTTATATCTCATTCGATCTGCATTTTGCTTTTAGACAGTACTTGTGACGCTAGAGGTACTAAAAATATTCACCTGTTAGCGGATAATTACTATTCGTCAACTTAATTAAGGTGGTAGTCAAATATTTAAATTATTTACCCATTTAGTTATTGGAATTTCGGATGAGCATCGACAGAGAAGACCGGTCATGGTATCGCTGGTTTTCATTGACATCCATCGTTTCGTTACCATTTCGCCTTCAATTCGCCATGAGGTCTCATGCGATTGTCCTAACCTCTGTAATAGTAAATACATCTTTTTAAACATGAGACAACGTTAAAAACAGTTAAGCCAGCTAGGCAAAAATCATGAAACAAGTAAGTTGTGAAGCAGTTCTAACTTTTAGGCAAAAGATTGGACCCATTCCTAAGAGGATGCCTCGTACACCATAATGTTATATCTCAAGCCCGACATAAGCAATTAAAGCTCAAATTTTACGAATGCAATTTGTACCACCCAGTGCTTGCAAATTAATCAAAATAAAATCAAAAAAATATGCAGGCTCTTATTTAACAGTGCTTAAAAGTTGTCGAACATACCAGGAGGCATGAAGAATTTTCCAGGACAACGGGATTAGAGTTGGCGCGCACGGACTTTACTTGCAAATAACTGTAAATTTGAGAACGCAACCCACAAAAGTAAACTATGATCGCTCTCGAGCAGGGTGAAAGTGCCGTAGACAACACAGAAGGAAGCCTATCCATCCTGTAAAAGCAAGAAATAATGAAAAATGGGAAATGAACCAAAGAATCTGTATGCAATGTGCTGCACAAGTAGCACAATTTATTGCTTTTTTAATTTTACGCTAAATTATATACCAAGCTCTATGAAACTTGAATGTAAATAAAGGACAAACGTCACCTATATAATTAATAAAAGTTCGTGACACTTTTCGTCAATGTTTGATTGATTTTAGCAGCATCAGACTGTAAAAATTTCATGAGGTAATACATTTGCTAAAGATACGTAAAGCAAAAGCTCATCTTAAAATCGGTCCCATATTTTCGACACGACATTCAGATATTTATGATTCATTATGACTTTTTATTCATTGTAGTGTTTACTCAGACATTTTCTGACATAGTGACTAAAATGACAATTTTTAATTTTGGTCTAATAAGTCTAAGAGTACAACTACAATGCAAGATGAAATATTAGCCCTAGATTAGTGGATGAAGCTCACCTCCAAACCACAAAACTGTGCCAATTGTTAACACCGTTATCGGAAACCACTTGGTTATGTTAAACACATTACAAGGCGAATGTGGGTCCATCTTCGATTTTAAGCAGTATAAATCAAAATAAGTTTGCAGTATAAAGGATTTTGTTTCAAAAATAACTAGTGAAATTTTAAGCGGGTTGCAATTATTTTGTTTTGAATCAGTCATAAAATTAAAGCAATATGTGTAGTTATAATTGCCGTCTAAGTTACGATCCACATAAAGTTCCTTGACACCATTAACTTTATGTGATGTACTGTGGCATCTCAAGACTTCCTCGAATACGAAAGAAGAAATGAAACTTAGGCAGAATATACGCATTCAGTCCACAGAGGGAGTTGTGTCTGTATGCATGGTCCAGAGGCCAACCTATCCGACGAATGTCTAATGGTTAGTATACAAGGCAGCCCTCCACCAGACGGAGAGTTAAACAACAAATGCACTGCAGTGTACTACACACCTGAATATGTGGCACCATGCTGCTCAACATTAAGAACCCCACCTCAGAGCTCTGACTTCTTTGAAATGCCACCTAGGGACCAAATACTCTGAGTCCTATCTCATAGCGAAACCACTCCCTCTCCAATTTGTATTAAGTACCATCAGCATGAAGAGACGACTACCAACCTGCAGAAGGTGTGGTCATGTAAAGGGTCACGTCATCGCGGCAGTTCCATGTGCTAAAAGTCAACTAGGTTGTATTTAGACAGGAATACAGCTTCTGCAAGCAGTTGTAAAAAGACAGAAAATTAATTTTTAAAATAGTCAATATACATAACACATAAACGTATATAGCGGGAGCTCAAAGATTTGAGGTGATCGAGTATGAAAGATCGCTAGTGTGCTACATTCTCCTCCACCTGGGAGCCATCACCTTTGGGTACTACGACAACGGGCTGCTGCCCACGCCGCCAAGCGTTGGCAAGATTACGTATCACCGACCGGAAACCTACTATTTCCTCTGTTGGTGCGGTTTCCGCAATCTGTTGAAAGTCCTGCAACACTGGTGATAGATGCTCCTCATCCTCATCTTCCCCCTCGCCTTCCTCCGCTTCCGCTTCCAACTCATCACCGTCTCCTCTCTGATGGCCTTGCTGTTGGCAGCAAATGTCAACCAGAGACTCCAAGTTCGTTCCAATCGGTAAGGTAGATGTGGAGGAGGGTAGGGGCGGTGATGATGCCAGTAGAGACTGTGATTTAGCAGTTTTTAATTCCTTGGTAGAATCCATGCTCGACATCTCCAGACGCTTTTTCCGACGAAAGCGCATGTTAATGATGTCCCGTGTAGTGCAGATTTTACCGAACTTTTCTGTGAAGGTAAAATTTTAGGCTGCAGGTTATGTGAACTCGCGGAAACACACAAGTTCATAAAGCCTGTGAAAAAGGGTACTACCACATGCTTCGCATGAATTTAGTTGACATTTCTGATTTTGTGAATAAGACCCTTCATGGTAGCCATATAAAAGTGTGAACAAAGATCGAATCAATTGAAACCGGAGCACCTATCACCTTCTACGGGAAAACCATCATTGAAGGACGCCTAAAATCGTAACACCATCCAAGATAGTGGGAATCGCATCCAAGCAAGCCGAATAAGCCGAACAGAAATTGAGTACAGGAACTAACAATACCTGGCAAAATACCTTCACTAGCCATAAATGACATAAAGGGAAACGATAAGGTACCGTCACTGTACACCTTAAAAAACCTATTTCAGCGCATTCCACAGAACCAATTTAAAGGTAGATTAGAATAAGCTACAGTATCGCATAAAACTCCTATCTTTACATACTTCCATAGAAGCTCAAATCAGTGAGTCAAATGTTTACTCACTCATAGAAAAAGAATCATTTTTAGCCTAATTAGTTTGCCAGATCACACCCCCACTTGTTAACAGCGAACGCAAAGATTTGGTCATTAAACAGACGAACCCTTGATATGGTGCTTCAGCTCTCCCATGTTAGGATTGAAAGCAAGAATCTGCTCAATCTCCGCTGTCTCCACTGGCGTGAGCCGTCGGTTGTGGGGATAGAGCATCGCGGACTCGGGATCCACGGGATGGCAATGCCTCATGTCGTAGCTGACTATCTGTAATCGGCCCTCACAATACTTTACCGAGAAGCAACTACCGCAACCAATCTTCGTAGTGTGTTGATTGCGCCGCCGAATCGGCTCACTGCGACGCGATCCGTAATGGACACAGACGTAACGCAACTTCTTGTACTTGCACAGCGCCTCCTGCCGATCCCCTGTATTGCCAAAGAGACCGCTGGAGTACTTTATGTACACTGATCCTGTTGTCTTTTCGAACTGCTTCAGGCGGTTGGTGAATTCCACGTAGGAGCCGGCGGACATTGTGGGAAAGGCTTCACGAAAACTGTCACTGCAGTCAATAAAGGCTAAAAGTATAATGAATTTATTAACGAAAATTGAAACATACCTGGAAATGCAGAAGAATCGAGTTCAAGAGTAGCACTACTCATTGGTGGAGGATGATTGTGAACCATTGAAAATTTGGCAACCTTAAAAGCACCCTTTACACTGGTAAAATTTATCTGCGATGGGCAGGGATTTTCTAGCCGCCTACATGGTTAGCTTAAGAAAACTGTATGGTTAGCACACTTATTGGAATGGGAGGAGCCCTGAACATGCAGCGTACATCCATAGCAAATATGATTGTAGACTAAGACGTCACGTCGGACATCATCCTCCCGATATCGCTTTGACCGCTTGATAGTATAGACATAGCCTGTTTCCTGAATCCGAGGTTATCAGCAAAGCAATGAAACCTCAGTAAAATTCTTTAAAGCCAGTTTTAGTGATTCGAAGGAGGGGAATTCCAGTAACTGGAAGGACTCCAGGAATTGTTGAGTAGTATCGTAGTATTCCGACGGAGTTTCGTATGCACTGTTCCGGATCAACTTCCATGGGACTTCGCTAAATTGATCACTTGCTGAATCCATTCACAGGAACGACCAACCCTCTCTTAATAACTAACTACAACACCATACAGCACGACCTTAGTTAATAGCGTAAAGGAGAATAACCTTGAAACTAAGCAGTGCCTCTCATTTCGGCTACTATAAAATAAAAGCTATGCATCCATGTTTGTCGTGATAAACTGAAAATTGCCATTGTGACTGGTCGGAGTATTTTGCAAACAAAATATATTTTGCAATTTAATATTTCTTTAATGATGATGATGACAGACCACGTGTGTCTGAATGAGCTGTGTATAAACCTTTCCGAATGGAGAGGTTTCTTACTGGTCTCACTGGCCCTGCTGTGCCGAAAAAGGTTAGCTCAAGTAGTAAAGTGTTTGTTCCCTGGGTCGAAAAATAGTAAGTTTGGTTCACGTACCTCATTTTTCAGTCGACCCAAAACTGTGAATGATGTCGCCCAGCAGGCTGAAGTTGTTTCTGTCCTGCAAAAATGCTTGAAGGGCGCTGATGTAGGGCTACTCTCTCACGCGATTTTCTTTTAGCTGCCAAACCTCTTATTTTATGGGCCTCCAGGTACTGGCAAGACTTCCTTGATCCTTGCTCTTGCGCGTCAGCTCTTTGGGTTTGGTGGATTTCTCGTACTTTTAATACTTCCTGCAGACCTTTGTACTCAGACAGAGTCCTTGAACTGAATGCTAGCGACGAGCGTGGTATTGGTGTCATCCGTGAGAAAGTTAAAAACTTCTCCAAACTGGCCGTTAGCAGTAGTGTTGAGGGTGCTGGCGGTTCACTCTCTCCACCGCCGTACAAATTGGTTGTTCTCGATGAAGCTGACTCTATGACCGCCCCTGCTCAGGTATGCGGCTTCTCACCACTCATTTGTTCCTTAGGCAGCTCTTCGACGTCTCATGGAGACCGATGTGAAGAATACGCGGTTCTGTTTGACCTGCAATTACGTGACTCGAATCATCGGTCCAATCACCAGTCGCTGCGCTAAATTCAGGTTTAAGCCTCTCGATAGCGAGGTTGCAAGGTCTAGACTTCGGTATATCGCTGATACTGAGAATATTGACGTCTTGGACAGTGTGAGATAGCTTTTTTTCACCTTCTTGTTCAGTTGTTTATCAATTCACTTGGTTTTCTCCCTTTGAATAGACTTTGGACCACCTTTTGGTCTTATGTGACGGTGATCTGCGTCAAGGTATCACTATTCTTCAGTCAGCCTTTCGTTTCGCAACTCCTTGTGTTAAAAATGAATCCACCAAATCTGTTTCCATCACTTGTGATGATCTTGACCGGGTAGCTACTGTGGTTCCCGACAACTTTGAAAAAACTCTTATTTCTGCTGCAAGGAAACGTGATTTTGACACGGTGCATTCGATAATCCTTGTAAGAGGATTTTCAAATCCTCTTATTCCTCTGTTTGATTGAATTTATATGCTCACTTAATGGCTCTGTTGCAGGACTTTACACGGGAAAGTCTCTCTGCACCGCAATTTTTGACTCAGCTCCAATCGAGAATATTGGAGTCGACAGAATTTCCAGATCGCTCAAAGCAGAAGATATTGAAGGTTATGGCGGTAGGCAATATTTTTGTCTTTGTCTTTGCTTACCAACGCTTGGATTACCACTCTTGCCGTGTGTGCTCATTTCAGGAAATTGATTTGAGAATAATTCAGGGTGCAGAGGAGTACATACAGCTTCTTCATTTAGGCTGTCAAATGATCAAAAGCTTGGCTTGATATTCGGGGCACCCTGTGACTTGACCAGAGTAACGAAACTTGATGCATCTCCTATCATTCTGCATTTACATATTATGTAATACAATTCAATGTGTTTTTACATCCTTTGTTTTCGTTGGTTTCTAATTTCAAACCTTAAATCCGGTAGCTAAAAGTCGGATTTACGTTCAGGGCGTTGTTAAAAGAGTATCCTTACTGGTGTGTATTAGTGAGGCCTTGGTGCCCTGGGTACATTCTAGGCCAGATATTAGAGTCACTGCAAAGATGACAGTTTGCTCTCTTCTTGAGGATTAGCAGTCTAGTTTGTGCTCGTAAGTCTTGATGTAAAGTTGCATCAATCATAATGCTGCAATGGCTCCCACGTCTGAAGTCGCGGATGAACTCGACCTTTCTGATGCCATAAAATCACTGCCATTTGCTTTATAGGATACATCCCTGGTAAAAGTGAGAGTCCTTCCGCACAAAGTATCTGGAGAGGTTGGAAGTTTATAATGCGCCACCCAAGCTTCTAGGCCTTCCAAATCCACGTGCCTAACAGCCCTGCCGGAAGTAAGTCAGGCGTCAAAAAATCGCTTGTGTATGCCAAAATTGCGTTTACGAATGGATAGTGTACTTTAATCCTACACCGTAAAAAATTGAGGAAGTGTTTGAGCTACAAAGCAGTCACGCCACACACCCATTAGAAGCAACATTTTGAGAGTAAAGTACAAACTTGGAATGACTTTTCGTTGGAACTAGTTCGAGAATCCCTTTTAACGTGCATTCTGAAACTAGGCCACTACTCCTTTTCCACTAGTTCTGCATTGCCTACCGACGTTGTAGTCGACTAGGAATGTTGGAAAAGAACCATCAGGTGGTCCAAGTAGCCGGTGTCATTTTCAGGTCGTCGCTTGCACGGGCTTCTACAGGGATGGCATTACTTTCTCCTTGACAGAAGGGGCTGGAGACTGTCCGCTTGTGGCTGCCACTTTAAGAAGGGACGTGAGCTAGTCTGCCGGTACGGCGCTCCTTGTGGTATTCTCCAATCCTTTTTATCCTCAATCCATTCTCATCTGCAAATCTTGATTGAAGTTTACGGTCGTGATCTGAGTTTGTTTTCTTCACGTATCCAGCCTGACTCAATTCAAAATCGGTGGGAACATAGTGGATTACACTTGGAATGGTTCATTTAAAATTAATCAAGAACAACATTTGATCCTGTTCAAATTGAGGAAGTTGTGGCCAAGGAACGGAGTGGGTTCCACTGACATCCATTGGCTTCCAGTGGCCTTTGTGTTTCAACGATCATTAAGCAAACTAACATGTTTACTTGACCCATTCACTGGGTAGTTTATCCTTCTACGGCGTTACTTTATCCTCAGAAAACTGTCCTCTGCCCTCCGTGATTTGGCCCTGACGGCGTGTGGGACGAGAGTTTTTCTGGGAAACCGGTCAGGGTGCATCCATAAGTCGAGGGAAGGTCCTGTCTCTCACGCCTCAAAACTAGCCTGTCGAAGGATTTACACTGGAGAATTGAAGGGACTATTGCCTCACCTCCTCCTCATCCCTCCTATTTCCCCAAGCATCATTTCTCTGGGTAACATTTTCCCATTTTTCTTAAAATTTAACAATTACCAGCGTGTTGGAGAGTCGGGAAATGCTAGTGGCTGGGAGTGGACTATTCCCGTCCAGAGGCAGGATGTGCATCCTGCTCAATGGAGAAAGTATCGTGGATTGCGATGTTGGCTACTTTCAAGAAGTTCTTGGCAATTCGTCGTTCCATTTTATACTTTCTTCTTTATTCATCATCCATCCATTCTTTGCTCCGTGTCTGGTGAATTTTCACCGTTTTTTTTTTATGTTCCACCCTACAAGTTCCACCACTTTCCCAGTAAGAACGAAGTTGTGAATAAGTAATTTGCATGAGAGGGTTTTTTCCGTTTGCATTTTTAAGTTTTTCCCTTGCACCAGCTTTCCTGAGTGCCCATCCATAATTCATTCCAACGTGTATACAACGACGGCAACTCCACTTTTTTCTCCCTTTGAGGATGCTCACCACCCTTGAAACTCAAAAGGCGCTATCTTGAAAGCAGTGAAGTGTGACTGCCGCAGGGACTTGCTTTGAAGCAGAGAACGTCTTTACCAGCTCGAGACACAACCCCCTTTGACACACAAACAAGTCGTGTTGGTGGGGCTTGGGAGACATGAGTACTCTGTACACACACACACACACACACACACACACACACACACACACACATCCACATGCCACTCAAATCTTATTGACAGCGTCAATGCTACGCGGAGGGTAAATTAATTTGCTTACTCGACCTCAATCTCCCTCCTTGAGGGTGATTTACGGGCTAGAAGTAGCCTGATACTCTCTTCATCCTCCTATCCATTACAAGATGATCCACAAGAGGGCTATAAATGGCTACAGCAGTTTATGCCTGTCTGATGCGCAATTAAGGCACCGAGACAGGCGAGAGACAGGTTGTCGTGCGAGTTTCATTGCGCCACACTTCGCAATTCTTTGCCACTCTGTAGAACCTCTTCTACGAGTCTACTAACTCAATCAATTTGAAGCATTCCAGTGCGGTTAATTGAAACACCAAAGGCGGCTCTGCAGTTGATAGAAAAAGAAGACTGAATTTTAAAAAAATAAAAATAAAAACTGGTAGCCAACCTCTGGCTACGCACCACACTTCCAAGTATACCTTCAATTGTTGCCTTCATCATTTCCAACTGTAGAACTTCGCCACAGGACGTGGTGTGTGTCCAGGACCCGGTATTCCACACACAGGAATGGCGGAAGGTACTATTCCTTGGAATCGTTACTGATGGGAGTGTTGGTATCATTCAATTTGAATGCCCTACAGCTTGAGTGCCAATCGCTGGTCTGCAGCCCTCACAGCGACGCCCTTCCAAGTATTAATTGTCCAACAATTAAAAAGTCAGACAGCTTGATGGTAAGGGCTGTGTAGGAAAGGCCAGAGTTCTCTTGAAGTCTTGACAACTCCCATGACTCACCAAAAAATGCTTTGTTTCGTTTTACTGTGGAGATTGTATGCCAATGTCTCCTTCCAAGGATTCGAAAGGACAGATGCCTTCAATTTTGAAAGCAGCACTTTTCTTATGGCTTGCCTACCTCTCAAGACGTTTATCTCGTCTTCAGCGTCTGTGTCATCCCCCCCTCCCTCCCCTCCCTCCAGTGATGCTTGAAGGCTACGCCTCTGGGAGAGGGAACAGCCGTCGACACAAGATGACATGAGTAGTATCGCTTCAAAAGGTAAACCCTACTTAAGTTGTTTAGTAAATGGCTGTCATCCACGTGTAATTTGTGACCTCCTGTGGGTACTTCTCATCCTTAACAAAACCTCCTTATCATCTAATGTGCTCTAGAAGCTACACCGTGGTGTGAACGCGATTCATCAACATGGCAGAAGGACCACGCACATCCAGTGGAAGGGTTGTAGCATGATTGCACAACATAGCACAATGGTTTGACATTGTGCAAAAGCCTCGATAGCTTGGGTGTTATGATGGGTGCATGTGTCAGTGATATGGCGTGATGCCTGTGCCACTGTGTTGATGCAAAACCGCTCATCCCATGTGCGGTGGTGGATTCACACGGCTAGTCACAAACACCAGCCACTTGTGTATACACACACACACATTCACAGTCTCGGCCAAGCGCCAACCTAGGGGTCTTTGATCCATTCTGGTACTTGTTTATTCACCTAACCTAGTTGTAGATTTTGGGATCACGTATAGGTGGTTAGGCACAGAGCTTCCAGCTCAAACAGTGAAGCTTTTTAGCTAAAACTGTCAAGCACAAAAATAATGGAATTGTGCCGTCACCCCCCCCCCTTCTCCATATTTTTAGTTTGATAGCCATTACAAAATTCCGGCCTACATTGTTGACCTTCTTCAGCCGAAATCACACTTAGACTGGCATCCAGTGATGGGTCGAGAGCAGTGTCTCGTGTTTTGTACCATGACTTGCCGCGTTCCTGCAAAAGTGAATTGCTAGCAGTTATGGCAGTCATATGACTCCTAAGTGTTGACCTCCCGACAACGTTGAATTCTTTCCTTCATGCCAAACATCATAATTCTTTATTGAGGAAAGGAACATGAATTAATCATTTTAAAGAAGATTCATTAAAATTTCCGTGTCCCCATTGTTTAGTTAGTGTGTTTTTTTTTTTTTAATTCTTGGCATTAAATTTTCAGTCCATCCGGTTTGCTGGCCTTCTATTGGTCCAGAAGGCGGTCCACTAAATTCCGTATTTTTTTTTCCCAGTGGATTGTTACTGCCTCCATGCTTGGAGTTTTGCTTCCCTCTCTTCAGCCTAGAACACTGCCTTTCCTTACTTTAAGAGTGTTACATTTGCCTCAGCAAGTAACCACAAAGAATTTATGTCGGCAGGGGAATTGGTCATGGATAAGAGGATCACCCTCCTTCTGGCCTGCATGCTTTAACTGCTAGAACAGGAGGAAAGCGGTTTGGGGATCACGGCTCATGCATCATACCTAAGTAGACTCGTCTAGTCCGTTTAATTATTTGAGAATTTAAAACTTTAATAAAGTGACGATGGTGATGGTGGGGTGTCACGTCAAATGAACCGTGATGTGGTCAATGCAAGTGGTGACAAGAGTACACACAGACGGTGTAACAAAACAGTTGGTAGTTTAAAGTTCTTTCTAGTTCCAGAAGGTAGCACAAAAGAAATTCCAATTACCTCACTCAGTGAGAGAGCAATGAGTGGTGGCCTCTTGGTTAAAAGCAGTGAAAGAGATGCTGGTACAAGCAACTGCAACAATATGACTTGACAGCTCAGTACAGGAAAGGGAATTCACATGGCAACGAGGACGCATCATTGATGGAGCACACGGAGTACAGGCGCCGACATGGCTCTGATATACGAGAAGTTTCTGGCATCCTCTTATAAGTCTACAGCAAAGCAGTTAGGCGGATATGACAGGAATAATTGAAACTCCAAGACGACGCCACGTCTCCAAAGCGTCTATTGGTCCTCGGTTTGTTAATACTAATAGTCTTACCAAGAGATACACGAGCAATTGGGTCATGTAGACGGATAAAGGATGGAAGAGGCTTTGAACAAACAATACTGGTGGTTCTCACTTATCCTCCACGTGCTAGACTTCTGTCGAACCTGCATCACATGCAGCGGTTTCAAGAAGCCTCACTCTACAGCAACCCATGCCTACGGAAATCGTGGGTGAATGAAGGGAAATTGATGTATTCAGGTTATGGTTGACTACTTCATAAAAGTAGTTCTAAATTTAAAACTTTGAAAAAGAATGGTAATGCTAATGATGGCGGTGTTGGAGAGGTGTCGCGTCAAATGAACTTGGCTGTGATCAATGTAGGTGGTGACAAGAGCACAAACAGGCGGTGTCACAGAGCACTTGAACAATTGGAATTGCGTTAGTGCCTTAAAGTTCTTTCTAGCTCTAGAAAGTAGCACAAAGAAAAAGTTTCACCTAGGTCAACCAATGAGAGAGCAGTGAGTAGCCTCATTCAACATTAAGAGGGAACTCGAAAGCAGAATGGAATGCTTGAATGTCAATCTTCGTAACTGCAATTAATCTATCAATTAAGCAGATTCTCATCAAAGTGGAGTACGTCAACAGTGATTAGGCATTGAACCTGTCATTCATGTGTGAGAAGAGGGCTCGAACAGTTACATACGTAGAGCCCTCTTTTAATCCACACAACCCTTCCACCTAATTACTCCTATACATTCTGTTCATGATCTTATAGTCTAGAAGATCACTTCAACAGGCATGGTTGCTTGCATTGTTGTCTGAGATCGTTAACTCTGGCACTTGGATGTTTTTGAAGCAGCCAATGGACAGTTCACAGCTTGACACCTTTATTAGACTGATCCTTACTATATCCACATTGACTAGCATGACATGATGAGTCGCGACGGATAGTCGAGGTAGTCACCTGAGTCTAACCTCATCCATTTTGGAAGTGGGATTTTAGTGCATGATGAGAGGATCGCAAGGTTCTATCATTGTACCACCGCCTCGATCCTCGAAATAGTGTTGACTGCACCTCCTCTATTTTGGGGAGGCAGAATGGATTTAGAATTGAGGGGTTGGAGAAACCCAGTTCATACAGTATCACCTTGAAGTAATTCCATTAAAGTGTTTGTTACTTCTCGATATGGTAATAGGCCACTTAGGGGGCTCCTGTGTGGCCTCCAGGCCGTCTCGGTGATCTCCTGATATTCTGTATTATGGTACTACACATTCTAGCAAAGTATTATGACTTTGGGAAAGACTTGAGCCATGAATTAGACCCAGTAAGGTGAAAAGCCTTGGAATGAATGAATGAATGAATGTCTTCAAACAGCGTTCCACCTAATTACTGAGATATATTCTGTTCATGATCTTATGGAATAGAAGATTACTTCAACAGGCATAGCTACTTGCATTTTGCTTGGCATTGCCAACTCCATACGAGGCGCCAGTCAACTTTGGCACTTGGATACTTTTGAAGCAGTCATTTAGGCAGTACACAGCTTGACACCTTGATTGGCAGTCGGTGAATAGTTTGATCGTTGTTATGTCCATGTTGACTAGCTTGACGTGGCATTGAAACAGTGAGTCGTGACGCCTGGGTGTAACCTCATCCACTGCTGTTCTGCCACTATCACCTCCATCAACTAAGTTCTGCAAACTGCGCGTCTTCTATTTTAAGGAGGTGGAAGGGATTTAAAATCGAGGGGTAGGAGGAACCCACTTCATGCAGTAACACCTTAAAGTAATTCCATTAATAACTTCTGAGATTGCAATTATGGTAAACGGGCCACTTAGGGAGGCTCCGCCAATGTACCACAGATGGGTGGTGTGGCCTCCGGGCTATCTCAGTGACCGCCAGCCATTCTTCACAATGGTACTACATTATTCTGGCAGAGTATTATGACTTTGGGAAAGACATGAGGCATAATACAGATCCAATAGGCTGATGAAACTTGGGTTTAAAGGAGTAAACCCTAGAACGTTAAAACAAAGTGCCTTTAGAAAGCCGAGATTCTTTTGTGGAATACGTATTTTGGAATACAAAGAGCCAGTCACTCCACAAACTACCAATTCGGCCTCATTTCGAAATTCTACCTCTCTATTTGGGTGTACACCTTGACTTTACCGAGAGTTACTTAATAGTTGCACTTGACAGACAACTCGGATTCTGTGATGTCTCCACGACACCGTTCTTCGGCGGTATGGTGTTATCAAGCATTGCATGTCGTGTGTGGGTGGATTAAGCTTGTGGTTTTGGTAAAGTAAGCAATATGCATGTATGTATGTGTGTGTATATGAGAGAGAGAGAGAGAGAGAGAGAGTTTGTAGGGCAGCACCAGCATTGACAGGTCGCAATAAACAAAATGCGAATCCGTGTGTGTGTGTGTGTGTGGATGTGTGGGTGTGCGTTTGTGTGTGTGCGTGAATGTTAAGTGCGGGTACTCGCTTCTAAGCACACATACTGTGAGGGTCGAATACTTGTGCACATTTGTGTGTGTGTGTGTATGTGTGTGAACCTAATCAAGTTAAATCTATTACTCCACCTTCCCATAACTGTCACCACCTCAACGCTCATTTCAGTGCTACCACCATTACTACTACTACTACTACTACTACCACCACCACCACCACCACCACCACCACCACCACCACCACCACCACCACCACCACCACCTCCTCCTCCTCCTCCTCCTCTTTCAATAAGCATCCAAGAGCCATGTGAATACCCATGCAACCAGGCGCCGATGAACGTGTATACACCATAAGCAGCCTCTCGATGGTTGAAGTTATCAACACTTCAACAGGGGAAGTTAAAATGCAATTTTGAAGTTGTTGCCAACCTTCTGCTTTGGGATTGGCACGAAGTGATGGTAAGCAAGCCTCTTTGACCCACACTCATGCACATACACACACACAAACTTTATTAAGAGTTTGAGTTCTGTATAATGGAATTTCGAGTTAATCTTGTTTAAGCGGTGCCAACTGGAAGCCCAAGCTTCACGCACTCGTGCTTCTGAAATGCGGTGAATCACACACCCACCTCCTGTACCCTCTTTTTCGGAGAGCTTAGTAACCCAACTGCAGGCCTCGTTTTTTTTTTGCTGCTATGTGCGATTAAAAATCCTCGCAACCATCATGTGTCAGCAAGCAAAATACTATCTGGCCAGTGATGGCAAATGAATTGGAGCAATTTCAGCGGTCCACCGGTCGTGTAACACAATTTAAATCTTTTTTTCTTGCTTGAACAAGACACCAGTTATCTTCAATCTAATTAATCTCTTTTGCACTAAATGGGTTTCTCTTACGTTACGTGCGGGCTTGGTGAGAAAGTCAGGGTATTACGCACAAGTGACGGTAATAACGGAGGTATTAATTAATCCGATTTTTTTGAAAGAAGACGCAAAATAGGCACATGCTACCCTCAAAAAAAGGCAAAAAAGCCAGCCATTATAATTTATTTTCAGGTTACTAGACAGTTTTCTGAGTAAATAAGGGAACCAATAAGAAGTTGCGGAGGCAAATCCGATGTGCCATGAACCAATCATCACGTGATGGACTGCTCGACCTTGAGAGTAGCGCGATTTCTAGCATGCACGAGTTAGCCAATCAGTGCGTTGACTGCAAAATGGAGTTCATTCTCGCGTTGGCAAGTCCTAACTATTTACACGTCATCGTTGCATTTAGCCTTAGAGTGCAGTAATTTTGTAGGAAAAAAAGTGCCTCACTTTTTGCTCTTTTAGCATTAAATGTTATAGGTAATGCAGACTTTTCCCTATCTTTGAGTCGCAATTTTGAGGTCGCTAAAGTGGCGTGACTTGATGAGTTCGGCCAGAAATGCGCAATGCATCAAGCTTGCAGAAAAGTTAGTCACTAAAAATAAGAGGCCCTGAATGCGGCAGAGTGAACCGCGACAATGAGTAATCACCACTTTTATTTACCAAAACGGAGTACTCGGGCATTGAGATAGGCAGCGTGGGAAAGGAATGGCAATCGAAGGCGCTGTCCAATTATAATTGGAAGACACGTTGCCTGGGTGAAGTTGACAACAACTAGTTACCAGGCCTAACCATCCTCCATCTTGGACAAGGTCACAAGGCTACTCTTTTAGGCTTAGATTGGCCTTCAAAATGGAACTCGGGGAAGGTGAGGCTTGTAAAAAGGAGCAGAAGGGAAGCTGAGAACTTGCATCGAGGCGCACCTGAAACTAGTTTATGTTTTGGGGTTTCCTTCCAACTTATAAATTGGTTGGTCGTAAGCAATAACATCCAATTTTCCGCTATTATTAAACATTAGTCCGATATTTTATTCTCTCTCTCTTAGCTACTGAAGTATTTACCACTTTTGTGGTCCTTCAAAATGGCCTTTGACACTTGTGCCTCTCACTCAATCACTTGGATATTTGCCTTCGGGATCCTCGCGAACACTGTTGAAGTACCCTTTGGGTGCTCTTATCCACTGTTATATCGCCTCATTCAAAAGTAAAGAAAAGGTAATTGCATTCCAACCCAGAGCTTCCGATTACCCCTATTCGCTGTTTTGCTGGATTGACGATCGTGCGTCTAATTAGATCTCATGCACGCATTCGCCGTTGCACACTGGCACGGAGGTTACCTCTCAAATGCACGTAAGAGTTTAGTGCGGTACTTTATCAACCTGAAGAGTGGATAACGTCTTCGTTCGTGAAAGAGGCCCTATCTGTGGAGATAATGGAACAAAGAACTGCTCCATCAAAGGAGCACACTCTCTTTGTGGTTTCAGCATACCCACACGTGTGCAGCTGGACATACATGCACATCTGCAGCAGATGTAAGACGGTATACGCAGTTAGGTAGGATTTATGGGCTTGGGCTCCCCTACCTACAAAAGTTCAACAATATGTGAACCTACATGCATGCCTCCGATACCCTTGTCAGTGCTTTGTGTGTAGTCCCGCACAGCAAACACACCCAATTTGCGTCACAAATTTTATGCTCGTTACGCCTTTTGCGTCTTAGGAGGAGCGTCAGTTGGAAATTCATCGTGAAAATAGGAATTATGATTGAGGGATTTGAGATTTTTTTGGTAATCTTTTCTTAATTGAGAGGAAAGTGAAAAAAAAGAAAGGCGAACTACGTGTATTTAGTTTGAAAGTATAAATAAAACTGCAAAATGAAAAAATTTTATGGACTGCCAGTCTCACCTCACTACGCATAAATCCAAACCCACCTAGGAACGGCCTAATCGGGTGCGTGGGAAACGATGACGTCAGTGGCGCGGTTACTGCGTCATTAAAAATCGATTAACCTCTCGCCGCGAGCCAATCAGGTGGCCGCAATTAACTGCCACAGCGCACCGGCTGTATGGTCGGGAGGTGCTCCATTAAATCTGAATTCTTAATGCCCGAGTGGACTTGGCCTGAGCCGACGCTGAATGGGGACGCACAAGCGTGCACATGCATGCAAGCGCTTCACCCGCATCAACGCTGACTTCAACCGCATTAGTTGCGGCCTGAGGGAATGAGTCATCCCGCCTTCCCCCCTATGCCGTTGTCTTCGTCCACTCGGCGCATCGCTCCATACGTGCATGTGCAGGCCTAACGAGCGAGGCACGGAAGTTTAGCTCTTGCGCTTCGTTGCCCTAGTTAAATCCACTAAATGTGAATGCGATACTAAAGCATAATTTTGACGCCGTGAGAGTGCGAATTGTCACTGTATCAATGAATAAACCGTAGCCCGAGGTTAGACTTGCGTGGTTTCACCATGAAAGTAAACAAGACACGAGTCGTCTTAACCACATAAATTTACTCCTGTTTTCCCCAGAAGCCTCGTTACTCAAGCTAGTAGGCTTTCACAACACCACTAATACATCAATCATGTCCTTGGGCAAATTTAGACGTCAGTTCTGTTCACGAAACAATGCAGGATGAGGGAAGAAGCATTTATGGAGTCCTCATGTGAGTCCAACCAATTAGGTAGAGACACGTCGGGCACAATGCAGCCTGGATTCTCACACAGGCTGGAACAGCCGTGTCGTGTGAAAGTGCGATGGCGTTACCCGCTCCAAGCCTACCTACTTTGTATACACTTAACGCACCCTCATCCGGCTACGTCTACGGGTAAGCTTATGTGATTCTTACGTCAATTCAGTCCGAATGTGTGAGTGTAAACGTTCTGCAGCACCATAGGAACCTCAACCGGAGAACAGTGTGTGGATCTGCAAATTAGGTACACCACGACGAAACAGGCGACATAACAGGTATTACCTCGCGTCACGAATTGCCCTTTAGAACATTTGGAAGAAAAATGGCAGCTGTCATTGTCGTTGATGCAATGAAGAGGGAGGTGGAGCTCCTCAGTCTGATTAAACACACAGCAAGAAACGACGCCCTCCTTTTTGTTTGTCGCGACCATGATTCGCAGCACCGATTTACTGTTACTATTTCTCGTATCAGAAATGCAGGTGAAACATAACAGTGTAATTCCACAGTGGAGAACGTAATTCCGCCCTCGTTTTGGTCCCATTATCCGGGTAAAGGACTGCAGCAAGGGTAGCGAGGCAATATCCGCTTTTAAAAGTCCCCATGTCCGTCATTACTCTCCACACTTTATTTAGCGAAAGAGCATAGTCCATAATGGAATTGGTTCCACTGAGGAGCATGTGAAACCAGCTAGAGCTTATACATTTCCACCGTTTCATATACATTAAAATGGGCTTTTGTGGATGCGTTGTGAAACCTCCACGTAAGCAAGCCTCCTGGATAGCGTCGTGAGCCAGCAAACGGGGCTCTGCTAGAAGCGCGATTCACGCCCATTCAGATGCCTGATCAATGTGCTTGTTGCCGTGTTGTGTGCACGTTTTGCGCGCTAGCGCACTGCCTTTCTATTGGCTGATCACATCGGTGCGACCCAGGCGCTGACATCGATTAGTATATGCATACCAATCAGAAGGCGGAATTTCCTTGACAGGCGTTGGCTGGCTGTGGGGCGGCAAGACACGCGCCTCGTTTGGTCATTCCGAATTCTGTCTTGCTCTGCTCAGCTTGCGCGAAGAGTTTGCTAGAATGCTAAGAGGGATTATTGATAAAGAGGAATGAGAGTAACTCGATACGTCTGGATTACTAATTTACCATCAGCGTTTACAGAAGAAGAATTACGAGGAATTTTGAACAGGTAGTCTGTCCTGCTTATCCACAATTTTAATGCATTAGACATATGTTAATGACTTGGTTTATTTTTGCAGCTACGGAAAAATTCAAGGCGTAAAAATTGTTGATGACGGAGCAGTCGTTACTTTTGCTGAGACCAAATCCGCGACGAAAGCTATTGAGAGTACCGTAAAACTCCGTAAAAATATTCTTAAAATGCAATATTGTGAATCTTCTGAAGTACCGTGCACCGATACGCCTCAACAAAGATCTGATCATCGGTAGGGTGACCTTTAATCTCATTATTGATATAGGTCGGAGTCTATGTCAGACTCGAAGAGCGTAGCTGGTGAAATTGAAACCGATAGTACCTCGTCATCCCCGTATAGCTCACATAGCTCGTCTCCGCCCACTGCTTTTGCGAAAAGGAGGTAGGTATTTTTCTCATTTAAGTACACGTATGCTAGTTATTCACCGGTTAGGCGCGACAGTAGGAAAGGTAACAGCGGATCCCAGGACCGGTCCTTGAAATACGATTCTCGTGGCACCCGCCGCCAGGATGGTCTCCGTGGATTAAAGATTACTCAATTACCTCTCAGGTCGTCCGATACCAATCTGCGTGAAGGATTATTTCATGAGTACAAGAAGCATGGAAAAATTACTTCGCTAGCCATAAAAGGCGCAGGGTCCAACCGCTTTGCACACATTACCTTCAAACTCAGTGAGGATGCCGAAAAGGCCTATGAGCATTCCAAAGGCAAAGTGTTTTTCGGTGTGTCGGTTCACGCCGAACTCGTCGACGGTCTTGACATTGAAGACCCGGATCTATGTCCCCCAGAGCACGCTATGGATGAGTACCACCCGAAAGCAACAAAAACCCTTTTTGTGGGGAACTTATGCTCTGCAACTATTACCGAGGTGGAGTTACAACGTGTTTTTCAAGCCTATGGGGATATAATCGAAATCGATATAAAGACTCAAACAAATCAGCCTGGAACATCGTATGCTTTTGTTCAGTACACGGACATCAAGAGTGTTGTTCGGGCACTGAGCGACCAGGAAAGCATAACGATTTCTGGGAAGTCTGTAAAACTGGGTTTTGGTAAGAGCCAACCCTCCAACGTCGTTTGGTTGGACAACCTTTCACTCAATGTTACCGAAACGTTCCTCATGCGACAGTTTGGACGGTATGGTCGTTTGAAGGACACCGTGGTGGATTCGAAACTTGGTCGTGCACTTCTCTACTTTGATACAGTCGAAGCGGCGCAACGTGCTTTAAATGAAACCCGAAATCGTTCTCTCCTCGGGAGAAAGGTTCAAATTGATTATGCCACTCTGGAGTGCCAGGTTGCGTTTATGGAAAAGTTCGGAACAGTTAACAATTTTTATGGGAAGTACAGGTATGCTTGCGTTTTGTTTCTGTAATCAAGCTGCACTTTTTGCAGGGATAAATTGCGCGAGATAATTGAGGCTTACATGCCCTGTGGAAATTTGGTGTCTTATCTGGAGGAGAATAGGGGGTATGTTTGTTTTTTAGACGGTTAACATATTTCTCTTTGTTAGACTGCCCGCATTGTTACTTCATTATAGATCCCAAAGTGGGTTTAACAGACGAACAAAG
Source organism: Taenia multiceps (assembly GCA_001923025.3). Classification (NCBI taxonomy): domain Eukaryota; kingdom Metazoa; phylum Platyhelminthes; class Cestoda; order Cyclophyllidea; family Taeniidae; genus Taenia; species Taenia multiceps. Next base: position 58,958,247 of record CM010311.1, on the reverse strand, counting down.
GATTTAGCTGCCTTGATTGGATCGGCTGATCCGTCGAGGTCTAGCAAGTATGGATATAATAGACCATCACATCACTCCAGCTCGCGTAATGGATCACCAGTACGGGGATCTATGTATTCAAGGGGTTCACCGTCAAGGGAATACACCAGTTTATCTGGAGCTAGTTTCCGTAACGGTGGCGGAGGCTTACTCTCAAGCCTCGTTGGATTATCTAGCTACAAGCATCATTCGTGCCCTGGTGACTCACCAAGGGCTTCATCGAATCGCGATCGATCAAGATATCCCCAATGCCGCAAGTCAGTTGCTCCAAGTTCACTTGAGTGCTCCCGAATGTCGAACGGAGGAGGATCTTATCAGCATCCCATGGGGTATAGCAATGGTGATGTTAGTCCACACAGACAGCAATCATGGTCCAACGGCAGGAAATATCACTACGCGGCGTCAACCTGCAGCGATTCATCAGTAGAGCGAAAGCAGGATAAAAAGGAGTCCCGTTCACACAAACAGGGCTTAGAACGTCAAAGGATGGGTTCAAGCAAGCGGAAGGCGTCTCATCGGACTGCTCTTGAGCATCATCGTCACAGGGACGATCCCCCCTCTCCCCTGGTGAGTTCTGGCCGTCGACATTTGCGGAACTCAGCGGTATCCACCCCCGAACTAAGTCAGCCAACGAAATCTGGCGAGGGAAGTGGTGATCCTCACAATGCTACAAGGCATATGGGCAAAGGAAAGACTGTTGAAGTCTCGCGCTCGTTTGGCCAACAAAAAATCTCCGTCATGTCTACATGCTCCTCCAATGGTGAGACGCTAACAAAGTTGCAGAGGGAACGAATGGAATTGTTGATGAAATTGTCCATGGTGCAGACAAAGCACAAATCCGAGGTTATAACTTCTGGGTCCTCTGCTCAGGCGAACTATAACGGGTAAGGAAAAAACTTGATCAATGTTCTAACGATACTTTTAACTTCTTGCAATTTCCATTCATTTGCTTGATACATTAATTAAGTTCTATGGATTTTGTGAGTGTTCTAGTATTTAGTTAGCTTGATTCGTGCACCTTATTTTTGAGCGCTTTTTATTCTTGATTGTTTAGTCGTGCGAGTGTTAGCCACTGGTCAGCGGGTTGATTGTCTGTTTTAGGCTTAATTTCTTATGATTGCATTATTTTTAAGGCTTACTTTATTGCGCTTTACAAAATCATCCAACTACATGTGTATTTCAATTTGTATTGTTAAAGGAGTTGTAGGTGCAATCATATGCTCGAATTTATACTCGCATTTTCAGTTACTATTGAATTCTTTACAAACAGGAGTCATGAGCATGGCAACTGGCTCGTTTGTGAAGGTTAAACTATTTCGTTGTAACGGTTGATTGATGGTACCGTCGCCCCTAAAGACGTATGGCAAACCATGAACCATGCAATAACCTTATTAAACTGGTACAGTTGAACTAAATTCAACCTCTTAGGGTAAAAGTGAGATCAGCATAGTTAGAATCATAACCAGAATGTAGTTCACGTTGTGCTAAAATGAGTTTTGAATTTAAATACAGCGCCACTGCTGCTCCTTTTAACTTCAGGGTGAATATGAATTCGATCGGTTCTGCGGCACTGCCGGAATCGCAACCTATCCGAATTCCCACCAAAGTAGGGAGCGACTTTGTTGCCTCTGCAAGCTCAGGCAGTGGAGGACAAAGCAGTAGTAGTGATCCTGGTGATGTTATGTTTTCCCCAAACATTGGGCCCCGAGCGTCATCAGACCGATCATCACCATCGCAGGCCTCACAACCACCTCCTCCCCCGCCCCCTCTGCCCCCGCCACCACCGCCGCCTCCGCCGCTGCCCCTACGACTCTCGTCAGGGGTCGTGCCGTCACCAGGCCTACCCACTTCCTCTCCTCTTCCCTCTTCCTTCGATTCGATCGCCTCACCCCCACCTTGGGATACTCACTCAACGACAATAGAATCTGATTTACCTCTTCTCGCCGCTCGTATGCGTTCTCCCATATTCTGTTCTGATCCCCAAATGCTACCTGTTTCCGCTCCACCTTTTACCTCAAAACCGGATGAAATTCATCTTTCCTCGCCGAGGATGGCCTCTACCAACTCGCAAAAACTGTCCCACGACTCCGATTCTGAACAAGCTGTTGACGCGTTGGACTCCTCTCTTGATGAACGTATTCGGCGTTTGGATGCGAAGCTGCAGCATTCAGAGAAAATTCGACCTACTGTGGATTATAGCAAGTTTCGCATACGTCGAAAAAGTGATTTAATCACGTCAACGACAACCAATGCCTCTTCTTCACAAGCCTCTGTACCCATTTCCACATCTGTTGTATCAACAGACATCACTATGTCTCCTTTGCGGCTATTCGCCAGTCCGACCTCCCCCGATGTGGTTAATTCGACCACGTCACCGGGTGTACGACCCACTGATACCTCGGAATTCGTTAAGAGTATGCTTTCTTCAGGTAGGTCCTCGACCAAGATCAACAATGTGGATTCTATCGTTTCCTCGATTTCTAATCAAACGATTCCTCATCACTTTCATCACTCTTATTCACCGCCACCGCCACCAACTCTTTCAATCCCTCCCCATCCTTTTCCTGCTCCCCATGATAAGTCAACTCTCTTGAGTCCCATCACACGGTCCCCTCTCCATACGGCGTCTCCTACATGTGGCGGCAATGTTAAGAAACTTGAACATCCCTCCGATCTGAAGCCACCACCACCATTACCTCTACTTCATACAAACTTGCGGACCTCAACGCCTCTACACAGCGCTCCCGCAGAAGTCTCCTCAACTCCGTCACCCTCTACCACGGCGTCCAGTGGTTGTTTGAGCCGTTCTCCAGGTAAAAGCACTGGGAGAGTACTACAAAGTCCAGGAATTAAGCCCATTTTGAAGAAGGATAACGTTATCAATTCAACTGCTCCCCTAACGCCCAAGGCGATGTTGCGATCAAAGGAGGCGCAAAACTCGACTCAAATGAAGGATCTTTTTCCTCCACAACCGGCTCAGACTATGCAAATCCTAAAGAAGAAATCACAGCAAGCGGTGTCGCCGGGGGAAATCGAAAAAGAGCCGATTTTATCGACAATCTCATTGACAAAGCCGCTCCCCGATAGGTCTGTTGGGCATAAAAGAAGACTATCCGCCCCTTTAGCACCACATATCTCGCCCAAATCACCGAAAATTTCGGTGCCTTCAAAGGCAAAATCCCGTGAAGATGGAAAAACGGATTGTTTTTTGCCAAAATCAGCATCAGACAAGAAGGAGGGAGAAAGAGCTATTTCCCCTAAGCCTAAGAAGGCATGTGATGCTTCTCTAATTCCTGTAAAGTCATCCAAAAGGCAGCTTGTTTCTCCGCCCACAACTCCATTTGAACGCAACAAACTTCACTTCAAGAAACTCACGAAAATTCAAGCAGCTCCTGGTGGCAAAAAATCGCAAACCACCACCCCTACCTCAAACACATCGTCAAAATTCCTGAAGTCTCCCTCAGCTGGGCCGGAGTGCCGGAGTGTCACTTCAAAGTGTGATTCTAGCACAAAGAAAAAGCGACTAAAGAGGAAAAGACAGGAGAGCGATGAAGAAGATTGGAAGCCTCAGGGTGGTTTAGAGTCAATAAAAGTTGAAGACATTGTCACAGATGGGGTGCTTTATGAAACGATGTATGATAAGATCAAGCGTAGGGGAAACAAGGATTATATGAATGATCGCTCCGAGGCTAAACCGGAGGCGCTTAAGTCTCTACTCAAGTCTAGAAAGCACAAGGCAAGTGGTGGAAATAAGGGTATTGAACAGACGCCCTACGAATCGGAGAAGAACTCAGATGCTAATGATGCACAAAATGAGCCCAGTTCAAGGCGGCCCAGCAAGAAACCACCTCACTTGACGCCTGAGTCTGCTGAACCTAGGCGTCCTACTAAGTCGTTTAAAAAATCACGTCTAAAGCGACCTGAAAGCGAAGGCGGTTCGAGCTCTGAATCTGATAATCACCTACCAGTCGAGGTTCCATCAAATAGAAGAAAGAAGGTTTTGTCTGTGGCGCGCAAACGTCGGGCAAGTGGGGATATCAAGTCGAGTGGTACATCGGCCAAGTCCAAGAACACTGTTGTGAAACGGCGTGTGGCTCGTAAATTAGTCACCCTTTTCTCCAATTCAAGCGACAGTGACTCCGACTGCTCACCCTCAACCAGAAATCTCCCGAGGGCCTTCTTTCCGGAGCGTCGTCGTTCAACCTCAAGATCTTCGTCTACTTCATCTACTCCGCAAATCAGCCGATCCTGCAGTCCCATCGCCATCCACGAATGCGATAGCAACGGTAACAATAATAAGAACGATGATGAGACTGGAGATTCCGAGGAGACTGCGATTGATACATTACCTCTGCTCGAAAAACAAATTAGTAATGTCGAGAATGAGGAAGAGGAGGGGGTGGCGGTGGCCCCGGAGGTGGGGGCGTCTTCATCGCCACCTCCAGCATTACCCGTCACAGAGGAGTTGAAACCGGAGACTCTCGCTGTTGCGAAACAAGAGAAAGATGTGTTGGCGAAAGACGAAAAGGCGTCAGATCCTGGAATTTGCACTGTCGTCAGGCCGTCTCGATCATGTGGAGGTGGCCTTATTCTCACGTCTCCCCTGGTAAAACCGGAAGCGGTAACGAAAGCAGAGGAATTGGGTGATTTCGAGGAATCCGGTCTTGCGTTACTATCTTCCGCAGCAGAGGCCGAGGCAATCAAACAAGAGACAGAGGAGTTACAAAAACCAGCTCTTTTGTCGCCAAAGCCATCGGCGCAAACCCAACCTCTTACTCTCTTAGCGCCCCTTTCCGTCATCCCAGCATCTGCTTCCGTAAGCCAGCAGCATATCGCTTTGGTTGTTAATTCAATCAGTAACGCCTCATCAACATCACAAGATCCCACCTCGACTTCCTCCACTTCCAAGGGGCAATCGACATTCGTTTTGGCGCCTTCCACTTTTTCACTCGTCACACCAGTTGCTATTCCCACTGACAATAAGCAACTAGTTGTTAGTCGAACTCCTCTTCCTCAATCGATGCCGGACCCGCCGGCACAGAACAAGGTGTCCACCACTAAAGCCTCCTCTTCCAACACCAACATGACGGAATTTGTGCAGCATATAATCGAGCAGGTGACACAACAGAAGAAGGAGGAGAGTTCTCAGAGTCAAGAGAAAGTGAGACGAGCTAAGAAATCGGCCCAGCAGAATTGTTTGCATGCTTCCACAGCAGCGGCAACACCGTCGACCATTCGTTTCCCTCCAGAGTCCTTGCACAAGCCGTCGCAAACGGCGCCAACTTTGGTACTGCCACCAACACAACCTGCCTCAATGCCTGTGGATCCTTACGAGCCGAACTTCGATGAACCAGAAGCTGCAGAGCTGGTGCAGCCACCGAGTAAGGATACTGTAGCTGAGGTAATAAACTCTGTGGTCCACGGAGAATTCGAGCAAAAGGACTATGTGCAGCGTCTGGTGAACGGGACGCGACTGCCTCCCTCCGGACACAGTTCCATGATCGTAACTGCAAGTGAGATGGCGGCGTCGGCAGCGGTCAATGTGCGACCGGCGCTTAATTCTACACCGCAGATCAGTCCATTGCCACCACAGGAGCTGTTGGCGGCTTCACAACAGTCTATTAGTATTTCTTCCAATTCATTACTGCCATCTCAGTCACCACCCTCAGAAGCGTCGAATGCCTTGGATGTGACACCAGTAACCACTTTTGCCGAAGGTTCCAGATTTCTGCCAAAAACCATTCAGGCACCATCCACCATTGTCGTGGTAGGTCTATTTCTATCGCGATTGAACTGTCGCGGTTGTTTTTTGCCTCTCCTGATAGGGTCCCAGAATAATGTAAATAGCTACTCAAAGGTGCAATTGATGTTGTCTTCAGCTTAAATGCCTTTTCTGACAGTCGCATATGCTTTTCACAACTCTAGTCGGTGGTTGTTTTCTAAAACAACCTGGCAACGCCTAGGCGTAGTTTAGAGTTGATTAAACTTGTTGGGTAGGTGGCGGCAGAAAAGAAACGTAGAAACGGTTTTTAATTGTGCGCCACCTTTACCAAGTCACGTTTTCGAAATGTTTTTACATGGCAGTTCACATGACACTGGTGGCCTGTCGTTCATGCTTTAGTGTAGCCGAATAAAGTGTTCGCGTACTTGCATTTCAGACGTCTCCTGAGCCATTATTGATACAACACCAACAGCAACCAGCTCAGCAATTGGTGGAGCCTTCGCCCATTAGTGAGCGGTCATCTATCCCAGCTAACATCCTCAGTCCACTACAAGTCTTCACTTTGATGGCCCCAACGAATGCCAAGTCTTCTGAGGTGGTACCTCAACAGATCTCGCCACAGACGCAGCCACAGTTGCAAGAGATTGCCGCCTGTTTTGCCAAGAATTACTTTACTCTACTCAGTCAAGGACCACCGCCGCAGGCTTTTGTGGATGCTGTCGACTCGGCGAACAAAAACTCACCCAATTCAGTCCACCCAGCCGCTCCGCCACCGTCGACGACATCACAAAACGTAGAGTTCTACGCTGCCGCCACTATGGCTGCGATGGCCGCTATGTCGCCCTCACCCTCCGAGGCAGCCGCGGCGGCGGCAGCAGCAGCAGCAGCAGCGGCAGTTGTCGTTTCTTCTCCCAAGCAGCATGCAGCTCATTTTTCGCCGCAGCCGCATCCACTGCCTGCCAATTTTTGGTGGCTGGATCCTCAGTTCCTTGAGGATGTGAGCCTCCATTTCAAACTACATTCTTTAACCAGAGTTCATTTGATATTACCTGCTTCTGTATTTCTTGCATCATTTTTGCTGGTAGTTGCTTCTAATTATTGAAGAGGGTGATATAAGATGTGAATTGAGCCAAACGTTCCTCCTCCCGCAGCTTCAAAGAATCTTCCTTTTTTTCGGGTGATGGTATTGTTTAGAAAAACCAAACCTTTACGTCGTTGCCACGGCCTACCATGTGAGTCTGGTTTTAGGTCAGCTTTTGCGGTCAGTGTCCGTTTGCGTTGCTAACCTTGTGCGACCCATTTTAAATGTGCCACTGGGTCGGTCATGAAATTTAAAACAATACTTTTTTTCTGTTCCAGTTTATTCGATTTTAGAATGCGTTTTGTTTTATGCAAGACCATATTAGATTTAAAATTGCATAAATAAACGCAATCGCAAGGCTGAAAGTTCTTTCTTTCAACGACCTATTTGCGGTTGTTATCTTTAATGTGGATGAACTGAAGCAAAGTGACTACATGTAAAATGAATGCCACCTGCTGAACTTTTAACGGGAATAGCCTTTATTCGGTAGTCTCGATTTTGACAGGCTTGTAATATGGCCGTGAAAAGGTCATTTCCTCAGCCTCGAGAGCATTAGTGAGCCGTCTCGGTTCTGCCTTTGTGGACAATGGACGAGTGTTTCTTTTTGCGGTGACAACATTTTTTCCCCCCACAGAAGCTACAACTGGTGTGGCGAGGCTGCATGTCCTTGAAGAACGAGCGAGCGTCGGTGCGAATGCTTTATCTGGCAGGCAATCAGGATTTGATTCGGACCTGTCTGCAATTGATGACGGTGGTGAGCGACGAATCAGGTGGAGCGGCCTGGGTATTGCGGATAGCCCAACGGATGCGGTTGGAGAACTCGCAACTAGAGGCAGTACAGTGGAAGTTGCGTGAGCCCGCCAACTACTGTATGTGCCTGGCTCTTGCTGCGGGCTCTCCACCTCCTCCGTCTTCCACCAACACCACTGCCGCTACCGCCGTCACCACTGGTGCCATGTCACGGCGGACCTATGTGGAAGATGGCTACTTTGCTCAGCAGAACATGGCCTTGCAAAATGTCATCACTTACTTGCAGGACAAAACGGCTGCCGGCATTATCAGCTGTCCCTCTTCTCAAGAGGTGCGTTTGTGTCTACTCATGCCATGGTCGCACACCTTTGTCTGCACTCCATCCCGTCACGTGAACCACCGATTGACCTCACGGCCTTAAGCTTTTACTCAGGCCGACAACCCAGTTGAATGTGTTCATGGGCTGATGTGTTTTTAAGGTCATCCACCTTTATGCAGCCTTGATCACCGGACGCATTAATCGCGTTAATCGGCCGATGCAATTGAGGCGTTTGTTTGTTTGTTTGTTTGTTTTCAATTCATCGGATCTTTACTTGCCTGAACCTACGACCCAATTCCTAAGGCTAAAAGCACTTGAGGAACAAAAATCGAGGTTATCAGTCGGAAAGAATTCCATAACATTCTCGACAACCTTATTTTCTCGCATATGTTTTTTGCTTCGCTTCGTGAATTGGACACTTTAATTTCATTGTCGTTGTCGACGCTTTTCGTGAATTAAACTGGGTGACTCTCCCATCACAGTTCCAAATGTAACAACTGTTTCACTGTCTCAAGGACAATCACAATTTTTGATAAATTGTAATTCATTTTGTTTTGCAATTATGACTATCTAACGTGGAATTGTATTCACCACCAATGGTGAGGTTTTGTGCGCCTAATCCTGCAAATGCTAAGCAAGCACTTGCATTCAAATGACCGACCTTTGGTGACGACATTAGCTGCAGGTCATTGCATAATTAGCATCATCATTGTCGCTGCATTCCTCGATCACACGCAATGTTACCGGTTTGTGCACACACCAGATGACCCGAGAGAAGTGATGATTTGCTACATCTACGATGTAATAAACCTACGTAGAGTAGCGGGCTTTATGGCCGTGTGCTTTCTTAGAATGGTACCGCTGTGAATTATGGGCTCTAGGTGACATTAAGGAAACTCTCTCCATCCCTCTCTCTGGCCTTTTTACGTGCTCCAAAGTATTGCCTTCCGTGTATTCCCACTGTCATTCGGCGTGACCCATTGTGATCCAGTGTGCTTCTTTCGTTTTTGTTTGTAGAACCCCTTTGTGATGCACATCTTCCCGCCGTGTGACTTCACAACTGCTCAATTGCGATACCTCTCGCCAGAGCTGCAACAGACCCTGACGCAGAGTGCAATACCCTTCATGCTTATTGTTGTCGTGTAGAGAAATGTAGAGGAAAGAAAAGGAAGGAAAGAAGGAGGCCATCGTCGATTTGTGTGTCTATCCGTCCATTCCGGACCCGTGCATTCATTCATCCATCCATCCCCTCAGGCGAGTCGCAGCACAGCAACAGCAGCAGCAGCAGCTCCCTCTCCTCTACAACATGCAAGAGAGAAGTGCGATCTGCAGTCGCATATGCATCCACACACACACACACGCACATCACACGAACGCATGTGCGTGAGGGTATGGGAAGGCTAGTCTGCACGTATCTGCGCGCCTGCGTGCGTGTGTGTACGTTGCCTGTTTATTGATCGTGAGTCTGATTGGCTGACGGAGTCCGTGACCTTGCTGTGTGGGTACGCGTAATCTTGTGTTACGTGCGCGACCGTGGCAACGAATCAATATGTGCGCGTGAGCGCGCTTCCAGTGTTTCCGTGACTACTGCTACTAACGCAAGCATTAGGCTGCGGCGGCGGGAGCGGCGCTTCGCACCAGGTGTCGTGCAAATCTTAGTCTTGAGAAATCCGGCAATTTGTTTTTTTCTTTCTTTTTTTAAAAAAAAAATGATAAAAGCTCTCGACGCAACCATTCACTCACACGTGCAAGCGCAATTCCTGCTCTCTCTCTCTCTCTCCCTCTCCGTTCTCCCCTCCCCTCTTTGGCAGCAGCAATTGATGTAATGAAATAGTGTCCAGTGAAGGTGTACATAAAAATTGCCCGTTTGAATGTCTCCCTAGTAAATAATGCTCCATTTTAAATGTGTATATAATAAAAGTGTGTTATTTGTGGACAGAGAATGTCTCCTATTATTATTCCATCACTTGAACTGGTTCAGGGTGTCAGATCCCCTTCAACGTGATATCTTTTTCAATCATAGTGTTGTTCGCCTGCACCAATTTACAAACGTTTTCTGTTACGTCCATCAAGAGGTTGCGCGTAACATGGTTGGTTTTGATTCAAAAGGTGGAGTTAGCGCAGGCCGTCCCTTCATTGCGAGGTTCTCCGGGGCAGGCCTTATTCGGGCGGGTGTTCAGTTCGCACAGGGCCAAGTAAGGCCGTGATGCTTCGCGGTCATGCGCTTCAGCTTTTACTTTTTGCAATTTAGCCTGGCTGCATTTAATACGTATCCTTCGAGAGGGCGAGTGGGGGAGAAGGAGTCACCTTTTTTAAAGTGTCACCTGAGCGGGAGTCGTTACTTTAATGGCAATCATCTGCGTGTTTTAAGACCTAGCAACATTTGGGTGACATGGCAACGGCTAGTGTTGTGGTGGTCGAGCCGTTCGTGATGAGCGGACTGGGTGCAGTTTTATTCGCCGGCACAAGTCACGGTGGGCGGACAACCTTCTCGTAAGTTAATTGCTTCTTGCCTCGGCGCTTGTCTGGACTGTCTTCTAACTTTGTCCTACCTCGTACCATCCAATCATTTATCTTACTCTTTGTGGTCCAGGAGGAATTGGTCAAAGTGGCTACAAAGCGACCCTTCCTAACTGTGCCTACTCGGGATTACCAATTTGGCCTGGCGATGTGCATTCCCCTCTCAAACCGACGGAGTGCTTTAGAAGATGAGGGCTGTTGCGCTGAAGTTCACGCATTGCCTAGAGAGAAGCAAGCCAACGAACGAAAAGGCAGTCTGACAGATGCTCCCGTAGTCGCAGAGAGACGATGAGTTCTTGTGGTTTAGCCGTGCGAGGTCCATGCGACTTTGGGCGCCTCTTCCACCACTGAGGGGAGGCAGGCAGGCAGGCCTATGTGCCACTCAAGCGTCTCATCTCACTTTACACAAAAGTGGTTTTGTCGGCTCGGAGTAGGCCACACGCACACGCACACACCTACACACACAAACACACGAGCCAATTCCCTTTCCTCTGGTTTGCTTGACTTGGAGGTGACGCCGGATGGAGGAAAGAGAGTGGAAGGCGTACTCTAGCCCCTCAATGTCACTTCGAAGCATATTTGTGTGCAAAAAAAAGGCGTAGATTTTTATGAGTGAGGAGATTGCGTCATAAAAAGCTAATGGGTAATTAATTTATGCATCCATTTTGTTGCCTACCCACCCCAAACACAGCCTCACAACTTTTAAGGAAATTTTACTGCAAAAAAGACTTTGTAGTCACGATGGTTCACCTTCACCGATGACGAGTGTTGCACTTTTCCTTTTTCCCAGCCTCGTTAGAGAGTGCTTTTTGAGTTGCCGCCTTGATTGTTGCTTTAACCCTTCGTTTAGGCTACGCAAGTGCCCAAGGCCCTCCTGCTCATCCCATCAGGCCCTGAGTCCCTCGTCCTCGGACTAATCTCGATCAAGACAATAAACAAACATGTATCTAACGTTCTTTGGAAAAGAGAAAAGCATTTCCAGCTCCCCAGATCTTTCCCGAACACCGTCAACATCGAGAGGGGTGAAGTGGGAGGGAGGGAGGGAAGGAAGGTAGGCAGGGGCTACTGAACTCTCATCCCAGAAACAATACCGCCCAGTGGGTGGTACAAAGACCCGCCAAGTCAAAACGAAGAGTTAAACAAACAATCAAAGTGGTACACGATAATGAGCACAAGTGAAAATTGTTACAATTGTGGCTACGCACAAATGGTAAACCTACCCCATTGTTTGCAATACACTCCATTAATTTCGCTACACCAATGCAGGCCCAATGGGTACAACCGTGGGATTTATAAATTTACGCCCCTATCCCAACCTACCATTCACATAAATATTTATCAAAAACGAAAAAAGAGCTAACAAATTCCACCTACTCTCCATGCTTCTCAAACACACTTTTTAGAAAATCTTCTTTAAATTCTCCTGTGTGTGTGTGCATGTGTGTGGGATGAAGGCACTATGGAAGCAGCTACCTATGGATTCCCTCGTGGAGGCGGCACACCTCGAGGTGGAGGCGTAAATTTTAGTCAAAATTAATGCCTCCACGTTAGTGACAACTTCCAGCACTGCACTTGTGCACATTTTTTGGCTCCACTCGACAGGCGAATGTTGTGTGTTTGTACTTCTCCCACTGTGCGTGTGCCGTCTGGCGGACAGTGTGCCTTGCCTTGCCTTGCCTTGTGTCTGCAGTTGGGTGCACGTCTGTCCGAATCACTGTTGCTCGCATCTATCTTCTTCTTGTCTTGGAAGGCCCCCTTTTCACGCACTGATGTCGATTTGGGAGAGGAGAGTGTGTTGAAGAAGCGTTTGCTGGTGAAAATTTGTCTTGAGGCTGAAATGTTGGTGGGGAAATGAGTAGTACGTCAAGATTACAAGTAACGCAATAGTTTGTAGAAGGGTTGTGACAGCCCAACATTCACCATGGAATCAACCCCCTTTCGTTCCAAGTCTGCAATACCTGGATTGTATGGACAAATCTTCGTTTTGTTTACCCGAGCATTAGATTCGTGTACATTGAACGTGTCCAGGGTAGCACAGCCTCCGGGTTATACCGGTAGCCCCTCAATCCTGCTTTGCATCCTTCGCCTTCAAAAAAGCCTCCGAGTGCCCTATTTTGTGGTAGCGGGGGAGCAAAGCGGAAGGGCTCATGCTGTCTATGGAAGAATCCATGAACCCTGTCAGAAGGGATGAAAATGACGCTCCACCTCCCTTTACTCCAGTCCTGTGCCCTGCCAGGAAGCCATTAGCAACTGAAGCCTCACCAACCGTAACACCGTCTGAAAAAGTTCGCTACTGGCCTGTCAACAGCCCTTGCATGTGGATGACAATGAAGTAAACATGAGATGCCTCCGCCATGGATGAACAGCTCTGAAGTGAGAACATTTACAAGAGGAACAAAAGCGAGACTTGATTTTGCTTTAAATCACATCTCATATGCAATGTTCCAACACCCTTCCCTTTCTCTCAGAACAATTCTCAAACAGGATAAAAATTTCAATTCCAGTGAAATTGCTAAGAGGGATCAGTACCATCGTGGTTAAGTATCTTCTCAATTGTGTGTAATTTCAATGACTAGAGCTGCTGGTTCACACGTGTTCCGCCTTACAACACGGTCCACCCTGTGCTGGCCGATGTCAAAACGACACTCAAAAGAAGAGAGGAGGCCTCTGAAATGTCAGTAGTTCCTCTCAGACCTTCTTCACATCGGGAATGCAGATCTTGTTTAAGAAATATGCCTACTTCAGTCTCCATGATGAAATTAGGACGCTACAGAGCCATTCATAAAGCTGCTAGAAGGTACACCAAGGAAGAAGAATAATGTTCTACCAGTCTAGACGACTAAAGACGTTGAAGCATCTCAACGCCACCAAGATGGCAACAGAACTGGTAGAGATTGAAGAAATTGAGAGGGTAAATGTACGCTATTATTGTTGTCAATGAGCTCTTCACCACTTCCTTAATGCTTCATCAATTGGGAAGGTGAAGGAGTTGGGAGTGTGCGTTGCTAGGTAACCTCAACCATAGTCGCATTGATAATGTCAACCCTCGCCAGCTAGATAAATCTTAGGCATTGTTAAAGGCTACCTCATTTTTGCAACTATTTCAACGAATTATCTTATGCTTGAGAAGGAAACATCATGTGGACAACAAGCCTGTCGAGTATGAGGAAACCCATGACACATGAAATTGACAGTTTACTACAGCAGATCAGTTTATTGTACAACTTCTTACACCTTTTGAGGTTATGCTAAAAGTTCCCTCGAAATGTTTCCAACAGCGTTTTTATGTGTAGTAAACATCAAGTTTCAAAATACGCAATACATCTCCACTCGAAACCTAGACTGGTGTTAGATCTTTTTCACCTAGCCACTCAATCCAAGAAGAGGAGAGAATTAATTTAGTAGCCCACGTGCCTCTCTTACGTAATCCCTTTATGTCTCATTTATCTTTTCAAAACACCCCCTCCCCCCCCCCGCATTTGCAATTTTGAGTAATAACTTGAATTGCCGATTTGTCTTGTGGTTGAAGGGTGTGGGTGAGCAATTGGCGTCTCATCAACGTACTATGGAAAACTCGCCACGACGCGAATGGTCCTTTCTGATGGCTTAAATTGCCATTGTGCATCGATAGGGAATTTCTAGCCACTCAAAGATCAGGGTGAATTGTAGGATTGAAATCTACTCTACGTTTTTGAATAACTAGCTCTGTACCGCTAGTATGTACTGTCAACAGTCAGTTGAAGGCATCTTAAAAACAGGCTTCATGTTTATTGTTTTGATTGAAAAGTAGGGCTCCAAGACTACCTTGGAGAAGAAAGAAGTCATAACACGAGGGCGGAGAATGTGTTGAAGACGTGAAGCAGGCATGGAGAGCTACAGGTATAACCCAGAGATCGTACCATCCAGGAGACGCCCGATGGAACCGACTTGAGTGCCTGAGTAAGCAAACCGAAGAGTTGTTCAAACAATCAGGGTATAAGGAATTTGGGACGAAAGAGGACTAATTCTATGGTGAATGTTGGGTTGTCACAACCCTTCTACAAACTATTGCGTTACGTGTAATCTTGACGTACTACTCATTTCCCCACCAACATTTCAGCCTCAAGACAAATTTTCACCAGCAAACGCTTCTTCAACACACTCTCCTCTCCCAAATCGACATCAGTGCGTGAAGAGGGGGCTTTCCAAGACAAGAAGAAGATAGATGCGAGCAACAGTGATTCGGACAGACGTGCACCCAACTGTGGACACAAGGCAAGGCAAGGCAAGGCACACTGTCCGCCAGACGGCACACGCACAGTGGGAGAAGTACAAACACACAACATTCGCCTGTCGAGTGGAGCCAAAAAATGTGCACAAGTGCAGTGCTGGAAGTTGTCACTAACGTGGAGGCATTAATTTTAACTAAAATTTGCGCCTCCACCTTGAGGTGTGCCGCCTCCACGAGGGAATCCTTAGGTGGCTGCTTCCATAGTGCCTTCATCCCACACACACACACACACAGGAGAATTTAAAGAAGATTTTCTAAAAAGTGTGTTTGAGAAGCATAAGGAGTCGATGAAAGTTGTTTACCTTTTTGGTAAACAATTACATGATTATGCGTTTAAGACACAGACCTAAATTTATAAATCCACGGTTGTATCAATTGCGTCAGTGTCGATGTAGCGAAAGTAATTGCGTATATCGCAAATAGTGCGAAGTTTATTTTATGTGTCTAGTTACAATTGCGCCAGTAAACAGATATGCTCATTCATGAGTCATGCTTTAATTACTTATTTATTTCTTCGTTATGATTTTGCGGGTTCCTAAAGCTCTCCCCCCTCGACCTCCACCGGAGACCTTCGACGTCGAGTCATGTCAGCGGCCTGCCAGCCAGCCCTTCTCTACGTCGGCCGTACATCTTTCGCCGTGGTATCATTACTTCCTTCCACTACTTGGATGGAAAATGGAATGTTGACGTAGGGAAGAGCTTGGAGACCTTCTGGGATGACCGGGCGACCAATGGCGGAGGCCTAGGTGACCCGCGAGTTGTAGCCTTCACTAATTCTTTAAAACAATATCCACCCAGTCTCTCATTGGCAATTTGACTAACTTTCGGTCTCAGTAATGAATCATGTGTTTAGATGCCTCAAAAACACAAAAAAAGTCGTGAATTATGAATCAAAGTGTAGAGCAGAAACATGCACATGATTCAACACTTTTTTCCATAAACTTTTAAACTCACTTACGAAGGAGAAATCACGAGCTGTTACATGGTGAGTGTACAAGAGCTTCACTTTTTGCTGACTAAAATGAATGAATTTATCTCTTAAGGCGACCATTAGTCCTCTCTTCCTTGAACAGTTGAAAGAAGTCTTCATTGGACGATCCAAAATATGTCTCCAAACAGCATAAAGCATTGTTTGACCTTGGCCGATGTGCCCAAGTGCATCAATTCTGCCCACAGACATAAATTATTTTGTCAGGAAAGGGTTGGATAGTTCCCTATGGTCCTGAGTCTTGCTTACAGCCGAAGGAAGACATTAACCTCGACCTGAAGGGCTAGGAGCGCGGTCCTAACTTGGCTCGGAGGTCACGTAGGCCAGCTGAAGAAGAAAGTACCCGCGAAATCAAAACCAGCCAAGGTAGTACAGGATTTGAATAGGGCAACTTTTTAAATATTTGCTGTGAAATTGATCAAATGAAGGTCGGTAGTCGACACGCGATGGAGCGTAGCATTGTACCGGTATTGTAAGGTGGCAAGCATTACCACTAGTGCAGAAAATGTTACAATCTCATTTAGCCAATAGGCGTTTCTACCAGCACCGAATTTTGCATTTTATGCACAGGAGAGATGACTAGGACGCGTGTGTATGTGTGTGTGTTCGCATGTGTTTGTGCAAAAAGAAGAGTCATTTTGAATTTGACCTAGTTCGCGACCTCGTGCAGGATTAGTCAGCTTCTGCCATTTAGGTCTCTCTCATGCACGCACACGCATACATTGCCTCCTCAGGACGTCATTTAACGGTGTCTCGGATCGCGAACCTAAAAAAAAACAATAGTAAAAAATTTTATTACAGAATACTCCTACCCCCGATTTTGTGTGGCTGGTGCAATTCCACCAACATGTCCAACAACGTGTGAGTTTTGGACCCCCACCAACATTTTGGTGGTTAAAATCAATAGTTTATCGATCGGTTTTCAAGTTGGGTGGTTTTTCGGTGCTTAAACAGAAATCACAAGCGCGTGGGTGAGTCATACTCCAAACTTTTACCGATTTGGAGATTAAAACCTTTAATCAAATTATTAACCGACCATTTGATTGGTTGCCTAATTGAGCGGGAGCGTAGCCTACAGCCAAAATCACGATTTTTCGAATTAACAACGTAAGTACTTTATTGAAGTTGGTAATTTTTCCCTTGACATTTCCTTTTATCAAGTAGAGCTGCAATGTAAACAATGACAACAAAAAGTTGTTCTTTTATTCCCAAAATTGCCAAAGATGCGAAGCCTTCATTTGCCTATGGAGGTTGAAGTCAATAATCATCATTAGCTATTCTTTGAACTCGCCTCTTTTAGTCTTATTCTGACACACTTTGAAGCATTTTGCCATCTGGCGTTTGATTTTCCAACTCGGATATAATGTATGATGTATCTTGAGTGAAACAGCCAATTTTGTTGTCTAAAGCTACATCAAGGGGAGCTTATCAATTGCAATGCATCTTATGGTGATTCTTTCCAGAACTGCTTCAAGCGCTGACAAAAGGCAGGTAAAACGCAGTCGAGTCTTGTCTAGAGACGATTAAAGACAATAAAACTGAGAAAGGCGCAACTGACACCCACGTGTCCAAAGCGCATCACGGTTATTCCCCATGTTTCAGGAAGAACGTTGTCTGTTGTACATTAACGCGTAGCACACAAGACGTCGCTGAGGGCGGAGGAATACCTACCACTCGGGTAGACCATGCAATGCCGATCCGTAAAGGGTCTAAGGACTACTGGCATGGCCCGGAGGTACAAACAGCGGTATTCCAAATGGTTCGTTTCCAAAACAGGGAGTTAAATAAACAAATAAGGTGTTACAAATGTAGCTCCAGCACTGATTACATCGATTAAGAGAAAATCCAACCGTCGTCCTTATTTAAAGGTGTCGCCTATCGCAGAGTGTTCATGAATACTAACGCTGATGAATGAACAACAGTGCTTGCTCAGCGGAATCAGAAAGAGAATGGTTTGATTAATAGGGGAGTATGAGACGACTTATCCTTGTATTTATGAGCCATAGCAGCCAGGTGTTGACCTTATCAACGGAGGTAAAGGCTGCGGAGTTGATAGTGTAAGCCCCACCATTGAAGATTATTGCTACTTAAATCAGTAGTATGATGCCTCTCCAAAGCGATGCGATATTTATGCCCACCAGGACCAACTAAGTCTGGTTGGTGGTCGCACCAAGCATCATATTTCATTCTGTAGGATGCGTCGCGTCCCATTGACTTAAACGCGGACCTAGGTTGAGGTTAGAGTGGACTGATAACTCAGGCATAGCAACAAAGTGGAACGATGTTCACAAGCTGGAGGTGATGGCTGAATTGCTTGATTGTAGCTTTTTTGACCTCCTCCACCGTCAGTAAGTGACTAGCAATGACATGATTACTGGGTGGCTATGACACGACTTATCAGTCTGCTCTACTCTCAACCTAGGTCTGCTAGCAAGTCAAAGGGACGCAAAGCTTCTCGTGGAATGACGCATGATGCTTGGTGCGACCACTAATTATGCTTATTTGGTTTTGGTAGGCAGGAAAAGCATATCTCACTGGAGAGGCATCATGCTACTGATTTAAGTAGCTTTAAACTTTAATGGTGGAGCTTGCACTATCAGCTGCCCAGCCTTTCCCTCCGCTGATAAGGTTGACGTCTGGCTGACATTTCTCATGACCTCAGGTGCAACTCAGACATAACAACATAATTGAACGATGTTCATAAGCTGGAGGTGGTGGATGCATTGCATGATCTTAAATTTTTCGTTTTTTTTTGTTAGCTTCTTTTTCTCCTCCAACATGCGTTTCCTATAAATACAGAAATGGCAGCGCCATTAAAGATCGAGGAGCAAACCATTAATTAGACGTATTCAGGTTGGGTGGAATTGTCCAAGATCCAGTTTCACTAAACGATCAAAGTAAAGAAGCGCTCTTTCAAGACGGATGCTTCCGTCAGCTGTTTCCCTATTACTTGAGATTGTTACCGCCTTTAATGTATGTTTTTTTTCGCATCTGAGGAATCCAAAACGCTTGTGAAGACGTTAAATAATGCGTTCAAAATCTTCACACAAGATGGCTCTGTTTTGGCCGAAAGACTAATGTAGAAAAGAATTTAATTGGCGAACCTCAGTGGGGTTGGTTCTCCCTTTTCTAAGAACAGGGAAAATGAAAATGAAGAGCTCACCTAGAGCCAGTGAGGAACGAAGACACCCTTGATGGTGTTTAGTTAGAGGCTTGCGCTGAATCATGAATGGGGTTTCAGTGTTCAAACCAATTCGCAAAGAGGCTCTGCAAAGCAGAAAACGTACTGTCTGTCCACGGTTGAGGTAGCGGGAGGATGACCCGGTGGAAATTCCCTGTGCAAGCGTTCTTAATAAAGATTTCTGGGTGTAATGATAACACAGTGAAAGGGCAGTTTTGTCGTTCTTAAGATCATTGCCACTACTGCCGATTTCATGTGATCCATTTTTCAATGCACTATCCTTGTAGGGACTCTGAGACTACTCTGAAGACGAAGGAAGTCATAATACTCGGCGAGAGTATGTATTGTAGATGTACAGAAGTGACTAGGGCTACTAACATATCGTGGGGACCAGGCCGCCTGGCGGAGTTCCTAGGCAACTCGTTACTAGAACCGGGCGTTAAACAAACCATAGGCATGGCACAGAGCGGTCCTACATAAAATCCAGTTCCATAAGCATGAGGAACTATGCAATGGAGCTTTGTTATTTATAAACAAGATGGAAAGAAGGTAGTAACGAGATTTATGGGCATCTCGAGAGTCATTAAAAAGGATTGTGGTGGAGGCGGTTCAACCATAAACAATGGGATTAATCAGACTTCACAACAGTTGAAGGCTTTGGTACGCGTTTAGGGAAAATTTTGAGTTCTTTTTTTTAAGACGGTCCACTGGAGTCCTTTCTCAGGACTATCGGACAATCGGTGAAATTTCGCTAAAGTCACAAGCAAATTATAATTACAAAGTACTCGACAAATACGGACCCTTCAGTAACTCTTACTCCTCCCCCCAAAAAAAGCAAAATTAGGTGTGTTTTCAAAACGTTTATGGATTTAAACTCTGACAGATCTGTAGTCGTGGATTCACAAATAACTTTTGTTTTAGGGGACGGGATAAAAAAAGAACCCAGTGGGAATGTTACCTTCATTGGGAATTCTGAGGTTCCTGTAGTACTTTGTATGTGCGAGGGTAGAGGAATACTTCGTAGACATGGATTTCATAGCTGTTATTATTTCGGCCCCAAATGCATTGAAGTGTGAATATAGCAAAGAATAATAAAGTATGAAGCAGACAGAATGACTTTTATCTTATCTCGCATAAATCTAGCATAAAAAGCCAAAAGCAAAGTGAACATCATACTTCAGTCAGTGTGGGGTGGCTTTATATTCCGTTTAATTGCTCGTGCTCTTCAGGCTCCGGCATAGCCTCCGGACCGTCTAACACCCACCCAGCTCCACTGTACGATAGTAATTTTTGGTGGTAATGGCACTGCTTTGGACTATTACGACTGCTGAGATGGCTTGGGGTGCTGCATTATTGGCGAACCGGAGCCAGCGAGACAGCCAATCTGGTTTCGACAGACAATTGGCGGGCCCTGATAACGAAGAGGTACATCTGTAGTGCATAAGTAAACCTGTAGAGAACCCTGATATAAAGGCAGGTATATGAGGCACTGACTACGATAATGATACCTGACAAGAAGTTTGACGATGAGGAATGAAGGAAGTGACGCATGGAATGGGGAGTGAACTGTGTATTTTTACTTTGTGACATGACATTTAGACAGTGACATTAGTCACCCAACCCTCCTATAGGCTGTTATGCTCCTTTGCCAATATTGACTAGGATTATGCAACTTCAAGGAGGCCCTTGGGTAATGGGACTGCAACCAGAGGAAACATTAGGAAATTGTAATGACCCATGCTAACAAACCTGTTTCAATTTTTTTCATTATGTAACTCCTTCACCGTAACGTACGTTCTTAATGAGATTTTTGAAAACATATTGGAATTATTTTACATTCGGATTCTTAAAAAGCAAAATACGCATAAGCTGCTATCGATAAAGAAAAATTTGGAATAGCTGAACGGCAAGTTTGTAAGAACCCTTCACATGTCCAATTGAACTACTCCTGCAAAAGCATTGTTTTAGTATGTTACTATCGCTTGTGAGTGCTAGGTGTGCGCATTACGGGAAATGAAAGATGGGTGATTCTGTCTGTTGCAGTGTGCGGTCGGTGAGTCAGTTGGGAGGGATTACTTGCCCAATCTGGCAGGAGTGTGATGAATTTTCCATTCCCGACAAGATTCTCTTGTCTGGGAGTTTCGAACGCCTTTCTAAGGAGTGCAAAAGCGCCGTGAGAAGGTTGACCGAGGTGTCTGAAGTGAGATTCGGAATGACATATAATGCTTAGAATGACGAAAGGAAGCAGGATAAGAATACCTTGAACTTTATGCCTTTCGCAAAGGTGACTTTTGATTTTCAAAATGAAGCACATCGATTACTAAGCTGGTTGAAGTTGGCTGCGAAGACCATTCAGAATAAACCTTTTGATTGTCGAAGTGTTCATTCGCTGCTGATATATAAGGTATATGAACCAAATTATATGTTTGCCATGGGTATTGGTTGTGAACGAATGGAAGCTTTCTTCTACTTATAATGGCGCCTCAATTTTAGGTTTTGTATTCTCTATTTTCAGGAATACATTGGTGTTTTTGCTTCACTAGCGTCAAGTTATCGTCATGTACATTTATTTACGGAGCAACTGTCCCTTTTCGCGCGTCCTGTCTTGTTGTCAGTTACGCTACCGTTTTTGGGGGAAACCACACCGAAATCTGCACTCCCTAATCCACCTTTCTCGCCTCGCACTGTACTAGCAAAGGACTATGCTCAAATCTTGAAACTGGTGGATAGTTTCTGGGTTAAGGTTGGTTCGCAGCTCCAATCTTTCGATGAAAATATTACTGAACCTGTCGTTTTATCAAGTGAGTTTGCTTTTCTCTTCTAACATAGCATTAGAACCCCTTGAAATCTGTTGGTTTTAATCAGAGTTTGGTGCATGTGCTTTCATTTTGTGTTGTAGCTCTGCAGAATGAGGTCTCAGTACTCTCGGCATTGGTTGGTGAGGTAATCGAAAGTAAGTCTTGTTCGTTTGAAAATCATGGCGAGTGCTTCTTATTATTTGTTAAGCATTTTCATGGTGTTCATTCAAATTTGTTGCGTGTTTCCACCGCAGCTCTGTGTTCTTCAGTTTGCGTGCTAAGCTTTTAATTTTTCATAAAATTTTAAGCGACTTCCCATTCCTTCGAGTATTCTTTGGATCACTGTTTAGGAGTTTACTTTCACAATTACTTCGCTTGACTGGAAGTAACTTTTTGCATATCACTAGCGTTACTTTAGTGTCTAGGCTATCCTGGAATCATAACAAATGAAGTTAATAAAATACCATTTATTTGTACACATTATTGTCATCAACTCAGCGGTCGGATTTGCCATGTGTATTCCCATCATAATTTACTACTGGCAAGGTTTACGCGAAGTTGGGTCGTTGTGTATACGGAAGCGTAACGGTGCATTACGTTTACCAGGCATACATTAATTGTCCCCGTACGCCTCTTCAGATGGGGTAGTCGGTAATTGATCATCTTTAAAACTATAAGAACTAATTTTAAACAAAAAACTGCTTTTCTAATGCACCCTACTAGTAAAGTCTCGAGCCTTGGAATGACATCTTCTTATTTTTCCTCGGTGTCTCATAGACATGACCAGTAGTTTAATGATAATAAGTTACTTTGAAATCGGAGCATGTCTAAATGCGTAACAATAGGCTCAGATTATGCCCATAGAATCGCAATCGCAATTTTGATTAAATACGTTTACCAAGAACGTTGCTTTAACAGTCATAGTTTTGCTCTACATAAATCTCCTCGGTTATCGGTTCCCTGCGCTTACGATACTCGCAGTAAGGGGTTAATGTTTGTGTATCGGGTGTTTCCCAATTTTGTGATCTCCCCCTCGGATTGGGTAAGTCCACGCAGTGAAGCTTCTGGACATTGTTTACTACACTCATCTTTGTTCAACGCATGCGAGTACGGGCATCTGAGGCTTTTGCTGTTCCGTTTAGATACATTCAATCGAGATAGCGCTCTAATTGCTTTGTTGTCATGGCGATAGGAAATTGGGTATCTACGGTGATGCCACACAATTGGTCAATGTACGTATCTCCCCACATATGCATATTAGTTTTGGCAAACGATGTATTCCACTAGTGATGTCCGAGAAAACGCATTGTTGGCTCGCTACTTAGCTCTCACCTCTCACCTAGCTTCATTCTAATTGAGGAAGTTTGATGCCTAGTGTTGAGCTGTTTCGCTAAAGGCGGTGGAAATGCTGTAATTTTTCGATTTTAGCGCATTAGAGCCCCACTTTAATGATGAACTTTATTATGCCTCTCCGTAGTGTTAGGTCCCACGACTGGCTTGTATGCGCGTTTTGTCTTATTATACTTGACTGGTTGACTTATGGATCATGTACTGATTGTTGATTAGTTGAAAGCTCAGTTATTGAGCTGCTACTTATCCCACTGCACATTGTGGCACTCATTGTTGCCGGTTGAAGTTAATACTAACCTTTTTGCATGCTCGTATCGTTCTTAATAATTTATGTATCTGGAATTTTCATTGTAGTTTCACGTCTACCGGTTTGTGGCTATGAATGTGGTAATTAAATTCCTGCATTGGTTTAGCATAATAATTGAGAGTAAGTGCTTTTAATTAATGGGGCACTTACACCAGCGTCTGTTTTGCCTCTCCAGCATCGTCCTTCCCTCGTACTCTAAGCTTGGGCATTTACATATAGTTACAATCTACCGTATTCTTTTAGCCCAGAGAAGTACCCCACAGATCATTGCGTGTTTATCCGGCCTACATTCAAGTCACTTGAGACATTCCTCATTTGCTATTAATTTTACTTCGCGTCTGTCTGGTTTGGGTGTTAATTGCTCTTTTGATTCCCCCCTTGCAGAAACTGACAGTATCTATCGCCTTGTGCGGCAGGGTTCGGCAGGAGTGATTGACAAGACAGCTTACAAGGCGCTGAAGGTGAGTATTGGGCTTCTTTCAAATGCGTCTGTTCAGCATTATTCACGTGTAACAATTCCATCGGCTGTGTTTGTTTGTGCACGGCGTCTGCAAATAGTGCTTTGGCTCTCAAGAATGCACTGCTTTCTTCATACCTTTCAAGTGTTTGCGCAAAATTCTTTTTATCGTCCTCCTTTGTGGTCTGCTACACTTGCTGCCTTGCGTAAAACAACGATTAGTTCGCTAGGTGCTTTGCTTCTTCTGCTTTTATTTTATTAAGATTCAGTCCCACCCTCTTGATAGCCTTAGCTTTTATTCAGGTCCCACCAAAGTTAGTCCCATTTGATGCTTGTGGTTTTACCGACCTCGGGCACAATTCTCTATCCTTTGCACGATGCACAGTGTACTTTCGTTTTCGTGTTCCATAACTTAAGCCATGGCTGCTGTCTCTTCGGCAGGATGATTGGTGTGATGAGTCATTGAGTTGTGCATTGTTTTGCTTTACCTTAAGGTAGGGTTGGAATCGGTCCCCTTTCTAGACATAGAGCTCACGAACAGTCCGTCATTTTTGTATGAACCGGGTGCCCATTTATTTTTTTAAGGAACGAATATGATCACTTTTACATTTGATTTTCCCACGGTAAGTTGCAATTACTAAGATTTATTTGAGTGAACCCATAATTTCTTTTTTTTTTCAAGTTATTCTTGATTGGCATTCTTTATTTTACCTCTCTTTAGGGCATAATTTACTTGGGGTTCAAGGGTAGCCTTGTTTAGTAATGAACAAAATATTTTTTTTATCAGATTGGCTATAGGGTAAACTTCGGATTTCCTGATTCTGCGAGGGGTGTCTATTCTGCGAAATACTTCATTATTTGGGTTTCTCACTCTGAAAACTAGTGACTTCTAGAACTAGTTCTTGCCCAAAGTATGTAACAAACTGCAGGGCTCTTTTTTTAATTCTACTTACCCTTTTGTACTTCATTTTAAAAATAGATGTGGAGAAAACAAATCTATGGGATTATTCTAGTGCCATTTTCTCGTGCATAGTTTTGGGTCGAACAACAACTAGATCCCGATAGCATGTTTGGAATATGGCATTTCATTCCGGTGGTGCACACGCAAATTCTTCTTGACTGGAAATTTCTGGTAGAGCAACGATGACCTTTCCCTTTGATGATAGCATTTTAGAACGAAGCATTTCACTGCTCCCTGAAGGAAGTTGGGTTGACCTTCCTCCACCATCTAACCCGCTTATGATGACCTCATTTAATCACTAGGGCCGAATCAAGGGTGCTGATTCATTCTCCCTTGCATTTTCAGCACTGATCCTGTTTCCCCTGCGTCCCCTCTCCTGGCCTAATCTCGCTGACCTTCCATGCATGTGACCCCTAGTTTCATGTTTACTTACCCTAAATGCTTCAACTTTCGGACTTTTATTTAGAAAGAATACGCAATCCTTTTGCATTTTCTTAGGGTTGAAAAGGTGTGCTATGTTAACTTGTGCATGGACAGCGCATGTGCTTTGCTCCGAAAGTATTTAGCTCCCAGCCACTCCGCCCTTAAATTTTATCAATTCGACTACCCTCGTTGAATTTCTTGCCTTTCCACCCTAAAAGGTTAGCCACGAGCCTGATGATATAAATTTGTTCACATTTGCAATGGTTTCTCGTGCTTTGATTTCGGGCTTGATGTGAATTATTTCCTGTGGCAGCTGGTCGACATCACTTTTTCCATGTCCTAGCGAAATCCCACATGTAGTTAATTACTTCACCCATAATTGGAAGCTGATTTATGTGGCTCTTAATTTGCGTTTCTTGAGTGAAAGGTTAGCGCGCTGTCAGAAGAAAGGTGAGACACTTTAATTCAGCCGGTTCAGAATGTAAGGCGTGCGTCCGTCACTTGTAAAGTGGCCAGTGCAGTATCTAGTGCGAATCTTGTGCCTTAACCCCTTTGTGGTGCATTATTGTTTCCGCTATATTGTTTTTATGTGTTGTTTTGATCACCAGTGCCTTGTTCGCCATCCCCTGTATTCAAGCGCAAACAAAAGGCACCATGGAGGACTATCACAGGGGTCTTGTTGTAGTTTGTGCTTTTGTGAATGGGGAGTCGTTGTAAACTGTCCTGTTTTGCCTCCCGGTATGGGTGTGCTCTCCTACTTTTAAACAGCCATCGTGATTGCTCCTCCTTTTTTACCATCGGTGAATTTCATGAAAAAATAGTGGCCTTATTTCCCTTTCATAGATTGAGCATTTGAAGCTGAAGAAAATTTCCCGACGTCTAGATAATGCTCGGGAGTTGATGAGCCACTTGGGAGGTGATAAGGCGAGAAAACCCTGGCTTGACCTCTCCCCTGAGGGGGCTGACACCTTGACGTCTGCTGAAGGCAAAGTGTCCGATCTGGTTAGCAGTGTTTACGAGGTCTGGCTGAAACAGCTTGAACTGCGGGAGATCTTCAAACTAACCTTCAGCAGTCACGCTCCCGATCAGGTGCGCTTTCGAATGCTTTGCATAGCCCTCAATTTTCATTTGTGGGTATCTATCAAATGGTCGCTGAGTGTTTTTCATGATACTGAGGTTAATCCGAAATTACACCTGCTTAGGTTAATCTGTACATGATTTTGATAGTAAGTAGGAGAATTCGGTGCGTTTCCATTCGTCCAGATTAGATTTATCCCAATCTGAAATAAAATAACCAAACCTAACAGGTGCGGAAGATCTATTTGGTAGAATATGTCTCAATGCAGTGTTCTCATTAGGCATTCGTAACTAGAAGAGAGGAATTCACTTGTCTCTTGAATAACTTCCGATGGAGTAAAGAAAATTGTGGTGTAATAAAGATATATTGAGAACGGGCAAGGCTATTGGCTACCCATTTTGCCATATCTACCTCAAATAGAGTTTGAGCGGTTCAACACGACCCATCAAAGCACCAACAATAATAGCCACAAAGCTTTTTAATTGTGTGGAAAACAAAGGCAAAATATGGACTGTGCCTGTTTATTTTGATAAACTGCAAGACGATAGAAATGGATGCAGGAACTTCAGCGAAATTATACTTCTACAAAAGCCCAAACCTGCATTTTTATTCAAACTATAGTAGCGAGTAAATCTTCGGCCTAACATTTATGCACTAGTGGTAGCTTAGATGCATGCAATGCCTCTTCTCATGCGTACATAAATTTTGTGGGACATAAAATCACGAAATTTGCTTTTGATTTTTGGGGTTTGAGGTAGTTCTTTTTGTTTTACCTTTTGTATGAAGTAGAATTAGGTGTATTCTTGCTTACCAATAGAATTCCTTTTTGGAATCGAAATAACAGCATGGAGGTTTCGAAAGTGGTGGTAATTTGTTTTGTAATGGTAATAATAGCGTGTAGCACGAACTATTTGGAAGGATAGCTGTTAATTTTGATCCTGAAAGTAGATGTGTTACACGGTGGAACTAAGCTAAAACTGAGGTTAATACTGATGGAAACGGATTTTTTATACACTAAACATAAGTCAGCGGTAGGTCCTGAGGGGTTGAAAGTAAGTCACTAAGGCATGGAGCTTAATAGCAACCACATCAATACCTTTCTCTTGCGTGTATGGGTGAATGATTTATTTGGCATTTTAGCCATTTTCAGTGGAGGCCAGTCCTCCAAAGCCCAATTCTAATTCCATCTCCTTCTCCACCCCCTCTAATGCGGCCCCGCACGCCGGTGGTAGCATTGGCGGACTGTATTGCTGGCGTCAGCGTCTGCGAACCTCAAAATCCGATTCGTGTCTTCCATGCATGCAGTGCTTGAGACAGTCCGAAAGAGGTCACTACCACCACCACTGCAGACACTACACAGCGAGTGGTGAGTCGGGTTTCGTCAGCGACTCAGATAATGCTTGGCGTCGACGACACCGTTTCCAGCGCCTTCATGAACCGACTGCTCTCGCTGAACAACGCATTCGTCATCACTTTCGTTCTCTCTCTTTTCCCCTTCCCATCAATCTGTTGCGATGTCTTCTCACCTCGCAGCTTTCTGAATCCTCCAAAGGTAACTTTTGCATTTACTCTAGTGTAATTCTGCCATTACATTTGAAGGGAATTCACTCTTATAGTGAGGATTTCTCGGTCTATGCCAGTCTTGTGTGTGAATTTTATTGTGTGGCGAAGCAAAGTATTCTAGCACTTTATTGACTTTTCCAAACTCTGCTTGTGTAATTGTACCTTCTTGGCTTCTCGACCTGCAATGCACAAGTCGGGCCGACTATCAATGCGGCAAACAGCATAATTGGGACCAATGAAGCAAGGTTTATCAGCCTCTTTGTGTGCTAGTTTGTGCGTACACTTTACCATTTTTGTCATGCCGTCACATCTTCCACTTCGGTCTGTGAGTGTGATTACACGGAATAATTGGCACGCGAATACCTTAATGAACTACTATAGAGTAGTCTAGTCTAATTCTACTTTATGGCTAGGGTCTAGTGAATGAGTATTTCAATGGAATGACTGTGGTTTTGTCGGTGCATGCATAGCTTTGGCTGGTGGTAGACGATGTTTTGGTGAGGTGTGTCACGCTACGTACTTCCATGAGATAGTGTGGATTACGTGCGCGATCGGTGATAAATAATTTAACACTATAGTGCCACAAGCAGTTTTGCTTTGAACGAGTGCTGTGGAGCATTTACTTTCCTCTTGTTATTTTATACAGCCTATATTCATCGCACCCAATGTGAGGTTGAGCCACTATTCTGTAAAATATGTTAACTGTCCGATTATATTACCTCATTTATGCATTTGATGGGAAGCGTCATGCACACCTACTTAAAGCCCGTTTTATCCCAAATGTGGAGTGCACAAGAAACATCTGTTTTTGCATGCATCTGCGTGTGCGTGTGTGATTAGTACGGGTGTGTGCGTGGCGAACACGTGGTTCTGGATGCAGACGCTTTGCTTACTAGGCTCTTCTTGCTTTGCGAGTGTCATGTCAGTAATTATTTCGTAGAAGCATCGAGTAATGGTGAATTAGACTGAAGGTTGAAATCGATTCTAGAAATCACATAGATGTGTTTGACAGCTTAATCAGTCCTTCTTCCATCATTGTTACCAAGTTTATGTTCATGACTTTCAGTTGTGCTCTACAAAGTTCATTGGAGCAGTATCTTAACCCCCCACTCACGGAATTATAAGCAAAGGCCAGAGTTGAGAGTGAGACGATTCCACCCTGCCCGTTCAAATGTAGTATCGGTGTGCAAACAGAATGTATCAACTCGTGATTACACTAGATTACTTGTCACGTCCTCCAGTGGAGGCTTTTTGAAGAAAGCCAAGTGAGACTTTTTTCAACCACCTGTTGCACATCCCGTTCATTGTGGCGTTTTTTTTTGCGTTTGACGAACCCATTTTAGCATTGTTTTGGTGAAATACAGACTGACAGGGCGTAAAGAGGACTATTTTAGCAGCCCAGTAGTCAAGGTGTATTTTGGAGGCATAATTCATTCTTTACGGCCTTCTAGTCCATTCACACCACTTGCAGCCTACATGGACATACTCTTTTCATATTTCTACACGGCTTATCAGTCTCCAGACTAATTATTAGTGTCAAGTTGCGGTTTTTTCCACAGATTGACTGATTTAGAAGTTGATTCTAGTTTGTCAGCAGTGTATATGTGGAAACACAGCATCTAGCACATTGCCAAGGCGAAATGATAGGTAGTGGACACTGCGTTCAAAGTTCACACATCCGTTTCACCAAATATATTCGGAAAAAAACTAGAAAAAAAGTGAGCCTTTTCGTTAAAATGCGAGTGAAAAAGGTGACCGTGAAAATCAGTGCAGTTTGGCAGTTGAATCGTCGACGAAATTAACTTTGGATAGCCACCACATACCCACTCATTAAACTATTGCTGTAGTCATGTTCGAGCACACAATAGCCTGTCCTATTCACTGCCTTTTTCTCATCGCCGTAAGAAAGGCTAACTTAGTTAAGACCCTCTCTAATGTGAATGTTGGTGGGAGTCAAGCATTACCCACGAAGGCGAGGCATGTAGTGGCTTTCTATCGAACCCTTCACACGCCCATCCTGTTAAACCTTTCTTTGTTTACAATTCTTCATGTTGTTGGCCTTTTAGATGAATCAAGCACAAGCAATCAAGTGAGTTCTTTTGAAGAGTGCACTCCAGTCAAGGCTAAACAGTACCACCATGCGCCGGCGAATGCAGCATTTCTCTTTCCACCGCATTTCTCTTTACATCCGAGGACGGTGCAACCCCCAATTGCTGTTAGTCCAACTCACCCCTCCACTCAAAAGTATTCTCAAGAGTAAGTTTTTTTTGGCTGAGTGAGTGTTGGCTCTTTTTGGAGTCGTGTTATCTTTGCATTCCAATCTGCACTAATGATATTGAGTTGGCGATCAAATCTCAAAGCTAATGCACAATATGACCTTCCTATTGCTCTCCATTTAAAGACATTATATCTAGACTTTTATGCGCTAGGGTTGCTTACGCCACTTCGAAGGAGAACTGACTCACGACATTTGGGTGAGCAGATAACACGAAAGTATTGCCATCTTTTAGTGTATTTGTTTTTTTGCTGTCACTTGCGTTATAGTTTTCTAACTCGATGTGATTATTTCAGGCTTTGAGGTTACCCATGTTTCAGCCAGACCCTAAAACTATGACAGTTAGAACGGTTGTGTACACTTGCGCGCTTGGGTTTATAAACAGCGTATCAAGAGCTTAGTCAAGTGAAAAAATTATTGCGTATTCGCCCACTCAGAGCAGTGCATTACTGGCTAGAGGGGCTAAGAGGAATGGTAACAACCAACCAGAAACCTCGCAATCAAGGCACACCACCATCTGCAAGCAATCCTCAAACGCACATACCCATATTGCCCTGCCAAGTCCCAGGGCCCAGTGTATTCTTCCAATTTTTGATTTATAAAACCACATTGTGTTGGGTCTCTGGTTTCAGCGTGCCATTTAAAATGGTTGATGGCTTAAATGTGTCAAATTGCGCTTCACTCCAACAATACGATCTTTTCCTGCAGCTGCGATTTGGCGGCGGGCGAGAGACCGGGATCTCCGCTGCAGCCCTGCGACTCCATCTTTTCGGTGCTCTCCTCTATCAATGTTGACGAGGATGATGACGATGTGGAAAATGTTGCTGCTGGGGCGGCCTTGACGGCAGGGGAGGAGGAGGACTCTGCCCTCGTCACTTCACCTACTTCCTACTCCTTCCCCCATGACACTGACAATGAAGTCGATGAAAGTGAAGATGGCGAACTATTTGCACATCTCTACCTTGGAAATGAATATAAAGGGAGACGCTGCTTATCTAGGAGTCTCCCCAGTCTGTTGGGTTAGTTTTTCCTAAATAACAACCTTATCGCGTAATAGATGTCGCGGTAGTCTCGTATTCCATTCATAGGACTTCAGAATTTAATGGTGAAACTGAATCCCGTGGTTCATGCGGACAGTGATGCCAAAAAGTGAAAGGAAGTGTAAATCAGGAGCATTTTGCTACGAAATTTGCTTAAACACGGGACTCATTTACACACATTAGTTAGTGAAGAAGAATCTGGAGCATTCTCACGACTATTTTGCATTTACGTTGGAAAGGAGCTATTCAGTATACTGTGTGCCTTATTTATTTAACGGTTACAATAAATTGATGTTATACTTACTATGTTCTCTTTACGAGTATCCATACCTTCGTGCTCCAACCGGTGTATCCACCCGAATGCGCTTCCAGGTTTTCGTAGAAGGAATACTTGGCGTCTGGAAGGTTTTACCACGCTAAAATTGATGCGGCACTCAAAGATACCAAAAGGTGTGCACCATTCATAGTCACGCTGTCTGCGACTTAAAATACGCACTTCTTCTCAGACCAATAACAAAATCCCGCATCCATTTAATTGGTTTAAACTCAGTCCGTCTGCGACACAATTTCTTGCAGCCATTTGTCACAAGCTGATAAGGAAACGTTGGTGACACTGGTAGGGCTTGGTCTAGTAAACAAATTTGTTTGAATCGTGGCGACGAACCGAATCTCCTGAAGGTGGTAAACAATGATTCAGTCATGCCTGAGGCTTACCGCTTTCTGTGATGCATGCATTTATTAGACAAGCGGCCAGTGGGATGGAGCATGCTACGGTCACTTGAGGAGTCCATTGAGCAACAGCAGCAGCAATCGCAACAGCAACAAGGGGAGGACACCACAGAGGAGGCCTATGTGCCCATCATCATGCTTAGCGAAGAGGCTGAAGACGAAGCGGAGGGAGGAGACGCGACACTTGGTGTTGAATCGCACTTTGAAGTGGGCGCCGGAGACGCTCGCAGTCGCCTCGCCTGGTCCCCGCTTAGTTGCCGCTCTGAGGATGTGAGTTTATGCCGTCGTCATCACTGACGTACTTGTTGCAAATTTTTCCATTCTTAAGCACTGAGGATCACTCATTCTCGACGATCAGGCGTTAGGCTGCTCTCGAAAGCTGGAGGTAAATCACTTCATGTTTTCTAGAGGATGACATAGGCGCTTATTTGCTTCATGCAGGGGTCTTTCAGTGTTCTGTGGAAATTCTTTTCAACTAGGTTAACATTTTATGTGGTTTTGTTCGCCAACCAGCGAGTGGAATTGGGTTCAACTAAACAGTGGCTTTGTGCACAATCTAGTTCGCTTTTGGGTTGACATAAACGCTGGAAGGTGTTGGGTTAATTCGGTTTGTTATGGGAATGAATGAGTCAGCGGTTTCTCCAGTTGCCGTGGCGATTCTCTGACTGGCCAGGAATTCGACTACTTCCTCTATGCATAGCTGTTAGTATTTACATTGGTTAGAGCGTTAAACGATTTTAGAAACATGATGATTTTGGAAGAAAATTAAAGTCTTAAACGATCACCAATGTAAAGACAAAGAAAGTGAAGCCAAATAGCTGGATGGTGTTGCGCCCTGGTTTTGACTGAGTCATTTCCATTAAGTTGGCCAGCCTGGCCGCTGCACTGCGCCTGTCACCGGCGGACTCGGAAAAGCTCTCCGAGGTGTTACGTGATGGCTCTGAGATGATAAGTTGGCTGTTGGGTCTCGAGGCCTCGCTCTATGTGCCTGCTAAAGCCTCTGATGTCTTCTCCTCTGGCCTGCTCTGCCGCCTCCGACCTGAGCTCAGTCGGATGGAGTTGGACAAGCACCTCAGCGAGCTCCAGGTAAGTCATTGGTCTGACAACGCATGTGGGATCGTTTTCATTCTCTCTTCCCTCCTTCGCTCTTTGTATGCAAAATATCTTTGCCTTCGAAACTCCCTCTGTAGTCGCCTTCCTTTAACTGAAAAACGATAACTGAAACTTGATACAAGATCGTAAAGCTGTCAAGTTCAGCGAATGCATAGAACTTCTGAAAGTTTTTTTAAAAGGTGGAAAGACAGAAAGAAGTAAATTCGTCGCATAGATTATGGAATAGGTATCGGAAGGCATAGGTCTATGGGTTGGCGGTTATGCTCACCTATCAGACACTCACCACATATTTCACCGAGCTTAGAGCTGTCACAAATCACCCTCCTCAAAATTCAGCTGTTTCAAATATGCTCTTTTGGCTGTCTCCATTACTTTGCTGTTGTGATGGTGGACCTCCGGGGTACTGCATTCGTTACCACGCCACAACTGTTTGACAGTTCCGGCCTAAAGTCTTATTTCCACACTGGACACATGCAGAGAGGCGTGTTTACTCGCAGCATGCTTTGTGTCCCTAGTACGTTATAACTTTGTAATGTTCGCAGCAATCATTGCAGTCCCGTTGCTAGGCTGTAAAAGCAAGCGATTTTTAGTACAGAACGGGCACATGGCGTGGACGATTGCCGTACGTTTCCGAGACCGATATAAAGATGTAAGTGAGGAAATAAAACTATGCTGCCGTCTTTGCGAGACCGTTTTTGATGTTCAGCGGGAAAGATGCCCTCTTTGGGGGGCGCGCAACCACTGATTTGTCCGCTAGTGGCTGAATTTCCTCGTTTACTTGATTGTTCTAAAAATTATTACATTGCACTGTTCGAGACTTCATTGAATGAGTCTGAATAAAACCATCCTGTGAACGCGAGGAGTATTGAAATGAAATGATATGGCTGAAAGCTGCAACTGGAGCAGGTAGTTTCTCTCATCATGTTGCATTCAGTGGAATCTGGCTCTCACTACTGGTGAGTTGTGAGAAGATATGCCCGAGTGTCAGGGTAAGCACCATCATTCCTGTTGGGGGATGCTTTGTGAATTTTCTCGTCACAGCGGGTAGTGGACCCTTTTATCAGTATCAATAATTAACTATTGTGAATGGCTACCACGTTTTCTCACGGTTGGACAACGATGTTAGCAAAGGTGATTCGGTTATAAGTTAAGAAAAAACCTAGGGAGGATTTGCATTAAAGTGAAAAAATTAACTTGAATGTAGTAATAAATCTAATGTTTTCAAGATGGGCTCCAAAGTGGTCGGTTGAAATGTGGATCGCACATTTGGTTTCTTAGACAGGCAGGAGAGCACACTGCGGACGTGTGTGGTTAGTTGTTTTTTTTTTTTTTTAAAGAGGTAGCAACGTAAATTTGCAATTCTAGCGTCTTAACACCACACAAATAATCCATCTCCACCTGTGTTAGTCACCTGGGGGTAACGAAATGTACTGCGATCATCACAGTACCAGTTTACTATTTACTTTGCCTCCAGTATTACGCCGGACGATTGGAGCATTGGCGTCAAGAGGTGGACACGCTGATTGAGAGGCACAAGGCACGCCTTGTAAAGCTCGAACTACAGGCCAATAAACTGCTAGCATCTGACCACGGCTTCCTCGCCTTTTTTCCGAGCTGGCTCGATATGATCGCTTCTAGGTTCGTTATTATTATCATCATTCCCTTTCATGCCTATGCGGTATTTATAAGTAGTATTAATTTGTTTGCCTCTCCATCTCCACAGGCGTTCGGAAGTGGAGCGAGAGTTGCGGTCGCAAGTGCGTCTGCTGGACTACATTAATTGCGTCAGTTCAGACACTAAGAAAAAGCTACAGGAGATTGAAAATCAAGCCAGACCGGCTATGTCTGAAGCTCGGTGCGTTGTGGAACAGTTGGGAGGTGCAAATGCCCCAGCAACTGGTGTCACCGACCGTTACCAATCTAATGGATCGTATTTCCGAAAAAGTGCACCGAACATCCCAGCATTGACTGAAAGGCTCCAGGTAGGCTTTTCTTCTAATCGGTTTATCGTATTTATGCTTGCTTGAAGTAGGTCTGATCTCGTGGCATGTCTTATCGGTGTTGTTTGATGCCCAATCGCGTGTCCAAAACGTATCGTTGGTGACTTTGCATAGAGATGGCGCTAATATGAGAAATGCCTGTTCTAGGTAAACTCCCTCTTGAAGCATAGGTGAAGGGGTGGCGACAGTACGAGGGTTTCCTAGCGTTCGTCATTCTGTGAGGCATTGAAATACGATATCAATTAGAAAACTGATAAAGCAGACGACGAGCGCCAAGCTCTTTACTAGTGTCATCGAGAAAGGCACTCCAGATGCTGACAAGGCTCACATAGCAATTAACATCTTTCGCCACACCATCGTAGTCATCATGTGCGGAAAGAGTGGCGTCGATAGCCCGTACTGTCATCCGTTTGGTCAAATTGCTCTATGTAGGATCTGCTGGAGCGTGCTTCTGAATTGGATCCTCGTAGCAACCTCCTTCGCCAACCGTCGATTGAAGCACTTTCCGACAATCAGATCCTTCGAGCTCGTCTGAGGTCCTCGTTAGCTAGACTGCACAATCTCTCCTCCCTCTCTCCCTCCATCTGCATGGCACTACAACATCAACAAACTCCACATCGTCACACCAATGTGTCGCTCCCACCACCACGACCACGTTCTACACTAAGGTGGAACCCATGGAAGGTTCTTTGCGTGGCTCTGCTCTTCGTTGTGCTGTCCCTCTTCTGCTACGCACTCCTCCAGCCCGGGTGGTACGACACCGAAGAGGTGAGACACCGGTGCAGCGCCGACTACTTTGTCTGCTTTGCTTCGGTATGGCCGCGCTCCCTTTGCATTATTATTCCCTCTTTTTCTGCCTCATCCACCCATTCCCCTCCCTATTGCTTTCACCCACCTCCCACATAATGCGCGTTTGCTCGTGTTTCCAGATGTTTATTCTCCCAAATGTATGTTTGACCTTGCTATGCTCGTCTGATTCTTTGCTTGGGTCTAATAGGTAATATGCACAGGATGAGTAGTTGACTTTACTCAAGTTGACAACGATACAACATCATATCCAAAGTTCCGGGATTGGGGAACAGGTGGGCAAAAAAAATGCACTTGAGGCACAATGAAGACGGGAGAAGAGAGCGGTGAGCATGCACCTAATTCTCCATGGTGGAGTCGCCTTCACCTGCTTCCCCTGGTCCGGTGCCATAAATCTTGACGCTGCGATCAAGGCTGCACGAGATGATTGATTTGGCGTTGGGACCGAATCGAACACCAGTGGCCGGGGAGGTGTGCGCCGTAAACGTCGCCAATTCATCCCACTGCTTGCAGAGGTAGACGCGAACATCGCTACCCGCAACTGCAAGATAGCATCCCGACTGATCGAACTCGAGGTCATTGATCTCGTAGACCGAATTTGCTCGCTCTAGCTCCGGCGTCTAGAGAAAAAAAAGCGAAATTAGGCATGGGTGCCGTGAGTATAGGAGGAAGAGTATGCAAAACCGACTAGAGTTCTAAAGTTCTTCAATTTGCGCAGATCCCACAGCTTGATCTGACCGTCAGCACCACCGGTGGCGAGATAGTAGCCATTTTCGGAGAACGAGACTGCAGTCAGTGGTTGGTTAGCACCCATGCCGTGAGTGAAGTTGGCTGCGTTGCGACGTTCCCGGATGTCCCAAATCTTCACCTCGCCGTCCACCGTTCCAGT
This sequence comes from Taenia multiceps, assembly GCA_001923025.3. NCBI lineage: Eukaryota > Metazoa > Platyhelminthes > Cestoda > Cyclophyllidea > Taeniidae > Taenia > Taenia multiceps. The sequence goes on along the minus strand of CM010311.1, from coordinate 58,921,587 downwards.
GGCCAAGATCTGACCGTCTGGATGGAACTGGGCACAGGTCAAACCTAGCGGGGTAGGCAAAAAAGACGGATAACCAGTCAGGCGAAGGACACGCATACGCTGCCTTACAGTTAGTTATTATTGTAGTTGGTGAGTAGGAGCGACGCGGCCTCCACCGAATTGAAAGTTCAAAATTACCCTGGGATCTGTAGATTAGCACGAAGAGGGAGGGGTGCAATTTCTCAGATCTATAAAGGTGTGAGCCCCGACGCGAGGTCGATGGTACCAACCGATGCCCAGTTGGAAGCGTGTGGAGAGCTAGAATGCTACCAAGCTGGACTCGTCACGCGCCTCTTAAGTTATTTGATTTCATTTCAAGGCTGAGTGATTGGGTGTTGCTGCATACACAAGTTTTGGCCACGCACAGAGCAAACTATAGAAATCTCGTTGCTTAAACCCATGCCGGTTCTGGCGCTCGAAATAATTTTGTGGAATGGCACTGCGATCTGGTTGGTAATCTCAGAAGCACCAACAGCTGGCCAACACATACAGACCTTGAAGAGAGCCGCCCTTCTCCACGGTGACTCGGACGAGGACTTGTCCGCGCCGGAGGTCGCTGAGAGCCCACTGACCGTCGGCGGAGGAGGAGAGAAGGTAGTCACCGATGGCGTGGAGTGAGAGGCCGGTAACGGGACCGGCGTGAGCACGGATTATGGAGGCGCATTGCGCCTGTTCCACCCCCCAGACCCGCACTGTACAGTCCGGCGAGGCAGTGAAGGCTAGCTGCTCACTGTGGTGATACACCACTCGTGTCACCTTCTTCGTATGTCCACGTAGAATTGACACCACCTTGGGGTGAAAATACGGGATTGTCGATAAGGCACGGTAAGCTAAACAACAACAGAAGGTTGTACCGTGTTGGCTAACGGGATGAATTAGTAGACGATCAAGGACTGATTTGAGAAAGCATGTAGCCAGGGGACCAACCGCCTCGGTGTGTCGACGAAGGCGACACACTTCTCAGAACATCTATTCTCTAGTAGAATATTACTCACAAAAGTGAAGCTTTAATTTATTTTGGACAAGTGTTTTCAATGAGAATTCCAAATGCCTCCAGAACGGCAATGATAGCATGGGTAGCAAAAGCTGCAGCGGCTCAATTCGAACAAATCAGACAGAGATTCCGTAGTCCAAGAAAAAGTGATACACAGGTGTACGCGCCTGAGGTGTTGAAGAAGCAGAGCAAACTTTAGCACCAACTTTCAAGAAAGTAAAGAAACTTAGGACAATTCGAAGGCTCCAGAAAACACACCCATGGTTCTTCGACAAAACAATGACTAAAGTGGCAGTAGAATGACAAGGGGTTCACACACCAAAACCGACTTCTGCCCATGGCATCTAAAAAAGAAGTTTCCCTGTCACTCAAATCGCAAGGCAGCTGTGAATTCCCGAGAGAACTTTGAAACGAGAATTTAGAGAAACAGCTTGAGAGTAAAAGATGAAACACACACTGGGTTACCATTGAATATCTAGCTATGTATCAGGGGGCAGAAAAGGCTCGTGCAGCTTACAACGAATTATTTTGACTTCCAATAGCTTCCAAAAAAATCATGACGCAGATATATCGGTTGCTTCACTCCACAGCGCAGTGGTCTTCATTGCACCCGCAACCCACCACCTTTTTTCAAGACCATAATTTTCCAACTTTATAAATGCGGCTGCAGCCTCACGAAATAGGCCCAAGTCTATGCCTTTACCTACAGAAACGACGACTCCGACTATTTGTAAAACATCTATAGACGGCGTGGTGACAAGATCTGCCGCCCAGAGCTGAATTATCCAACCACTGGTAGCTGCATCAAGTTCAACAAACAGACTTATGAGCCAAGAGAGACTAAGGTGTCAAGTACATCCCTCAGTCACGTTCAATGATGATGGAACGAAAACCGAGAGAAAATGGGGAGTGTGAGGTGGAAAGCAAAGTTGGAATATGAAGGCTAAGCGAATGAGTCCCACATTAACCACCTGTGCATGTACAGATGACAACAAGTCTCCAAGGCCGTTTGTTTGATGACATTTGCGTTATTTACATAGGTCATGAAAAAGTGCCATGCATTTTTTACTGCCTGATGGCAGGTTGATCGACTGACTCCTTCTTTCGCCGAATGTATCCCCACGCTATCCACGCGGCATTTGTTTTCCGCATCTTGTTATCCGCATCACACACCTATGGCAACACATGCACCAGAGGACTACCTCCACCTTGTGCACGCGTGATAGAATGCAGACACAAACGTTCATTCCTTCAGGGTTAAAAACCAGATCCCACATCAGCTAAATAAGGCACTAATAAACAATCAGTTTGATGAAAATCCTACCCGTACTCTTGCCAACCACAAGCCGTGTGGGCGCCAAACCTACCCCTAGGATTGTGAAGAGACTTGCACTTTTGTCAGTTTGGGAATGCGAAAGATACCCACTTACTCCCATCCTCCACATTCAGCTGATGATAGATGATAATTTCCTCTACGAATTAATGGGCATCACCTTATTTTGACATCAGCACTGGACGATCACACGACCGCATGTAAGACAGGTAGTTGGAAAAGAGTAGGATGGAAAATGAGGTGGATAGATTTTTTTGCTTCTGGTTATCAAACAATAATCGAATTGAACTCAAAGCTACGCATATCTCTGAAAAAATGGTAATTACTCCAACGAAAATGCGGTAAGGAATTTTGCGCATTCATTTAGTTTTAATTGTCAAAAAATAAAGTTTGAGTCAGGAAACCCGAACTTTTGCCAGCTGTTCACGAAAGCCAGTGAATGGTATGTAAGGAAAAAGATGCCAATCAGTTAGCAATCAGACGTGCATTGTGAGTTGGTTTGAGAACCCAGAAAAAATCCCTGAAATAACCGACTCAGACAGAGCAGTACCCTATCCACACGCAAATGTAAATCAATTGTAAACGTCTTGCCAAGCAAGTACATATCAAAGCAACATACTTGAGAGGCCTGTGTATTGAAGATAACGGCATTCTTATCATTGCCACCAGTGATGATGCGCTCCGGTGTGGTTTTGCTCGCATCCAAGCAGAGAATACCTGGAATACTGGGCGAGTGCATGCCCACCAGAGAGGCGATCTGCTTGTATTCGGAAATATCACGAGACCTCGCCAGTCCCTCTGGCATTGTCTTGCCTTTCTTCTTCCGCTCCTCCGTCAGTTGAGCGGCACGCTCCTGAAGACGTGTAATCACCTGCTCTGATAGACCGACTTCTTCTTGCAGCTAAAAATGACAGACAACTAGTGAACACATAACAAAACAAATCGAGAACGTAGTTGATTTAGCAAAGTAACTCACGTTTGCGCTATCGGCGGCAGGAGCTTCAGAAACGTCCTGTGCCTGTACAGCAGGTTGGGCAGCGGCACCGATACCCGTGTGCGGTTTCAATGTAGCCAAGGCCTCCCGAGCAGCAGTAACTTCTTTCATCAATCTAGACATGAACAAAAGACCCAGCATTAAACAGCTCTGCCCCTCGAAGACAGAATACGGCAGCCTACATACCTTGAAATCACGCGACAGGCAGCATCATGTTGATAGAGAGCATGTGACAGTTCCTGTCTAGCTGTTTGAAGCTGCTGACGAAGAGTGAATGAATGCAACATGACGGCATCCCACTCATCTTGAAGGGTTTTGAGAATGGCAGGAATGGAGGTAGCATAAGGTGGTTTGGGACGCACTAAAGGCGATGTTTTGACCTCAATTAGTTCCTCGGGTGAGAGAGGCTGCTGATTGATAGGATCACAACCAGTCTCTGCGAGGTACTTTTCTATGAGACGGCGCTCAAAGATATGACCAGATCGCGGACTAAGAACAGGCTCTTCAGGTACCTCGTTACTGAGTGAACAGCAAAGTGACATGCTCTAAAATGTAGAAAGAGCTCAGTGAAACACAAGCAATCTTTAAGAATATTGCTGAAGACAAAAAAGTGAGATAGCCAGTGTATTTCTTAGCAAAGTGTACAGCAGGAAGCAACGGATAACCAATAGATCTCCAGATGCAAAGGCCAGCAGTAGGACCCTAAGAGCCGATGAGCGAGGCGATCATCCTAGGAGTGTCAAAACAATGAGCAAACGAAACACATACCCGAACAGATAGCCGAAGAAACTCATTATGTAGAACGCCAATTTCACCCACCCCTCCTTCATAGCCCTATTGAGCTCATTGCTATTAAGAATTGTGGTCGGATGGTATAGACCAATGCCTGATCTAACTGGGCGCGTAAGGAACCTAACAAATACGTAAGCTACTCCGGTGACAAACCTGTGGACGTGGTAGACAAGCAAAGGAAGGTTGACTAGCAGTGCTGCTACTTGCCAAGTCAGAAGGAATGAGACTGTGATAAACGCGTGCAAACAGTATTCGGGGAGGACAAGCTTAAAGAATAAGTAATTAAATCTGTACATACAGGGTTGAGGTTTCGACACTGATCCACCGGGTTTTTATAGTCCGTTTTAAGTTCATCAAAAGCAATTATCTAAAGAATGTGTAATCACCAACAACAAAATGGCCTACGTGATAAATAACAAAGAATATCAAAACAATAGTCAACAAAAGAGCAACAATATAAGTGACAGCAACTAGTCCAAAACCCATGTTTAAAATCTGCGTTATGCGAAGTCCGGATACACCCCCTTTTCTAAGGGCACTGGGAGGCATACTCCCTAAGAGCTCTTAAAAGTATAAATTAACAACAAATCAGATAGGTTTGCATTTGTTTGTTAAGAAATCAAGCGAAAATTACTTTGAGTAGGTGAAGCGTAAGAGCTAGTAAACTAAATTTCTAATTAATTTAAGGTCATGAAATATGGCATTAGTTGGGATAGAATCGGTCCCATACCATCATTTTTGTTGTCGATAAAACACCTATTAAATTTTGCGACCAAAGATATCTCTAAACAAAATGGAGCCTCCAGTTTCCTTTACGGTAGAAGAAGGCATATTACCGTGACTGAATACATATATTTGGAAAAAGAAGGATTGAGGCTCGCCGTCTTTAAATACTTTGCTGTCCCGTAAGCAATGGAATGCAAAATAAACACAGGTGCAACCATCAGAGTCAGGATGCAGGATTGAGTTTCGTATTTTGGTAAGTGAAGCGCACCTTGTTTGCGTAGCAGTCTGAGTCTTTCCCATGAACGAGACCAGTCTTTGCCCCATAGAAGAAAATGCATCACTGACGCACAACAGTTATGAGAGACTGCTGGCATAGTCTAGATGCCGTATCGCCTTGCACCAATACAATCTGTGTCCGGTTAATCAACTTCAGCGTTGAACGAACTAATAAGGGATTACTTAGTTCCACTCTCTTTCAGAGCATCATCCTCAACATTACCTCGTTCAACCTTCTGCATTATTTATCCCAATGTAGTCGAAGCTTTGTTGAGTACTCTCACGAACTACCGGTGCAGTTTTACAATTTTCTTGTACATAAGACGATATTTGATTATATAATTACCCATCATGTTAATTTTATTGGGGAAGGAGAGACTACGGTTTCCATACTGCATGGGTTCGGATAGTGTTCCGCATCAGTTCTCGTCAATAGGCCTAAGAGTACTAGCCTGAAAGCAGTCATTTAGTAAAGGACGAGATCTGGTGTTGTGTTGTCCAGCTGTGTATTTACCTGGATTCAGTTTGGTCGGCAGAGATGTGGAGGAGGCTGCGTCTGTTCACCCAATTGATATTTTAATGACGATACCATAGACAGCTCCGCAATGAACATGTATAGGTAGTTCGTGCCTACTGCTGCTCTCTTCATTTTAAACAGGATTGGGCTGGGGTAATAGCTAATGGTAAAGATGGACATCATTCCCAACCCTTCTGTTAGAAGTCTGCGCATTTTCTCCCATCAGCTAACGATGTCCTTTTGTCAGTAGTAGTAGAAGTCTGGGTTGATGACTGCCACCACCAAAGCTGCGCTCCCAATATTTCCGGAAATGATGGAAAGCCAAAGGACTGAGAGGCTACTAACGCGGCCCATAAAACGTGCTGTCTAGCGAAAGTGCAGTCTTCGAGGAATTAAATATCCTTCTAATTGACTCATTACATTTTATTCCCTAATTAGGTGTATTGAGTTAACTCCGGCCTCAAATAGGTGTTCATGGGTATTCTCCAGTTTTTCTTCCTTACAGCTTCTGTAAACCTTGTTTAGGTACCTTCACACCTGCCTGTAATGATGTGGTACAATTGTCATGAAGTACAGGTCTGGCTACCTTAGGTGGCGCACCTCAACATTGCTTTGGCCAACCTCCTCTCTGAGGTAATTACATCATGAAAGACGTTGGTTTCATCGACCTGTAGGGACTATAATCCACAGTTAGCGAGTGTGCAATCTTTGAGATAAGAGCGTTGTGGAAAAAATACTTTATGAGGTTGAAAGTCATTGAGTACCTTAATTGCATTGTTTGATTTTATGCTCACAGCTTGACAGCTACTAAAACAGAACGACGTTGAGCAGTGAAATGGCTGTTGTTGGATAGACCGTGTCGAATGTCCTTTTCTTTGCTATAGTAGAAGGAGCCAACTGGATCGCTTCAACCATCCACCACGTGTAAAGGCTCACAGGTATTCCGATGGGCATGTCAATGCCTTCTCGATCCTCTATAGGTAAAGGTAGATAAATCAGAATTTGTTAAGAACTAAGGCGTGGGTGTCATGCTGCCCAGTGGGAGTACACAGGTGTCTTCATTGACCTCCAATCCAAAATGAAGGATTAAACAAATTATCCAAGGCTTGGATATCCCTCTGTCTGCCTCTGGGACCGACTGCCACGACGCCGTCGGTGACATAAGGAAAAGAAATTTAAAATCAACCGTGTTAACATTCGAAGTTCCATAAAATCCGGAAAATACTTGACTGCTACGTCACTCACTACTCTTGACAATTCCACTGGATCTGGTGTTTGGTTCTAAAATACTCTATTTATTCGAACTGCCGGTTTCGGTTACGGTGACTAGGGTGGCGTTATTGGCCTAGCCGGGTGGGATGGCCTCTGGGACATGCCAGTAGCCCCAATCTCTTTTTCTTTACTAATTATGCGTATTTTATGTAAGCATTGTGCTTTCTTTTGCTTTCAGGGAAGCCTCAGGACGCTGCATCGGTAGCAGCAGAAAGCGGACCCGACTTCATAGGGTCTCGATCTCGATCTACACCGCTCTTGGCAAACTGTAGTGATGTGAAAGATCTCCAACTTCCCACAATAGAAGGGTTGAGAACGACGTCTGCCTTTGACATCTACCCCACCCTCGTGTTCTGGAAGAAAGCCATTAACAACCGAAGCGAAGCTAGCAGTGAACCACCTGGACAAGTTTTGCTGCGGAGATTTGCTTAATATATCTGGTTAAGGAGATTGGTGTTCCAACGTCTCCCTATGAACACGCTGATGTTCGGCAGAGCCCCTTACCCTGATTTCATTTTCCAAACCGGACGAAACTCCACATCCACTAGAACTGCTAAGAGGGATCAGTTACGTGATGGTCCAGTTTCTCCTCAGTTGCGCGCGATTTTCGATGGCTGGAACGGTTAGCTCGTGATTGCTCCTCCAGCACTGACTACATTGCGAGAGTTGACGCGGGAAGTTTACCAGGAGGGCGTCGGGGACGACCCTCAGAAGAGAGAAGCAGTGTGACCCTTTGTTTCATTGACTGCCGAATTTGGTTTCGGACTTGGATGGCTATATTGCTCTAGCCAGGTGGGCTGGCGTCCGGACCATTCCAGCAGCCTTGCTTCCTCTGTCCTAGTATTATGCCTTCTTTTGCCTTCAAAGAAGTCTCAAGACGCTACAGGTCCGATTCGAGAACTGTATTAGGGTAGAGAGAATGAATCCAAATGCGGAGTCACTTGATAAGGTATAAGACTTAACACCGATCCGTTAGGGTTAAAGTTTCATATTGCTTTTCTCCTTGCCACTTTGTTCTCACTTCACTGCTGCTCGGCCATATCGGCCTGAGTTCTATCCACCTCGATGTCAGGTAGAGGAGGCGTCAGGTAACTGACATCTTCAAACGGATCCTGTAGATAACTCTACAACAATTTAGAAAAAAAACTATTCACGCCTGGTACCACGTCAGCTGATAATAGCGTTTCTGTAGAATGCGAGAAGAGGGAGTCGTTAAAAGTGGATGTCATATTCAATCCACCCCGCTGTGGATTGTAATTCAACAGTAAAAATATGAAAGTATATTCCCTAGGGTTGGGTTTGCTTTCCGCTGCCACCAATGTAACGCCCCAAGTCTTTAGGAGGGCTTGGGAAGAATCAAATGGCAGCTCAGAGGCCGTGCCGTCCAGCGAGAGCACAGAGGTGGAGCCTTCAGTGTCAGCCAAACCAAAACGACAACTAAAACACAATTAGTATTTTTGGTGAATAAGACTAAATTGTCTTCACTTTATCACAATTGTGCCGGATCAAGGGCAAAGCAATCAATTGGGATGTATGCATTTCAACGGAATAGGACCTTAACATTAACTATCCAAAAACAACAAAAAAATTAATATAATTTGGGCGGCCAAGTTAGATCGTTGTAGAGCTGGGGATAAAATGAAATGAACCGGAGAAAAGGTTATGTAAAATATCAGCCTTTGGGCAAGTGGAGGCTGAGTGGTAGCTTTTGTGGCTCAAGGTAGGAATGTGTGCTGCCATGAGTCTGTTGGCACCAATCTACCTCTGCTGCCTTCTCGAACAAACTCTTAATGCGTCATCAAATAGTTTGTACATGCACATACGTGCACAAGGTGAGTTCGCGACCCTACTAGATTACTACGCACATTCGCCCCAGCCACTGACGCCGTGGTGAGTTCAATCACTTGTACACTATTCATGACTAAAAGTGGTTCTATCGAAGGCGAGAAATCACGCGGTCTTCAACACCACCGAACAACCCATCGGGTGTCAAGTGGATTGCAAATAACCTCCGTGGATCCCACCGGTCCTCGAGGGAAAGTGGATGTGGGGACAGCAGCGGCATTGGTGGATGAGCAAACGGAGGTGCCGGGAGAGGAGGAAGACATGGAGGAGGAGACGAGTTGTTTCACTACCAGTCAATCAGTTGTTATAACACGGTGCCCTGGTGGCACCAAACACGTGGAGACGGAGATAGTGGAACAGAAGGCCACGAAAGTCAGCAATGCACTGCAGACCTGCGAGGTCGGTGATGTGATTCAGGGCAGGGCGAGAGAGAAGTACGAGCTTCAAAGGCTCAATGATCGACTTTCAAGTTTCATTGAAAGGGTGAGACATATTCTTCATAATAAAAGAGTTGAAAACTGAAATATGCGATCACAGTTCAAATGAAAAGAATTTCCCATCATGAGGTTTATAAATGGACGCTAATATCAAATCACCACAACGGCATCAACCCCACTTTTCAGGTCCCCAATACCAACTGTGTAAAATTTTGCCACACAAGTCTTCCCCCTTCAAAGAGTTTCCAACTCGTGGCAACCTTGTTGAAGTCACAAACCCAGATTGTGGAGATATCACATCGAAGTTGTCTCTGCACCCACTATATAAGCCTTTTTAAGCTCACGAGGACACAGCGCACCTTGATGAAAGCATAGGTGATCCTTTGTCAAAAACACCTAGCACACTTACTCGCTGTTACTGTTCTCATACAGTTGACAATCCTCCTCTAACCCGGGGGGTTTTCTAGAGGGCCCTCCACGCAAAGCGACTTTTACAAACTCACCCTTATCAACACACATCTCCTTGACCACTTTCTTTTTTTTAAAAACAAAAATCGCCACTCCTATCACCAATTAGGGGGAAAGTGGACTGATTTAAACGACAACCAGGCATGCGTTACTTCTCAATATGCAATAACGAAAGCACGTTCACCGCCCCAGTCTGACAAGACCTGAAGAACACTCCTGTGGATTTTCAACTGCACCACACTCAAAAATACCGACTTTGTTTGCGTTCTTCGTCCAACGGTCACAAAACCGTTTGCTGATGCTGATGGAGGGGCGTGTTGCGCAACTCGACACACCTCATTGACCTCGAACAACCAATCAAAGCGCAGGACCAGAGCAATATCGACCTGCGAATAACTACGATTTGCCAACTATTACATACGCAGACAACTACTGCGCTGGCGACTCCAGAAGTGCTGGTGCAACGCCAACCAGCTGCAAAATGCCACTCTGGGTCACTCTAGAGTGGTCGCCAATCCTCAACAACGTATTAAAGAAAGCAGACCTGATCTTCTCCAAGTCCTCAGCATGGAAGTACGATTGGTCATAACTAATGAGTGCTAACAAATAATCCTCGACATGTGGACTTACAGTTGCGGCACACGGATTAAAAACGGCAACACTGAACCCCCTACCATTTCCTATGTCAACTGCCACGATTGGCTTGCATAATCCCACTGACCTGTTGACCAATAGATTTGAGGGCGATTCATATAGTTAAACAAATAAAATAGCAATAAAACAGCGCTTTACGATTGATAGAATGCATTGAAAAGCGAATATCTGAGCTAAAAGACAGTTTACCGAGGTCAGGCTTACAAAAAATAGCTTTCGCTGCTGCTTAATTTTTATAATCATTTTATGCGACAAATTTCCCATTTGTTCCTCTGTACAAATTACACCCAACAAGAGCGGAAGTTTTAGGATTCTATTTATGCCTCGGCTTGTATAAATCCCTACTATCATCCATTCCCCATTGCATTGTGAGGATGCTTTAACTACCTCAAATGTCTTCAATCCCTGGTAAGTCCTCATTACGATGCCAATGCTTTTTCACCTGCTTAAAACAATACATCTTTCAACCAACTTGCACATTTCTTCTTTTTCTTAATGGAGGTGCCATTAGATCGAGTAGCATAAAATAAATGAACTGGCTATCTTAGACCCTGGGTGTCAAGAGGGATTATTATATGGGACAACTTTTAACCAATTTTTGTTAAGCATAAAATCGCTTGGATACACTGCATGCACCACACTGTTCCTGTCTCCTCCATATTCATTTTTCTGTTTTTAGATGCCTTAGAATTTAAGACTATGCTCTGATGTAATGCCATAATTACCTTGGTTGATTAAACACATTTTAGGGCTGTTTGCAAAGTAATTGACTCTTCAAGTAATGGCTTTGGTAAAAGCGAATTTGTCTTGTGATGCGCATTGTCCGACAATTATTTCGAGCAAAACTGTCTAATTTAAACAACTATCATAATAGGGAACGATGGAAGCTCATCCATCCCTTGCCCATAGTTCAATTAGCGGCAATTCTGTAAATAAAATACACCTTTCTATTCGAAATGTTTGTCATTCTGCTTAAAGGTCCGCCTATTGGAAGCGCACAATCGAAGCCTAGCAAAGGAGGCGTCGAGTCTGCGTTCTAACTACAGCAGTGATATCAATCGTCTACGCAGCGTCTACAACGCGGACTTGGAACAACTGCGCGCCTCCTTGGCGGCCTTGGAGGAGCGACGTGCGCACTACGAGGTACGCGCGAAACGCGCCGAGGCGGAGCTCAACGACGTCCAGCAAGCGTACGTCCACTGGAGTGCGTTTCTATGCCCAGTCAGAGAAAGCGAGAGTGTCGATTAGCTAGTGTAGATGGTAGTATTAGCTGGCCATATCATATCATATCATATCTTAGCGGCACATGGGTAAGGCCCTAGGGATGCAAACACATAATCGCATAATAAAATGATACGTTTTGACAACTAGACTTTGCGCTAAGGAGAAGCAGGTCGCTTGTGACCAAGAACGCTTGAAGACTCGCACAGAACAACTCAAAGCTGCAGAAAGCGAGGTTCAAGAAATTCAACAACGCTGCACCTCGATGGCCGAGGAGAGGGCCAAGGAGACGTGTGAATTTAAACGACTACAGGAGCAGTTGAAGGAGGCATGCTTAGTGAGTTACGATTTGTTCCACCTTCCAGTAACTTATCAAAGGGCGATTTTTTAGGTAAAATCTCTACCACTCAGCTCAATGGGTCTTTATTGTGCCCCTCTATCTATCGCTTTGCTCATTTTTGAAAGCGTCATTTCATAGAATCATGAGTCAGCCTCAAGACTGTGGTTTCAGTCACATGTTGACCTCATGAACTGAGTCTAAGGCGTTGCAAGGCAGAAGATGCTGTGACATAAGAATCCATTAAGAACCCAATGACATGAATCATTCCCTTCTATTGATGAATAACCACACTTAGTGGTAGCTGCATTACGGCCGACAAACCCTTCTGCTTTTCACTGGAACAGACTGATACTATCCGAGTCGGATGAGAGTGTAGGGCAGCATTAGACAATTGGCTGGAAGAAATTCCCACACGTACACTTTTCGCTGCAATCGTACCTCTGAGGCCGTGAGAAGTGGCACACTTCCGTTGGGGTGGAATTGCCGATGATACTCCCTTATCTTCATTCTCCGCATTCATCAAATGTCCTCCAAGTGGTAGTGGATGCCTCATTTTCTTCACATCAGAATTGGACAATCATACGACTACATGTGAAAAAGTGGGATAGAAAAGAAGGTGGATAGATCTAGCGACATCAACTATGCCAACACACAAGATGATTCGTAAAGACTTATAAGTTTATTTGTCTTTTTTTACGCCTAAACCAACCGAACCTTCTTGATTGGTTGATTATTGCGTGGTTAACTTGGTTTCGCACCCCTCCGGTAGGACAACGACAGACTCTCCGTGGCCCGACATGCTGCAGAAACGGACGCTAAAATGCTTCGAGAGGAGCTGGAGCATCGTAAGAAAGTTCAAGATGCCGTAAGTTATACTGTCAAGTGAAATCTCACTTCAGGCAGCGATCACAACGACCTAATTAACCGCTTTCGGCATGTAATGCAGTTATGGATATACTACTGATTAATCTAAAAGTAGTTTCTACAAAGTGTGCCGAAAATAATTCTGTCCAAGCAGATAGGCCTTGTACGAATCTTAAATGTGAGAAATTTTACTGCATTTTACACACACAGGCGACTGAAATGACCTGAGAAACAAATCGAGGTCACAACTGGACGTCTGGTAGGCAAATGCTCGTAGATGCGTGATTTAACCTGCAAATCAGTGACCGGCTGCCGATTGCCTTTCCATATCATGTGCAGTCGATTCGGCATTTCGACCTTCCAAATAAACAAGAATGCTTAAGTAGTTGCTCAAATCCATTTTCAGCGATATGTTCACCATTTACACTTATAAAATGCGTCCCCGGCAAGAGCAAAAGAATTGAACGAAGATTTCAGCCACTTAACATTCAAACGGCAAAACCGTTTGTTTCGATAAGCTATATTTGATTTAGCAGATGGCCAAAGACGATCCTTCTCTTTGGAATTGCCACAACCTAACTGACGCTGTCCTCTTGATGAGGCACAAAATTGTTCCAGACTTCCGATTAAAATACTGGCGATATTAACCTCGGCACTATTAAATGAATTTGATTTCTACTTTAATGGCATCGAGATAGTAGTTTGGAGGTTCAGCTCTACTAATAACGTCATTTCAGTAGTAAAAGTACATCATCTAGCACAGTGCTCATAAAAAGAGAATAAAAAAAAGACAATTACGGCCCATTCATGCTTGCAGATCACTAAACCATGCTCAAACAACCCATTCAATGGCTAGTAATGGGTTTAAATTTCTGAAAAATTGGCTTTATTCAACCGATATAATCTAGAAATGATGAAAGATTGTCATGAAAAACGTGAGAGACCAAAGCAGTTTTTCAAATAAGCAACTCGTTTCTGCCCACTAAGGGTTACGATGGTAAATATACTAGAGGAAATGCAAATCCTCTGACTGCTTAGACGATTCCACATATCTAAAAATATAGAAGGGTGAAAAAATTCAGCTCGAAAATTTGTTTCCCAAAAGGTGTGGAAGGTCGTTATTTGATAAACATTATGACTTTTCAAATATGGTTCTGCTATAATAGCAGTTACTATGTAAAATCTTGAGGTCGAGGCAGTGATCGAAAGTTGAAACGCTTCCAACGGTTCTACTTCTGTTAGTGCTGATGCTTTCCATTACGTTTTGAGCAAGGAAACTAGGATTGTCCAATAACGCTACCATTTTGATGTTAAATTTGATTTTAAGGTCGCATATGCATCATTTTCTTGTACAGGAGTTGCGTGAACTCTCAGCCCTTGTACAACGCGAATCAACACAAGAGGCTGTGGCAGTGTTCCGGACAGAGATAATGCAGGTGCTGCGTGAAATTCAGCTGGAGTACGAGCAGCGCTTGGAGGCTGCCAAGGCGGACATCCACTCGGCCTACGAGGTGAGAGCGCGGGTGCTGCGCCAGACAGGAGTGGCGGGAGTAGGGACGGAGGGAGAGTTGGCGCCTGTGCACCTCCGCCAGCTCCACATCGACCAGCGTCGCAAAATCAGCACTCTGGAGGAGGCCGTGAGTCTCAGCTCTTCTTTACTTAAAAAAATTAAGTCCTTCTCTTCGCCACTCAACGCTAAGAGCAATTTGGTGGCTTGTAGAATGCCCAGTTGGAGCTGACAATTCGCGAATTGCGGACAGTAAGCCAGGAGAAACAGAAGGACAGTGAGCTTACAAAACATCGTTTAACCACAGAGCTGAGCGCCTGTCAGGCGGAGTTACAACGGTTGCGAACAGATTTTGAAGCCCTTCTCGATTCAAAAATGGGCCTAGAGTTGGAAATAGCCTCGTACCGACGGCTGATCGAGCATGAGGAGCGAAGGTGAGTCAAAGATTGTCATCTAAAGCAGTAAATCCAACTACGAGCAAATTGAGTGCTATTTTTTATCTTAATTATTTGCAAAAAACCCATGTATTTTTTTACTTAAACGCAAATAGGAAGTCAAGAGCCTGCATTGCCTATCGGATAAGAATAGTTCATTAAAACATTTCTACTGAATGCGATTTTATGCCTAAGTAAACAGTGTGTGAATTAGGATTCAGACCTACTGCGGAGAAAAGATGCAAGCACAGCTTATTTGTCACTGATGAACGTTGCAAGTAAACATCAACCACATCATCTCTGCTTGACGGGTTTAGCATCAGTGCTGCATGCGCCAGACGCCCTGCTTTGCGCACCTGCCCCTTCAAATGGCGTAAACGATGTGTGGACCTCACCGTTTCTGTTGTCTGTGGTTGCAATCAATCGTGCAATCGACAGATTCATTGAACATGAAATAAAGGCTCTCGATATGATGGCTATTGCAGTTAGTCTTATTAAAAAAGCAGTCCATAGCGGAAACTTTTTCCCTGGGAAGTAAAGAACAAAAAAAAGCAGAAATAGAAGCATCTCCACTTCATCGACACACGTACGACGGATTAATTTATGCCTAGATCAATGAAGTCATCAAACTTATGCAAATTATTCTGGACCCGGAGGATTGGTCTGTGCTGGCGATAAGCACATTGCGCTACCGTTGTGACAGCCAATTTTCAGTAGTTAAAAACCTAGAGTTACACAATTTTACGTAAAAGATGGACTTTAGGCATCGCATCAAGCACAAATACACAGTAATGTGTAGAAATGTTGCTTGATGTACAGGTATGTAGCAAAGCCACAATTTACATATTGTCGCAACGTCCTCAACCGGTACCGTTTAACGCTCGCGGTATTTAAATCAACAGATAGTGAAGTCCTTGAGAAAATTTCCAACACTCTTTGCTTTTGCAGTCATTCGTTATGGTTCTTGCATTTAATTGTCAAAACATAACTGCCTCGTGGCGATTACTTTTAGTTGGCTGATTCCACCAAATTCACTAGTTATGTGTGTATACGGATGTGCCAATTTTCTAGATAAACCCAGTAGGAATAAAACCTTTAAATTACCCCTTTTCTAAAAAATGAAGGCAAGTGTGCTCGCATGATAAATGGCACATTTGTTAGTGCGCACCAACTCGGGAGAAAAGTTATCAATCACCATTTAGGTTAGCGCCATATCATAACCGAGGATTGGTTGTGTTAAAGTGGGAGTTTATATGACAGATAAGAACCCTAAATCACTTACTACCTAAGATTCTGAAAAATAACCAACAAATTTTATTTTTTCCTTGGTCTAGACAACACGTTTACGGATGTTCAGGTAAGTTATTGCTCTATTCTTAGAAAAGTTACGTAAATTTGTGTTTTGACAGTGCTTCAATTTAAGACTTCGTCGATCAAAGTCACTTATGGCACATTAGCACCGCTGTAAATTTCCTTTCAAAGTATTGTTGCACAAACATCTCTTTGAAGGTAGACGCACTAGAATGTAGGTAGAAAATGGGAAGTAGCACAACAACATTGTTGCAATCCGAATGTTCCCCGCGATTGTAACAAGCCATGCCAGTCAAAAATAAGTCTCGTCACCAGGACAAAAAAAGTGTCCAGGGGGGAAGTAGACGGAGTTAGAAGGTCCTGCCGCCATTCCCAGGGTGTCGCCTGCCAAGAGCGCGAACTTGCGTAGCCGAGCATACATCAAAATAAGTGCACGAATCTCTGGATTTATGCAAGCTGTATTAGGTTTTACTACTTATTTTGAATGATCAAATGAAAGAAAAAACGAAGAGGCCCCCGCCAGACTTAGTCCCAAACCATGTGAATGATAACCACACTGCGTGCTTCCCACCTCCATGCACACAGTTCTAGAGAAGCCGCGAGTAGAATTGGTATTGCCCGAGCCGACACCGAAGAGGATCAGCCACACTCGCAGCTCCAAGGGCAACATCTCCATCGTGGAGTGCGCGGTGGACGGCTCTTCGGTTACTCTGGTCAACACCGGATCTCAGGTGGGTGCACCAACCGCTGGCAATTTCGCCAAAACTTAGGCTCGGAAGCTCCACTCAGTTTGTTTAGAAAGTAGTTCTCTCTCCTGTAATGCTCTACCTTTCGCCAATGCAGAGGTATTGGAGGGTGATTACCTTGCAGATAAGATTGGTTTGATCGATCTACAGGTAGACAGAAACACAACCCCAATGAAAGGTGAATGTACGCGTCTACTTAGCATTCAGGTGCATTTGTAATGCCTTTTGGTTCAGTGAATAACCCTCAGCATGATATAAAAATGGTAAAAGTACGCTAGCAACAATAAGGTTAGCCTTCAGACCAATCAGAAGTCGTGTTTGGCTAAGAAGCAGAATTTCATTTAGACAGGATGGAAAAAGAAACAATAATCTGTCAGACACTACAAATGAGTAACTGGATTGAATATTGAATACCGAGCCATCAGTCAATCCACCGCGAGAGAGAGAGAGAGGGAACTGATGACTTTGTCTACCAACAAATCAGAGGTATTATTATTGTTTTGTCAGAGAGAGGACATCAGTGGGATGAGATTGGTGCGTCAAGTGGATGATCGTCTGACCAACACCTTCACCATTCCCAAGGGCACAGTGCTGGAGACAGATGCCAATCGGAGGCTAATAAAGGTGAGCCATTGCTGCGGACGTGTGGTTACCTTTAAATAGGGAGACAGAGAGAGCGTACCCCACTGGAAGGAGTGTGATCGCACAAAATTGACAGTAGCATTGGCCCTGTGTCAATGTGTAATAGGCCTAGAGTTCCTTTCTGCTCCTCCACAGAGGCCGATGGCGTCCGACCAATCCGTCGCGAGGCTCACTCGCACTAACCGCTCCTCTCGTCTCCCAATCTGTGGTAAACAAATTATCCAAAAGACCCGCCATGCCACAGAGAAGGGACAACAGCGGGTGACATCCAACATTCAATATCTAGCCTCGCCTCAAAATGTGGTGGCGAAAATTGAAAACGAGGCGTGCTTTTCTCTAACTGAGGAGTAGATGGTGGTGGGCGTGTCCGGTGATTTCCAAAATGAAGCTATTACCCCAATTTTGGGATGGGGTAGCCATTCGCTACTAAAATACCACCTTTTCAAAAGAGAATTCCAAACAACTTAAACAAATTACGAGCACTAAGTACACAGACTTGCATTCAACTGACAACGCCAGGATCCAGACCAATCAATGTAGTCTCATCTTGTCTGGTCTGATGAGAGAGACTATTTTCAGGCTTACTTTACCGTCAACACCTCTGTTCACTACCCAAAGACGCGCTCTGTCCCACTTGTGATTCAAAAACAGATCAATTGGATGTGATTGGCAGATGGCATAGGCAACGAAACAAATAATAAAAGGAGTGGTTTCTATCGTTAAAAAAACTCCTTATTTTTGATTGGTAGATTTGGTCCGAAGGCTGCAAACCTACTGATGGGGATGGAATTGAACTTCGCGACTCTCGATGGGGCACTGGAGCCACCACAAGGACTGTTCTCATCGCGCCAAGTGGAGAGGTTCGTCTACGCTGATCTCCATTTTCGAATTTGTGGAACACGACCCAGTATTAGCGCTGAAGTTAGAGAAGCGAGTTACTGTGACGGTTAGAGAGGCAACATCGATGACTAGGTGAATAGGCATAACCTGACTGCAGTTGTGAGTGACGCAGAGCTCTTGCCCCAGTCTTGGCAAATAGTTGAAGCTCTTGCTGGATTAAACGACCTCATGGTTATTTGTCTTGAGCTTTTTGTTGACCCTGTGCTCGCCCACGATATGACAGAAGCTGAAGTAGCTGGAGAGTGTTGCAAAGCGGGTTTGCAATCAAACTTAACATATGATTTTACACTGAACAGTAAAACAGATAATCACGACCTTTGGGCTTGACAAGAAAATATGAGGTGTAAAATCACACGACACAGGAACTGGTTGAATACCACCAGGACAGAGGTCACACCTACCATGTCAAAGTTCAGATGCCTTGCACCTCCACATGACTGGGAGGAGGTACTTGTTGGCTCAGCACGTTCATCACGAGACACGGTAGAACCTTTCCAACCGGACAGATTTGAAACGCCTCCTTTTTTATTACTTTCCTTTTTCACACAGGAGAAGGCGGTGTACACACTTCGGATGATGTCCCAACCCTGTGTTTCAGAGCGTAGCACCTCCAGCTACACGTAATTGGGAGCACAAATTAACACCTGCTTGTCAAAGATGGGTCAATAAAGATTCCACACTACCGATGTAAATGCAAACGTCTTCCAGATCACTCTGCTTCTATGAGACGACCGATGGGCGTTAGCAGGAGGTCCCAACTGTCATGCTTTATTAATTATAAATGCAAAAGAGAATGTGAGAAGAAAACCGTGTGACAAGAATGGTGGAAAGGAGGCTCGCTAGCCAAATTGATACAACATCAAGGACCAGGTGGTAAAACATTAAACATACACACACTCACACATATAGGGGGTGGGTGAGCAAGGAAAAGTGGGAGTGGTGGATGAACAGTTTTGAAAAAAAAAACTGCACATAATCCTGTGAACAGATAAATAAAAATGAGAAGACAGAGGTCACAATGACGATGGAGAATGGACAGAGGAGAAGGGGAGAGGAGGGGCGGCTGAAAGTCAATCACACCTTTCGTCGACGTCGCAGATCCTTCAAACTGGATATTTGAACTTGTACCTTGCAGAGACGAAGGCTTTTGTCCGTGGCATTCACCTCTTTAGATGCTAGGAGAAAGAGACATGAGCGCGTTCTGGGGTAAAGAGGCAACAAAAATGTCCTCGACTTTCTTCGATCCATGTCTATTCATTGATTGACGATTTCACCGCCTTTTGCTCACTTTTTTATCGTGTGATTTTCCTTTAGAGCGTACAATACCAGTTCAAGAATTTTAGTAAATATCTGGTAGGTTTTACCTATGGTTCTGCTAACACAATTCTTACTAATGATAACAAGATGCACCACTTAAGGGTTCAGTGATGAAGTTACAGTTACAGCACTGAAGGCTTCTCCTCCACGGCATGAAACGGAACGCAATATGAAATTCGAGATACTTTGGAAAACATTCGGCCTGGCGCTATGAAATTTACAATCTCAAGTGCCATTTATACCCCTCAAAAGTGAGAGAACATTTATCAGAGCGAAATATCAGTAGTCAGTTAAAAAAACCGAGCGAAGAAAAGTTAGTAAGTAATCTTTTCTTAATTTATAGGGTCCATCATCTATACAAAGCCAGGAGCTCATCAAATCGCAGCACCACAAGCTCATTTACGAACCCAACAGTGTAGTCTAGACTCAATCAGGTCTTCTACACGCATAACAAATGGATGAGCGGAAATTAAAAGGCTGTCACCAATCGAGAAGAAATGTGTTGTTAATGTAGCGGAGCAATGTAGCCAGATGTCGGTGAGGACGTGAGGCAGAGAATAAGTTGTTTGAGAGAGCCACCTAAATTCGCGCCAATGCTCTTGAAAGTCGAAAAGGGCATGCGCTTGTGCGACCACAAAGAGTACCATGGCCGGAAATGGAGAATGTCGTCTTACCTTCAACCCAGGCTACTTTGTTTGTAGGGATTGTGGGAGTAAAAAGACGACTTACGCAAATGAGGTTCCAGTGGTTGATTGCGCAAAAAAATGGTCAAATTGGAGGGCGTTGATTGGCCAAACAGGTAGAGAGAGTCGGGAAGGTCTTCTTCACTCCAATCAGTTCCACTCTTGCCCTGCGAGGATCGGACCAGATAAGCTCTCTAGAAGAAATAACGGAGAAGATCAGAGTAACATCGCAATGTACTAAGGAGCTCTGGTTGCATTCTCAAGAAATTCGATCCTCACCACAAAGTACAGTCGAGAGAAGAGTAAATGTGGGTTAGAAAATATCAAAGTCTGTCTGATGTATTAAATGGATTCTGATAAGCAGCAAAAAGGCACCGGATAAAAAGAAACCACTTGCGATCCCGGTAGCAGTAAGTAACAGGAGAGTGACAAAATTAGTATTTCATTTGGCACGGTGCCAATAAAGTTAATCATAACTTCGAGGGCGCCTGCTGTGGTGACACAAAAAGCAGTAGTAAACGTCATAAAGAATGTAGTAAATCTGTCAGTGGCAACCTTGGCATTGATAGTTTCTCAACCCATGCAATTATCCTTGTAAACATTCAGCGCGTGGAATACCTGATCAGCGCAGGAACAGTGAACATTAAACTGTATAATTCGGAAAGAGTAGTGCCTGCCAGGTACCACGGTGGAATGAAACAGGTCGACCATTGGATGGTTCAGTCATACTAATGGGTCTAGGACAAAGCTCCCTCAAAATGCCAGTTGGGAGCAGCGACAAACCTACAACTATAGCAAGGCCTATATGGGGAAACAAATACAATTCGTAATCTAATGAGTATTCTTTTCTGAGCCGGTTTAAATTCAGAAGTATTCACATCTCTCATGTACCCCCGATTCCTCAGAGAGGAATTAACTCAACCATAAAATTTAATAGAAGCTAATGCTTTCAAGGTAGCCAGCACAAGGCTAGATTCTTGTTGCGACAGGCATGCAAAAGTACTAAGATATCTGTCTAACAAGGCACAACTAATAATGACAACAAAATCTACGAGCTACTAGGATGGTAAAGCGGAAATAAACGAGCCAGTCTGTCTGAAATCTGAGTTACAAACACAAAGAGAATGTCATTGCAATAACAGAAACTGCTAAAATTTGCCTTTTTTATCACTTACATGCAGTCGTCGACGGTAGACACGACTAAATCGGTTGGCCCTGGTCATGAGCCACTTCAAGGATGGTTCAGCCACAGCCTGACCGTGGCGATAGTGCGACAATCGTTTTCGACGCTCAGAGAGCGGCCAGTCGATGATCTCGTCACCCTCATCAAATAATATCCACACCTTTGAAAAGCAAGAAGGAGATAACAATTTTGGGTTTTTAAGGCATTATCAATAGTGCAAGAGATGATCACTTAAAATTAGAAAGTCTACTAACACCGAGACACCGGGTTAGCGACTAACCCTAACAATTGCACAGAGGTGTCGCCTAGGGGGCAACAGCCTTTCACGATACACTTCCACTGTAGACAATTTTCCAACTGCTTCCAATTAATTATCACCAGGCATATTCTTGCCTTAACTATGCCACAAAGCTAACTCTTTAGTACAACCATGATTAATTGACAGAGCGACCCCTCTCACTCAAACCATTGCCATATCGTTTGTTACCAAGGTTGAGAACCTTTATAGTGAAAAGGCAAATCAGAACGTCAAACTATGCACAGGAAGTGAGAAGAGGTATTTAAACTGTTGGAGGATTCAAGTCGGACACTAGAGGCCAAAGGCAACGGGTGAGAAAGGTCGTAGGTAGGACTGGCGCAGTTTTCATCAACAACACGTCTGCACGTGCATGCAAGGGCAGCAAGTGACTCACTACTACACGCATCTGACGGTTAGCGGTTAGCCGTCCAGTATAAATAAAAAAAGGTAGCACGACGGTGCCAGACTATGACAATGAAGGTCCTAATGAAGCTTACAGATGTAGCTCATCTTGTTGGACTGCCACCTTCAATTGGACATTGAATGAATGCAAAATAGAATAAAAAGGTCTCAAAGTTGTTCAGTAGATTACTGGCTATTGTTCAAAACTTGACTAGTACTATATTACGCAACCCTTTCGTTTACAATGTCTTTCAAGATCGTCCTAACTACAAAACTTCTATGCCTTTGGTTCTCTTGTCTAAGCCAACTGCGTTTGATGCGTTTTATCAGATTGAGGAAAACTTTCTCACGAATTGCGAGTATCTTCAATGATGTATTTTATGTTAATCCTATTGAAGTGACGAGTAAAATCCGATTAATATGCTACCGTGAGAAAGCAGTGAGTACATGAGTCCAGACACGATGTGAATTGAAATCTAGGGTGCTAGAAGGGAAGGACAGGTACTGTTAGCCCTTTCAAAGCGACATACACATGCTTTTGGAGCACTACTTTGACATTAACAGTGACCTCTGTCTCAATGCGAGAAGAAAATGAATAGACTGTTTGACTACCTACCAGCTCCCCTTGGGGATCAAAGAAAGAGTCGGGCAGACAGCGCTCGACGCCAGTTTCGTTGGATGTAGTGTTGACTGTCGAACGGACACCACCGCCAGGGGGACGAGGCGCACTGGTCTGGTTTTTCGACGACTGGACGGTCTTCGCGACGTCTTGCACTGTGGCGGCGGACAGAAGGGTCCTTCCACCAAGTGGAGTCTTCGTAAGAATGTCCTCATAGCCTAAACAAAAAGCCAATTAAGTTTACAATAGAGCTTGAACTTCGTAAGAATACCAGCGCAGCCCAAAGATAGTATTGCTTATCTATCAATAAGTCAACCTGTGCGTTGAAACATGAGTTCCTGAAGAAGGCTTTATTTGTTAAAAAATGTCAGTTTGCCTTTCATATTCTCCGTGTTCACATCAACGAGTTAGAGCATAATTCAGATTTGAGCTTGAAATGCAAACAAAGTCAAAAACTAAAGGGAGACCATTACTGTTTTGCTGTGGCCTGATTCAGATGGAGAAAACTAAAACCATCAAAATTGAACCCCAATTGCCAGACCAAACAGGCCAGAAAAGCCATTAGCTTATGGAGAGAAGTTGATGGCCAAATACGGCTAAATGCAATAGATTATTCCGGGCTTTCAACTTCTCTGGGGCTGCTGGGGTTACCTGCGACCCAAGAAATACGCTCATGATCAACATTCCAAAAGTCCCAGTCAATGGCCAATCGCCAAAAGTTCTAGAAATCCATATTCCGGCTCAATCCTGCCTCACTGCCCCACATTTAGCAGGAATGTGTTCTAACGGTACTGATGACCGCACGAATCCCCAAGTGATTCAGCTACCATAAGAGAACGTTATCTAAACCTCCTAGTCGCAGTCTAAGTAGCTGATATTCTCTCTTCTATAGCCCCCCAGAGATGTGCAAGTTAACCGCACCTCATTTGCGTACTCATTACCCCGGTCGGTAAGAGTATTTGCTCCGGCATTCTTATCCATCAGTCATCTGGTCGGAGGTCTCGTTAGGCCACTAACAACTTGCTCATTAAAAGTGCAAGTCATAAAAGTTGCAACCTAGTTCATAGCAGGGACGCACGATTATTTATTACCTTCAGAACTATCTATTAAGGACAACTTTATGTGAAAACAAAAACAATGAGTTGAGGAGTTCCACCACGGCAGATGGTTTTAATTATAATGAAAGATTAGCTACATAAAACGTGGGTTGATGGATTGAAAGTAACCAAGGCGAAAGCGATTGCATCCCATGAAAAATGGTGCAAACTGTTAAAATGTTCGATGGGTGGAAACTATTCTGATGCTAATGGGGCACTGCAAACTAATTCATAAAAGCCTGGATAGATTTCCCCATACCAATTACGTGACAGCACAGAAAGGTGGCCTACTGCTTTGCTTATTAGGTAATTTCACTTATGGCTACCACAAACGCCTTTCAAGATTTTAGCATTATCTTTCCCCGCCCCCTTCGAATTTATCTCTGATTGGCATCAATAAGACGTCAGCAAAGATGACATAACGGTAGTTAAGACGCAATATGCAACTGGAAAACATACATTGTGCATTTAATGACCACAAACTAACCATTGGAAGACATGATGCCAACGTTTTTGAATCCACTGAAGGTTGTAGTCAAAGAGCCACCCAGTTGACCGAGAGGTGTGATGGAGAAGTTCATGAGAAGGAGACAAACCACGGCAAAGAGGCTGGTGGTGACTTTTTTGCGCACACCGCGGGGCAGTCCCACTCCACCAATCACGCGATCGTTGACTAGGGAACCACCGCCACGGCCTGACTTCTGTAGTACTATCCGCTCAGCGTTCTGCTTTCGTAGAAGCGGCACTTTGCTAACGACTATTGAAAGGGGAGAGAAGAGCGATCAGAGGAGTTCTGTAGCTTCTAAAAGACAGAGATGTTGCATTCATTTTGCGCAACCCACATTCGTCTACAAAGCAAAACCTATGCTTATCGAGGGCATTCAACAATCTCTTGTTATTAAAAACACTTCCACAATGCAAAAAAAGAGACTAACATAAGAGGTTTAGCACAAAAAGTAGTGGACGATAATGACTTGACTACTGGTTCTTTTGGCACAGGCTCGGCTGTAATTAGGAGAAATACCTAGGGCTGAAGATGATCCCCTACGGTATGGCCGTAGTAAAGTCAATAGATTATCTAAGTTCCACAATAGATTTCAGTCCACCTACTGATCTCTGCCAATTCATTACGCATGTAGTGGCTACTTCTCGACATCCGAACTGGTATCACCTGCTAACAGTCCTTACAACTGGTCGAAACTAGACTGCAAAGTGCTAGCAATACAGTATCTCAGAGCTAATTTTATACGATGGAAAAAGTTGGATGAATACCATTCGTGATTAATATCTAAGCAGAACGGTCCGGTATATGGTTCTTCCTTTTGGTAGTCTAGGCCCCAACGCATTTTGCTGTTGTTGCAATTTGCGCTTTCAATGAAACACGAACTCCAAATCCCTACAGTAGTGCTTTTGCAATAATAAGGGATAGGGTAACCTGTCGACAACAATATTGGCGAATAGAGGAGAACCAAACACACCGCCAATTTGAGGAGCCGTGGTGGAGACCAAAAGCGGCCGTTGAAACGGCGGTGGAGAGTGATGCTGAGGGGGTGGGGATGAAGAAGAGGAGCAATTAGGGGGTGGAGGAGAGGGAGAAGCGATCGGTAACTGCCCCACCCCTTCTACGCTTGCCTCCGATGAACGACGCAGGCTGGCGAATTCCGCCTGGAGTAAAGAGTGAGAGACCATTAATGTTGAACTTGCATTCAAAGTAGACGGTTTGCGAATGGAAACTCACTTGCAAGTCACCAAGGCACCTTTCAAGGTGATCATAACGATGCCGCCATTCATTATTCTCCTGACGTAGGTGAGCATTCTCTTGTCGCAGCTGGTTAAGTCTATGCTCCAAACGTTCTAAATACTACAAATGGAGCAAACGAGTCATTAGTGATGGTCGAGATCAACTCACGCCGAGGGTGGCATGCCGACTACTAATGGATAAACTTGTGGTGCCATTAGGCCTCAAGTGAAAAACAACCTCAGCTGCGGAGCAGGACAAGAAGGTCCAATGTGCGCACGCAATTTTAGACCCCAAGCGCACGAAACAACGTGTAATAGAGGCGTCAAGTGAAATGAGTTCATGCAAAAGCTGATTTCTTAACATGACCGAAAAGAAGCCTCATCAGGCGTGCACACACATGCATGAACGCACACCGCAAAGCTAACCCACCCTGCAACGATCGCAGGCAGCACGGAGGATTGAATCATATTACAAATAAACAGGCAAATCCGTTTTCTAACGCTTTCCTAAAACCTTATTTTCTTTTGAGCAGTTTAGATTTTGGAATGATGAGGATTACATTATTTAGTGGATCACTTAGATTACTACAATTGGTGTTAAGTGCTCTTATTCACGTCCGCTTTGTAAAGGTCAATAACAATAAAACAGCAAACGTGCAACACACACTACGACACAACCAGAGGGAAGGGAAAAAAGAAAAGCCAAAGGATATGGTCAAATGGCAATGTACCTCCTTCTTCCTCAGCCGGCTAAGGCAAGCCGCCTGGCGATTTTTGATCATACGCTCCTGCTTTTTGACCAACTTCTCAAAGCTCTCCGACTCCGCGGGGGGTGAGATGACTTGGAAGGAGTTGGAGAAAGTGAACTCGTCAATCACCGGAAGGCTGACCACAGCAGGAACCAAGGCACCATGGTGCTCCTGCTCACGAGGTGTGGTTACGTTGTAGGTGCCAGGCTGGAGACCACAGCCCGCTCGCGTCGGAGGCACCACGGTCCTGCCAGTGTTCTGTAAGAATGCGAGCATAAGTCACTCATTAAACAGGTAAGAAACCTAGGGTTTTATGCACCTGTTTTCCAGCGCTTAAATCGATTCAAACTGCTTGCGTATCGAATGCAGTAGGAGACCGCGAAGACAAATACTTAAACCGCACAGGTACAATGATTGAACTATCTTTGGGTATTGATTGTAAGAAATGCGAAAAATGAACACCTACTCCATGAGAACTCACTACATGGACTCGAAAATCCTATACACGGCAACACCTATATCTAGCTTGCTTAAAATAACGCTTCCAAAACCAAAATTTGAACACGCAACTCCCAATGTTTCGTTATAGATGAATACATTGCTAACAAAAGTCTGCACAAGGGTATTGTACACATGAGACCGACACTAAAAACATTAGATGCAGCACGCAACTGTGAATCTACACTTCAACCGGACTGGGAAATTCTAATATTTAAGGTGCGTATTATAGTATGCCAATACCTGCATTCGGCGAACAATTACAGGTAAAAAAACCATACCTATAAAACCAGAAATTGCAATCAAATTCCGATAAAAGTTTTTCAACCCACAACAAATGAGAAAGCTCACTCTCCTACCAAAAAAGAATTAACACTTCCAAAAGAAGGCTGTAGAGGCATGAAATACACTATCCCCTGATAAACCTTTTACGAAGAAGAGCATGAAAAGTAATGAGCGCCGTGATAGCGTTTTAACTAGGCATACATCGCCTATGCAGCAGGACAATGCGCTAGCAAATACGATTTTCATGACCTCATCATCCATGTCTGAAAATTCTGGCCCATGCGGTGCTATATTTTATCGAATCACCAATTAATTTATACAAATAAGGTGATTTTAAAAGGGTCATTATGGCAAACTCCTAACAATACATTCAAATTCTGGGTACTTTTTAGAACCTCACGGAAAGAAAACTCACATTTTGTCCACGTGAAAGAATGCGAGGGATTTTGGGCAAGACATGGTTAGAGGCTGGGGTTTGGCGAACGGTAGCTATAAAGGACACGAAACCACTCAGCTTAAATTAGTACAAGTACCCTCAAATCAGGATTATTGGTCAAAATACAATCTACCGGAGAGGAAACTCAAAAATTCAAAGCGCCATTAACGAAGCACCAACCTGGCGGCATTTCCCAGAGAGTTGAATAAACACATCACCATATGTTACTAGATTTTGGCTTGAATTTCGATAAAATAAAATTGTTTATTAGGCTAGAAGTTAATCAAAGTCCCTAAAAGACTGAAACCTTTTAAGACCCTGGATGAGCGTAAAAGTGGACTTACAAAGTTCGGTTTTGACAATAGGTGTGCCATGGGAGAAGGTGCGAGTGAGAGAGGTGGGAGCAGATGGTGCAACGGGGTCGCGAGAACCAATGATGAGAGGCTCAGATGGTCTTGGACGCTTCAGTTGGGGGGAGAGGGTCTTGCAGACCAATGTTTCGGTGCCGTTAATGCCGTCAATCTCTGTTACTGGAGGGAGCTGCGCGCTTGTCGAAGCAACCAAGCCGGGAAGGTCAAAGCCGCCCTGCTCGATGTCGCAAAGGAGGGGCTGAATCTTATCACCATGGTCTAAAAACTCAGAGTGCAAGGCCGGTACTGCATTTCAAAGGAAGAACTTTTAAAAAGATCAAAACTTACTGCTAATACCACTGTCGCTATCAGAAGTATCCACAGTAGGCTCGAGTGGAACCCCATCGGGCATGCCAAATAAGCAGAGATCAAGGTTCGGATCTTCAAACATATCCTGTGGGCCTAGATCCAAATCTAATGAGAGGGAGGGGAAAATAAGACTGGAGGCCGACAAACTTACTAAAGTCTGCACTGTCCACAACGTCAACAAGATCATCAAAGGGGAAGGACGGGGATTCATCGGGGAGGTCCACGCCAGAGAACATTGTAGACAAAAGCTATAAGTGAACAAAGGCAAACGCATTGGTAAAAATGATATTTTCTCCGAAATAAATGACAAAAGTAAACCTAATTATATTGCCTATAAATACATGCATCTAGGACGAATCCCTATAGTGCCTGAAAAAAACTATACCTCCCAGCAGAAAAGTGGCAACCATTGACTGGGGGTGGCTACAATGATTACCAAGATTAATAGTGAACAGCAATACTATAACTACTAAGACTAGAAATATTTTGTGACAATTCAATGGTCAAATTTCACTGAACACGCAACTGAGAGCATTAAAAAGATAAAATTCCAGGAACATTAGGTAGTACTTCTTCAAAAGCGAAGCACGGTTGAAACTTCTGACCTCCAAGTAACCACGTAATCAAACTAACGATGATTGACTGCTGAGGTTGGAGATAGATTTTTCCACGTACTGGACGTTAAAAACAATGGACAAACCAGCTCTACTGAACGTTAGACAAATAAACCAGGCATATTTGCACCTGTTGAAAAAGTATAATGGTACCGCAAACAGGTAAAGCTAGACACGAGAACACAGCATACCGACGCCGAGACAAGTGACCCGCAGGGCTCTAAACCAACCCTCATGCAGAACCAATAAATCTTCTGTACGGCAGTCTATTTTTTAACATAAAAAGAAGTTTTTGGGCAGTTTGTCAACAAGATTTTTGTTTGTGCAAATTTTGAATATTTAGGATAGGATTTTTACGTTTTGATGTCCACTAAAAAATTTGCCTATTAAATATCTTATTTTGTAATTTTGCTTAAGATCTGCACGGAACATACTAAAAATTTACAAATGTTATGCAGAATGGCAAATGAATAATTGGCATTTGGTTAAAATTAATACACTTTTAGTTGTCGAAGGCGTATTTCAGGAATCAGGTTACCAAATCCCGATTAATTTGTAATGGAATCCACTTCGCGGTAAAAAAGCTGGGCCGGCTTCACCATGCGATCGAGTTGGTATTGGGCATTGAGGAGGCTAGCTGATTTTCTCCTAAAGCTTCGGGCAACTGTGCAGTCTGTACCCGTTTCAATGCATTTCTCCCTCGTAAAGCATTTATTGTTTGTTCAACTCCTCTTATCGACTAAGAGCCGTTGTACATTCTCCGGCTGCTTGACCTCTGATTAACAACAGAAACCTTTATTGTCTCCATGCGGCAAATACGTATTCTGCCCAAGTATTGTGTGCTCCTATTCTCAAGAAAGTCTCTGCCCTCATACTCTCCGGTAAGTAACCAACAATTAAGTTGATACTTATCTGCCCTGAGACTTCTTTAAAGACTGAAGAATACGTCATACTTGGCACACAAAGGACCTAAGGCTGCTGGCGTAGTCCAGAGACCGTCCCACTCTGCAAAAGTACAATGGCCATTCAACTAACCCTTAATTGCAACCGGGAGTTAAAAAACCAACAAGCATATTGCAGTTGCAATTGAAAGAATCAGTTATTTAAAGTGGTAGACTCCCCACTCCATGCCCCAGATTGTAGCTGCCACCATCCCGATATCATTTGTTGGCATCCACCCGCATCAAAGGAGGGTTTAACACCATTTCCCATCCACTCACTTTACCTTCGGGTCATTGGGACCAAATAGCGCTCTCAGACCTTGACACACACATCTATCGCCACTGGCATACACAGGGGTGGCTTGATGTGTCCACACGAGCACAAACTAGCTCTCACTGAGCAGGGTCAATGGGTCGCCACGCCGACAGCTGCCTCGCGGGTCACCTATCCAAAAATCCTTGGGAATTCATGCACTTAGCACACTTTCTAGACATGTCACAACCGCCACCCGTGCTCCACCCAAATTGCACTACATAGACCTGAATTCTCGTAAGAGTAATGGGTACTTGTTCCCGAAGGTTTCATAACCCCACACGCACCAAACGCAATGGCAATGTCTGTTCATTGCCCCAACGCTTATCAAGATGCCAGCTAGTAAATGCAGCTGACGTGTGAATGCATATGCAGTTAACGCATCTCCAAGCTCGGTAGCCTGCCGGTTGTTTATGTATTAGTTGCATGACCTCAGAAAGGTAGTATGGCTAGATGATCGACAGAGGTTAACACACCACAGTACGAAGCTTGGTCATGCAATCGGACTATAATGGAATTAGAAGCATCGAAATGAGGGACTATCGGACTACAGTCAACATACACGCCCCCTTCAGCACTGCTTGTAAATGGTAGTGTTAATATAACCATGGAACAAATAAACTCAACGCAACAAGGACCTCACTTTGCATGCCTTCTGCTGTGACGCGAAATTAACCAAGTTTAAGGGAAACATGCGCTAAAATGGAAGCTGAACGCAAAACAAGAAATATCAAGAAATTGACCAACAGAGTTTGAAAGAGGAATACCATGGGAAGACTGGTAATGAACAGGGTTCATCGAGGGGCAAAACTACCTTACTATAAGCTTCTACGGCTAGTTCTCGATCTAAAATAGCAAAAAACCCATTATATCACCCAAGGCTGCGTATGAGAGTAGAAAATCAAGTGATTTGCAAAGTAGTGCCAATAACATGAAAAACCACTCGCTTCTGTGAAAGAAACTTAATTAATCTATCTATCTGGAAAATCCTGCACCATAAAGGAGGAGTTAACAAACAAGAGTAATAAAAATGCATGGAACAGAAACTAACATCCCCTCGCAGTCCGTCACCAATTAACACCCAAAATGTGAGATGAACAAAAAGGTCCCCAAAAGGCGCGCTATATCTAAATAAAGGGATGTACACCTACTGAGAGCGAGACGCTTTCACGGCATTGTATTCAAATGTGAAAATATTTGGAATGTGCGTGAAGTCTTGCAACATAAGCGTCCTCCCAATTTTACTGAAAAGTAAAAGAACTTAATTGGAACGAAAGATGGGTGCCTGGAGTGAAAAGCACAACAATTTACCTCTCAATAATCCGAGGAAAAAGGGGGGTCAATATGACCTGGACAACGTAAAACCATAAACAGCCCAGAATTGACCCAACGAGAGCCCCAATACACACCTGATCGACGTAATGGAACTCAAGATAAACTCTTAAAACATAATGGATGCACAGTTCCTACCTTGTGTAGCAAGTGATCACAGATATGAGAAATAAAAAGAGAACAGTGAAGCATCGAGCAAAAGTGGAGTAATGACGCGGTGAAAGTCGATATTTTATAAAAAGGGAAAAGTAAGCCATCATAAAGAACATAAATGTCGCGTGGTTCGACGGCATTCCATATGAAGAAACTAGAGATTGCGCTAAAGGCGGGATTAAAAAAATATTAATTATTACGATGTGTAGGAGGACGAGGGATCCGAATTATTTTCTTGGAAATCTTGCATATTACCTCATTAGCGAGCATTCCGACTGCATAGAAAATCTGAAAATTACGAACACGTCAAAAAATTTACGGTGTGCAAATCACGATGAAAAAACACGAGACAGAGGACGGAGAAACCAACTATCAACGGTATTTGTGAAATCCATGCAGCTATGCGGCCAAATACATCATCTGCACTTATCCAAACTTGGTCAAGCTACCTCTTTTATGCAGCACAAGGAAGGTTTCTATGGGTTTCCAATCCTGCAGATAATCCATTGGGATTCACAACGAGCTAGGAGATGGTTAACACTACCATCAAGTTTGGCGCGTTTACACTTCGGTCATGTGATGCAATTTTGCGAACTATCTAAACTCCTTGCTTAATATGCTGCAAGCTATTTGGTGAGTCCACATAGCATAGAATTTGACTGTTTAAATAAATGAACCTATGAAAAGTCTTTATAAATTCAAGAAAGTTAGCACGAACCAGCAATCAAAACGCACTATAACCAAAACGGGTCATTAACCCTGCACTAGCAAGGACATCTTTAGTCTTCAAAGGCAGAAGTTGGCCCTCTCTAATCTTTCAGGCAGAGGACATGTTTACCTAATCAAACGAATTGCAAAATTTTTGTTAATATTGCGAAATCAAGATGTTCAATTCTGTAAAACCAATCGTCTTACTTTTCTGCCTAGCAGCAAAGCACATACTACTAGTGTGGCATCCATAGACTTTCTTTAAGGTAAAGAAAGCATTGTACTAGAGCGGAATGCATGTATTCTGGGAACCGAGAGATTTGGGGCTGCTGGTATGGCCTGCAGTATGGCTGTAATACTTTGTTTGTTCGAACTACCGGTTTAGGTCACTTGGGTGGCCATCTTGTTCTAGCTGGTCGGTCGGCCTCCGGGCCGTGCCAACAGCCCCCAAGCCCTCTGTTTTCTAGAATGCATGCATTCTACCCCCAGTACTATGCCTTCTTTTACCTTAAAGGGAGTCTCGGGACGCTACAGTTACAATTTAGAAAAGATTGCGACCAAAAGCTTCACTCGTGAGCAAACTGAAGACACTGGGTGAAAATTTCCCACGTGGTTTGCAGATGTAGAAGGTTATAGACAAAGCGCACAAGATGCTTTGCAACTGAGAAGTGCAGAATTCAAATAAATACGCAACGATTTATTGATCAGACACAATTGATTTGAAATAAGTGACAGCTCGAGTGCTTGCAGCAATTTCGCTCTCGGCTTTTTATGATGGTAAGAAAAGACACCAAGCACCTGCTTAAATGCCTGCCCTCTTTCTATTTTCCGACTTTTACCTATCATATATACACTCCTACTCCTTTATTGAATACGGCATATTATTATGCGAAAAAATTCGGCTCGTAAGTACGTTGGTTCTGTTGGCTATGGTTTCGAATTTTTCCCCATGGTGTTTTGAATTATTTTATGCCGAAGTTCTAACGCCTTTGGTGTTTCACCTCTAAACTACCAGAATTTGTTTAAATCAATCGCACGAGGTATCCTATACTTTTCTTCTGGGGTTCACACTTTTGGTTGGAAAATGCTTCCAAAAGCTGCTTTACATCAGCATCCGAGCGATGAATTGGATGAAGCGAAATCTCATGCTTAGATTTGACGCTTTCCTATCACATGACGTCCATGCTCATTTTGAATAGTTCTGCACTCTCGTCTCCCTGACTTTATCATTCTGAGCTGGCTCCACAGCTTTCCAACATTACATTGCATCAAACACGCTACATTTAAGCTACTCGAATTGCTATGTTTCAATGAGTCCGAGCGGAAGCCGAGGTCCTTGTCTAGACTGATGCGAACTTGACTACACTCTAGCAGATGAGATATGCATTCTTGGATTGTGGCATGGGGGTTGCGGGCTTAGCCAGGAGGTCAGGTCACCCGGCGGAAGCTTAACGGTGGAGCCCCCAAGCAGCTCGCCACCAAAACTGAGAGTAAACACCTATATTATTAGATAGCCCATCAGTTCTTTTGAGTGTCTACTTTGGTATTCCCTTTGGTCAACCTTCCGTGTTGATCAGCATAACACAGCCAGTGCTGTGGGGAAAGTCACCCGCGAACCAACCTCACCAGTCACGTCACTCCAGTTCAAATGGGCCTGGAGTTGCGTCCTGTTTAGGAAATGTAGAGGTCATCACTGGTTGTAGAAACGCTTGCTCAAAAGCATTCGTTTATTGGACCGCAGAGGCACTGCTTCCGTTTCCCCTTGCCACCTCGTTTTCACTTCGATGCTGACAAACCATATCCATCTGGGCTCCCTCCAGTTGGTAGGGCTGTGGAGACAATAACGCGTGTTCACATGGCTGAGAGACATGTAACGAAAAATTGCAGGCAGTTCACGGCTAAAGCCACTTCTTTTGTTGATAGCATTCTTGCGAATAACGGGACTGAAGCACTTCTGAAGGGTATACGTAGTTTTCAGCCCTTCAGGGAGGGACCGGCCCCGGGTCTCCCATCCCCAGCGCATGCACTTCTCCCGCATTCCACTACCACCTATATAGCGAGTTGAGACTTCTGCCAGTGCTCCCAAGTAGC
Source organism: Taenia multiceps (assembly GCA_001923025.3). Classification (NCBI taxonomy): domain Eukaryota; kingdom Metazoa; phylum Platyhelminthes; class Cestoda; order Cyclophyllidea; family Taeniidae; genus Taenia; species Taenia multiceps. The sequence goes on along the minus strand of CM010311.1, from coordinate 58,887,097 downwards.
CCGCTACCAGAACCGAGAGGTTAACAAACAAAAAAAGACGTTTTACACACGCATTAGATCTCATTGAGCCGATAAAGTAGTCACGGGATGACGTTCTTGATTTGTAGCTGATAACCCTTTGAATCTACATATTAGCTTTGAGTAGAGATGTGACATAAGAAGTGGCTCTCACGCAGAGGAGTGGGGTTTTGAAGTGGTCTACATCTCTCGTATCTCCACTGCTGACGCTCACAAGCGCTAGTTTCGCTTAACTCCACTTGAGAGGCTCCACCCTTTCTTTCCTTCTTTCTATCTACGTCACCTAGTGCTCTGAATGACCAACACCCAGGTAGAGTCTACGTATGGAACTACTAAGCTTTCCTCAAATTAAAGGATTCTTGTGAGTAATCCAATGTACTTACTAGTATCATTGTTCCAGTCATTTTCCTTTCAAAAGTTTGGATTTATTTAAACACTGGTAGTATGCCTAACCAGATGTAAGGTCACAATTCCAAAAGGTAAAAATATCAAAAATAAATCGAGGTAACTGCTCAGGTGTCACTCTTCATAGCCCCTCATGTCAATGCGTCCATTGTCCTCTGGTCTCCCCTCTAACTAAAAACAGTGTAGTCGTCGGGCTTGCTCTGTGTAGGTAATCACAGTCTACCTGTCTAGTCAATTCGAGGCGCCTACATCTGATGCAACCGTGACGGAGCATTCATCGCGCCACCCTTCTCACAATGTCATTCTACCTCTTGCAACGCCTATACAAGTCTCCAGACTGTATGCAGCGTAGCAATTTCGAAGATCATACCATTTTAAAGGTATTTATTAAAAAAGAAAACTCCTTGGTAAGTTTGAAAGAAACACCTCAACTGGACAAACTCTCTAACCAAAAGGCGAATGGGCTGGACTAGCTTGGAACATGAACGGTGGACACAAACTGATTACCCCTGTTTCTGTCATTGAGTGAGATCTTTAGAGAAATCACAAGGAGCACTCAAATGTCAACAGTTTATGCTATCAAAAATCTTATTAGTTGAACAAATAAAATTTTGCATATCAGTTCATGTTCGCGGTCTATGCTGTAAAGCTTACCGTTGGAGAAGTACAATGGACCCCTTCTTGAGGTCAGTCGCGACCCACTGAAATCTCCTCCCACTGTACCGCCACAAACAGCTGCCGTTTTAACCCTTCTGTGGTGAACCTCTACAGGTTTAGCCATGCACATCGAAGATCCCCCTTCCTTTGGTAAACCGGGATTGGCATTCATCTGGATCGGCTTTGCTTACTGCTGTCACAAATTCAGTGCTCTGGGACTTCTCTGAAGTCGTACTAGAGGGTTTATAGTCAGTGTACAGAAGGGGCAGAGGTGTGGGCATGACATGAAATGAAATTTAAAAAATCAAACCAGTATAGGCTTAAGGTGTACAATGGCAGAAAAAGTTAATAGGTCAATTTGGATGTCTATTACCCAAACCAGGAAGATTGAAGATCCCGCGCGGTTGAAAGTACAGCTTCGATACAATGTAGTGGAGACAAATGACTCAACTTTTTTTTTCCATCGCTAGAATCCAACAAATGAGAAACTGGAGGAATCAGTCAAGGTGGCGTGGGGCAACGTTGCTTTGTGGAAACACAGATACATGAAGGAATGCAGGAAACGTGAGGCCCTAGAGGAGAAATTGAAAGCTCTCCCCATCGTGGTAGGCTTTTGAAAACACTCCCATCGTGATTTAAATAGCTTCTAGCCAAAGTTAGAGTCACACTCCAGCTGCATGACACTCTATTGAAACTCCGAGATCACGCGAGCTGACAGTTTAGAGATTGCAACTTTTGAGAAGAATAGAATGCCTTTTAAACGGCAAAAAAAAAGATTTCAATGAGTCGATAAACAATGGAGACTACAGCATTCCCGTTTCAACCAGGGGTGTCAGGAGGAGTCCTCTCCCCAAGTGGACGAGTGTCTCAAATTAAAGAAGGTCACGTTAGCCGCTCTGGAGACCTGTTCGCTCAAGGATGCAGAAATCAGCGCGCTGAAGAAGAGGATGAGTCTTCTCATGAAAGATATCAACGAACTCACCGGGCTAGTGACTGCACACACTCGAAAGAGAGCCAACGCAAAGATTGTGCGGCTCCTCAAGTACCAATTGGATTTGGAACTGGTAAGTGAAACCGATCGAGGTATGAACCATTACTTTGATAAAAGACTTGGACTGATTGAGAATCTTCCACTGATTGTAGGAGAAATCAACCCTCCAACTACAAAACGACCGACTGTCAAGTGAAGTGATAAAACTGCGTTCGATGTGTGATGAATGTACGACGACGAGGAGGGCTTTAATGAACACTGGTGGAGGTGTGAGCCATTCGCACATCCATTGCGACAACACAGCTCTGATCCGACTTCGACAGAGAACAGAGTTGCAACACGTGGAGTCGGAAGCAGAGAAAATCAAGCAAGAGCTAATAGTCAAGAACATGGAGGTATCATTTTTGCTATTCAAGTACTGTTCACTGACGCATAGCTTCAAAGGCTATTTATTCAAGCGTCTCAGGTCCGGGTTAGATTATCAAAGAGACGATTTCGTACCGCCATCCCCTGCTCGTATTTTGTTTATATCGTTCAGATCGGTACCAGCCTACTGCTACTAATTAAGTAGACTTCACGGACCCCCAACACTGATGTCTTGCTGTGACAGTAAAGGCAAGGGTTGGAAAGACTGTCTCCATATTGACCTTCTAGTTGGAGTCATGTCAGGAAAAATTGGTCCAACTGCGAGAGCACAATCAACGTCAGGAGGCACAGTTGACAGCACAAACAACCGAATTGGAGTCGTGCCGACAGCGAGAGCAGGAGCTACGCAGATCTTTTGCTCGAAGACTTCAGTCCCTCGAGATGATGCTAACCACCAGCCAATGCGCTTTTGCTAGTCGTGAAAGAGACCTCCTCAAACAGATTGCTGCTTCTGGAGACAAACGACATTAAGGAATTTACCACCCCCTGATTCTATTGTCCCACTTCACCTCGGTGGAACAATTGCCCGAACTGCAAAATGACAATCTTCAACAATTCATATACATAAAACAATTTATTAACGAATAAAAAATATACTCACGTACGCAAGCTCGTATGTATACACATAATGTTTAAAGGAGTGGAGGTATCGAAAGAAAAGAAAGACTAGGAAAAGAAAGCGGGAGCGAGAAACTATCAACTAACAAATAGAATCCCCCCTCTGGCAACAGGAGACATATCTTTTCGGCGCCTCCAGAGGAGGGTTTGGACTGATGAGGGGAAAAGGGGGGAAGGGGTATGAAAAACTTACCCAAATGAAAACCCGACTTGACTCTTACATGCGCATCTATCCCTCGCTGCCTATTCTTTCACACGAGAGCTGCAACAAAGTAATAACTGATAAAAGGAGGGGAGAAAAATCCTACAAGGCTGTATCAGACTTTAAGCTCCTGGAGGGGGATAAACAGAAGTATGAATGAAAGACGATAAGTCCAAAAAAACATACGGAAGCTCACTACAATGTCTGATTCCACCAATCAGTCAAATCTTTACACGCCAGAGATTTCACCGTCGCATCATCGGGAGGTATACTCACACCAGCAGTCGCAAAGACCTCCTCCACCACCACCTCCATGCCGACCGCTACCGCCGCAACACGCTTCACCAAGGCCGTTCGATGTCCCTCACTGAAACCGCAATTCCTCAGTACTAACGCGTAGAGCCGCCACAGTCTGCTGCTTAGCGGCATCAGTTTAACCGCGTCCGCTAGACACTCGACCAAATAGCTGACAAGCCCCCTACCCGCGTCTTGTTCGGGAGAGTAGAACTTGATACCCAGAGCGGCAATCATCAACCAAAATTCCTCATCTATAGGCTGTTCCAGTCGCGCGATGGAACACAGGCTCCGCAACCACCGAAGGGAATCAGGAGAGGTATTAGTGTTGCACAAGAAGCCACCACCAGCTAAAAGTGCCTTTAGAGTGCGGAATCCATAGACGTCTAGGAGGCGAGTAAGCAGCGGAGTAGGCGGATAGGAACCGGAGAATTTGTCAACGCGGACGGATTGAAGAACCTCAAGGAACCACGACGGTGGGTTGGTGCGAAAGTCCAGATCCTCGGTGAGAGCAGGCGGAAAGAGCAGAACACTCAGCGCTGCCGAGTATTCTTCTGCAGTGGGAAGCATGTTAGCTAAGGCCAGACCGAGGTGAAGAAGCAGGGCAACAAGGGGACAGGGAAATGCTTCCTCTTGGTAGTCGGGCAAGCGGGTGATGACGTGACGAAGGAACTCGGGAAGGAAGGATGAAGAAAAGTTGTGGAGCATACTAAAGAGACCAAAACACATCCACAAGTAGACAATGTCTTTATTGCCGTACATACGCAGGTCGCTCTCCTCATCTAAACCCAGGAGTCTGCGAAAAGCGGAGTAGACAGAGGCCGCGTCTAGTGATGACAGAGGAATAAGTCCAGTAACTAACTCAGAGAGAAGGCTGCTACACGGCTCGGATTTGCCTGATTCCTGCATGAGGCAAGCGAAACAGTAAGCGAACGTAGTCTGTATCGAACATTGGTTGGTGAGATCTGAAACGAGGTCGAATACAGCAGATTCACTCTGTTGCAAGCGCACATTCGACAGATAGATGGCAGTTGGAAAGAAGAGGTTGTCGTGGGGCGGTAATTGGCTACAGCTCACGAGGACGTCCAGACAGAAGAGGGCAGCGCGCTCATTATCACCTATAGCAGCGAGGAACTGCACATAAAAGTGGCTGAAGGCGAGCACAGGAAAGATTTTGTCAACAGGGATGCCCTCTTCACTGCATTGGGAGAGGAGATGTGAAAGACATTCGCTGCATAGACCGAGATCGAGAACTGCCACCTGAAAGATGTCGCGAAGGGCAGCCAATTTTTCGGGTTCAAAGAGAGGACAACAGTCAATCGATTGGGGAAAGGTGGTGGAGAGCAGAAGAATCACTTTAAGATACCAAAGGCCCCAACGAGCCAGATGATTAGGGGGTAAACAGGCGGGAGCAACTGCTCTATCGTGCAAAAGGAGGTCTTCAATCAGTGATATGCCAAGCTTGGAACCACACGCCTCCCACTCCAGCCGGCAAGTGTGGTAAGAGATGCAGAGGAGGGCGTTCATGCATTGCACGGAGGCGGTAAAGGACGAAGCTTGCTCGTGAGCCAGCAGAAGCAGCAGAGATAGGGACTGCCGCACCAGCTGCCTCCGAGCAGACAGTGAACAAATTTGGGCAGAGTTGATGGCATATGAGAAGAGATGTGGGTTAAAGTTGGTCTTCTGCAAAAAATTCAAAGCATTGGCGACTGGAGTGCTTGTGGAAACAAGGATAGCGTGGAGATGGTGCTTGAGAAAGGCTACATCATGCATATTTGCTAAGTCCAAGGGTGAATTGAGGTAGGGCGTCAAGTCATTTGAGGTTGCAAAGACCACGTGCCAATCGACAACAGAAGAGCAAAAGTCGGGAGACCCACAGTTGACGGCATTTAATTGGGCTCCACAGACGTGACAAAGTGGTCCGAAGTCTCCAGAAATTGATGTTGATGCCACACGGGATCGAAGTGATGTTTTCAACACAATTGGGGAAGCAGTGAAGCTGGCTGGGTGTTGGAAAGAGCAGGTCTTATCCACACAGTTTCCATTCAGGTAAAAGGGACAAATGGGTGTGTTGGGATCCAATGAAGGCGGCGCTGGAGAAGAAGCTCTTGTATCTGGGGTTGGTGGCGCCATCTCAACTTCCTCGGGCATATTCATGGAGAGAGCAAAGAGGTCAAAGTACCGAAACAGTGGACTAGTAATCCTAAAGGTGGCTTCTAACTTATCCAACAGATTGACTAGATAGCTGGTGAGTTCTGATGAACCCTGCTGAATGGGTTCAACTGCAGACGAGGTAGGAAGGTGTATCGGTGTGGAATGGGTCCGAGAGGGAGACCCATCGATGGATATCCGCTTCGACAGCCGCCTTACTGCAGCATTCATCTGTTCCAATTCTCTCTGGGCCTTGATCAAATTACCCATCGTCGATTGCTTTTCCTTGCTTGCTTTCAAAGCAGCCTGTCTAGCGGACAGATAAAGTTTCGTGGTGTGGTTAAGTTTAGCCTTTAGTGAGGTGAGAGCTGAACCCAAAGCGGCTACGGACCGTTTTCGAAGGGACAAAAGCTTGTCCTGACGTTTCACCAAAGCCTGCAACTGCTGCACACGCTGAGACTGACTCAGTACTAACCTTTTATATGGCTGAAGAGGTGCAATGAGAGAGATTTTACCCTTTTTCCGAATGCGGACTTCCGAGGCGACAGATGGTATTTTGCCTTTGAAAGGTCCAGAGGCCGACTTATTGGGAGTTTGGGTCTGCCGCACTAATGCAGCATTCAAATGAAAGTTTTTGCTTATCTGTGGTGGAGGTGGGAGTGAAGGTGGTAGTGGTTGTGATAGGGGTGGTGTAGAAGAGCAATAGGCCGCAGAATAGGCGGTTTTGCCACAACGCGAGGTAAGGGTGACGCTGGGCAACTCTTCCGCCTCATCATCACTGGTAGAAGAGCTTGAAGCGGAACGCCTGCTGAGGCTGATTACAAAACGAGATCGAATAGGTGATGACCCTCGTGATGGTAGCGAAGACAGAGGTAGTGGTGGACCATTGGTGGGTGCAGTCAAAGCAGGCAGACAATGTGATACGCTAATGAGCTCTTCCCGTCGTTTTTTGAAGGAAAGCAATGCCATTTTTCGAAGATCCTGTTCTATATCTTGACCAATCTGAAAGTCTGTTTGAGGCCACGGACGATGAACGTACATTTGAAATTTCATCTTCTTTCTCATTGCCTCCCACGTTTGTAGCAGCGTCACGTTTTCCTACGCTGTCTAAAAAGGTGGAAGTAAAAAGACATCGCAGCACGTACTTCCCGAATAGTTTACAACAGGCGTTTCTACAGAGTGCTTGGATAGACTCTGCAATGCCATCCGACGTAGTTCTAGTTCATCAAATGGGGTGTCCGAAAAGCTGGAATTAAGGGATGGCGGAGTTGAGGTCATCGATTGCAACGTCGTTTCCCTGGAACTATCTAAAACCCGGTTATTTGGTCAACAGACCCGGCGACCAGCCAAAATTCATGAGAAGATAAACTAAATACCTCACATGTTTTGCGACATAGATCCTGGTAATTATGTCCAAGGAAGCACAAAAATATAATGAAATATGCAGAAATTAGCACAGCGCACCTTGAAACAAATGATTGCGTAGTTCCCAAAGTATCCATGAAATTATAGACACAGTAGAAAATGCATTCCTAGCGTCATGCTAAAGGAAGGCTATGACTGAAAGATTTAGTTAAACATGGAGCCGTGGAATATAGGTACCCACAAGTAACTTCAGATAATAAAATTAAAATGCACAGTAAGGCCTTTACCCAAGAGAGTCAAATCAGACAAAACTAGGCTTTGAGATTGCACGCAATCACGACACATCTGACTACCAAAAATACATCTTTGCCATTGGCTGCTATGGTTAAAATTTTTTACTCCAAAATGACTTCAATCGCTATGCTTCGCTTATGCATATGATGCTAAGATAGGGGTGGGACAGTGAGGGAATCCAACTTACTAATTAAACTATCGAACTAACAAAACAAACACAAGCAACAGTGACTGGTCGTATGGCAATGTAGCAACATCTACTGATACCTTACTTTTGGCCAAAAAATCGAGAGCTGGCAAAAGTTAATCGGTTTAAATTTCTGTTACAGGTTCCTTGGCCTCCAATAAACTACAGTAGAGAGCGTGCTACTGTATTAAAGTGTGTAGAAGCTGCTGCATTAAGTAGCGAAAGTAGGACTTACGGAGACATAGATACAAGGAGTGAAAACCTAGTAATAGCGGCGTGGTTATGCTGGACCAGACACACGATGATCAAGTAAGTCTTTGCTAGCGGGACAACTATACAAACAAAAGTGGAATTAGTGCGTCATCATTTAAAGAGCAGCTTCCGTTTTTTAACAGTACGCTTATTTGCCTATAAATTTATTAATGCAAATAAGTGGTACAAATGCAAATGAACAATCGCGAGCGCCATAGTTCGTTTCGCTATAGAATGGCCCTAGAGTTTCAATCCCTCTCTACAGCTTCAGTTAACTGTAGCAATACAAAATTAATTTTTAATAAAGATACAGCTAAAAATGGATTAGTATCGAGGCCAGAAACAATACTAAGTAGCGAGGAATCACTTAAATTCCCATCTCTCAAGCTTGATTAGTCTGCATTTGGTTTGAGAGCACCTATGTAGCGTTCCGAGACTCCCTTTGAGGTAAAAGAGGGCATAGTACTGGGGGTAGAATACATGTATTCTGGAAACAGAGGGCATGGGGGTTGTTGGCACGGTCTAAAGGCCGGTCAACCGGCTAGTACAATATGGACACTCAAGTGACCGAAACCGGCAGTTCGAGCAAAAAAAGTATTACACAGCCCCTCCCTTCTTTCGAGCGTCGTCCCCGACGCTCCCCTCTGTCAGCCTCCCGTGTCAGCCATCACAACGTAATCAGTGCTGCGAGAAGCACCTACGAGCTAACCGTCCAAGTCGTCATCAATTTTCGCGTAGCACTCAATGCAGCAAATGCGCGCTTCTTGGCCGTCCTCTCCCACGACAATGTGGTCCAATGAAAGATGGAGGTACGAATCCAAGTTTTCGAATGGATCGAGACACACAACACATATTGCGATTCCAGGCTTAATTGATGCCGTAGAAGAACCGCGAGGGTATCGTAGAAACCTGAGCAAATGTGGCGGTCGGACCTCATAGGAACAAAATGCATGCGATCCAAGCGTGCAAAGCATAAAACGTCGCTATCCAATGGCATCCTGCGCATTCTACATCTTAGATACACATTTAGGCGAAGGGAGGCAAGTTGCCAGAGAACAGCAGAGAGAGCTTACGGAGGATGCTTGAGCACAATGTAGCTGATCCTCCTTGGCAGTTGCACTGGGCTTAAAGTTCACGGCTAGTGTCGCTTCAGTTGTTAATAGCTTCCCTGTCGAACACGAGGGCGAGGGAGGTGCCGAAGATGAACGTCGATCTCAACCCTTCTGTTATGGGATGTGAGGGATTCTCCCATCCATTGCACATGCACTTCTTTCACACCGCCGATATTTGCTAGAAGCGGCATGGAGCAGGATAAAATCCATCAAAGTCAGGTGCGCTTTCTGCTGCCACCAATGTAGCGTCCTGAGGCTCCCCTTAAGGCAAAAGAAGGCATAGTACTGGGGCAGAATATATATTCTGGAAACAGAGGACTTGGGGGCTGTTGGCAGGGCCCAGAGGCCGTCCAACGGCTAGTACAATGTGGCTACTCAAGTGACCGAAACCGGCACTTCAAACAAACAAATATTACAACCTTCGCTTCCAAATCAGCAACTCGAACAACCCCCCACTTTTTATAAGAATCTAGCTTACTTTGGAAGCTCCCAGTGTGACACAACAAGCCGACTTATCGCCTGCAATACCGAATTCGTGAATAGACATTTTCGCCCAAGTTATGAAGTCCCTAAGTGGACAGATAAGTCGCACAGCAGCGGCGTTTTGAAAGGGCAGATCTGTTTAACGTAGAGGCCTGCATTCCACTACCAGACACTGGTTAACTACATACATTTTTCACCCTCTACGATTTCGCTCTTCCACCCATTGCAAATAGATTGTTGTATCTGCGTCTACGCACCTCGAGGAGCCGTAGATTAAAAGTCAGAATCAACCATTCCTCCTTCTCCTCCGAAAGACTGCCTTCGCAAGCGTGAATGTTTGGTGAAAGATTTTATTTGCGTAATTTTAAACACAAAAAGTTATATTGAACGGAAAAAGTGGGTTGCAAGCGTAATGATGAAAAACCGGTTATGAGACTATCGTCGAGATTGAGGGGGGGAAGGCGAGTTAACCATCATTTGCGATACTAAGCCCTTGCTACACATGAAGCGATGATAGCCAGTTGATTAAGAAAAGACCCCAATGGTAGATCCCCTGTGCTGATTCGTTCGACTGAGTCGCCACCATGAGATCGGCTTTCTCTTTAACGTCCACCGTCAGAGTCATCGACCTAAAGGATAAACGTGCAATTCTAATCGTCTTCTTGCACCGTCGGTATGCTTTACTTGGGGGCCTAATGTACCAAATAGAGTCACGTATAAGTGACGCCTTGATATTCCTACCTGAGTCACATATTACGTGTATTTGGCAACGAAAAGTAAAGAGTCACCTAAATCAAGGCTGTGGTGGTTGACTTTTTACTTTACAATTCGGATTATTACTACCAAAACGCACATTTTAAAAAGTATGCCGCACAATTATGCTTCTAAAGGTACGAAAACCTTAATATGAACTAAAATGTTCAAAATGTAACAATTGTTTTTTCCGAAGGTGAGAATAATTGTGACGCATTTCGAAACGAACAACCAGATGCCCCTTCGGTGAGATGCATCAGGCCATGGGGAAAGCACTCACCAGGCCGCATGGTCGGCCGTCTGCTGGCCAGGCGCCGAGAAAGCAAAGCGCTGGAAGCGTATGCCGATAGGCTTGTATTTCCAGCCCCCACCGCGGATCTTTTGGTAGGACTGCTCGTAGGCCGCGCCATAAAACGCCTTGGCCAGCGAGTGGTGTAGTCGACGTCGCTGGGACGGTTTTAGAAGGGGCATGCGCGGGCCTGCCAACACGAGTATGGGTGTGCTATCCTCTTTTCCAGGCTTCAAGTGGGCCAGAGGACTCGGAAGGAAGAGGACAGGAGTGCGGTTGAGTGAAGGCTGTACCAGCGTCTCGAGGGGTGTCGCAGATCCACCGCTTTGAAACACAGATTTCATGCTTTCCTTTTCTAGGTGAACGTACGAAACCTGAAAGGAAGAGTTGAGATGGAGGCAACAAATGACGATAACGTTTCTATTTGATATGACCGTAGGAGCAAGAATCTACGCTTTAGACTTTTGAATGGGAAGAATGCATTTTTGCGGTTAAATAATGCGAACTGAACTAAAGAAGAATGTTGTAAGTGACACTGCAATCTCCATAACGATAAAGGAGTACCAAATGCGATCTTTGTGAGATCTTACGCAAAACCCCTTATTTTTGACCATTCTGGAGAGTTTTTGATTGTACCCTTTGATGCCTTCAAGAGCCGAGTTCCCATGCTTTCCACGTCACAAATGTGCCATACTTTGACCTTGATGTCACAAATGCGTGACACGCGTTCTCCATAGGTCGCGCTACCTGATTAAATCGAATTAAAGCTGAAATGGATTAAGTAGACCTAAATTACTGTAATGAATGTTGAATACTTCCAATCTGAGGATAATAACGCATAAGAGCTTTTTGAATCAACAAAACAAGTTACAACTTCTGCCACTTTACTTCTGAGACTGAACTTTGCGATGGAACAATGCTGATACCCATCCTTGGTTGATTCTGCCTAAATGACGTGATGTTCAGCTCATTCTCCCGACCCTTAACCCGGTTCCCATAGATGACAAAACTCCAGATCTACTCAAATTGCCAAGCGGAACCAGTGAAGTTGTGGTCATGTATCTTTTCAGTCGCATGGAACCTCGGTGACTGTTATAGTTGGTTCGTGAGCGCTCCTCCTTACAACACCGACCACTTTGTGCTAGCTGACGCAGGAGACAGGTATGTAATACACTGACCGTCCAACTCTCGATTGTTACAGACTACTTAGGCCTCCGCCACTGTACCCCCGCAGGGTGTATTGGCCTTTGAGTCACGCTGGGGCTCCCTCAGTCCTTCTGTAAGCAAACAATGCGTATCCAGCCTAAGCACTATCCTTCCTCTCGTGTTAACGGAATGTGTTAACGGTAGCGATAAAACTTATTTTTTGCGTCTTTCACATAGACAATGACTTGACTTGATGGCATGGCATGGCAGAGAATCATCACAGGACATTGAACAGCATCGAGAATTAACAAATCGACTCGTAAGGCAATAAGAGTCACCTGAAACCCTGTGTCTTTGTATTTTATCAAAAGGGGTGACCATTGCTGACTCATAAGGGCACACCCACTAGGCTAGAAAAGCCAGTTGGAAGAGACACCCACCCCCTTTGCATACTGGAACGAGGCATAAATGGACAAGCACCCGCATTGGACATGTAAATGACTACAAATGGTGCTTCGCAGACGCACAATCAATCTTGAAACAGTGCACCACAAAACGCTGAAACAAGACTCCGGGACCGAAATGAACATCCAAGGGGAACCACAATCAGAGCGACGTAGTCTGTAAGCTGGTAGTGCGTATCAAACCACCTTGGCGAATGAGACAATTTGAGGAGCGATTTACGGCAAACATTACTGACTACCTCAATAGACGATCAGGTCTCTCATATGGCAAAGGACTCTTTCTTAATATTAAAAGTCTACCAGACAGGAGGTCCTTAATCTAGCCATTAAGGAACGCGGCGCATATTCCTAAGGTAAATCTACGAATGCCAGACACTTCACGCATGGGTCATTTGAGAAGTCCGTGCCACTGCATCGGCACCATGACGGAAGGAAGTGAAAAACAGGAATAGCAGGATCGGCCCAGTGAAATAGAAAGTCTAAATAGGCAATCAATGATACTTGCAGGGCACATCTATATGCCTTAAAATGTCATCACCCATAGTATCTGGTAGCCAAAATGTTTGTGAAGTTGGCAAATAATCTTACTGCTCCTTGAGGAGACCGGTCAAGTGTCGCCAACTGACAATGAACATGCATTTCGTTATGCCCTATATCAACTGCCTGTTACTTCGAGGTCTCAGCAAGAGCAGGAGGGTGCAGTAGCGAAAAGGGTCACTCTGAATCGAATGTATTGGACAAATTGTTGGTGTTGATGCAAAACCGGAATTCAGGAAGACTACCCACTCCTCGTCAAAGTGGTTCGAGGCTGAAACGTCAGAAATGGCCCAAGGTCAAGGCGAAAGTTAATTATGAGGACAGTGATGCAACAATTGGCTTCCATCTGCACTTATTGGCAGAATAGCGGCGGACGCCGAACAAACTTGTTCTTCAACTTCTAGGTCATACACCACTTTACCTGTAGAAAAATGGACCTGCCCTGCACACTTGTAAAAGACAACATCTGAGATGCTATGCTCACCACATCATACACCTCAAATGTGTACGTGAGTAACGGTTAAGACTAGTGAGCTCCTCAGAGGAAGGATCGATTCTTTCCTTTTTTTAGTCTTTAGACTCACACACAGGATCTCGTGCCTCGCGGCGCAACACTACTCTCCTTGGACAAAATAACGTGGATGAAAAGCTACTATAGCAGGCTTACAGCACTCATTTACTTGTCAACGCAAGAACTGCACATACTTGGAGGCACATCTCGTCCACGCTTATCTCCTTCCAGTCACTTGACGACATTTCGCCAGATCGATGGGATTTATGACGTCCACTTCCAAGGAAGTCAAAAATAACTTTAGCTGCTTGAAAATAGTGGTCGTAACTGAAAGCTATCCATACATCCATTGCCAAAAGGTGTCACAGATATGAGCGTCATCCCCAAAACTTCTTTTGAGCTTTCTTCCGAATTGTTGAAGGCAACAGATGGGTGCTAAGCTAGATCATACCAACAGAGTTGACGACCCCAACTCACCTCGGTTTTACATTACTTGTGTCACAAAAAATAGTGTTTTAAAGTAGATCACCATGCTATCTCGTGGCAAACATCATGAGAGTTTAAAAACTAGGGAGATACTGGGTCTGTACCATGGCCAATCGCTCCACACAAAGATCCATAACCCACAGACTATTACCAATAAACCTAGGTATAGAATGAAATAAAATATAACCTTAAAGATATTTACTACAATAGAATTTCACAACCTCTATTGGCTCCTGAGTCACCTCAATCTGGATCACTTGGTGTCAGCAACCATTAATTGATTACGGGGTCCATGTCATACAGATTAAAATACTTCATGCGCATGTTCCACAGAAAGATGACAAACTTTAAGGTCAAAGGTTAAGCTTGCACCAATCTATGGACGATTAAAACATTTTTCTAGCAAAACGAATGAACAACACACCCTCTTTGCCGTAGTTGTACTCGAAGACGACAATGACGGTACCAAATGAGTGGTCTCAAGGAAATCACCAGTAGGTGAGAGACTAATATTGGAAAATAGGAGAATACCAACACCAAGCTTTGAGTCAGGATGAAGGATGGTCAGTTTGTGGAATGAGATTTCGCTTTCAAAGGCGAGACCAGCTCTGAGGCGCCGGGTTGCAATATCCTTGACGGAAACCGCCACCTATATGGCCAAAGAAATTTGAAGGTCTCAAAAAAACCGTAAAGCTTTAAAAAAACACCACAATTACTTAATGAAATTGCAGCATGGTGAGCATAAAGTGCATACTTTTATTTCAATGTGCCCGCCATCATAGACGAGTCTGTGGCGACGGCGGGGATCAGATCGATAAACGATTTCAATTACTCCAGTTTTTTCATCGGGTTTTAAGTCGACGCGAACAAACGAGTATTCAAACTGCGTCAAATAATATTCTTGGAATGTCTTGTTGCTTTTACTAGCAGTCCAGAGGTCAGCATGACCATTTTGGTCGCGAAAGTCAATAACCTAAGGTTTAAAATGCAAATATTTGCAAAACAAAGTCACAAGCTATTGAATACTCTATAAAAACTTACTGAAAAATAAGTCAAACCATATATTTCGGAAGAATCTTCAACCTTAATGGCCTCATATTTGTGACTATCGAGCAATCTCGTCCAATTAATATTTGCTCTCGCGTTTGGTTTCAAACTTTTGACAACAAATACAGAAGGAGGCCCTAGAACTCCGGAGGCCACTGTAAAAAAATGCATTGAGCACAATTTGCTCCGGAAAACCGCATAAACCAAGTTGGGAAACTTTTCTTGACATTCACTATCACACATGGGATTTTTTGCAACTTCAACCTAAGCAAATACATGTAGATCTAAAGTCTTACATTCCATATAAGTGCTAATGCGCTCAAGCCGAAGAGGCTTAGTAGAATTATACAAAGACGTAAATAACCCATTTCGTACTACGATTTAAAATCGCATGCTTCATTAGGACAAAACCGCAATTATTAAAACACAAGGCAGCATTTTAAAAAAGGCCCTGAATGCAAACCTGAATCATAAGTGCATTTTTAGGTTTGTTGTTTGGTAACAATGTAGCAGGACAACTTGGCTTGGGGTGATGAATGAAGTTGGGATCTCTGATGGTTGCTCAGCTAGGGGTTTGAATGTGGCATATTTTAGTAACCTCTTGGCCGTGCTTGCCTTCTCCTAGTGCTTTTGAACATTGCTAAAGCACCTCCGTGATGTCGTTGGCTATTATGTTAGTACATGAGGGTTACACAGGCATGAGATATACCGTATTTCGTTGGCTGTTTAATTCTCATTTTTGGTACAATGTAATACATTGTTTGTTTGAACTGCCGGTTTCGGTCACTTGGGTGGCCATATTGTACTGAGCCGGTTGGTCGGCCTTTGGGCCGTGCCAACAGCCCCCAAGTCCTCTGTTTCCAGAATATATGTATTCTAACTCCAGTACTATGCCTTCTTTTACCTTAAAGGGAGTCTTGGGACGCTACAACAAGGTTGGATCGGTCGGGCTAAGAGCCTTGCCAAAGGCTAAATCACTTCCGTATTTTAAGCGCACACATTATAGTCAAACACTACCTTTGCTTTTGTTTTGCTAATAACCACGGTTTGCGACACTTATTTCATAATTAGTAAAACAAGAGCAGGTGTGCTGAAAAGACAATTTGCTGCTTTTCAAGACCCTCTCTTGGCTTAAAGTTGGAGCCTACGATCCCTTTTATCAATTATTCAAGTTTTCTTAACATTCCCGAAGGAATCAGAATTTGTGCATTTATCCATTTATCGTCACTGGAACTAGATTACTTGCTAATGCCACCATGCAATGGAAATACCCTTCAGCTATACAATATCTTTATTTTTCGAAATTTTCTAGGGTTTTAGCAACCCCTGCTCCGGCCTTCAGTGCCGACTTTTTTATGTACAAAGGATGGGCTGGTTTGTGTGGCCTGCATTTCATGCATCACTATCGTCTGTTTCGGTCATTGCTTGGAGGAGCACGCTGAGTGCAGCATTGCCCGAGGTCTCAGCCAGATCACGTACTGTTTCTCCTGCCTAAAGTGAGGCAAAAGAGAACATTTTACTATTTAGGGTGAGGACGAGGAGGAGGTAGCATTGCTGGCAGTAGTTGTGGCCGCCGCAACCTTGTTGATCTCTCGCAATTCGACTTTCAGCTATGCAGCTTTAGCCAACATCACTGATTACTCAGGCCTTCTTGAGCTAAAAACAGGACTATTTTGGACCAATGAGTCGGGTAAAGTCAGCAGCGATAATTTCTCTTTTACATTGATGGTCGAAAAGTACCGGAGTTGTGGGGCTACCCATATTAAATGAGGACTAAATGGCTTAATCCCTCCATTCGTCATTAAAGCTGTCTTAATTCTTTTACGTCCCACAACCCCTTTGGAGATGATCTCCTCATTACTGGTGGTGTTAGATGTGGTGGTAGTAATGATGGGGGATGCAACTACCTCATTTTTCTCATTCAGCGGAGCGTAGGCCTCAAGGAGCAGTTCAGCGGCGTCATACTGGCCATGTTTGCAGGCCAAGTGAAGCGGTGTATTGCCCCTGTCATCCGTTGCGCTCACTGGTAAACCCAACTCGATCAGCACCCTCACCATCGTCGCATCTCCCATGGCTGCCGCTTCGTGTAACATTGTGCGTCCGCGCTAAATGCAAATGTTTGACTTAGTTCTCAATGGATTAGCCTTCCATAAAACAGAGGCACTGACTGACCCAACTCGACTTACCAGACATGTCTCTTCCACATCGGCTCCGGCGGTGGCTAGCGCAGAAATTATATCATATCGTTTTGCCTCGAAGGCGCACCTCAGTGAACTCGTTCCCCGGTAATCCCTCAGTCTCGGATCTGCCCCATAGTGCAGTAGCAATTGGAGTGCATACAGATTGCCCTTGGATGCCGCCAGAGCCAAAGGTGTAATGCCAAACTAAAACCCAACAAAAGCAGTTTTTAGAGAGGATGTTTAGAGTTTAGGTCTTGCTGAGTTGGCAACTCACTACATCCTGAGCGTTCACATTGGCTTTTGTGGCAATCAGCAGTTTGACACACTTCTCCCCGTCCGTACGAATCGCTTTGTGCAGTGGCGTCTCCTTGTCGTAGTTTCGGGAGTTCGGATCAGCGCCGTGGCTGAGAAGAGCTGCCACAATATCGTGATATCCTCCACTTGCCGCTCGATGTAGAGGAGAGTCGAGAAGCTATGGAACATGTCCAAATCAACCCGTTATTTTCACAAACATGCTTAAAAACACAGCTTTGATCTTCGCTTGCCTCCGGATCCTTTACTTCTACATCAGCTTGGTACTTGAGTAGTAGCTTAACCATTTCCAAATCACCCGCCTCTACAGCTATCAGCAAGAGTGTGTTGCCGTGGGAATCGCGTGCTTCAATATCCGCCCCCCATCTTAGTGCTTCGGTAGCCTTCTCCAAATCGCCCTTCTGGACTGCTGGCAGAGCATCAGGATTCTCCTAGAAGTCGAAACAAATACTAGAATATAGTCGCAATGCCGTGATGTAAGCCCTATCGGTTTCCACATCACATACGTAGGGATAGCTCTCACGGATGGATCCGGGCTCATAGCAGATGATAATGCCCGACTTCGATTTCACCTCTTTGATGTACTTTGGTGCGATGGGTGGCCGATCACTTGTTGTAGACTTCTCCTCGCCTGGACTTCCATTCATTTGCGGTGATGACGATGTTGGCGCCTGCAGTTGTGAAGGTGTCTGTTGGGAGAGGAGAGGAGGTGAAGAATTTGAGCTGGAACCCTCACTTGACACGTTGAACCTCGCGAGAACATTTGGACGCTTCTTAGCGCGTGGTCGGCCGTTGAAGGAACTAGTAGTGTTGGCGCGCGGAGCAGAGAGATTAAAATTGCAGGTCTGTTGTGATTGCATAGCGCGGGAGCGGGTTTCGCGTAGAGACGCGATTAGGGAGGTCTGGTTGCGCAGTGATGAGGTCGATTGCGAACGCAGGTAGCGCATCCGCTCCGCCACTTCCGCCTGCCCACGTGGCGAGGAGCTGCGCTGTGGCGGCGACAAACAACTCGGTGTGGGTGAACGATTCAGCAGGGGTGAGGGAGAGAAGTAGCGATTCTGGCCGGCCAGCATGTTCAAGTCGCGAGGAGTTTGATTTCGCTAAAATTAGCAACTACAATTAGCTGTACCGTCTTACTTAATTCTTATCAGTAGGGTCTCTCAGACCTGATAGAGATGAGTACTAGCAAGAGCAGGCAAATCATTACATTTTCATTTACTTTCACTGGGCTATTCAGTCATCTACAGCATTCGCTTTCAAAAGTTAACATCTTCAGACCGCTTTAATGCAGTCCTACTTAAAAATTTCTCCTTCTCTAGACCTTTCCCTCATTAAAGTAGTGGCCACAATTCGTGACCTTGGGACTGATTCGAAT
This sequence comes from Taenia multiceps, assembly GCA_001923025.3. NCBI lineage: Eukaryota > Metazoa > Platyhelminthes > Cestoda > Cyclophyllidea > Taeniidae > Taenia > Taenia multiceps. The sequence continues at coordinate 58,868,542 of CM010311.1, read as the reverse complement.
GCACAGTGTCTGATCAAGGTGGAAGGGAACATTTGAATAAGTTGCGAAGAAGAGTAGAACTTGACAATACTGTCCAATGAGGACGCATTGAATAGTTCCCTTCCAAGCTAATGACATACCCGTCAGGTGAGACTGCTTTAGTAAAACGGGGGTGGAGACGGGTGTCACATGCCACAATCAAAGTTTACCTTCAATTTGGAAGATTTTACAGTACATGGCTTAAGATTTTTTCCGCTGTTACGTGTAAATCGGCACTTTGGTTGCCAAGAGCGACACTAAGACCTTTCGTTGGCGCAAACGACTCAATTCTACCAAAATACGTTTTTTTGGATAGGAAGACACTTTAGGTGACTAAATTTAACTATTAGAGCCTCAACCGCCTCGGCGTGGCACGTGATGGCGAAACCACATTTTGATCCCAAACTGAACTATTATCAAGCTGCCAGCACCTCGCTCCAAGTAGCTCTGGAGTGAATGCTGCTCCTTACTTCCATCTATGGCTGGTAAACCAACAACAACCAGGGCTTCAACAGGGGCACTCTAGTAAAATCTCCTTAGGTTGGCTTTTCTCCTGCTAGCAAAAGGCACAGCTATCCCGCCTATGGCAGTAGATTTACGCCATCTGGTTCACATGGTGTTAAAAGAGTCTGTCGAACCTCAGCGAGGCCAAACTACACTGGATAAAAACCAGATTGTGGTAGGAATTGAAGCTCTCTTCAATGATTCGGAAACACTCCCATTCTTCATCTGTAAGCTATGTCTAGTCGTCTGCGAGTCCGGAGCGTCCTGACTAGCCGACACAAGCGTAAACAACAAAAACATACCTTTTTAATTTGTCCTGTAGTTACCTGAAGAATCACTCCCTTCGCATGCAACTCAATAAACTCAGTAGCGACAGTTTTGTGATTTTCATATTATTTTTTTCCATTGCATATGTCAAATGAATGCATCAGTCCGACACTTCAAGTTGTCTTCGACAGTTCACGGCTTAGCAGAGGTTTCAAGGGCATGCTACTGTAACTTTAAAGTTACCGCTTTCTAAGGCACTTCACTTTGAAGGTTAATTCTATTAACGCTGTTAATCTCAACCTTGGGTGATCTCGGTTTCTGCAATGCGACTCTGTAGCCAATCGGCTCGGAGCAGTCGTACACGTGAGCAACGACCTTGACGATTGTTGACCAATAGCTGAGCGGCATTTGGTCAGTTCATATGCTCCAATTTCCAAGGCTTGTTTTAACTGCCAACTGCTGGTTTGGCTCTTTTTAAACAAGCTCAAGCATCATAAACACCCCAAGAATATGTGAATTTATTTCTGATGACGTTTGGTCTCTTGAATGCGAGACAACGATAGAAATTTTCGATGTGGTTAAGGTTTCTCCGAACTGCGGATCGCGATCTTAACCGCGCGTGGAAAATACCAGGGGTTTAAGGTATGGAAGGCACAATATATTCCACCTAACAAAATCAGGTTATACTAATCACGAAAACGCATGTGATGCTCTCTGACCTCAGTATAACCTTGTCGATCCAATCACGGTCTTGGTAATCGTATCCGGCACCTGTTGTCTCCTCATCTCATAAGTGTGCCAAGAAAATCGTCAGAATTGCTATTTTATGGCATTATTTGTACTCTTGTGGTTTTGTGTTCGTTGTAACCGCCCTGATGCCTCATCCGGGACGCTCAGAATATTTTTTGCCAAGGAAACTGAAAAGTAGGGCTTTGAACTACCAAATTTAGCCAATTAGTTGACAAATCACGCTTTGGTGGAAAAGATACTGGTGAGTAGTGTAAGGTGAATTCAGAACTTGCCAAAAGTAGTTATTTTGAGCCACCTATTCCACCGAGAAGGTCTTTAATCTCACCAACTATGCCGAGCTGTCTCCACAAAGGTGAAAAGGCTGAAGCAGTAGCCCCCTCTCACTCCCACCTCTCCTTCACTCAGGTCACTTAGGTGAAACATAACCTCAGACAATTTTCAGCGCCTTTCAATCGGAGCGGAACGAAGTAGAAAAGCTAAACTCGCCCTGCTGAATTGCTGGCAGCTCTGTAATTTTATCCCATCCTTTTAAAAAATCTCTTTTGAGTCTTCAAACAACTTGGAAGGTGAAGGAGAGCAGGCCACATGGGAAAATGAGACCCATTTAACGTCTTAAATAATCGCTAATCTCTTAGCAACAAAGAGGAGACTGGGTCATCAACAAGAGAATGCTCCATTCAACCTCGAAGAACATTGCAACATCTCCCAAAGGCCAACTCACCGAGTCTCTAGCGTAGCGATCAGCACCAAAGCTGAGAAGGAGGTTGTATATATCATCGTTGCCCTGTTTACTAGCGATATGCAACGGTGTAGTGCCATTGTTGTTGGCCAGGCGTGGATTGGCACCGTTAATGAGGAGGAGTTGCACCAATCGCAGGTAGCCCTGTCGCACCGCCATCAGGAGCGCCGTCTCGCCTTGCTGTTGAGGCAAGGGAAGACAGAGAACAAAGGTGACGTCCCTTTTCACCGTCTTTACAAACGAGTTTATGGCTTGTTTAAGTGTCTCAATGCCATAACCGCCAGTTTGGTGGCCAGATGTAACTGCACCCGATGGTAGCCTCCAAGAATAACAGTTCCAGTATTGATTGATGAGACAATGCATTCTAGGGATCGTCTTGGTATCAAATAAGCGCCAAGATTTATAAGGCTTCAAAATGAGGAAGAAAGCTCACATGAATGGAAAACCATGTCTCAAGCTGCATGGCGCTTTGATAAGGCCAGACGGTGCTTTGTTGTGAAACCGCGTCTTGAAGGTGCCGCCACTCATCACCCTCCTGTCACATTGACAAGTGATTTTTAGTGCATTAACACATTTTTTTAAAAATGGCGGTGCTTTACGGTGGCTTAAGAGCCTGGGAGACGTGTGGCTGTGTGAAGACGTCTGCAGTGTGTGTGTGTGTGTGTGTGTGTTGGCTGTGGACCTAGCCAGATCTTCCTTCATCAGAACTTGCTTGGTGGATGGAAAGGGAGTTGGAGGGAGGCAATTAACTCTCCACAGCGCTTAAATAGGCTATCCTCTTTAAGTTGTACCATTCTTTGAATTACTCGGCGGTTGAAGACACTGCTGATGCTTGTGGAACAAATTCTAATGCGATAGTTCCCTCTCAGGGTAACCTTTGGATGAAATATAGAGCTTTCAGATGACAGCATGCCTTTGAGTCTATGATGGCCTTAATTGCCTCTGAAAATAATACCTTAATTAGCAAGGCAGTGGAAAACCTTTGACTAGGCAGTGCATGATGATGGGCTCAAGTTGATGCCTTCCTAGACAAATAATAATACCTGACATTGAGTGACAAGAGGTGCACACCTCTCACCTCGATGGTATGATTGTAGTGCTGATTTAGGCATTGTGTGGAGGTGACTTGATTAGGCTTTTAAAATAACAACCGCACCCAGATAGCTTTTTTGTTCAAGTTAGGCTTCCCACAGCCACCTTTCGCTGTAGGCAAATATGAAGGCAGATCTGAGAGGCGTGGATCCATTCAAGCGTAAAATATAGTTTTGGATCAAACAAGGAACGTATAGTAAGCGTGAAGTTTTCACCAGACATCAATTCCTTTACCTCTCATCATTTGGCTTGCCGCAATAAAAGAATTTAACATGCTGATGTCGCGCTTGTTGAATCGGTCTTAGCCTTCCACAACGAGCAATTTCAAAGAAAAGCTGACGACCGGTTATTTTACAGATTGGGTACCTGTTACTATTTGTGAATAGGGTAAGGAACTCAATGTAGTGGTCATGGGGTGAATTGATCCACCCTGACGTATGGTCAAGTGGTCTTCAGGGCAAGTTGGTTGCCCCTTAGCCCATTTGGAAGTCACGACGGGCCACCTTGGTAGCAGTGGAAGGCTCATGCTGTGAATGGAAAAACCTGTGACAACCCCTAATAAGAGGGTTGAAAACGACGTCTACCTTCAGCCACTTCGCCGATGCCGTATCCAGCAGAAATGCTAGCAACTACTGAGGCAAATCTCGTCGTGAACCATCCGGGAGAGATTTGTTTTACGGAACTGTCTACGGTACTCTTATAAAGGTGTCAATTGGGGGAATACCCGATTCCTCCTTTTCCAACTCGACCTCTCTACATGCTGGGTAGAACCCGGGTAGGTATGAATGGGCAGATCAAATGTGAGAACTATGTGGAAGGGGACCTTGACCCCACGAAACTGTTTTGAACACCATCTTTTAGACCCAGCACACTCCTCCGTATCTGAAGCTGCTTTCCAGGCATGACGAAACTCCAGGTCTAGTGGAATCGCCAAGAGGGATCCTTGACGTTGCAGTCAGCTATTGCCTCAGTTGATTACTACGTTTGGATGATCCAAAGGTCGAGGCTGGCACCGAAGATGACGCTTGAAAGGGCAGGGACCCATTAGCATGAGCCTTCTGGGCACTGAAGGTCACGGTCTTTGTACAACCCGTCCATCAGCATGGCCTTCCAGCTGCGTCGGGAACTCCTCACCCCATCTGGCAATCTTGCCTAGTGCTACGCATAAAGCTGCCCTAATTTCAAGAATGCAATGTGAACACCCTAACTCGCCTACAAAAAATTACCGAGCTACGTCGGATCAGCACACTACGTCTCATGCTTTCGCTTTCACCCCTCAAAGAGGAGCTTTAATAGGAGGAAGTTGACGACTTGAGGAGACATACACTTCATTTCACATTTAACAGGGGAACGAGAAGTGATATTTCAATGTTGCCATTGCAATCTTACGGACTCGGAGGTGAGAAGAGGGGAGAAAGGGATTTGGGAACGGTCTTGAGGCAGTGAGTGTTCAACCTAATCCAAACTCGGACAACAATCCTCGCGGCCCATAAGGATGCATTTAATTAGCACTTTGCCTGACCACTATGCCGAAATTAAGGCTGCAAATGAGGAAGTCCAGCTAGATGCATCGCTATGGTGAAACAGGAGAGGGTAGCTCGGCTTGAGGCAATAACTTCATGGTTTGAGTAATCACTTTTATTGCATCAGTTAATGATCAAGAGTTTCATATGCCAAAAATAATTTAAGTGTAAAAAGTGCACATCCTGAAGCTCGAGTTTCCTACTGAATGAGACCTAACCACCATTGTGAGATATGAAGACTTTCACCACCGAGATTTAAGCGTTAAGCCCGACCGCTACACATCAGCCTTTCGTCCTTCTAATATAACGCAAATTAAGTCCATTTTATTCTTCTTTTTAACATGCCTTAAGCAATTGCAATAAACTACTTTACGCATTTGTGTCATGGGGTATTGGGTACGAAAATCAGTTCGTCACATATATGTGACGCCGGTGGTGAACGTGTTAAACTTCTGCTATCCAAGTTTTGGGCAATTGAGAGTTGTAGCGGTTGTGTAAGTGTCTTTATAACCTTTAAAAATACCACTGCAACACTTTTCTGCCTATTAAATGAAGGCTACATTTCCTCAAAATCTTGAAGGGTGTTGAAATGGGGAAAAACGCATTTCCTCAAGATTTGCAGGGACTACAAAGCGGTTAATCTATCATTGGGTCCTAACACACCACAACTAAGACAAATACCTATAGTTTTTAAAAATAATAGACATTAATAGTCCTTTCGGTGCTTATTCTTGATAGTGAAGACGTCAAAGAATATTTACGTGCATATGCGTGCGTAATCACATTTCTATCATGGGAACTAAAAAAAAAGAACATTTCTTTCCTTAAATCCTTCATACATTTATTTCTTGTGTTTGTGGGGACATGAGAAAGACGTCAGCTTCTTCTATGACTACCTTACAGAATGTTTGATCCGCTAGCTGGTGGGAAATTTGTCAGTCAGTCAATCAATCTGTTGTGGATAGTCCCTCGGCTGACATTCTCTGATCCTATCGGGTGGCAATGATCGCATGATTTACTCAGTAAGCTTATTTTCAATTTACGTCATTATTTTTCATCAGTAAGTAGTTATAATGCCAAAACTCCTTCCAGCAGTCACTACTTCTCAGAGACCTTGGGGACAACTTGGACGCCGCATACATGGTGACATTAATAAAAAGACGATCACCCAGATTTTGCTCTCGGAAACAAGAAATTACCTGTGGATAGCTTAGTCTGTTGAGAGGAGGGCTATCAAAGTCTCCCGAACCTTTGGAGCTGTTCCAAGATCAAGTTTCGGAAAGCGACCAATCGTAGAGCTGGAACGCTCTCGAGAAGACTCTCAGTGACAGTCCTATCCCCAAAAGGGACTTTTCCAACCCTTCTGTCACGCTCTAGTAAAGCTGATTTCCCAATTGATGTGAAGTAAACATCATGCAGAAGAGAGAATGATAGCAAACACTGGTCCTGCCTCTAACCTTCGTCTGTCTGTTCAAATTGGCGTTTTGTTCCAGCAGGTAGGTGACCATGGCATATTGATTAGCTCGGCAGGCGTTGATGATCGGTGTGGCGCCGTTGTAGTCCTCAAGGTCTACCTCCGCCCTGCCTTCCACCAACACCATCGCGCTCTCCACGTTGCCTCGTAGAGCCGCGTAGTGCAATGGAGTGCAACCACGCTGAAAAATAAATTGAGCACTAAAATTAACGAGATCAAGGCGAGAAAGATGCAATAAAATTCAAAGTTATGCTTCATTTGCACAGTAGTTTCCACGCCATGCTTTGCCATCTTCACTTCCACAATAAAATCATGCCAGTCCATCCGCTTTCTTGTTCGCTGTTACAAAACAAAATCGTCTCACTCTCAAATGGTGGGCTACTTGGAGTGGCACCAGATTGACTCCCCTAAGGTAGCGGCCAAAAGAGAGGCCGAGAAGGAGGGCGTGCAGGGGGAGTGGGGGAGGGAAGGGGTTGACAAGGCGGAAGACTTACCCAATTGCGAATGTTGAAGTCGGCGCCCTCGAGAGCGATGCGTCGAAGGGCGTTGCATCGGCCCATCTCTGCGGCGAAGTGGGCGGCGGTCTTGCCTCCCTTGCCCGCAGCGTTGACCCGCGCGCCCGCTCGAAGCAGTAGGTCTATGGAGGCGTCCATTCCGTTGAAGATGGCGTAGTACAAGGCTGTGTAGCCCTCCTGTGTAAAAAAAATTCCGCATGCATGCATGCATATGCCACAACAACCTCGCTATACATTAATTACTATGAATGTACGAAAATCCGTAACTTTATTACGCGACAAATGGAACTCATTTAACAATCATTTAATGTCATGGGGAGCACATTTGGAAATGACGACTTTGGCTAAGCTGGACAAACTAATGACCACAAGTTATCGGCTAAATGAACACAGGTGAGGTGATAATCACAAGGAAACACTGTAAGTTAAAGATTTGCCCGACCTCCTTCCGCATGAACGAAGCGGACCAGGCATACATCTTTATGGAAGAAAAATTAGCGTCTCAAACATCGAAAACAGGTCTCTTCTGGACCAAGAGGTAATCAGAAAACCCCATTGGTGAGTACAAGCCATAGCTAAAAATGGGGAAAGCTTTTCCTCACTCGAAAGACTTGTTATCATTATCACTGTAATGCCTAGTGCTTGGGTGGACGTCATCGGGGCCCCGAGGAGATGACGTGTGTAATACTTTGTTTGTTCGAACTAACGGTTTAGGTCACTTGGGTGGCCATCTTGTTCTAGCCGGTTGGTCGGCCTCCGGGCCGTGCCAACAGCCCCCAAGCCCTCTCTTTCCAGAATATATGTATTCTGCCCTAGTACTGCGCCTTCTTTTACCGTAAAGGGAGCCTCGGGACGCTACATTGGTGGCAGCGGAAAGCGGACCCGACTTTGATGGATTCTATCCTGCTCCATGCCACTTCTGGCAAACGTCGGCGTTGTGAAAGAAGTACATGTGCTACGGAGGGGAGAACCTTTGGTATCTCGTAACAGAAGGGTCGAGATCGACGTTCATCTTCGACATCTCCCTCGCCCTCGTGTTCGACAGGAAAGCTATTAACAACTGAAGCGACACTAGCCGTGGACTCCAAGCCCAGAGGAGGGCCAAGAGGCGCGCATTTGCCGCACTGAGTGCTACGCGGAATTGATGGCACTACAGGAACACATGCGTTCGAATCTCGACGACTGGGACGGTTAGCTCGTGGGTGCTTCTCGCAGCACTGATTACGTTGTGATGGCTGACACGGGAGGCGGACGAAGGGGAGCGTCGGGTACGACGCTCGAAAGAAGAGAGGGGCTGTGTAATACTTTGTTTGTTCGAACTACCGGTTTAGGTCACTTGGGTGGCCATCTTGTTCTAGCTGGTCGGTCGGCCTCCGGGCCGTGCCAACAGCCCCCAAGCCCTCTGTTTTCTAGAATGCATGTATTCTACCCCCAGTACTATGCCTTCTTTTACCTTAAAGGGAGTCTCGGGACGCTACAACGTGCTCTGAACACGTAGCCGTCCACTCGTTTCAAGGATGTGGAGGCTGGGGTGGGGGAGAGAAGCACCGTCCCAAGGTGTTAACTCGTCTGGCGTGCGATATGTTTCTTCTTGCCTTACAAAATGAGGGTCATCTTAAAACATTTCTTTTTTTCACAGTAAAATTAACACTTTCCTTCTCAAAACAACAAAAGAGTAGGTGATGCGTACAAGTGGAAAAATAAACACCAGTAATTTCCGAAAAATTTCAGAGCTTTTTCGGCATTTTCAGACCAGATTTTTGTTTAAAAAATCCAAAAACGACTCATTCCTATAGTGACCACCGTAACTTGTGTGCCATTCAAAGGTTGGTTCAGGGAATGAATAAAAAAATCGTGGGCGACAATAATCTTTTTTATAGATAAAGCTTAACAAAATTGTTTCATATTCGCACATTTAACATTGGGGTTAAGAAGAGAATCCATCACCAAGACTTAGTTGTCTTACCATCAATTTTATTGAATCTTTTCAAAATGCATTTACAATCATGCAGGACAGCAAACCAATCAGTTTAAATGCGTTTAATCAGTTTTCTATTTTGAATTCAACTCTATGGTGTTTACTACAAAGTTAAATTTAATGACGAAATGCGGAATAAAAGTGGGTCTCATATCCACGGTGGCATATGCCTATGGGAGGAAACTGAGGCTTCGAACACTGAGGACAAATGCACCCCTTGGAGTCCTTAGCTGACTCGTATTTGAGACTAAAATGACTACATCAGTCAAATGCCCGAAGCTGGGAGATTTGATGGAACTGAAAACAGAAGTTCCACCAGCACGACCCCTTGTTACCGCCACCGTCACGATTGGATGGAGCCTGGCTATAGCATTTCAAGCCAAGCTACAGACGTTTCACTGATCACCCTGCCCTCAAACACCACTAGTGAAGTCTTCCAGTGAGAGGCGGGTGTGTTTAATTGCACAGCATATTTTAAATCATAAATCTAATTAGACACGTTGTGTGTTTGTGAGAAAAAATCATGTTGAAAGAACCATAAAAGACGTATAAATCATTTATTGTTCTGACTAGGTGAGATCAAATGGCTTCCATGTCGTAAATTAAATACTTCACCCATAAAGGAGGATAAAAGTTAGATCAAAGAACCCAAATTCTAATGACTCACCGATTCTGGAGGTTTAATTTTGGCGTATTGTAGCACCCGCAAGGTGTGGTGATTTATTAATGGCACTATCCCGCATTACCGTTGTGATCGGTTTACAATTCTAGTTTATTGACTTTTATTATTTTCTATTATTTGTAGTGCTAGACAATTTAAAATGGAATAAAAGTGCGCTTTTAAAGCAAATTCATGGTTAACTACCTCAAGAGCAATTGCGGCATTCATTTTAGCCAAAAGAAATTGTTTTCTGTGTCGAAAGATATAACTATAAAGACAGAACCAGGCTGGTGAAATGCTTGGTGCTAACGGTAAACATTTTTTCTATAATTAGTGCATGGATTAGCTCATCAAATACCACTTGTTCAAAATGGTCAAAGACAGTTTGCGATAAAATCTATCCATAACCTATTGCATGCAAACTTGTTTTACTGCTCCATTTTCAGGCTCTTGAGTCCTTTGTACAGACTAGCTGCAGCGGCAACGGTCTCCAACGTTCACTCTTAAAAAGATTAGTGTGGAGATCGTGAAGGTTAGGGTGGAAGCATAAAGGATTCTTATTTGGCAAATTTTTAATGAACCTCGCCCTTTCGAAGAGTGGAAATTGTAACTTGTTCATGATTTTTAAAAAGGGTGATATTTCGACGCAATTAGGAATCATGAGCGAGGTGTTTGGCGGCGCCACGACTCCAAAAAGGGCCGAGCCTTTTGCGTCATAATCCAAAATTTCCCCAGCAAGAAATAGGATATTCTTCCAGTTGAATCTGGCGCCACAAGCTTGAAACGCGTTTTCTTTTACTAGTTTATGATGCCTGTCTGTTCAGAATTGTTGTTGAGTCACTGAATGTAACAGTCCGGTAGTGCGCCGGTGATTGTGCTGATGTCTCATCTGCTATGTGATAGTCAATCATTCGCAGAGAACCTGGCAACGAATGCACCAAGTTTTCCAGAATTACAGGAGACTCCAACTCTTAACTGGTAAATCGGAATGCTCCTTCTCCTCGGTGGTTTATCTCTGTTTGTCTGGTGACCTACTCCTGTTCCGTTAACTGCATTTCTTGCATCATGAGAACCTTTTTAATTACATTAGACCTTAATACCTTCAGCTTATCTTGTGGTCTCAAGAGGTTCACCTTCGAGAACGGTGGAACATGCTGTTGTAATTGCATTACACACATTGGAAAACAGGTTCATTCAAGTGTCGTTGCAAGTTGATTTTTTTTTCTCTTCGCATAAAAGTTGAACGCAGTGTTACTTTCAAGCGCATCATTTTTCCCTTTCTAGATACTCGAGAAATCTGCGTACCTTGAGGTCAAAGCGCACGCTATGCAGGCTTTCCTATTTCACCCTGAGAATAATCCATTCCAACATACTCGGCTGTGCCCATAAAAGAATGTTCAAATGCGTACAAATTTTACCCGATTTAGTGTAAGTGGTTTGAGGGTGTGGTTTTTCGATTCCTCCAATTTTTTTGGTGAGAGAAGGACTTTTCTGGCTGCATGGATGTGTACAAGAGCGGCAATTGAAGCGCATTGAACACTTACATCAACGTATTTCTCTCGTTAAGGTGGCGTGCCAAAGGGTGGTATGCCTTCAACACCTTCACCAGCCGGGTCCTGTATGTGATTAATACTTTCGAGTCTAGTGTCACAAATATGCGACATAAGCTCTTTGTCAGTGTGTGAAAGACAATTGGATCAAATTAATTTATTAAGTACAAAACAAAAAATGTGATTAGGTAGATTATAGTGTGAATGCAACTTAACTCTCTATTCAAGTATTATAAGTGTTTGTGTCGTTGTGCAAGTCGAGATTTAATGAGTCTGCAGAAGAAACTTTGATTTCTACCGCTTACTTTTTAGAGCTCTCATACCCATCTACATTAAATTCACTCACTAATAGAGTTTAAAGGTAAAAGCTAGAGAATGAAGCTAAAGAGGCCGATTACTTACGAAGGAGATGTGATTGACATTTGCACCGGCCTCGATGAGTACGCTGACCACGTCGGCTTTGGATTCCCGACAGCCAACAAGGAGAGGCGTAAGACCGTTCTTATCCACAGCCTCGAGATTGGCATAGCCCTCCAGCAGTCGAATCACTCCCTCCACAAAGCCCGCCTTTGCTGCCAGGTGGAGTGGACAGGCCTGCTCCATCTGCAGGGACCAACCAAGGGAATAGAGGTGTTCAACTTGCATGTTTTCTTGATGCATGCATAAGTTGTGTGGTCTGGCGCTTGTGCTTCCGTCACTTAAGACCTGGTAGAATTTATTCATTACAGATTCCTCACTGTGTCCTCCAATGACGTGCCTTGTGAGTTCATAAATACGGTTTGTTAATTAGTTGTGGGAAATGTTTAGTCAGATAACAACAATACACTTTTTCCCAGCTAGTTATGGTGTAGCATATTTCCTTTGCTATCATTCAATTCACAGGCCGTGGAATTCTATCCTCTTCCCTCTCACCTCAGGAGTGACACCGACTCATGCATGATAATGATCGCCTACCTTAGTTGGATGGTTAACATTAGCATTGTACTCGATGAGAAGACTAAGTTCGTTGAGTTTTCGACGCTCGCAGGCTGAATGGAGGGCGGTGAAGCCATTCACGTCGGTTCCATTCACCTCCTCGCCTCGATGCACCAGTCGTGCGAGGTCTTCCGAAGTGCCCGACTTCACAGCCTGAATCACTGCTGTCATGGATGGATGAGTGGTTCCAGTAAATGCGTTCTCCTTTCTCTTTCTCTTTCTCTCTCTCTCTGTACCTACAAAACGCAAAATGGCATAGAAGCCAAAACCTTCCTTTAAGTGGTTTGAGTCATTGTTTTTGGGTGGGAGAAGATCAGCAATGAAGTGTTTATCTGTCATTTTATGGGAAAATAAATAAATAAATGACTCTAGTGGGTATTTTGGTCCACAGATTCGTCATTCGATGGGAAGGTATGAGGGTGAGTTTACTGCTTTTAAAATTTGTTCACTGCATTCACGAAAGATTGTTCAATCGCCCACCATAACTTGCCTCCTAATTTGAAAATAATAAAAATATACATTTTTTAGATTTTCTTGGATACGAACTTCCTACCCTTATCAACATCGGACTAACGGAGCCTTCGATAACAGGTAAAAAACACATCAGCTAGGTCGTCCAATACATATCCGATTTATTCATTGAAGGGTCTACCTTTAATCACTCGGATCCGTGGACGAAACAAAGGAGTGTATTGAATTGTTGCATCATGGAAAGTCAGATGAAAGGGATGATGGGGAGATGAGTTGCCATGCCCAATCCGTCAGGTCTCTGATAAACGGTGTGGGATCAACTTGTCTCCAACCCTCATCCCCATTTTCAGACTCAAAAAGGGTCTCTTTTAGAGCATGAATAAAGCCAACTTTAAACTAAAATAAACAATTTTGGGCAAAGTCAGCATTGACAACGTCATGGATAGGTTCTACTACAAGTTAATTTTACGACAGTATCTCATTTGTTTGTTCAACTCTCGATCTTGGTCTCGGAGGGCACTTGGAGGCTCTGTCATTGTACCTCCGCCGGGGTATCTGACTTTTGGTCCGTGTCGGTGGTCCCCAAGCCCTTCCGTACGTACAAAATGCATGTCCTGCCCAACCATTATGAACTCTTCCACCTTCAGGGTAGTCTCGAGAGGCTACTTTAGCATAAATTTCAAAAGTTAGCACAGATTGTCATGCGTGGTCACTAAAGTTAACCCTGCTATCCATTTTGGGCGCCTTTTTTGCACCCAAAGTTTAATAAAATCCATAGGAGGAAGGAGACGGAAGTCAACACGTCAATTTAAAACAAAGTTAACCAAAACTGCATTTTCGCAGGCACAAAAGGTGTGTTCTGGACAGTCACATCTTTTTGGTAAGTCCAGTCTTTCGGACAGTGGGTCATAGAATGTAAAATTACAAGGAGACCAAACTACCTTAAGCATGTTCTTAAATTGTAAAATATAGAAAAGTTATAGCACCTAGAGACTTCCCTGAAGACGGAAAAAGGCACAATTCTAGGGTGAACAATAAAGTCCTAAATGCACGGAAAGGCTGGTAAGAGGGGCTACTGACATAGCTCAGAGGCCTCGCCACCTAGTGGAAGCACATCTACAGAGCCGCCAAAGGGTCTCGTCACCAAAAATGTGAGTTGAAAAAACAACTTTAAGGATCACAAAGCTCATGCGATGTGAGTAAACTATTTACCAACAACTTAGGTGTGTGGACTGTTTCACTAGTTTTACTAGTCAATCATTAACTTCATCGCTTCCTACTTGAAGTGATCAAGACGGATGACAGGAGTGATCGTTTAAACCTATCAAGATCGCGTAGGCGGATGGCGTTTACCCTCCAACTCCACCTCCTATTGAATTGCAAATGTGAAAGTGAAAGAAGGAGGAGGAGAAGTGGAGGTGAGGGGTGATGAATGGTGGCGGTGTTACCGTCGTCTCTCGAACTCACCCTTTTATTCAGGCCAATATGCAGCTACGTCGTGTGGCAATTCAAACACACACACACACACACCACATACATTCCTCCGAAAACTCAATGTAATTTCCTTACTAAATTGAATCACCTACTAATGGCAGCGGCAAAGGTCCATCCTTTTGCCTAACTATCCCGGTAGGCCTCTCTCATTTGCTTCAGCCTCTATCGAGAGCTGCTGAAGGCAATCCTCCTTTGTGTTTGTCCATGATTTCAAACTTATGTGTTTCAGTGATCAGTGGGTTACAGGAGCCCCATCTAATTATTGGCTGGGGTTGAGACTCGTTCATGCCTTATCCATAGAAGGCGAAGATTTGGGGATCAAAGTGAGTAGCCTTGTCAGAATCAGGGCTCGATTGAATCGTAGGATGGCTTATTTCCCCCAAATAATTCCATGATCATTTATAAACCTTAAAATCAGTGTGTACAAGTGTGATTAGGTTTTGAGGCGATACGGTGTAGACGTCTGCTGACATAATTGTTTGTGCATAGACAAATTTGGAATGTTAAGATGCTAAATGGACAATATGTCGTAAACTAAGTCAAATTCTCACCAGCTGTGAGCTCCAACCTAGTGGAAGATTGTTCACCACTAGAGTGTGTGCAGGCGGATGAGAAGAGGATGTAGAGGTTGCGAAGGAGTCTACTTCGCACCTTTTTTGTGTGCGTAAATGCGCTGAGGTTTCGTCGTTTTGTGTCAATGTGTGATTGCGAGCAAAAAACAGGCAAACTTTTTGTGTCGCAGTCGAATTCGTCTCGTCGGTTGCGCAATATTACGCGCAGTATCTCAGTCAGGACATGCTAGCACAAAACATAACTTAACCATTTGTTTTATTCACTTTAAAGCATTAATGTAAAGGCTGCCGACAAACAAAAATTTTAATGCCTATATAGAAGATGTGGGAATAGTGGAAGTTCCGGGGTTGATATGGCACTGCGTGGAAAGACCGCCCGGCTATAATTTTACCATGAGGTAAAGAGCATTGGTGACAAAGTTCTAGCCATTTGACTACCTTCACTTTGCCAACACATCGTTTCGTGCATGCAAAATTTTTGAAAAATTGGCATCTAGATGCAAAAATCTTTTAAAGTCATTTTCAAATAATTTCGTTTGATTCATTGGGCGCATGATTCCAACGCAAAAAAACACATTTTAAATCAATTTTAAAGAGGATCACATTTGGAAGATCCATATTTGGGATACGGAATATCATTCCCCTCCATCTTCGGTTGCATAAACCGCAGTGATGTAAACAAGCAAACAGCTTCCCGCCAATTCGAGGTGCGTTAATTTGCATACCACCCACGGAGGCACTTAACATTTTGGAGAATTTCCTTAAGCAATAACCAGATTTCTGCTCGAGCTTAATACCCAGCACTCTCCAAAATGTTATTGTCTTCTGTAATGTTGAAGCTGAATATAATTTAATGTTAGTGTTCTACTTCCAATCCCTCTAAATCGCAACAACGAAACATGGATCTGTCACCAGGTTGGATGAGTCGTCCATCAGGAAGCATAGCGGCCTCATTAGTTTCGCAGTTAATTAAATTGATGGGCCTTATTCCAGTGCCAGTTTGACCTGTGCTTGCCTCTTTGACGTAGTAAGAACTGACCATATCGAGGAGTAATAGTAATAATTATTCACGCCGTTCATCAAACATCAATCACCTTCCTGGTAAAAAGTCGTAGCTGTATTTCCGAAGAACAGAACTGGTTTTTTTGTTTTAAAGTGGTGTCGAGAATATATTCAGACGCGCAGCGAAGTACTAAAGGAAAAGACGATGAATACAGGTTCAGGTACTTGAATTGATGGGAGTTTGAAAAGATTGTCTAGTCTTACACAAACTATGCTAGTAACCGTGGGAAACAAAAACACAACCTATTCAAATGTGAAACACCGATAGTGGGAAGTGGAGTGGGGTTAGGCTAGTCAAAGGTAGCAGAGGATCAACCATGTGTTGTTATTACAATTTGTGAGAAATCCGTCTCCCTACTAAACTTCTAGCACACTCTGATCAGCCACGCATTTGACTTGGCAGGCTTCCGGCTACTGTGTTTTCACTCACTTAAGTGGCATCACACTCAAATGCCACCTGATTCGGAACATAAGCAACACGGTCAATTATGTATCTTCGAAAAAAAATTTTGTATTCTTGGCGGAGAAAAAAAATTATGAAAATCTTTCTCGCTGAGAACAGATTAGAGTGTTTCTCACCTAAGCGGGTTTTCGTGTGCTCAAAAAAAAGTAAACCACCTTGGGGAAAAATAATCGGAAGGATGAAAAAATCACCACGAAACAAACTACAAGAACAGAAGGGGAATGATAAGGCTAATACAGAAGAAACGCAAAAATGCTGAACGTACGGAAGGTAGGCGGGGAAGAGGAGTATTTCCACAGGTGACTTCACAGTGCTGCCTATTTGACGGCGTGGATGTTTGGCATGAGGTCGCTCGCTGAGCGTTAGTAATATTTTCTACTGGCAAAGCCTTCCAGCCAATCAGGTGGGCGCAAGGTGACGTCGCACACACACGTGCGCACCCGCGCGTGCATGCGTCGCGCAGACCGACGCCCGCTGCTGCGTTGCGTGGGTCGCGCGTGAGCCTTCCAGGGCACAGGGCCTCTTCGGGGTGAGGCGTTGTTGCAGAAATGTGACACATAGCTCTGAGTCAGTGTGGTGTAAGGGTTCATCATCATGCAAGAATGTCCACTTTTTTAGGAGGAAAAAAAAAGCAGTCCAAAAGTCGTTTCAGCAAGGACTTTGCTGCATTGCTAGTTGGTGTTTCGGTGGGTAAAAGAAAGGGAAAATTTTTCGCCAACGCTGGTAATATAGGTAATAATAATAATAATGCAGGTTTTTGAAGATGGGAGAAATAACAGGCAAGCAAATTTCTTGCTGAGTAAACTACAGTTATGAAATGATGTATTGGTGTTGTAAGTATTTGCTGTCGAGGGTGCTTTAGTGGCACCTTGGCGAGATGGCTTCAATGTCTCGTGCTTAATTGAATGGAATATAAATTAGCCGAACGGATCGTGCGGTGTCTGGTGATCCCGCTGTGGCGACTTAATGATTCCCATGAGACCGGTCAAGCGCCGACTACTGAGCATGGGCATGGAAACGCGTCAACCATTTCATGCCTTTTGCTGTGTCCCATACTCGCAAACTGGCCACTACGTTGAGGTCCCAGCAAACGTCGAATCTCGACCAAGTCTGATCTCATACAAATCTATTTGTTTCATGTTATTCGACTCGTCTTTGACACTTCAAAATCAAATGCTTTAGACACTTTGTTGGTTCTAAGGAATCACCAGTGTTCAGGAGGTCATTTCATTCCTCATCACAAGCACCTGCACGCCTTTCTTAACACGTAACAAGATGCTTTTGGACTAACGTGACAAGGACGACTTGAGGCTAGATTAAATATAAATGATTGTATTAAGCTTTTGACGATGATGGTGATTCTGTGCCAAGTTTACACCTGTCCTCATTGTCTGGTAAGAGTTGACGCCAAACATCTGAATCACACCTTCATAACCTTACTGATGACTACAAACCTTATCCCCACTTCTGCCTCCACTCACTGTCTGTGACTCAAATCACCTGCCAACCATTCCCTCCTCCTCCTCCTCCTCCTCCTCCTTCTCCTCCTCCTCCTCCATTTCCCCTTCTCTCCTCTTTCGCACACACACTTCTAAGTCATGCATCACTTCCAACACGAAAACTGGACCTTCACCCTGGCCGTATGATAGATTAAGCTGGAAATCTACCCACTTCACAAGAATCACCTCGAATGCGTGCACGAGCAATTCTGTCTTAATAAGCAGTCAAGGCTAGCAAACCAAGTGGAATCAAGTCCCATCAAGACAAAACTATGATAGCCTATGAAAGAAACTGTTTAAAGAAGGCTGGAGCATTCATTGCCCTTTTTGGGGCACAAAAACAGCCTTAACATACTTGGCTACCTCGTTCTGTAGTCACTATTTATGTGTAAATAGCCTATAGCTGTCAGTGCTCTCCTCAGACCGAGTGATGAGTCTCGCATTTCCTTGAATTTGAGAAGTACCTTTGCTCCCTGTTCCCACAGCGATCTCATTCAGACTGGAAACGTGTGTTGGAATGAGTTCAAGGCACTGCATGAAGACATCGCCCTCCCTCCGGTGGGAAGCTCAAAAGGAATGCAAAGAACTGTTGTTGGGTGAGGCACACTGCACAGACCCGCATTTCCGGAAAGCAGCAAACCTCGTCAGAAGCCAACGTCTGGCATTGTTATCACGTCTTGAAATGCATGGGTTGAGATGGTGAGCAATTTGATTTGCTTATTTAAGACATTAGCTAGTGCTCACGTCTCGCTGAGTTGAATTGCAACATTGTACTTGCTGAATCTTGAATTAAGAGGGCATATGATTCTATGCGTTCTGGTGGATACAGAGCGTAGCCTTAACTCAAGGTCCATTCGACTATTAGTTGAGATGGAATGTCAACGTTGACATTGGTAGTTTTAATTTAGATAGCGAGGCTAATTGGCAACTTTTAGAGCTGCATATTCTTCCAACTCAGCAACACCTTCTTCCTTAGGTAATACCCGTGGGATGCGCCAAACTTCCAGACGTAGGCACAACAGACGATAGATCAGCCTGTGCGACGAGAAATTCCAAATATAATGCTCCAACCGTTTGTGTGACTTCCAGTCCCGGTAACGAGCCACTTGGCGACTCCGCTACCGCGCCCTAGCCGAGTGACCTGACCTTTAGGCCATACCAGTAGCCCCTCGGCATGGCGACAATGCATATTCCGCCCGAGTGTCTTCAAGGGCAACTCGGAGAGCTGCAACTACCACAGTCACTATGTAAGAATCGGCTTGATCACAAAGTTCCAACCACACTCTCACGCCTGTATGTTTCTTCCCAGAAATGCAAGAGCAATGGTGCTTGTTTAAAGGAAAGTGTGACATCAATGTGTATTGGGAGGTGTAAAATTTTTCAAAAATTTTCCGCAGATAATCTCCCAGGTGCAACCAATTTATTGCTATTCTTTTAAATGTGTTAGAAATTGAATAGGCAATAAAATCACAACTCGACGCTGAGTATAGGGCGTATTTAGGTATTTCAAAGTGAAAATAAAAATCACTTGCTTACGATTTGTTTGATTGATGATTCTTGCTGCAGTCATGAATGGTTGGAACACGTTTTATGGCGATTCTGATGACTGCAAATTAAACCTAAGCTGACCTCGATCAAATGATGCTCAATTATCGTGGAATGAAATGTGATATAATACAATAATGCCTGTCATAGGCGTTCTCACGATAGCAACGCTATCACTCCGTAGGGGCGAATGATTATTTACTTCCGGAAATTACTTAAACTAAGAGTTGGTATAAGTGCGCAACCAAAGCGTGAATACATATGGGATAAAATTCAGTTACTGAGAAGCAATTTACCATAGGATCCAGAGGGTCTGCTATAATATGGTCATGCACATATTCATGTTTCAATCCGTCGGTTTTACATTAGTGAAGTGAGTGAGCAGAAAGTGGAAGTAGAGGCGAGCGAGGCTGCTTCGATGTTTAAAAAGGCTCCGCCTGAGGAGTACAAAATTTAAGAATCATCTACAATTCCACTTTGAGCAAAATTCAGAGTAAAATCCTGGTCTTCAATGCGCCTAATTATTCGACAAAGCTAAGATTTTTTTGCTAGGCAGTCTTGGATATATGTGTGATAGAGTTATTAAGCATGATTTCCAAATTGCACCGAATCAAAAAAATTAAAGACATCCATATTATGATGCCTCTTGCAATGAACAAGCTCATTGTTAATCAGTCAGAGGATGACTTGCGTTTTATTATACTTGAATTATTCAATTGAATTGACTTGAGATGATAATAGCATTCGCTTACTACTTTTCTTCTCTTTTTTAACCAACTGGTCGACTTGTTGGAACATTTGATTACGTATGAGAAGTTCTGATTGGCTGGTGAGGCGTGCAAATTGGGCTGTTTCAGGCGCTAACTATGGATACGGAGCAGGTCTCGTGCGTTAAGGTCTCTGGCTTGGTGTTATTAAAGATTATCAAACATTGTGAGGAGGAGACGCTCCTCACCACGGACCATGTGAATGGTGTTCTCCTAGGGCTGGCTGTGGATAATGCTCTTGAAATAACTAACTGTTTTCCACTGCCCAAAATCTCTGATGATGATCAAACTGGGAGCGAAGCGTTGGGTGCTTATGAGTACGATATGATGAAAAATATGCGCGAAGTAAGTTGTCCTTCACTTCTATTGCTCCTGCTTAGATTAATTCTGACTACCTCTGCGTCGGTTATTACCTCGGTGGTTATGGATCTTCATTTCTCACACGCTCGCTTCTCGAGTCTCTTTTCCAGTATCAAACACTTGTTTCAGAAGCTGTTTTGCTTACTTATGACCCCTCTTGTGCCACTCGTGGCCAGCAGGGTCTTAAGTCTTACCGATTGTCAAAGATGATTTTCGATGCTATGCTCGAAACGGAGAAGCGTTTGCGGTTGATGGGGAACGCGAAGGTATTTTGGCATTTTTTTGTTAAAATTTGGTTCTTGAATTCAAATCTCAGTTAAAACAAGAATGAATTTGCATCTTCTGGTTTTTAGAGTCCCGAAATCTCATGGGAATGTGTGAGTCCTCGCTGTACAATTTCCCATTTACCTTGCACAACTTTATTTAAGTTTTGGAATCGTTTTAATTGCCATAAGTTCTCTACATATCGCATAGCGTCGATGCGTTTTCACGCTGTTGCATGCTCCTTTTCACCCCTTTTTCACAGCAAATTCTCTGTGCTAAATTCGAAGATCTTACTTTCCTTTTTACGTGCCTCCTTTGTCATTGTTCTTAGCCATCTCATCTCTACTTCTTCAGGATGCCTCTCTGCATAGTGGAAAGACCAATTTCACCCGCCTATTGGAAGAACTTCCAACTAGCGTGGTGAATTCCAAACTCGCCCGCATCCTTCTGAAAGACATTGTGGACCAATCAGACGAACAGGTTGCTGATACGACTCAGGTCAAGCCCCGCAATAGCTTCTCAGGTCTCCATCTAAGTATGGCCAGTGACTTGGAGCAGCAACTGCGATCTCTCATCCAACGTCTAGACACCATGTATGAGCTGCAATACACGTATCAGCGAACTCTTAGCAAGCCGGGTACTTCAACTGCCACTAAGGTACGTTAGCTGATTGGATTTCTCTGCACTGCAAATTTTAGGTGACCTCTTATTGGATTTCACGGTTCTGAACTTGTAGGAGCAGCGAATCAAGGAGCTGGCGCCCATACGTTTGGAGACGGCCCTAATCTCCTGTCAGGCGGATCTTTACTCCTCAGGCATAGCCCAATTGGCTGGTCAGACGGTGGGAAAGCTTATGCTTGCAGAGGCCATTCATCAGTACCGAAACGTGGCCCCTAATGACACTGACTCTGAGTAACTTCCAGGCACATTGTAATCATGTAATTCGGGAATGGATCATTTGGGAATGTATATCCTATGTCTCCGTGTTTTGTATGAATGAAGCTGAGTTCCTGTTCCGCCACAGTTTGGGTTTTTACGTAACTTATTCTGCTAGAACCTTGAGTTTTTCTGTTTCTTTACTGATGTCTCATTCGTTTTTCGGTTATTTGGGAGGATTTTCTTTTGGTTGGTTTTGGTAGTGCGCCAGAATCCTATTTTTATTTTGTTTCCACTACGGGGTCCTTCTAAGTGGAAGGTCTAGTCTATTCCAAGTAGCTGCGTGCTTACGTTTTTCATTTGATTTATGAAAACTGATTCTGGGATTTTGGTGTCCTTCTTTGCCTTCGCGTTGCGTAGGGTGTTTCAGAACTGCGTTATTTACCCATAGAATCCTATCCTAATGAACTGCCATCGTGGCATAAAATTTTGGAAAGGGATGTAACTTCATCGGGAGTTAATTTAACTAATGTATCTCGGTGGATAACTCACCATGTACCTTGGACCCACAAATAAGCTTTATTTTTTCGTTGAAGGTTGTGCTCACTCTCTACCTTTAGCGTGTCTTTGTGTATTCTGGCATTGCGCGCACTTCTCGCAGTTAACTGTTCTGGAATCCTTAATTTGTCAAATTTCTAGTCTATCACCTGGAATCCATAGCTAGCTTTAAGATATTTTGAGAATTTCTCTGAGACGTGATTTCGCATGCTTCAGAGCAGTGTCTTAACTCACTTGATCCACACTGTACTAGAAACCCTTTTGTAAACAATCTTCCTTTCACAGACACTGAGACAATTAGGGGATGGAAGCAATTTCCACACTGAAATACACTTTTACCGGAGTCGGTGATTAACGTGCTTCTGAATGAGTTACAGCACCAGAATTTGCGTTCATTTTGTCCCTCAGGAACGCCAGATTCTTTAGTTTTTTTTAACGTCAGGTATTTCATTTCCAACTCTGTCGAGTAAATGCTTTAGAACCGTTTCAGAGCTCTTTGAACACATGCTTGCTCAAAGGCCTTTTTTGCTTCAACACCAATATGGCCTGAAATCCATTTTCCATCTAGCTTTGTGGATAATGGTTGGACGTCCAACTGTCAGCCAACTTGTTCACCTCTCTGTCGTGCTCAACACCTCAGAACAGGTACAATAGTAAAGAGATCATTTTGTTAACACGGAAAAGGAGCCATCGATACAGAAGTAGAAACACATCAAGAGTAGAGCAAAGGATGTGGAGAGAGGAAAAACACGGGAGTGTGAAGCAAAACTGAGAGGGTGTGTGTGTGTGTGTGTTGGTGAACCATTTGTACAGTTGGTGTGTCGGCATTCAAGGAGTCATGGTTTACAAAATATCAGTGCTACTTAACATGATACGATGCTTTTTTTTTTTGGTTTTGACGTCTAGCAGGCAGGTAGACGACGATGCACAATGTTGACCTGATTGGGAATGGTTGCAACACCAAGGTGTACACAATTCTGCGTTTCCAAGGCATCCGTGGAGTGCTTTGAGAGAGAGGGATGAAGTGTGCTAGTCCGTAGTCGAACAAAATCGTCAGTACAAGGCGCCTCGCCTCCCACTGCTCGTTTCCATGGATCCTCTTCACCGAATTCACAGGGAACTGGAGGAGACAAGCTTGGATAAAATTATGCTTCAACTACGTGTAACATTTATCCTTACTAGACTTATGGAAGTGCAAGGTTTAGTCAAGCCCCGCCTTCCCGCGTTGGGGCTGGGGAGGGGACTCACGCTGTACGAGATTGATGACTGGTGGGGGTTGTGATTGAGATCGCAGATCCTCATCGCTGGCACCCTGGCCAGAGTCTGAGGCGTGTTCGGCCAGTCGGACCTCCATCTCTGCTTTCCTACCCATTGTCGGTTGGAAGGTGGTGGTGGTGGTAGTGGAGGTGGCAGAGACAATAGTGGTGGGGGCGAAGGGATTGCTTGCTGTCACTACACTCGTCCCGGAGGAATGCAAACACACTGCCGGTAGGAGGGTGACAGGCAATGCAATGTGTGATGTGTTGTTGCTCGGAAAGTTCTTTGAAGAAGTGGATAGACAACTGAGAACACTTCCACGTCTTGCTCACTTGACTCATCTGTCAAAGGTGGACTTACCGTTTCCGTGGAGAGGGTGACGGCCGCCCAGTGGTTGGGTGGTCTGACCTCGTGCGAGGTCTCCTCGAGTTCGCGCAGTGGGGTCATCAGCACACTCGCAGTAGTTGTGGCAGTGCAGAGGTTTTCCTGTTTAAGACTCAGGGGGCTTCCACATCTCTCAAACCGATCTCGTGGCAGAGAGTTGTACTTGTTCCACATTTGGGGCGCTCTGTTGGTAGCCTAGGAAGGGAGGGGAAGGGTGAGAGATCGTGTATTCCATCTTTATCCAACCGACGACTTCACCCATGACGGCCTTTACCTCTTCGCTGACTGAGCTGACAGCGTCAGTATTGACAACACGGAAGATGCCTCCTTTGCCGTCACTACTCACCCAACCATCGGGGTCGACAACGTCAACAGACGAGATTGGTGGCCCGTAGCCGTAGTCGTGATTGCCGGCACCAATACCGTTGCCGAAGTTGTCCACTGAGGTATTGTCGATGAGGCGTGCCTCCTGCAACGAGATAATGCCGCCATTCGCCGCGGTGCGAGTCTGCAGGGTGGCGATGTTTACCGTTCCACCTGGTGACATTCGATGTTGGCTGAAGAATCGGCGAGGTTGACGAGAAGAGGATCTGTCACCACACCAACAATTCACATCAGTCCGTTTATGCACGAAGTATTATTATTCAGCCCTCCATCCACTCATCTATCAACAATCCCTGTGCATACTAGTCAAGGATGGAGGAGGAAGAGTGTTCACATTACCTGCAGGGTTTGCACATGCAGATCATTGCGGCAATGAAGACAACAGCAAGAATCACTGAGACTGAGATGAGACTGACGAGAATGAGGACATTTTTCCTCTCGCCCAGCTTGAAGGGGAAGAGATTGGCTAGTACACCACCATCACCACCGCCCTCAGAGGTGGCGGTGAAGCTAGAACTCGCACCGCCGCCGTCTAACGATCGTGGAGGGATGTCCTCTACCGATACCAGCAGAATCTATGTAGGATGAAAATGCTACTTAAATTTATTTAAGTAGCCAACTCGAATAACTTTAGAGTACTAAGGTGTTACCTCAAGCGCAAAAATCCATGAGGGATAGAGCTTACCTTGCTTTCTGACCGCGACATACTTGCTCCCTGATCATTGGCCGATACAACGAAGAGGTGATGTCCAAGATCTTCTTCTTGAAGGGTTCGCTTAAGCCACACCTCTCCAGTGTTGCCGTCGACACTGAGAAAATCGCCAGCAGCTCGATTCAGGCGAACCCGCGAGTGCGTGTGCCGTCGCAGTCCGTACACCAACCGACCGTTCCCGTCCTCGTCTGGATCAGTGGCCTCCAGTCGCGTGATCAGCTGGCCATTCGTTTCGTGCAGAGAGATGCGTAAAGATGGCTCATAGCCACCACCGCTGTCTGCCGCCTCTGCATCGCCTGCAGCAACCGAGGCACCCTTGGCCAATTTAGTGGAGCCTGCACTTGCATCCGCAACCATCTCAGCGGATTCCCGTTTTCGGAGGTAGGCTGGAGGAGTGTCTGGCAATCGATCCTCTGATTAGGGAATGGGGTAGTAGTCGACAACTACACCTTAACCTCCACCCTTTACTTTCTCGGTATCGCGAAACCACTTGAGACTTACCGAGAGAATAAAGCCGATCAGGTAGGACAAAGTGTGGATCGTTGTCATTCTCGTCCAACACTTTGATGCAGATGGTTTCTGTCGAGGAGAGAACATTCGGATGTCCGCGATCTCGCACTTCTACCAGTATTTCGTAGGTCGCCTGTGAGGTAAATTGAAAGGAACTTCCTTCAACGATCTATTTACGTTAGACTAATTAATCGACCACAATCTCCCATAGCCACACATTTGCCCTCTTGAAGGAAGAAATAAAATGCTTGAGTACGTCAGCAGATCTTAACTGCAGAATCACTTACTACGTGATGGCTCTTGATAACGCCAAACAGGGAAAAAAAATCTGCAAACGTTTCTTTTCCTCCCCACCTTCCCTTCCACCAGGCTCCCCTTCGATATCACCAGTTCAAGGCATAAAAACTACCCAAAGATGTTATCCAGTTTATGAGTTTAATAACTAATGCGATCAACGCAAGTCGTGTCGCTCCGGGACTAGCAATTTTATCGCCGTTTTGCCGCAGCCGCTCCTACAATGCTAGATGCAATCGCATGCAGGAAAGAGCAAAATTTAACCGCCTAGAGCACATTCAACGCTGGTATCCTACCGATTTGCGGCTGAGGCATCTGTAGCGACCTAGGCTCAGCATAACTGCCATCCAGATTTAATGGAAGGAAGGTATCGGATGCAGCTAGGGAACCTTTGAAGACTCATAAACCAAGTTGGGACTTGAAATACCCATAATCCTTCATTGGGGACAAGTATTTGTCTTCAAGATAGGGAAATCAGGAATCTCTTTATGCTGCTGCAGACAATGCGAAATAACTCAAGGAAATGGACATGAAGAGGTGGAAACCTCACCAACCTTTTGCTCTCTATCGAGAGGTAGAGCAGTATAGAGGGATCCATTGGGCCTCAACTCAAAGTGCGGAGTGGAGGAATGTTTCTTTGGCAGTCGGAAAACCAATTCACCATTTCGTCCAGTGTCTGCATCACTAGCTATGAGGTCACCGACAAAAGTCCCAACAGGTGAATTTTCCCACACCACCAAGGGAGTGGGAACCTTGTCACATGGCAGCAGATGTGGTTGGTTGTCATTCTGATCAAGAATTGTCACATTTAGCAGAGCTGATCCGGTCAACCTTTGAGATCCGTTGTCGGAGGCAATGATAGTGACCTGATAGGAGTCGCGTTTCTCACGGTCAAATTCAATGGCCGCGGTCACCCAACCCGACACGGGATCGACATGAAAGTTAGCGCGATCGAGGAGGGAATAGGTGATCTCCGCATTTTCTCCATCGTCAGGATCGTGAGCTAGCACCTGGAGGGCAAGGCAAGTAGCCAAATATAGGCTCATTCGTGCGTGAGAATAGAATTAGTCCCCATGAGTGAAGGGATTTAGTCTCTGTTCCTTTGTATTTACTCTCCACCTTCTACCTCCTATAGTCTAAATTCTAGTTGAGCAATTTTCCGCTTTTTCCACCACCACCGCCCATCACAATGGAAGTGAATGGCTTTTTGGTTTTTTTATCAACGAAAACACCGACCGTACCGTGTAATTCGTCGTGCTTTGAGCCCACTGGGAGTGGATGCTCCGAGATGAAGCAGAAAAGTTTTTAAATTTGATTGCGCTAGTCTCTCGACGGATATTTCTCCTTGTCTATTTGGGATTCTTGTTAATGTGGCCTTAGAAGGAGTAAAAATTCCAGGTTTTGACACCTGAAGTATATTCGTTGAAGTAGTCACCGTGACTTCTATGGTTGCCATTACTTAAGGGGATTTGTTATCAATTTCAACCCACTTG